>CM021109.1:83817642-83862168 GCA_007115665.2 Sequoiadendron giganteum
AGACATATCTTGCTTAAGGCATAAATCGATCACTCTGACAATGTGTTTGATTTTGACGTGATGATAGTTTTGAGATGTTTGCCTTGTTGTTGCATAACTTTTTTTGATTCCTTGACTGATTTGAGTGTGTGTGTGTTGATAGTGTATGACTTAAGATGATATACCCTAAAGGATTGAGCTAATGCAGCCTTGGGGGCTCATCGATTGATAGCCTTGCCTCCGTTATACACATAGAGACCTCGTAGTTTGACCAAACTTTAATTGACATAACTAACTGAAAATATGTACTTAAGTTGATGATATGCAACGTGTGTGATAGTGAATGTGATAAACCCTATTCGACTGACCTAGTGCAGTCGTGGGGGCTCATCGATTGATTAGCCTTGAATACATTGTACACAAAGAGACCTCGTAGTTCGACATGACCAATGACTTTGAATGTACAAAGAATCATGATTTTAATGTGGGTGAGACATGAGACACCTAGACAGATAGACCTAATGCCTTGGGGGCACATCAACTGATGGCCTTGCCTACGTCCAGTCGCAGAGGCAACATAGTTTGACTATGTCTACGATTGACTTAACATAACTAACTTGACTCTATTTTTGGGATTTTCTGACATGTTTTGATTTTTTTGTCTTTTTGAGGTTTTTCTATTGTTTTTGAATTCTTTTCATGAAATTTTCCGATGTTGTAATGCTATGTACAAGGTCCACATGACATAGAACAAGGATTTTCCCCCAGACGGGAATAAGACATGCAAGATGGAGTGGGGAATGTGATGGAATGGACTTGATGTCAGTCATTCCAAGTAATGGATATGACAACCATTTATTATGAGGGACGGTGAATATTCTGATTGGAATGATGGTAGATGAAAGAGCGAGTTTGACTACACATGGTGCCTGTTTGTGAGGTTTTCACCATGGTACTTATCCATAGCGCCACCGAAGTGGTTTTCACTATTAGATGGATTATTTCTCTTTACTATTTTGTTGATTTTTCAATTATTATCTTTGGTGTTACAAAGATGCCTGTTTGCCAGGTTTTCATCAAGGTAACCGTTTTATTGTTCTTTTCCCAATTTTTTGTATTTTTTCGATTAAGACCAAGACTCTCAGAAGCTACACATAGAACCTGTTCAGATGAAGGTTTTTGATTGGTGACAAAAGTGGTTCTCCTTCAGGGGTAGAGAGTTGGTACGCTCCTGAACCAAAATATTTTGTGACAATATAGGGCCCTAACTAGTTAGGTTCAAACTTACTTGACTTTTCTCGTTCAACTTAATTCTTGGGATTCTCCATTAAAACTAATTCACCAATGTCAAATTGTTGATTTAGAACTGTCCTATTATAGCTACGATGAATATGATTTTGATATGCTTGCAAATGGTCTAGTGATTTCTATCTTCGTTCATCCAGCATTCTAACTCTTGTAATCTGGATACACGGTATTCTTCATCATGAATGTGACCTTTCAAGGATACCCTCAGGGAAGGAATTTCAAACTTAATAGGTAAGATAGCTTCAGATCTGAATACTAGGGAGTATGGAGTGGCGCCAGTGGGAGTACGAATACTTGTGCGGTAAGCCCATAAGTCAAGATTAAGCTGTAGGTACTAGTCACGACCAGCATCATTGACAGTCTTTTTTAGGATTCTGACAATAGTTTTATTAGATTCCTCAGCTTGGCCATTACCTTGTGGGTAATACGGGGTGGAAAAATGATGTTTGATATGCAACTCTTCACATAAATGGTGTATTTCTTGGTTTTTGAATGGGCGGCCATTACCTATGATAATGGATTGGGGTACACCATATCAAAAAATGATATAGTTTAGGATAGACTGGGATATTTGTGTGTCGGTGATGTAGGTCATGGGAATAGCTTCAATCCATTTAGTGAAGTATTCGGTGGTGGTTATGAATTTATGGCCATTGGATGATGGAGAGTGTATCTTACCTATGAGTTCAAGTCCCCATTGGGCAAAGGGCCATGGTGATGTAATCGGATGAAGCTCTTGTGCTAGTTCTCTTATCAAATCTTTGTGTATCTGACACTATCTACATTTCTTTACAAAGATATATGAGTCTTTTTCCATTGTAGGCCAATAATAACCTAATCTCGTAATCTTATAGGCTAAAGTAGGACCACTCGAATGGGATTCACATATACCCTCGTGCACTGCTCACAAGGTTGTTTGTGCTTCTTCAGCATCAAAAAATTTCATTAGGGCATTATCTAAGGTACGTCTATATAGGGTATCTTCGATGATGGTGTATTTAGTTGAATTACGGATAAAGGTTATGTGTTGGTCATTTGACAAGTCCAATGGTAAGGTTTGGTCATTTAGATAGTTGAATACATCTTTGTACCAAGGGGAAGTAGGACCAACAATCGTACACACCATCATATAATCAGGAACATCATAGGCAAGGACCAACAACTGTTTGACCAAAAACTCAAACTTAGGCACATTGCTTGGAATATCCAATAAGGAACCCACGATTTTCATAGCATCTACTACCCTGTTCTGAATACGTGGTATTTGTTGAAAGGTAATGTCATCAAAGTACTGCTTGAAACTATCAGCCATGTGCTTGTAGGGGGAAATTTTCTCATCCTTAGTTTCATAATCATCATTTACTTGCAGACTACTAGCTGAGAATTGCCAAAAACATGTAGACTCTTAATCTTCCACTGGGCTGCCATTTTTAGTCCTGTCACTCAGGCTTCATACTCTGCTATGTTGTTGGTGCAAGGGAAAGAAATCCTAAATGATTTAGGAATAGTATCACCTTGAGTTGTAACAAATAGGATACCTAATCCTGAACCATGATTCTTATGTGACCCGTCAAAGTATAATTTCCATTTGGTTCTAGTGTCAACTGTGAAGATAGATTCATCAGGAAAATCCGCCACTAAAGGATGGTCTGCCTTCATGGGTGAATCCGCTAACTAATCTGAAATCACCAGTCCTTTTATAGCCTTCCTCTCCACATATTGGATTTCATATTCACTAAGTATCATAACCCATTTGGCCAATCGACTTGTTAATGCTGCTTTACTTAGGAGATATTTGAGGGGATCAATCTTTGCGACCAACATTGTTTATAAATTTAGCATATAGTTTTGAAGTTTTTGAGTAGAAAAGACTACTACAAGATAGGCATATTCTATGTTGCTGTAATTTAATTCATATCCCACCAAGGTACGACTGATGTAGTACACTTCTCTTTCATGACCTTGATCATGATTTTGTGCGAGAAGAGCTCCTAATGCTGACTGAGTTGCTAAAATGTATAGTATCAATGGTTTTCCATCTATAGGTGGCATTAAGAAAGGTGGAGTAAGCAGATAATCCTTGATCTATTGGAAAGCTTCCTGACATTTAGGTGTCCACACAAATGGTACTCCTTTCTTGAGTAAATATTGAAATGGATGTATTTTTTTTTCTAGTTGTACAATGAAATGCCTGATAGACTGTAATCTTCCATGTAGTGTTCTTAGTTGACCAACGCTGGCTGGAGGAGGAAATTCTATGATAGCTTTTACCTTCTTTGGATCTACTTCAATGCCTCTTCTGGAAATGATATATCCTAGAAGTTTCCCTAATTTCACTCCAAAGACACATTTCTTTGGATTTATCCTGACGTAATTCTCTAGCCTCTGGAATATCTTGACTTGAACTTTCAAATGATCTACCCTTGTTACTGATTTAGCTATAATGTCATCGACATAATCTTCCATGAGAGTATGTACAATGTCATGGAAAATAGTATTCATTGCTCATTGATAGGTAGCTCCTGCGTTCTTAAGCCCAAAATGCATAACATTCCAATAGTATGTTCCCCATGGACACGTGAAAGTTGTCCTGTGTTGGTTTTCAGCTACGATTTTGATTTGGTTATAGCCAGAGAAACCATCCATGAGGGATAGAATCTCGTATCCTATTGTAATATCTACTATCATGTCTATGTTTGGCAAAGGGAAGTCATCCTTAGGACATGCCTTATTGATGTCTCTAAATTCAGTACAAATGCGGATGCCCCCAGTTGGTTTAGTCACTAAAAAAATATTTGAAATCCATTATGGTTCTTATGAATTCGACATCCAAGAGTTTCTTAAGTTCTTCTTTTCCCAATAGGGCAATCTATGGATGCATTTTCCTTAACTTCTATTTGAATGGCTTAGTACCTAGTGTAATATAAGGTAGATGGTGCAATATAAGGTTTGGATCCAACTCAGGCATGTCTGCATATGACCATGCAAAGTTTATTTGTCTCTTTGTGAAGAAGTCCTGAAACTCTTGTTTTTCTGTCTCTATCAAAGAGGCTGCCAAGCATATTACCCGAGGGTTTTCTTTTGTGTTTATGTTGACTTCTACAGACTCCTCTACTAGCATCGATGACTTTTCCTGAGCAACGAGGAGAATATTTAAACCTCCATCCTTGGGTGCCTCAGAGAGGTTTTTACCCTTGGATATGTCCTTTATTTTTGCTATTTCTTGGTCCAAAGGTGCCTTTCGGTTTTCACCTAGGGACTCATCATTTTTCTCATTTTCATTATTTTTCTTTTTATTTTCATTTTTGTGACTAGAGGTGTAAATAGACTCCCTAAAATATGTTTTTTCATCCAAGTCTATGGTAAAATAGCTTTATGATCCCCTCTCGGTATGCCTTCTCGAAGTCCCATGAACTCAGCTATTGCTTCGTCATTCTCGAATGTGTCTAAGATGGGTGTACCTTGTTGATCCCAGTCGATAAGTTGGGGATATATGAGGGGCATGTCATCATCAGAGTTATCAAAGGTGGAAGCTGACAAGGTGAATATAGAGTGGTTGACATGGTCATAGAAGTTTTGGACTAACTCCTTGTTCTTTTTCCTATGGGTAGGTAAACTCTGATGTGAGACTATTGTAATGGCTAGGTCATCAGAAGATGGTTCATCAAGTGCCCAAGATGCATGATCAAGGGTTTCCCAATAATAGTGCTTAAGCCATTCTTCTTTGGTCAAGGACTTCTTATTACGGGGGCTAGATGGACTTGGTAAGGGTTTTATCATTTGGTCCAATTCTCAAAATAGATTATCTAGGTTCATGGTGCTGGTAGAGGAAATAGAATCCCATTCATAGTTGCTTGAGTTAGGGGGTTCATCGTAAACTAGGGGAATTGGTTCATGAGATATCTCGATGTCTTCATAAGCACTCACTTCCTCTTGAAATGGTGATGAAGTACTAGGAAAACCAATTCTAAGCAGTTGAAACCCTAGCCCTAGGCCTTTCGGTCATGGTGAGACAATGACTAGTTTAGTCCTTTGATTTTGATGTAGTCCTAACCCACTATGTTCATCATAGCCTATACTTTGCATTATCTTAAAGCCTTTTCCATATTGATTCATAGCTATTTGAATAGATGGTGAGGGGTATTTATTGTCTTCCTAGTACAACCAGGAGGTAATATCACCTTGGTCCACAACTTCTTCACTTAACTCTCCCCATTTGGTCAATGTCATTGTAGGGGGAACATGAAATGTGACTATTGACTGTCTTCTATCTGCCATGGGTAAGCCATATGCCTTAGGTGGAACGAGTTGATTGACACAATAGGATGCCTTTATGTGATATTCTCCACAACCCTTGTCTTGGATCTCGACCTTAGGAGTGGATGGTGGTGGTTTGAATGAAATGGACTTGGCAAGATGTGATGGGTCAACATATAGGGATAAATTAGATGATGAAGCTTCCTGATTAATGGGAACCTATCATTGTGGAATTTCCCTCAGGCTGGTACAATATTGAAAATGGTTTGGATCACCATCAATCATGATCTCGGTGCCATTATATGGGAATTTAAGACATTGGTGATATGTGGAAGGTACGGCTTTCATTGCATGTATCCAAGGTCTACCTAACAATAGGTTATACGGAAGGGTGAGATCCAAGACTTCGAATCTGGTGTTCATAACTATTGGGCGAAGTCTGATAGGGAGTGTGACAACTCCTTTGGATGATCTTTCCTCATCATGGTAAGCCTTATTACTATACTCTTAGAGGTGTCTATGCATGCTTCTGAGAATCCTAATGCCTTAACCAATTTTAGGGTACACAGGTTCAAAGCTTCTCGTCCATCTACCAGGACTCGTATGAATTTGGTTTGATGGAAAAGGACTTCAAGATGTAATGGGTCATTATGATCGGTCTTTTCTGTTGAATAATCTTGTTGCAAAAATGTGGCATGATGGGAGTTAGTTAAGTATCCTACGATTTATTCATAACGATTGACATCTAAGTTGGTAGGGACATTCATGCTCTATAAGGCTTTGTCGAGAATGGCTTGATGCTTAGGTGATAAAGTCAATAGTTCCAAAATGGATATTTATGTTGGGGTCTTGCTTAGTTGATCAAGCAGATTGTACTTAGACTTGGAAGACTGTGTAGGTGGCTCAGAAGAAGGAATTGGAAGATTTATCTTATTTCTATGTGTGTTTACAGCACATTCAGGGTGCTTCTTAATGGTAATGGTATGGACATTTTCATTTGCAGCTCGGAGGTGGTTTATGATCGTACCTTTTCCATAGTCATACTTGGTATTTGCATAATTTGCTAATGGAGCACTCTTGGTTCCCAAACTAAAGACTTTTCCTTTCGTGTGGTCATGTAATGGGTCTGTGAAGACCTTATGATCATTGTTCTTGGTATGTTTATGCCCATTGACCTCTATGGTTCCATCTTCAACAAAGTCTTGTATGATATTCTTCAGTTGTCGAAATTGTTGTAGGTTGTGTCCTTTTGTTCGATGCTATTCACAATAGGCATTATCATCCCACCATGAAGGTTTAAACTTTCCAAGATCATATTCTCTTGGTTCTAACAGTTTTATGAGATCATGTTTATTCAGCTCTTTGAAAATTGTCTCGATTGGCTTCCCTAAAGGGGTAAATTCACATTTAAGAAATCTCCTTTGTGGTCGTTGTTGCTATGAATTTTGGACAAAAAAATTTGTTTGATCTGGATTACTCATCATGTCTTGATTGGGGTTGTAACCTCTAAGTGTAATAACTGGTCCCATATGTATGGTTTTAGCATCAACAATGCTATCATTTGTAACATTTTTGTTTCTAGACCAAAACTTGTTTCTATCATTGGGTGCGTTTTGATGTTGAACCACGGGGTTTCTGCCTGGTACTTTAATTTCTCCTTTGTCAATAAGGCCTTTTTCAAGGATGATTCCCTTTTGTACCAAGTCTAGGAATGAAGTACAACAATGTACCCTTAATTCACCTCTTAGTTTTGGATTGATGTTTTCAAGGAATATCATGACCTTTTGTTTTTCTGGTATTTCAATCAGACATCTGCTAGCTAGACTTCTCCATCTCTGGAAGAAAGTGGTGAAATTTTCATCGTCTTCTTGTGTTGTGTGGCACAAGGTAGCTATTGTTACTTTATTTTCTATGTTAAATTCAAAGTGTTCGACAAACTTCTCAGCTAATTCACCCTAGGATCATATGCCATATGGTAATTTAGAGAACCATTCCAATGCTATCCTGAAAAGGGTTCACGGAAATAGTCTCATCAAGTATGTGAGGTCATATGATATGTCCATGCATGTCGTAGAGAATTCTCTCATTTTCTCTAAAGGATTCTTCCTCCCATTATACTTAGGAAAATTTGGTATAATATATCTGTGTGGGAAAGGTGTCATGTATAGTGCTTTGTCAAAAGGACATGGACATAGATCTTGCGTTGAGATAGTTCATTTTCCTGACATAGACATGTTGTCCATCTGTTGTTGAAGCATTTGCATTTGGTTTTGGAGAACATCTACTTGTATCAAGGACATTTTTTTTGCGTTGTTTGGATCAATGTAGGTGTTTTGAAATGCTATGTTATGTGATGGATTGTGATTTGGTGAGGGTATATATCCTGTTTGAATGTTCTAATTTGGTGTAGGAATATTTCCTGTTTGAATATTTTGATTTGGTATAGGAATTTTTTATATCTAAATTTTATGATTTGGTATAGGAATATTCATGCCAACTTTGGATCTCTTACCAGTAGTGTTTGTGCCAAATGGGTTTGATGAAGTTGCTCCTGCAGTAAATTGTAAACCTTGTGTTACATTGAAAGGGATTGTGCTTACAATTGATGATGTTTGAGTAGGTATGCCAGTTGGTATTGCTGCGGTAATTTGGGGAATACAAACACTTGACATCACAATTTGTGTTGGTTGAGTAGATGTTGTTTTCAAGGCGTGAACATAAAATCCTGGTGGTAGTGTGGCACCTTCTACTAGCAACTTTGCTAGATATCATTAGGGATCATTTACCAAACATTCATCCATAAAGGATGCAAATTCAGGATCTTTTACTGCAGCATCTATGTTTTCGGTAAAAATTTGACCATGTGCATCTCTAGTGACGTGATTTTCAAGCAAAGTTTTGCATGGTCTCTCTTTTCCTGATGGTTAATTTCCAAAAGGATTGAAAAATTCGTTAGGGTCCGACATTTCTTTTTGTTTCATTTTAGACCTTGTTTCAACCATGAAAATTTTCTCCAAATGGGGTAATGCAAGCTATGTCTAAAAACCGATATGTCCTATTTCTATGTTTTTTGGATTTTCTAAAAATAAAGGATGTTGCTAAATATTTCTAAAATGACATATACTAAGATGGTGTATGGTAGGATGGACAATATGAAAAATATCGAGTAGACTATGATGGTAAAATTATTCTAATATGGGTATAACCTACCACCTATGGAATAAATCCAACCAATGATTTGAGTTGACCAAGGAACCTGATTGTAGGACAAAGACAGTTGACAAGGTGAATTTCCCAAACTAGACTGTTGAGCTTGAAAGATTCACAAATAGGATAATAGTGACTAGGTTGAATGATAGTGATAAATTGGAGCATGAATGTATCCAATGACGAGGAAAGTTATTCTATTCTACGATATGCAATTTCCTTAGGAAGTGTCTAAATGCTTGTAACCTAGGATGACAATGACCAGGATGTATATGACACCTAATAATGCAAGGTTTTTGAGAATTTCTTTTCTAGTTTTTGTCCAAGGTTGATCTTTAGAAACAAAAGCAAAAAAGACAATTATGCTTTCAGACTCAGTTTGCAATTTTTGAAGTTTTTTGTTGACAATCAAATGCAGTTCACCTATCAGATGCGTTGATATTTTTGACAGATGTGGTTTAAGTTGCACATGCAGTGATTTGACTAAAACAGGTTTCAAATGTATGGAAGATGTGACTCATTTTATCAGATGCGACTTGGAATATGTACTTTCTAAAACTGTTGACAGACACTTGCATCTTTTCATTTGACAGTTGCGGCTCGCAAATACACATGCGACTCAAAAATAACAGTTGCGGCTTAGAAAATAGACTGTGAAAAACTAAAAAATGTTGACAGACACATGTGCCATTTAACCTAATAGTTGTGAATTTTTAAGATAGATGTGGTTCTAACAACAATAGTTGTGACTCTGTTTGATAGTTGTGACTTTGTTTGACAGTTGCAGTTTTTTGAAGATGGTGTTTTGACTGACTCCATTTTATGATCAAGTTGTTTGATGAATACAACAAAAACAATCATAGAATATAATATTTTTTCAGTTTGATGTGATGGATCTGTTAAAATTAGAGAACAATTACACCCTAGGCTATGTTGGACAATATTTACCAAGTTCTTACTTGGATAAATCTAGCTACACATATTCAAGGCAGATGACTAGTATCTTGACCCCACTAGCTCCCCTCCATGACACTCACTTATATAGGGCAGCCAAGCTACTGTACCCATGAAACTCCCATGGCATACATCTCATCTCCACACATGAATCATAAATATGTAAGATGACTTCACAGGTCTGAACCTACTACACCAGAAAATAGAAAGGATTTTGACAAAACTACAACATGGCTTTTAGTAAGGGAATTTTGTTCATGGGGCACCATCCAGTATGGCGAGAGACCTTTTTTTCCCTTTTCATCAAAGCAGTGAGTGTGATTTCTAGGGTTTCCCCCAAAAATCACTTTTATATACCGGCTAGAAGTCGCTTGGCATCTAACATGATACCGGTCTGGGTCGTCTTGGGGTGAGTAATTTTTCCCACCAAGATAGGCCCAATTTCTAGAGTTAGTAACCATTTCTCTTGCACCGAGGATCACACAAATGAGAAAGGGGAGAGGATACTTTGATATACCAAATCATGGGGTTCTAAACTAACATGAACAAACACGAAAAACACTGGTTAATTTTTAAACACAAATGACAATTTTTTAACTACCAAACATGAAATATTTTTGAAGTAAACTAAATAAATCAATGTCTTCATAAGGTCCTACATGCAAATAATTAGTAGTTTCCTTTGTGTCTTCAGCTTTCATCCTATAGAAAAGAAGATTTTTTTGGTTTTTATTTTGGTATTTTATGCTTCGTCCTCCAAAAACTAAGTTATCCCCCTAAACACAACTGCAAATAAAACATTAACGGAAACAAAACAAGACAAAAAGTAAAAATCAAATCACGAAAATACAAAAGTTAATAAAAAATGAAAATAAATTTTACCAAGCAGATGTGGCTTTTAAAATTATAGATGCGATGCGATGTTGACAGTCAGATGCGGTGTGGCGTTAACAGTCAAATATGGTGTGGAATTTTGATATTCGGATGCGGTGCAGAATGTCACGGATGTGGTTCATGTTGTCATATGTGTTATAGAATGTATCATATGTGGCTCATAAGATCAGATGTGTCATTTCTTCAATCAATTGTGGTTTTCCATATGATTCCTGCAAAATAAAAAATGGAAAGACGAAAAGATGTCACGAAATTTGAAGCGTGGTTCACGTCGGGTTCATGTGGAATAAATGGAGAATCTACATAGAAATACGGTTAAATCTAATCTAACAAGTATTAATCTAAATCAAACAACTAAGAACGAGTAAAAATTAACAAAACAATTAAAACTATAACTAGAATAGCCTCACCGAATATGCATCCACTTCTTTGAATTATCTTGATTGTCCTTCTCCATTTTGTTGTCTCAGTATTCTCGACCTCATATTTTCCAGTATTGATGCAAGCATAACCTGGATGTATTGTCTCAGCAAAATATTGAAGATAATAGGTTCTTCTCAAAAGTATTGATTTCGGGAGAGAGGAATAATGATAATGACAGGTCAATTTATAGATTTTGGGTTTTCGAATGATCGACTCAGATTTGAAAGAGAGATCAATGATCGAGATTGATGAATGCCATGTGATGTGATATTTTTCAGTTAGAACATGAGTTAGGAAATTCTACAGGATAAAGATTAAATTAGAACAATAGCTTAATCTTTTGTCAAGACTATTCGAAAATAGAAAGAGCATGAGTTCCAGATTAAATAAATAATTTTAAATAACTAAAAGGTTATTTAATTAATAGAGGAAATATGTGTTTAGAAAGTAATTAAATAATAAAAATTATTTAATCATGACCATGGACACTATAAAATTATGTCGAAAGTGGTACTCACAGGCCTAGACCAATTTTCAGTGTCTACACCTTCAATATCAAACTCAGCCTCCTCTAGCTCTGCTTCATCAATGATTTGGGAGGAAAATATGTCTGAGTTGGTGATGAAGTCAAGGATGTGCTTATCATCATTAAACACTTGAAAATTGGTGACATTTTCAGGCAGTGACAGAGTAGAAGTGATCTCTACAATTAATTTATCTAGGCTAGTTAGAGATAAAGGTTGGAGGGTACTATTTTTTTGGGCTAATGCATTAGCAGTGTAATTATTGGTATAAAGGATAAGTTGAATATTAAATGCATCTAAGCCCTCTATAAGATCCCATACCCTATGTCTATAATTTTATAACCTTCTATCATGACAGTTGTATAGTTTCCTAACTTACTTCACAACTAGCTCAGAATTACCAAAGACTTGCAACATTTTGAATTTCTTTATTAATGCCATTAGTAACCCATGAACTAATGCTTCATATTCTATTACATTATTGGTGAAATAAAATTGTAACCTATGGATAGAAAATTACTTCTTACCCATAGGACTAATGAGCTTGAAGCCTCCTCCCACTCCTTGCTTGGATTTGGATCCATCGTAGCACAACATCCAAAACTTAGATAGACTCTTTCCTTTGGAGCTAATGGAATAGAAATCCATTCCTAATTATACCTCTATTTGTACACCCTTAAGCGACTTCTTGTACTCAAGCCACTCTTGATCTTGATATCATTAGGTGGCCACCTTAGGAGTGATTTGTCTTCCAATATGCTCTACTACCATCTAACATAAGCAACATTCAAATTTAGAGTGGGCTGCATTGAGCACTCTACACCAACTGGGTTGTAGTAATTCTTTGAAATCCATTTTAGCCCCTAAATTGAGTTGATCCTATACACGTTTCTGCATAAATTCTTGAAATCCATCAAGCAGGCCAAAGCATTCATTGTCCTAGAGTTCTTCATTGTCAGAATTGAATAAGACTTCCATGCTATTTGGGAAGGAAGTTAGATCAACAAAAAAATCACATAACATGAGAAACTCCTTTGTGCTTTCTTCTTCTTGGAATTCTTCGTCCTAGTAAGCAACAAGACAATAATTTTCCATCTCTGTTTCTGCAAACAACACCTCATTTGTATTGTTCTACTTAGTAATCATGAACTTCATCTTGGGCTCCTTGTCAATGTGGATTTTATTAGGTAGTCCTTTCCAAGGTAACCATAGATGGGAATAGTCTAAGGCAACATAGCCATTCAGGGCTTGGGTGAAATCCCTTCCCAGTATGATGTCGTAGGTGTCTAGAATGTCATCCACTTGAATATCAATCACCTGCTGCACTCATGGGTTAGCAGCAATCTGCATAGGAATTTTGTTCAATTCCCCCACTATGTTCACCTCTATCTTATCCATCTAAGTCACCTTCCATCGAGAGGGGGTTGGAGTTATCCCTAGTGTCTTGCATACTTCCAATGGTATGGAATTGATTGAGGCTCTTGAATCAAGCAAAAAAATGTGTAAATTCTTGCCAAAGATGTGTATCATTGTTAAGAAAGGAGGAGTCTCCAACTTACCTTGAAACAAACCTATGAAAATATCAGTCTGGACTATCTATGCCTTGTCTTTATCATTATTCTTATCCCTAGTTTGTTCTTGATTTTTCTCCTTAGTTGAGGGTTTGTTCGATGGATGATTTTTATTATTTTGTTGATTTAGGGGTTGATCAGGCCTATTTCCTATTATCTCCTTGATCATCAACTCAGTGTCAAATGAATTTTTTTTACCTAGTACCTATTGAGCTAGTTTGGATGAAGAAGTTCCATTCAATGATCTAAAGAAATAATTCCTAATAGTGGGCACCCTTAGCATTTCAAAGGGTGAAAAACTCAATTTAACTTTCTTTAGTTCTTATGCTATGTATTCCCCCACTTTTTTTACATCTACTTCAAAACATTTGCCTTGGGAAGAACTAGTGGACTGGTCTTGAGTTTGACTTGGTTGTCTATTCCTATTGAAGTACTAAGTAGGCACGTAGGGATAGGTTGGATTTTTGTTGGAATTAGGGTTAGATAGAGTATTCAAAATGTTAGGAGGGGTTAGTAAAAGGTCCACCATCCTGCCTATTTCTCAAGTTGTAAGGGGTTGCTCTTTGGTGGAACATATGGACCTCACCCTCACATGGCTCTTCCTCATCTACGAGACCATTATCTACTAAATCAAAGAGTTGAGATAGGGAGCTCTCATTACTTACCTATTTTGCTTCTCCTTTCTTGGTGACGAGCTCGTTTGTTGCGACCTCCTTTTTAGGTGATTTTATTTTTCTTTCTGAGAAAGGAGCTTGATTGACCACCAAAACTAAGGAATTATATGGTTCAGAGGGAACTAGATCTTTCCAACCTATGTCATCAACAACATTCTAAACTTCCACTTAGAATATTTCTACGGCAGTTTGGAATTCTAGGCAATCCAATTCAGAATGCCTACAAGTCTTGTAAATTTGACACCAACCAGATAAGGTAGCCTCGGCCAAGTAAACTCCACTTATAAAATTTTTAATACCGCTCGACTAGTCAAGAGGTGTGGTAACACCTCCATTGTTTGGCCTAGTGTTCCAAGTTCTATTTTTCTTTTGAGAAGGCCTTCTTTCAAATTTCTACCCTGAGTTCTGACCTCTTTCATAATTTTGGCCTGAGGATGTACCAACATCACGATTATCTCGATTAAGGTTGGCTTGGATTCTCCTTTGAGAAGCTTTCAGCTGGTTGTTTTGATTCCATAGATGTGTCATCTCTATGGATAGCTTCTTCACCAATTCAATAAGCTCATCGATCCGATCCTTATCTGGATTATTTTGTTGGGGCAATGAGTTTTGAAGGATTACCGGTTGCATCATAGGCTAGTTTTGCTAGGCAGTTGGAAATTCTAAATTCTACAAGTATGTGGGCACTTGTGCTTGTTGGTAATAAGCTTGTTGTTGCTAAGGCTGCAAGTAGTGTGGCATTGATGATGCTTGATTCAAAGACTGCCCTGGATGTGGCATGATAGGCAGTTGGGGGACTTGATTCAACATCGGTGTTTGATGTGCCAAGGCATGGGTAAGCCCTTGGATTTGATTTGGATTGGCGACGAGACCCAATAAGGGCAGGAGACCTATAATGTGATGTCCCAAGTTTGTGCTTTCTTTCACTTCCTCTGCATATGCATCTACCTATCTCACTAGTGGTTGGTGCATCCTCTTAACAAAGCCAAATGCGAGGTTGTCCAAGGTAGCATAGTATACCAGTCTGGCTAAAGTTTCATCAACAACATAAGGATCCTACAACTTCATATATTCTCTATTAAATATATTGTTGAAGGATTCAATTGTCTCATTAACTTCCCTTCTAATCGACATGAATTGTTGGTATAGCTCTATAGGGCTGATTGGAATCTTTAACTTCTACAAAAAGTGTCCTTCATGAGGTTCCAAGAGGTAATGGAGCCTTTTGTAGATGGATGTACTAGTAGAAACCTTCATCTCCCAAAGAGTAAGGGAAGATGTTGTAAGTCACATCTTCATGTTGAATCTGCATATCCTTCAATGTTGTTTGGAAGATCTTTGTGTGTTCTTTTGCTATCCTTTGTGGATCACATGGATGGAACTTGTTGTAGAAGCCTTCCAGATTCTTTGGCATGTAAAGGTAGTCATTGAAGGACAATGGGGATGGGTTACTGCCCAGCCAAACCATAGTGGGAAGTGGAGGTTGTTGAGGTTGTGCTACAATATCTTAGGGTTGAAGTGGAGTAGCAGTTGGGTCAAAAACCTAGAATTGTAGTACAGGGGTGAGGATAGCACCTTGGTTGTGGGAAGTGAGAGGTGAGAATATTGTTTAGGGTGAAGGGAAGGAAGGAAGTGTTTTCAGGAGTGAAGGGGGGGAAGGAGATGGATGGGATGGAGGCCAAATGGGTAGGGCTAAAGTTGATGCTTCCCCTTTATAGGCTCTTGGTGCAGGAGCACCTAGCTAGAATAGGCAAGAATGGCAATTTTTTTGGAATTTTTTTTTTTTTTTAATTAAGGTCATGTTGACCATTGTTCTAGGAGTTTAATTTAGCTTAATGTTAGTTAGAATCTATCATTTGAAGTTATTTTCTTTTTGGAATGGTCAAGTGTGAGGTTTAACACTAAATGCTAAATGCTAGTGGTTTGTGACTTTTGTTTTCCAAAAAAAAAAAGCATTTGTAATGCCTAACCGGCTTGGGAGAAAAAGCCTCAAGCATAACTACTTGGAGAAGGTAGTTGTGGCTGGACTTCGACCATTTGTGCAAGTTGGAAAAAGTGGAGAGAATGTTGTATGTTGAAAAGTGTGAAAACTAATGAGAAAACAGTGAGAATTGGATAGAATTCTGTGTTTTTTTGAAACTGTCGTTGATCAAGGTCAAGCAGACCTGTAGAATGCTTTAGACACTGATCATTGCTTTTTTTAGTTGTTGTTGTGATTATATTGTAGATTGTGATTGCATTTGGCAGGGTTTTATTTGATAGTAGTTTTGTTTTCTTGAAAACTTTGTCCTAACTGGTAATTTGGATAGGATGGAGTTCTAGACCCACTTCCCACCATACCCAGTGTATGGAAACTTGGGGAATGGAGCTAGGTTCCTTGTACATAGTTAGGATAGGTGTGGTGATAGGTAGGAATGCAGGGAAGGTGTCTAAGGACTGCTCCTAGGCGGGCTTGACAGTGCCCGGCTAGGACAGTTAGTTTACCAATGCTTACAAGCACTGTTCTTGCAGGGTGAATGTTGCCAGGGTAAACCCCAAGGTAGGAAAGGTGGAGGAAGGTCCCACAATGGCCAAAACCCAAGGAGGAAGCCTCGATGTTCAAGAAACCAACACAAATCTCTGACAGACCTACTGGGTGGACAGGGAATAGATAAAAACCCTAAAGAATGTAAAAAAGAGAGAGAAAGAACAGGTCTGTGTACGGTCGGTCAAGAAAACAAGGGTTTGAAATCTTGTGAAGGTTGGTATAAGGATTAAGAATCCAAAGAAAAGCATCAAGTTTGTTTGAGAAAGTTGTGTGCAACAGTGAGCTTTACCCAGGTAGGAGGCCTAAAAAGGGCTCAAGGCTAATAGCCTTTCCCAAACCCTAACCAAGGGTTTCTTGGAAGCAATGGAGGAATGAGGGTGGAAGGAGTTCTGAGAGGTATGGTAGGATGCAAATAAACATGAAACCATGAATTAGTAACCTTGCAAAGACTTGATGAAGTAAGGAGTGAAATTGGCCTTTAGGAAGGAATAAGGGTCAGTGAGGACAGCAAGCAAGAAGTAAGAGTTGTGTGATTTGATTTGAAAAAGGTTGGAAGAGGGGATGGTATTGAACTAAGGGTATCTGAAGAAGTTTCAGAGCCTAGAGGTTGGGTGGTGAAAGGAGCCACAACAGGGGATTGATGAGGTGAGACCCGGGACATGGAGGTGTGAAGCTTCCAACCAAACCCTTTTTACACCAGCTCTCCTAGCCTTAGTAGGGGTCTTTAGCTCTTGAAACTCCCCCTTGTTAGGTGTAGACCTAAGTACTCTATGAAACCTATGAGGGGAGAAGGCCCCAATTCGATCTAGCTTAGCTTGGCCCTCCTATTGCTAGTTTTGTTGATGGTTGTTTTTGCACCTTCTCAACACAGACAACACACAAGTATGCTATCTCTCTTGAAAGGTAATTATTGAAACTAAGTTTTAGATATCACCCCAAGGTCTCTCAGGTGTCAAGTAATGAATTGGAAAAAAATCTCAGTTGTTGATGTGATTTTCTGGTAATCACAAAGGGAATTTATGGTTTGTAAGCACAGAGGGAATTGGGCCTACAAATGGAGTTTTATACATTCTGGAAATGAGTGAGCAGCTGCTGCAAGTTCAAGACAAAAAAGTAAAACTCCATCTTTTCCATCAGATTTGGCTTTACAATGATGTTGGAAGTTTTTCTTAGCTTCAAATTTTAAAGAAAGATAAAAAGCGTGAAAGGGTTAGAAGTTTCCTAGACCCACATCTAATGTTGAGCAGTAATAATGGAGAATGCTACAATGGAAAAACTTCCTAAAACTAAGTTCCATTAACAAGGACATCCTATAGTCTCATGAAACTCATGGAATATTCTAAGGTCTATAGATTTTCAAACCATTCATTCACTAGTGAAGTATGAATAATAGTTGAAATTAAGTGCAACAATGTGAACAATGCTCAAACTAACTTTACACAACAATTTATCATCAATAAACAACCAAAATTATGAGCTAGGAAGACATCAAACACCATAGCATACTTCACCATTAAAGCACAACATGAACTAATAACTAAAACAACATAAAACTTAGAACAACAGAGCTAAAATCTAATATTTGAAGATAGAATCATGCACACATGGAGAAGAAAACACAAGAAACCATAAAAAAAAAAATCCTTTTCTCATTAATTTTCTATAGTGTTCCTTTACACAACAACTCATTTCTCTCTTTGAAAATAAGAGGATGCCCCTATTTATAGTTTTCTAAAAGTAAAATGAATGGACAAGATTCATTTAAATTATGTGGTTCAGATTCATTTTACATTAGGGTTTAACCTACCCCCAAATATATGACATAAAATAGACTTTTGTCTTTTCTCTATTTCATCATGTAGTCTATTTCGTCTTGTAGGTGCTTTTATCTTTTAGCTATTTCCAAGTTTTATAACTATATTGTCAAATACTCATAATCTATAACTGGATTTCCAACATTCTTTTGGAGAGTAGCATACTCCATGAACTTCCCGATCATAGCTCAAAGCTTGTCCCATTCAATGAGTTTGAAATGGAGGATCTGAACGGTTATCTTCTTGAATCTCTTAGTGACCTGCTCCTAGTGCTTGGTACACTTTGGGGAGTCTGCAACCCCTTGCTCCATCTTCTTATGAAATAATGGCTTGATTTTCTCTAGATATACTTCCAAGGCGGGCATTTCATAGTCCATCATCATCTTTAGATAATCCTCACTGTCACTTTGGTGCTTTGCAACCCACTCAAGATTGAGCTCTAGTTCATGCAAGACCCTCTCCAAAATCTTCTTCTTGTAATCTAGGCCCATTTTCCATGTTTCCATGAGCCAATGATCATCTTTCGACAGTTCCAACTCTTTCTCCCATATTCCTTGGGAGAGCTTAAGGATGCTCTCAAACTTAGGTTAGGTGATCTTATATAGCTTGAAGAATCTATTGCAGTTCTTTATCATGTCCTCGATCTACTTTTATAAATAAAAAAACTTATTAGACATCCTAGCAAAATGGTGGATGTCCATATCACCATTGTATATGACACGGTTGAACCAATCCGTAGTGGACTTGGTCTAATTTTTCATCTTTTTCATTTTATTTAGTTCCTCCTTAGAGAGGATGGCTGGCATAGATGACTCCACTGGAGCCTCTTGTTCTATAAACGTCCACTTTTGAATATAAGCGATGAGATCTTCCACTTGTTCTTTTAGTTCTTCCTTGGTGGATTGATCCTTATTCATCTATTGTATGATGGTGGACATTGACCCTTGTAGATTGTTGAGGATACGGATTTGGTTTTGTCATCAAGATATGCATCTAAGACAGCAGTGCCTTAGTGATTTCAATTCAAAATCACAACAAAGACATATATAGCTATGCTATAAAGAGGAAGCAGGCATAGTTGATCCCCCATTGATCCTCTGAGAAAAGTAAATGTTTGAAAAATAATAGATTCAACACAAACAGATAACCATGAAAGATAAAACTATAAACACACATATATACGTGGGGAAAAAATTTTTAGGTAAAAACCCCACCTCCAAAACATTTAGCTCACTTGTATTATTCAGTAACAAAAACCAGTTACAATACAAACATAGAGCTATGCTCTTCAGGATAAAACATCTTGTCCATCTGGAGAAAGAAAATAGACAACAAAAATCAGAACCTTCACATAGTTTCAATGTCTCCAAAGACATACCATGTAGATTCCCTTCAGCTCCTCTCAAATGACTGTCACAGCCAGCCACACGATCAGCCCAGCCACTCGGCCTCACAATAGGTTCACATTGTTGCAGAACCAAGAGGAAGAGTGTTCGCAGTTACAATGCCTTAGCGTACTGCTAGAACACACTCCCCGCCTCTCTCTCAATGGCTCTCTCTCTTTTTTTTGTCCAATATATTTGACTTCTTCAAGTCATACATCACCATCAATGTCCCCACCAAACATATGCCTGAATCCACACTGCTCAGACCATTTGAGCAAGCAACCGATCTATGCACAATTGCATCAAGCCACCCAAGCATTCAATCCATGCCTTAATCGGGTTCCATTTCCATGGCCTGCAATAACTATCAATACCTCTTTGGTCTTCGACCAATCAGGTGTAGTCAACCTGCCACGTGCCAACCTATCATTTGCTAGTTGCGCTGACACTGAGTCCAACTCGGTCAAACTGTGGCCCGAGCTCATTCGAGCTCCTACCGCAACATTGCCAAGCTCAAGCCACCCAGCCGCAGTAAGGCAGTGAGCTCGACTGAGCTCATCCCGACCATACCCACGCTACCACTGCACTACTTGAGTTGACCTACATTATAGTGGTGAGCTCATCCGAGCTCACCGATGACTTCACCGAGCCCAGTCTCACCTTTAACCCCGCAATACCGCCATCCGGTCTGGCCCACCTCACGGTATGGCGGTAACTGCCATCACAAACCTCAGCTTGCAACCGCACTACAACTCAGCTTCAACGGTAAGGCAGTGAAACCACTAATGGTCAACCGTGCTACCATGAGGACCACCAGGCATACCGTCAATGGTCTTACTATGGCACCATGGTGAGACAACTCACTGCCCACAGTATGGCGGTAACTGCCAATGCTGACCTCCAGCCAACATGATGTCGTCAACTGCACCACCATGGCTTAATCAAACACCGCTCATGGTACAGTGGTAAACATCTTCTACCAGCCTGCCACCACTACACCACTTACTGTGATATCCCACCACCAAATGGACCACCCAGCGGTAAGGCAGTAATCCAACGCTCTGTCAGCCCGCCACTCACTACACTGCCTTGCCACCATTGAGCCACCTCCACTTCACCACACCACCGCCAGTCAGGAACAAGACCACCATGGTAAGGTGGTAACACCACCCAACTGCTAGACAAAGTAAGGTGACCCGTAGTAAAGTGGTAAACCACACAACCATGCCACCAAGGAAACCCTACAGCGGTATGGCGATAAAGGCCAGAAATAAGAGAATTCACCTGTCTCCAAATGAAAGAGGCCAGAAAGTAGAGGCATACTTTCCCAACATATATAATCTATCTTCCACTCACAGGTTTTTGAGCCTAGATTAATTGTATATATTTGGTAACCATGTCCCTGTATAGTTCCAATTTCCTTTCCTACTATTGGGGCGGTGACTTGCAATGTTTGAGACCTAAAAGCATCGACTTTGAGGTGTGATTTAATTTTAGGCTTCTTCTCTTTTCTGGTTTGTGTCTGCGCTCTGGCTAGTATTGCCTCTAGACTTGGTTTGGGTCAATGACCATGGGAGCCTTCTTTTTCAATTGTTTCTCTAGCTAGTCAGCTTCCCCTATTTGTCCCTTTAGTGATTCGTGATCACCTTCCTCTTCTTTCTCTTTCCATGATCGATCCTCCTCATCATTACGAGCCTTTTCATCATTCTTCTCTTATTCATCTAAACTCCCTTCTAGAACGAATTTCCCTTTGTCGAGCTCATTAGTAGCTACATCTTCTTCAATGATGCTTTCTCTTTGCAGTGCCCTCTCTTCTTCATGTTCAATCTCAATATTTTTCTTAGGCTCATAGGCTATTGGGCCTAGATTAATTGTAGATATTTGGTATCCCTACCCTTGTATGGTTCCAACATCCTTTCCTACTATTGGGGAGGTGAATTTCAATGTTTGGGACTCACAAACATCAACTGTGAGGTGCGATATGATTTTAGGCTTCTTCTCCTTTTTGGTTTGTGTATGTGCTCTGGTTAGTATTGCCTCTAGCCTCACGTTTGGGTTGATGACCATAGGAGCCTTCTTTTTCAATTGCTACTCTAACCGGTGAGGAACCACGGGAACCCCTATCTATCCATTTGCTGAATCATGATCACCTTCCTCTTCTTGCTCTTTATGTAATTGATCCTCCTCGTCATTAGGAGCCTTTTCATCATTCTTCTCTTCTTCATCTGAGATCCCTTCTAGAATGACTTTCCCTTTGTCAAGCTCATCATAGCTACATCTTCTTCAATGATGCTTTCTCTTTGTGGTGCCCTCTCTTCTTCATCTTCAATATTAGTATTTTGCTCAGGCTCAGAGCTCTTTTCTTGGGCATATTTCTTCTCTCTTTTATATTTCTCTTCTTCTTTTCCTTTCTCTTTCCTCCCTTTTTGGAGGTACTTCTTCTTTCACCAAGTTCTTTTCCTGGCCAACTAGTGGAGACTCTTCGAGTATGTCTACATTGGGATCCATATCTATCTTTCCCTCTTAGGAGTGGTTCTCCTCTGGGTGGGTCCCTTCTTGTAACTCCTAATTTGATGTCTCAATCACATAATGTTCACTTATAGCCACAACATCTTCTTCTAAAGTTTGTGACATTTCCTCATTAGAGGCCACCTTGTCCAAGTTTATATTTACTTCACCCTCTAGATGTTCAAAGTATTCATCTTCATCAGAATCCTTAGGCTCCTGAGCTATGTCCTCTACAACTTCTTTGTGTTGATCTGCATGGAGTCTTTTATTTCTTCTGATATCTACATTGTGGCCTCCATTTTTGGTGGCTCGATCAAGGGTGGTGGGAGAGGAAAAGCAGAAACAAGTTGGTCCATAAATTCCTAGACCTTGGGGTTAAGAATTACCCTAGAAATTTTGATAGGCATGTTCGACATATATGTTGCAAAATCTTGTCAAGATGGGTGGTGGCATAGAGATTGATGGCATGAATAGTGGTAGAGTGGAGAATGTAGGCAATGGAGGTTGGAGCAAGGAAGAGGACAATGGGGACATATTGGAAGAGGAAGAGTCTAATACCACTAAATAAGTTGTTGATGAGGTGGACTAAGATGTCCATGGCAGGTGGAGATGAGACGGGCAAGGCCCTAGAAGTGGAAGGTGGAGGAGTGCCAGTGACAAAAATGATAGTGGGAATGGAAGTGGTAGGTGGTGAGTGTGACTGCTTGATTTATTTTTTCCTCTTCATATTGGGGATCTTCCTCTTGAATAGTAGGCATTTCGAGCACAAAAATCTTCATTACCTTCATCCTCTTTGATGACGATTGGCCCTTTGTTGGCTTTCTAGAGTATACTTTACTCTTAGGCCTGCACTCAAGTGCATCCATCCTTTTCTTGGAACTCGTGGCTGACAGAGACTTGGGAGCTTCACCCGATGAACTCATAGTTGCACCACTATTAGTTTTACTTTCAAGCTCATCCTCATGCTCTCCATATGTGAGTTCTACACCCTTCTTATTTAATTGGGGAATTTGTGCATCCATCCATAGTCTGGTTTTGTGTTCGACGTGCTAGGTGAGAATTTCGAGGTCAGTGACCTCTTCTTCATTCCAATCAATAACTGGTAGGGGCTTATTATCCAAGTCGATGTACCTTTCATCCAAAATATTCTCGTCTTCGACGACCTGGTCCGATACCTGAAACATGTTAATGGACTTCATAAATTGAATGGCCATCCTTATGTAATGTCACATTTTGGCGTTCTTATCATCATTACAATTGGCTCGATAGTCTTCTATGTTTGGCCTGTGAGCATGCTTCCTTCCCACTAGTTTCTTCAGTTTATTATGAGGATCCACCCTTCTTCTATCTGTGTGCAAATCCAAGTTGTATTCCACCAGTTCCTTCTTTCAGTGTTTGACACAATGGGTAGCAGGACACGAGTACATTCCTTGTTTGAAGGTTAGGGGATATGGAACCCTAGCTCGGTGCTTGTCACTCAATAATGAATGGTAATTCTACAACTTTCGAGTGATTTCCAATAGAATGATCTGATCATTTGGGTAGCGTTCTAGTCTATAGGGGTGTTGTAAGAACCCTTTTGCTTGGATGTATGTAAACTTTGGGAATTGGATGAATAGATATCTGAATCCTTTTACAAATTCCTTGATGCTATGGGTTACTCTCCTTACGAAATATTCCCCTAAGACTCTATTACATGCTCAATAAAGGCATTGTTTACCCTTTTGTATTCTCTTTTGAAGTTCTTATACTACAATTGGGGATAGCAGTCATAGACTTTGAGTTCTCCCCTCTTTATCCTCAATGTTCTTGCATGGAAGAGTTCTTTGTATGGGAATTTCTCTGCCAGAAGGTAAATAAGATATGAAGTCATGTAGAAGTGGGAGGTCTTCTTTACTTCCACAAGTAGGTTATGTAGTTTTTCACTTATCATCCTAGCCTAGTAGAATTTGGCTTCTCCTTAGATGATTTATTCTATGAAGTAGAACATCCAATCTTCAAATAATGTAGCAGTCGGTAGGCCCATCACTCTACTCAAAAGAGTGACCAGATCATGGTATTCTTTGAAGAATTCAATCCTATAAAATGTCTATGGTACTTTTCTAGCACTACCCCTCTTGTCCTTCAACCAATGTCGATTAATCATTCTTTTGCATCCAAAATGGTCATGCTTCGACACATTTTGCACATGTTCCTTTACTACTTCTTCCATCGTGTCGAATTTTGGGATGTTGAACATCCTACAAATGGACTTGGTAGACAAGTTTGCCAGTATTCTTCCATCTTTATCAATGATTTTCCTATTGGAGTGATAAGTCTCCTGATAAGCCATGACTAGCTTTAGAGAAATTAATGTGGGAGGGAAACCAATTGATTTTGCAAGAACACTTGCTTTGATCTTCCAAGTTGGAAACGAGCTTGGAGGTGCATTCCACCCCGTGAAACTGGTATTTCATTTGTTCTTTTTCCTCCTTTCCTCTTGGTGTTTTTGCAGGCTTCTTTCTATTGTCAGGCTTTTGTGTAGGCTTCCCTAATGATCCCTTAGAAGGTTCCATAAAACTTGCACACATAAAGTGCAGTAAGTTTTTCACATATAATGAGGTAAACATCAATTAAATCCTACAGATCCAAGGTTAGACCAGTTCATCCATCTTTAAAGGATCGTGAAATTCATCATCATTCATTATTTGGAGCTCATTTGGACCATTTGGGAAAATGTGGGTTCTAGGTTGTGGGTTTCCCTTAGGTGGAAGCCATTAGGAGCATCTAGGAGTAGGACAACACTGGGGTCATGAAATCTCGCAAGTAGCCATTTGCATTGGAATTCCTACATATTTTGTTTGGAGGGAAAATCTCCCATGAATGATCAGGCATGTGTGAAATGAATTGGGTTTCATACAATTCACTATCTTCCAAGGGATTTTTTCCTCAGAAGACCTGTATGTTGTTGAAACCCTCTTGCAAGAGTCAAACTTGCAATTTATTTTGTCAAAATGAGAATAGAATCCTCAAAAAAGAGCCCAACACATAGTTTTATAACCTCCCATGGACTTTTTAATAAAAATCAATAAAATATTTTGTCTCGAAAAGCTACGCCCAACTTGAGGGTCTTGCCTCATCCAAAGAAAAGGGCCACTTTTTAAAAACAACTTGAGTTGCTAGGATGGGGGCACTTTTCACTATTCATCTTACAATTTTTTGTTATTATTCACTTTTTACCATTCCATTAAAGTAACTTTAATATTTTCACTTTATCCATGGATTCATCAACTGAACTCCAATTGAAAGGCTCACAAGGCTCCCAGCTAAACACCATAGCCCTCGATTAGGTCCCCTGGCCATTCTACTGACCTATGAGAACCCTAATAGTAGGCCAACCTCCCCTATAGTCAGAGTTTCTTAACAAAGGGACATTATAGAAAAATACAAATATACTAGAGGGTGATCCCACATAAAAGGTTAACACTTTGAGAGAGGAAGGAAAAATCGATTTTCCACCCTCTCACAAATTGAAGGGGTTCGAGTGAACCCTAGGGTTCGATCGAACCCTTTTTACGTTGGCAAGAAAATAATTAAAAAAAGGGGTTCGAGTGAACCCAGGTTTGATTGAACCCCTAAAATTAGGATTAAAAAAAAACAAATAGTGTTCACCGTCATTTTCAATCAGTGTTCAAGAAAACCTGCAACAATGAACGAAGCAAGCACAATCCTGGTGAAATCTGCATCACCGTCCATAGTCCACAACCCTCAGTACCCTCATCTCTTGCGTCAAGCATAGGTTGGTCAATTTCTCCCAAAATTTCTTTTGTTTGAAAGTTTTTAAACTGTATTTGAAATGGTTGTAGATTTTGGGTTTACAGATGTCAATTGCATTTTCTTGAAAGTTTCTAAAACCTTTTCAACAAACCCATTTTGTTTGTCAAATAGTTTGTGTTCCTTTTCTATGTTTCCACATTTTGCATACATACAAAATTCCTCTATCCTTTATGTTTTGATGCATTTCAATACCTTGTTCCAATGCTCTCATGCGACACAAGCTGGGAGGATGGTGGAAAAGGTTGTAGAGTCTGGCTTTATAGTTGCCAATTGCATTTTCTTGAAAGTTTCTAAAGCCTTTTCAACAAATTTGGCACCTTGGTCATCCATACCCTGTTCCAATGCTCCCATTTTTGGTAGTGGAATTTGGCTATACACCCACCAATTGCGTTTTCTTGAAAATTTCTAAAGCCTTTTCAAAAAATCAATTTACACCTACAATTGCATTTGCTTTAAATTTTATAAAATATTTTCAACAAATCTAATTTGTGAATATCTTACATTTCTTCCTATCAATCAGTTCATGTGCCTTGTCTATGCTTCCACATTTTGTATATTAATTTGTTTAAGCTATAAACCCAATGTAAAATATTGTAGCAAGATGTTCAACTTGAAATAAACCTTCAAATTTGCATTAAATAGAATGGACAAATAGAAGAGAATATGATGAAAGACTTTATAGGTACCAACTTCTCTATTGTAAAATCTAGATATTTCTATGGTCAAAGGAAAAATTGACACCTTAGTGTTAGATATTAAGAGCTAACAACTTGAAGCTAACTTCTCTATAAAATAATTCACTAATGATAAGAAAATTTCCTTTATAGTGATGAAAATGTCCATTTCAAAATCAAACTAGTGGTAAACATAATGCATAGAGTGACATGGAACACTAGAATTTTTTTGCAAGAAAATCCTTTATCAACACTCTACATGTGATGAATTTTACCTTGATAAGCATTTTGAGGGTGAATACATGAATATTTAGACAAGAAAAACATAATTGTAAGGATTAGTTTGTTGAAGAATACACTTAGTACCATGACTTTTTCACACAATTGTAGGTGAGTTTCTCAACATCACAAAATTTAGTTCAAACACATCAATATATTATCACCTTCATTATTGCTAAAATATAGTTCTTAATATCAAATTATGATATCATTAAGTACCAATTTTCAAATTGAATATATATTTGGAAAATTGATTTTAAAATAAGGAAGGACTTTACAGATAGGTGTTTATTCAATTTGACCTAACCAATGCTATAACTATTGAGAAACTAAGTAAACAACATAATGATATTGTTAACCATAGTGATCAAACTTGAGTAATATATTAAATCATAAAATATGAATAATAAGAGCAACAATAAAAATATACAAACCATAAGAATATTGTTACGGATTTAGTAATTTTATTTTTTCTTATTGTAACTTGAATGCATAAATTGTTTCTAATATGGACTTAAGGAAAATTGTTTTTATTTTTAATCTTAGAAAATAGAACAGGGCATTAATACAACAATAAAAAGCATAACAGTATGATCGACAATAATAATATGACTTGGAGAAAATTAAAACATGAAAAAATAGATATAAGGATAAGGTTTGTTCCTGCTCAACTCACCATCTCAATAATTACAACAATTATAGGTTCTTTGTAAAACAAGGTTTTCAAGGACTTCTTATTTCCTAAAATAGTGATGTCCTACTCATACAATTTTCGAACACTTCACACATTTCCTAATCCCTTTCCACACTCTCAAAGATTCAAAGGCTATAGAAAACAAGGCTTTGCAACTAATTTTATTAATAACACTAAGGAATTTCATAATTATTGTAACAACCCCCTTGGAGCTTTTGACTTGAGCATAACTTTTGATAAGAAAATGTAGACCAATGGTCTAAGTTTCTGTATGCACATTGTAGTGATTATCCTTTTGTGGTGAATAAGGAAAATATAAAGTGTGTGATAGATTACAATAAGCAACAATAGGAATATACACATACAAATTAATTTATACACACATAATAGAGAGATTAACATCTTATCTATCAACTGATTATGCTAGTGAAATATATTATCATGTGTCCTTCATCATGCATGGATTTATAACATTCATAACATGTGTGGTATCTAATACCCTATCTCTTATGTATTTCTCATGTATTTGTCTTCTCCTCAACATTAGATCACCTATTGCAAAAAAATGTATATTTTAACTAAGAAAAGAGAGGAAGAAGGTCAATAATTGGATGATGCCGGCCAAAATAATTTGTAAAAAATTTGCATTCCATGATATTGACAAGCTAATCCACAATGTACTAAAATGAAGCACATTATGTTTCTCTACATATAGTAGAAATTTAGTCCTTCACAAAGAACATTAGAGTGTATTTCCAAAGGAGACAAGCATTTGGAAAGTTCTTGATTTAAAGTGGATGGAAAATATTGAAACACCACAATAGAAGTTAAGTGGTGCCTCTAAGAATAAATTATAGAATCCAAAGGAGAAGAAAATCCTCAAAACATAAAAAAATATAAGTAGAAGAAGGGGATTAAATTATGAATTTAGCCACTAATAATGCACTAAAAAACAAATATTTCAACATGAACCATTGAGGACTAGAGAACAAAATATAATTTTAGAAGGAACCCTAAGATGGAAAAAATTGGAGATTAATGGGATGAAAGATAATTGATGCAAGTGGAAAATTTAAAAAATATGAAAAACTTAAATTCCTAGAATATTTACTAACCTAAAAGGTATAAAAGAAGTGGTAGGAACCATACAGATAGAACTAAAAGAAGGATCCAAACCATAAAGGAAAATAAAATATATTAACTTCAAACCTCAATCCATACTATTTTGTATTTTCATTAAGCTATTTATGCTAACAATTTAGGCTTTCCTATTGTCACTACATTTGACACTTGGCATCAACTCCTATGTGTTATTGTTTCATACACATGCACATCATCACCGTGCTCAAATAGAAAAATACTTTTTCTATACCCTTTTTATTTGTGACCTATATTCATCTCGCTTTTCTTTTAACTTATCACATGTACATTACTTGGGAATACACACACTTGTAGGTCCATATTGAAACTATTTATTGTATTATAACTTGGTGATTCCTCTTACCTAGTAAACCCAAAAATAGTACATGTGCATGTATCTCTATGTAACTAACTTCAAGATTATGGTGGGTTGTATGCTAAAGTAGTTTTATGGTATGCATGTCATAGATATAGTGGTAATGTGTGTTTAACTAGTTTAGTCTTAGGTATTAAATAAAAGATGAATCTATCTTTTGTATGGAGGATCACATGAATTTATTCAAAAGTAATTATGGATATGCAAGTTCCTTATATTTTAGATCGAGTATCAAGTACTAACAAAATTAGTGATCCAACAAATTCATATTTTATTTGTATTAGATAATTGGTGGTTGTGGTTGTAAATGGATTGAATTCCTAGGAAATTTAATGTCACCACTTTTATATGAGCATGAGGCATCCTCATCCTCTTCCCATGGAGAGGATTTTCCAAACATCTATAGTTGAAAATCTATAGCCAAAACTCAACATACTATCACACCCAGTTGGAATCAACTTAGTCATCCCACTAGCTCTCTAATAAACTCAAGTTCATAATTATGTTAAATACCATGTTGTGATTTTACTATCCACTCTCTTCAATCTCTATGAAGATTGAGAGATCTTATCCTTTTTTAGGAAGTGTATATTCACTTTATGGTCCTGCATTCTCTAACTCTTCAAAAAGTAATTTGGCCTTGTATGAGACAAATATAAATTAAGTTTCGAGCCAAAGAAATATTCTTAAGTATTTTTGAACTAGAAGACCTTCCTCATCTAGGGATAAATTATCTATGATTTCCTCCTCTTGATCCAACACCTTTGGTTTTAGTTCATCCTTTTTATCCACTCATGGCTCTTTTATTAAAAAATGAATAAATATTTTATCCCTTAAGACAATGTTGTCCCTCTCATACTTGTCAATAGATATGAGTTACTAGCTACTACTATGAAGGAACTTCCAATGTTGAATAAGGAAGGATTTGCCACTCCAAAATAATATATCAAGGATCTTACTAATGGGTGCTCATTGCACCATGTGTCATTGATAAAATTATGGCTCTCAAAATATTTTCCACCTCCTTTAGAGGTAGGGTGATGGATTCATTATGTGTTAGGTCAAATTTATAATCATTTGAAGATGGGATGTCTTGAAAATAATTTTCTATGAATACTTCAAATAAAGAGGATATTTTATATCATTATTGAAAAGAATCTCCTGCATTTTAAGCTCAAGCCTAGGTATCTAGTCCTTATTTAACTTCAATATTTTGGTGTCATGATCATGAGAAAAAATAATTGTGTCTACAAATTGTGTTAAACTGGACTTAGAGAAAAAATAGTTGACATTATCTATCCTAGAAGCACCTTGATTTTCTTAACAATATGATTCTAAAAAAGAGATTTAAACTCCTAAAATATCAAAAATATTCATGCTTCCCATTAATAAAATAAATCTAAAAGTACCTATAAAAATCATTAATAAATGATATATACATATTTACCAATGGAGTGGATATATATCCATAGGAACAAACTCATCACTACATGTATTAAAGCTTCAAAATCTCATTTGCTTTAGTGATTCTGGAAAAAAAAACACTTTATTTTATTTTCCCAAGATACAATGCACTGAAAAGACAATAAAAATAGAATAATCAACAATTCCATCCATAATATTCTTAATTATGTAACTTTTTAGACATTTTACACTTAGGTGACCCATCCTAATATGCCACAACAACCTTTATTTAGATGTAGTTACTTTAGCACTCTAAAAATTTTGATGCATCCAACCTATATCTAGAGTGCCATGCTACACTCCATTAGTGCACCAAGTTTCCTCATTCTAACTTGCAACCTTTACCATCAAAACTAACATTTATATTTGAGTTGAAACCATTTTGGACATAAACATAAGTTTTCTTGCCAAAATTGTTTGGTATGTGCAAAACATCTGAGAGACTTCACCTTCCTCTTGCATCCATGAATGGAACCTTTAATTTTCTTGACCATATATCTTCAAGGAAATGTTATCACCAAGACAAACCTTACTTCCGTCGCATTATATATCCAAGGTACAACTTGTTATAAGGTGTCTTATGATAAGAAGCACTTGATTCAATCAACCAAGAGTCATCACCAATGAAATTAGTAGAAATGAAGGTATAATTATTGTATTCATCATTATTAGAGGATTTACCAGAAGAATCATCTTTATTTTTTAATTTTGAATCCTTCTTGATATGCCCTTTATTTCCACAATTATAACATTTTACTTTCGATTTTCCAAGATATTTAGTCTAGATCTTTACCCTTAGACTTATAATCTATCCTAATTATTTTTCTCACCTTTATTCTCCTTAGATCCACCTCTAACAACTAGGTTATCAAGATAAAGTTTCATCCATGGACTTCTTTCTAATTTCCTTTCTTAACAAAATTCATATGATATTTTTGAATTTTAGTGAGATTATTAATATTGATAAATATTATCAATTTTTACCATGAACCGGGTAAAGAATAATTTAATAGGATGCACTTAACCTCTTCATCCATCTTTACTCCTATCAAGACACATGTTGAAGTACGTAGATCATATTAAATCTGTTCAAGTGATTAGTTATATTGGTTCAAGTAAATCCAGGATAATAAAAATACACAATATTGCATAATACTTGGATATTTACATGGGAAACATTTATGGGAGAAAATTTTCCATCAAAATATTTTTACTTTATATTATTCATTTAATCAAAGATTGAATACAAGAATGCATTTCCTTTTATTGATTCTTAATCTAAAACATACTTATATAATTTATTTGATTTTTTAAACCAATAATATATAATCTAATTCCATAAGACAATCTTGTTTCAAAATAAAATCTACACCATCCATAAGTTAATCAATAGAGAATAAGGCACCTAGAATTAACAATAATAATTTCAATCACAAAACTAGTAACCCTTAGTTCCTTCAACTTAGTCTAATTCAAGTTTTGTTCCAAGATCAAGAAGAAATCAAGTGGCCCTTTTTAAAGCTTTTGTTACACACTTGGTCATCCTACTTTTTAGTATACATTTATAGAATGGATGCATTAGAGAAAGTCATGAATGTCAATATGAAACATATTTCTTCCTCCTCTTTAACCAATCATATGTGGAGTTCAATTTTTACCTATTTATAAAAAGGGTAGAGTGGCCCTAGATGGAAAATAATGAGTGTAGAAAAAGAAGCTAGATATTTTGGCATGAATAGATCTTAGGAATCCAATTATATAACCTTTGATTATCTTCCCATCATTTGTGATTTATTCATCCCACTTCAAGTTATTAATGGAATAAAAGGGAAAAAATCATTTAAGGAGTTACATGCCACATGATTGTCTGATATAGACAAATTTTCATATAATTTCTAATTATTAAATCATTCATGCTATAAATCCCTTGATTTGAATAGAAACATATTGTCTTGTTTCCTTTATGGTAGCAACATAGTTAGAGAATAAGTTGAGAAGAAACATGTTTAATCTAGATACATGTGTGTGCTTTCAAATCTCAAGCTAATTTAGAACTTGTTGGCCCTTGTGATTTATTCATGTGGATCATATATTTAAGATCATTTTATATATTTAAATGTATAGTTAGAAGTTTCTACATTTTGGTGACATGAGTTCGTGCATAACTTTGTTCATTAAATGTAAATTTAAAGATTTATTAATAAATTTCAAATTGATTTACTTGTTGCACAAACTTGTTTAGTAATAAATTTATCTATAAGTTACATTAAATTTATTGAATGTAAGTACATGCACAAGTGATAAATATTAAATCTAGATATATATATAGTGTTCATGTTTAATTTACATTCTATATCATGTGCACACAAGTGCAAATTTATTTAGAACTATTTTAGATTTCTATTCTCTAGATCTAGATATATTAAACCAAGGTCTCATTCCTCCTTTAGGTACATACATATCACAATGGAAAATGCACTTGTTCCACCTCCAGAAACAATATTTTCACATACTAATAGTGAGATTAGGAGATTGAGAGAGTCATTAATTGATGGTACAGATGTAGGAATATGTTCAAAAGTTTGCATGTCCATTTTACAAAGCTTAGAACAATTAAGAGATAAACTTGGACAGGCTAGTATTTTTTCCCCTGATAGAGTAGCTACGATTGTTTCCCACATGTGGGAATAATTCCATGGTGAGGTATCTTATAAACAAATATAGGAGGTTGTGACCAAAGAAATGATTAAAAAAAAAAAATTCCATTCTATCAAAATAGTCATAAGGTGAAGGGTTACCAGGTCATAAAATGTGTGGTGTGGATCCTCTTATGGCCCCATTGATATACCCACGATTTATTGCAGCACATGGTAAGTATCCAAACAATGACCAACTTCCATTATATTTTGTTCAACAGTTGTATGATGAGGTCCATTTGGGCCTCAAAGTCAACTACCTGGACATTCCACCATATGTTGGTCAGGGGCATGGTAGAATTGCCGATAGGCCCACCTATCGTCGAGCGGATAGACCAGCCTTAGTATTTAGGGTATTAGTTTGTGATAGGTCTCATGTTCTCACCTTAGCTCTGGCCCCCTTAGCGGACTAGGTTATCATTGCTTCCCAAAAGGAAGCAATTGACAGTGTTGGCAATATTGCAGCCGTGACCACTTGGATATCTATTGATCATGTGGGTTAGTATTTGATGTCTTGGAATTCACAATCCATACCATTTACAACATAGGATAGTAGCATAGATCCTTTTCAAGCGGCGGGCATCCCTGGACCCACACTGCTCAATGGACTTACAAGAGACATGACACGAAGGACTATGATTTGTTTGGCTTAGGACCTCTTGCAGGCATATGCTTACATCACATCGGACTATGGGATCCCTATACACCATGTCAGAGGTCATTTGGATCGAGGATTTCATTCACGTGTTGGAGGATCCCATCATTCTCATCACTCTTAGCCTAGCAGTAGTGCACATGAGGATGCACCTATGGATCATTCCACTGCTACACAGATTACACATTTTATGGAATTGTTGATCGGTCCTGGTTCATCGTTGATGCCATCTCAGCTGCATAGTCCCCCTGACTCATCATTTATGGCATAATATGGACGGGCCCTCTGATTGACACGTCGACTAAGCATCTAGTTGATTTGGTGGTGACAACTATGGCAGATGACCATGAGCATTCGATACCAGATGATGTGCATGCGCATGTTTCAATTCTTTTTTTTAATTATTTTTAAATTTAAGGTTTAACTAGATATTCATGTAACATATATGTATATATATTGTATATGGACATGCCTCATATTACTCTGAGCCTTGGTATAGATCGTGTACATTGTCGTGACTCTATAGATGATTCTATTGGCAGTGGACATGTGAGTTTTAAATTTTTATATATAGAAATGTATATGTACATGCATATGTATGTATAGATCTAGATAGATAAATTTAAAAATACACATACATTCTTAAAAATAACTCATAAAATTTATAATACATTATATGTATTTAACACATTTTGTACACAATTTTATCTACAGGACTCAACACATCTTTCAAAGCAGGGTTCTCATTCAGATGATCATTCGATTAGGAGTTGATATTCATATTAGGTTGCTCTGGATTTATGAGTTGTGTATGTTCATTATATATGACTTGGGCTACATGTTTTATGACTTAGGCTGCATGTTTTATGTTTTATGACTTGGGCTACATGTATTATGTTTTATGACTTGGGCTACATGTTTTATGTTCATTATATATGACTTGGCCTACATTTTTTAGATTGTTGATACATTTTATGTTCATTATATATGACTTGGGCTACATTTTTTAGATTGTTGATAAATTATACAATAGATTATGATTGTGGTGATCATGTGGAAAATCATGGTTTAGTTAATGAGTTTTATGGAAGTGAAGCAAGATGATTCAATTTCCTCTAATTTTTAATACACCCTAGTCTTTTATGTGCTCGTACTATTTTTGTGTCATATTTTTATGAATCTTACATGTAATTTCCCTCCATTACTACATGAAGATAACTTTAAGAATATATTTTTATGGAAGAAAATAAGGATATAGATTTTATGGAAAAAAACCATTATAGCATAATAAGTATTCAAGTGATGCTTTATTGATGAATACATATATACTAAAATTGGAGAATACCCAAGTATGTTGTAAAATATTCATATTAATTTCTTATGCTAGAATAATGGTGTGAATTTAGGTTCATTTAATTTCCTTTAGAGAAGGAGACTTGATGTCAATATGAATTATCATTCATCAACTTATAAACCAATGTTTTCCATAATTTCTTACTAGAAATAAGCTTTTAAAATGATGTCAATTATGTTCTATTGATACTTTCAAGAGAATTGAGTTGGGAAGGAAAAGACACACAATCCTTTCTTATTTTTTATCAATCACTTGAACTAGGTCTTATAGAGATATGCTAGAAGTTTTAAAATAAATATTTATAACCCTTCAATCTTCATTGCTAATAAGACCTCATTTCTCAAAATTGGTACTATATAGCTTTTCAATCTCCATTTGATATGTGTGAACAATTATTTGTACCTAGATAGACAAATTACATATGTAAAGATTCTACTCAAACAAAACTTAATATAATTGCATCTCCATTGGTCTAGATTGATAGCAAATGGAAGGAAACTAGACTAGATCCACATTAATGCTATGAGAGAAATAATGCAAGTAAGAACCCATCTATATGAATTTTAGTAGAGTAAAATATAAGAAATTAAAAAAAATTGATATAACTTGGAAAAATCCTTTTAGGAAAAAAATGTACACTCTATGAAACCCCAATATGTTGAACACGGTTAAATGATAATATCATAAAATAAAATAATATTTCTATGAATAGGAAGTATTAAAAATATTCAAATATATATTCTAAAGTAAATTTTATAGCTTAATTTTTTTCTAGAATCACTATAAAGAAAGGTTCTCAATGTGTTTCAACCACTAATTTGTGTCCAACCAAATTTAAAACACTTGTCATCAACATATATTATAAGTAACTAAAACAATCTAGAGTTCAAACAAGTTACTATAAGTTCTCATCTTGAACATGTCTGTACATGTACAATTGAACTTGAAAATCATGGATATAATCTAACTCAAACATTCTAGTTCAACCCGCTCTTGAATAACATGCAAATTTTTTTGATGGTCATCACTATCTAGTCTCCATTTTTTTTGTCCACGTGCATGTGGAACTACATTAAGATGTAGGGTGATAGCAATTATAAGGTGGCTATATTGATATACCTTATTATCAACTTGATAGTCCACAAAATGAATCCCATGTTGAACAAATTTGACTTGTTTTAGATATATCCCTTGCACTACAACAAGACTTGCATGGTAAACATGAACCTGAGGTAAGACATGTGCACGTGTACAACATTTTTGTGCTCAGGGTTTTTACAATATATATTTAATGTTTTTTAAGGTAATGTACACATGTACACAATGTATATATATAATTTTAAATTCAAATTCACATGTGGGAAATAACATTCCATCGCTTGTTTCAGGTTGTGTTAGCTTATTCCTCTCTTTTGTCCAATACAGTAAATAATAGCTAACACCTTTTACGTTTCCAAGGTCTACTATGAGTGCAAAAACATCTCATGTACACCAAATTTACACAATGAAATTCTAAATAAAAAAAAATGTCTCTAGAGTTTAAAGATCATTAAATTTATATAATATTTAAATTATTGAAAACTTTCACATGTACCTTTTGTAACCAATCCTGAAATATGGTCATAATCAATTGAAATCAAAGGAATGTCTTGAAATCTTTCATCCTCATTTTTGCCGTATGTGTCTAAAACAAATAGTGGCACCATATCACATTTACTAACATATTCAATTTCTTCATTGTTGCATGCATGAGAGTTTCCTACAATGCACTCAGTGCAAAAACAAGAGTAATCCCTCATGTATAATGTCCATCCAGGGTGACTATCTGAAATCATAACACAATGCAAAGATCTTGTTTTTTCTACCCTCTTACATCCATGCATCGATCTTCTATCCACATTTATATACATGTACATGCAACAAACTTATGTGAACAAACATGTGTATATATATATAAATTTTAAATTTAATTTAATTTAATTTTTTGAAAATGTAATTTATACATACCCAATATCTCTCAAAACACTCTATGTGGAATTTTTTGGTTTGTTCTTGAAGATGTGATGGCCTCATTTGATGCAAAGTGTTTCTTGCACCATTCAACAACATCATGTGCATCATCTATACGATCTTCTGAATAACTCATTTGATGCTTTCTTAAAGCACGTTTGATGCAAGCTCCTGGACCATCCATCTGACCATAGAAAATGCTTTTCAAAATTTACACCCCTGCTTCTCAAATTTTAATTTATTTTTTGTAAAACATGTTGTGCAAAAAGTGTGTCATGCTCTTTATCATCACTAATATAAAAGTGATTATTTCTTGATGGCCTTTTGTTCATCTATACTCTCAACACCATCCAGTTCCAATTGTGCATGTGGATAACACACATGAACCATAATAGTGACCTGCTTTGAAAAGTAATATTCTGATTGAATCTCTTTTTTATGTAAAAAAAGAGTAATTTTCTACAAAGTCAACTACTGATAGAATTGTTCCAATTGGGAAAGTATCTCTTAATGTTTGAAATTGATGTTCTTACCACTTAGCATAAAAGGAATGTTGTATGTATGGTTGTATCAATTTTTGAAAATCTTCCATAAATTTCCCAATAGGTATCTCCTCTTCTGCATAGTTTAACCTTGTCGATTTCTTTCCCAAATTTTGTTTGAAACTTTACATACTTGTAGCTCTTGAAATTTATTGTCTTTGTTAGGTCAGTATCTTTGTTTGTTGAAGGAAAGTTAGCCAAATTTCTACATGTTTCATAGAGTCCTTTTATGCATTTTATTTGAAGTCCATTTTCATGATCACATAACAAATCCTTTATGAACAAACTTACCTGTTTAGGAGGTGCCTTTTGAAAACAATGTCTTTCTTCTCTCATCTTCCAAACACCTAATAGTAGAGATCAAATTCAATGTGATAGCGACAACAACAAGTTTCAAAAAACTTGTTTATCTTCACATAATATGGCTTTAACCTTTCAAACATTGTTTGCCCAATCTTTATATGAGGATACATATTACAAAATTTTATATACATATCAAGCTATGTTATGTCTAGCCAATGTTTAATATGTTCTTCATAAATACCAGGTCCAATCATGTGCCTCATAAAATCTCTAGTATTTGATTGGACGAGTCTGATCATTCCAAAAACTTGAGATCAAGTTCCTAACAACATCTGCAATCTTGTCAGAACGGGGAGATCTACACATAATTGCCCAATTGCCTTCATAACTATCATCCAAAACCTTTCTCTTTTTCTCATATTTTATTAGTGTGATTCTACTATAACCAAATTTAGTGGAAAGTGCTGACATTTTTCTTTTTCTTGATATTTCTTTATTTAAAATAGATGTCAAAATCACCTTTCTTGCAATGGCCTTATCCATTGATCGAGATCCTTTCCCAATGGAATCTAAACTTTTTTTAACATTTTCAACAATATTTTTTTGTAGTCTCATGTGTTTCCTCTTATTCAATACAGAATGTACAACCAACAATTGTAATGACTCTTTCAGCTCATTATGAAGAAGTAAACGTGATAAAAATTGGGTTTTTTCAAGTGTTTGAAGATGATTGAAATGATCATGGATTATTCTATTTACATATTTATTCATTGACCTCTTACTCCTATTTTTAGGTTGCTCAGCATAACATTTTAGTTTCTTCATATCCATTTCAAGTAAATGATCTAAATTTCTATAAGAAATTTGTTTCCCCACCTTTTTAGCTACTTTTATATGCTCATCCATTAGTGTAGAAGCAAGTGATCCTGACCCCTCTCCAACATGCATTATTTGAACTCAGGCCTCCTCCCTATTTTCAAGGTCCATGTGTTCTTCAACTGATTTTTTTGGTCCAATATCTAGATTGGGCTCAACTTCTTCTTGAGAACTTCCTACTTGTTGATCCATTTCTACATGACAAATATTGTGCAAAGAAAGTGAGAGATGATGATATATAAGTGGAGTTGAACATATAAAATCAAATGATATCAAAGATTCTTGAACTTAAGAATTCCATGGAAAAAATGCATTTGAAAATAGATAAGAAATTATTATGCTTTCAATGAAGAATAGAGGATAAGGGTGATAAGTGGAAACTTGAACTGTGGATTAATGGTATGGATTGTGTTAGGCAACTCTTGATGGTGAAGGTAGGTGGACGGAGGATGAAATCTTATGCATGGTTGGTATGTAGGATGATAAGTTTGACTTGGACATGATGTAGACAACTTGACTTGGAGGACACATAGATTTGTTTGTTTTTGAAATGATATATATATATGCAAGGACTATGTGGGATGATATATATGCAGTATGCAAGGACTATGTGATGTGATCTATGTATACAAGACTAGGAATTTTATGTAAGGACTAGGATTCAATGAAAACGATATGATTCTAATATGGGATATATGAAAATGGTATGATATGATGTGATAAGCTAAGAATTCAAGAGCTCAAATGTTAAGAGGGTACATGTGGGTGATAGATAGAAAATGGGTTGATTTTGAGACCTATGAAGAGTAGTGGAAGTGCAAGCTAAGGGTTCTATTTGATCAATGATGAATATGAAAAGGAATAAATTCATGGAATGTTCACAACTTGGTTAGGTGATATGAACTTTATATATGCAAGGGGTTGTACATGCAAGAACTAGGTGGAATGATATATATGTGTTCAAGGACTATGTGATGTGATCTATGTATGCAATACTAGGAATATGTAAGGACTAGGATGCAATGAAAAGGATATGATTCTAAGATGGGATATATGAAAATGGTATGATATGATGTGATAAGATAAGAATGCAAGAGCTCAAATGCAACTCTAGGTCCAAATTTTGGTTGTGATGCAAGGCTTGACTTGTGTTATGATGGATAAACACAAGGGACCAATGATCAAGAGAGGGTATGTAGGAGATGATGGACTCCAAAATGATTTACCTAGACTCAAGGATAATGTTATGTTCCCTAACTCAATTCCATGATAAACCTCAAGTGATGTGGGTGATAGATAGCAAATGGGTTGATTTTGAGACCTATGAAGAGTAGTGGAAGTGCAAGCTAAGGGTTCTATTTGATCAATGATGAATATGCAAAGGAACAAATTCATGGAATGTATGAAACTTGGTTAGGTGATATGATCTTGATATATATGTGCAAGGGGTTGTACATGCAAGAACTAGATGGAATGATATATATGTATGCAAGGATTGTGTGATGTGATCTATGTATGCAAGACTAGGAATATGTAAGGACTAGGATGCAATGAAAAGGATATGATTATAAGACATAGTATATATGAAAATGGTATGATATGATGTGATAAGCTAAGAATGCAAGATCTAAAATGCAACTCTAGGTCCAAAGTTACTTGCTAAGAATACAAGGCTTGACTTGTGTTATGATGGATAAACACTAGGGACCAATGATCAAGATAGGGTATGTAAGAGATGATGGACTCCAAAAGGATTTCCCTAGACGGGCAAGGATAATGGTATGTTCCCTAACTCAAGTCCATGATAAACCTTAAGTGATGTGGGTGATAGATAGCCAATGGGTTGATTTTGAGACATAGGAAGAGTAGTGGAAGTGCAAGCTAAGGGTTTTATTTTATCAATGATGATTATGCAAAGGACTAAATTCATGGAACATGAAAGGTTTAGGTGATATGATATTGATATGCAAGGGGTTGTACATGCAATAACTAGGTGGAATGATATATATGTATGCAAGGACTATGTGATGTGATCTATGTATGCAATACTAGGAATATGTAAGGACTATGATGAAAGGGCTATGAATATGCAAGGACTATATGGGATGGAAAGACTAGGTGGAATGCAAGGATTGAAAAATAAAAACTAAAGGATGATGGCCCCAAGAAATCGAAGTGATACTTGTTCATGTTGTGTGTTTTTTTTGTTTGATGTTTTGGGATTTTGCAAGGTTTAAGGTGTTGCCAAGTACTAGGTGTGATTTTTTTTTGAGGTTTATTTTCAAACACACACGCAAGACATAGCATACAAAAATTTTGATTTTAACAATACAAGCACAAATTCTAAGGTTGGCAAGGACTATATTCAATGGATTTCACATGGGGTTCCCCAACCGCACTTATTCTTAGCGAGTGACTTAGAAGCTTGGACACATTGGATCCCCCTTACATTGCACCTAGTTCTCGAGTAAACCAAGCTTCAAGACCTCATGAATCTCCCATGACAAACTCTTCACCTCTACTAAGAACTGGGAGAATGTGGATGCCTTGGCAATGACCGTTGTTGCACCAATGAATAGAAGGGATTTTGGTTTTCTAAAACAAGAGGGTTCTAGTGAATACTCGGGGACATGGCACCTCGTGAGAGTATAGCAAGCCACTTAAGGATTTAACCACTCTACTAGGGGATCTTATACCTTTAAAAGAAAAGGTAGGTACCCATTTTCGAATGGAACATGCATGGCTAAGGCCTACATACCATGAGGACTTGACAATTTAGACTCATTCCTTTATATACCGTCCCGAGCAAAACATCGGTTGGAGTCATTCCCTCTTGTGAGGCAAGCCCCTCTAAGGCATTAAACACATACAAAGATGATGGGTCTGGTTTCTGATCACCAAATTTGCACAAGGTGAGATCATACTCCCTACCATCTCAATTATAATAAACAGTGTCCATTCACCCCCTAATTAAATCTATATGATGGAAGACAGATATTCATCTTAAAGCACCAATCGAAATGTGTTCTAAGCTAAAAGATAGTTGGTTTCAAAATCAAGTCTTCAATCAATCATCCTACACCAAATTAGTTAGTAGTTCCAATTTTTAGTCTTCAACAAGACGTCCCAACGTAAAAATATTCAAGAGTAGTGTGTAGTGTAATGTGGAGCATGGTGAGGGAAATGATCTAGGAAAACCTCCTTAAATAGATGTTTTTGAGGATGGAGAGATTAAGAGAAACGGATGTGGGACAAAAGATTTGCAAAAAGGAGATTTTGAAATCCCACATTACATAGTAAAATGAGATGCATGTAAGTGAAAATGATAAAAGTCCGAAACAAATGCATGGTGAATGATTAAATGAAGTGACTAAATGCATTTCTAAATGTGAATGAAAATTATTTAATAATGTTTCATTATGGATTTAATGGAATATGGATTATGTAAATGACTTATGTAACATTCATTTTAATGTTTTTTAAACATCATGATTTATGAAAATGCAATGAAAATGATTGTCGAAACGATACCATGATTAATTATGAATGATGATGAAATTTTTATGATTTATTATGCACTATGAATGGTAATGAGATGATAATTATTTAATATTTTAATGATCTTTAATAATTTCACGATTCATGCAAATAAAATGATTTTAATTTGATAATTATTTTATTATGAAGTTTGATATTTGACAGAGTTATGATAACGGATTTATTACATGATAATGAACTATTATGATTTTTTATGGAAATGGACGTGAACGATAATGAAAATGATAATGCAAACGAACATGAACGATAATGCAAATGGACATGAACGATAATGCAAACGAACATGAACGATAATGCAAACGAACATGAACAATAATGCGATGATCTTGCAAGGACTAATTTGAGTGTCTATAGTTTCTTGGCTTTCACATGTTGACATGGTAGTTTTATTTATGAAACTATTCACAAGCTCACTATATATATATATATATATATATATATATCTAAAATTTGTCTGGACCTGTATTTATGTTCTTTTTTATTGAATATTTTATATAGATATTATAAACTCAAATGATGTTACAAAATCTTTCCAATGCATATTTTTTACATTTATATTAAATTTTAAATATTTCTACTAATGTTTGAAAATTTCCATTTTGTTATTTTTGAGACACCTTAAAATCTATACTTGATAATCACAAGAATGCCTTGGAATTGATGGAGGAAATTAAGGGGGTTATTTTATGCATTTCATTCAACATAAAATTTATCGTGCATAATTTATTTCAACTTAGAGATGAGTGTTTGGAGGTGTCAACAATTCAAATTTTCTTATAATTAAAAAATGATTCAACATAAATGAAAATAAAAGTGATTTAATTTTGAACTCAAATTGCTAAAAAATTAAAGAAACTTGCCCCTTCCATCTTATAGATAAATGATTCATTAAATTAAAATTACCACAAATCAACAAAAATACACTTTACAGTACACAATAATTTTATCCTATTACATGAAGAATAATAACACATTACTCATGACTATTTTTCATCAAAAATATGAGTGTGTTACAACATGATAGCTCACTATTATATTTTCATGTTTTAATGCAATTAAATTTATACATGTGCTAGTGACTAAGCTTTAGACTTGTTACTATCAAGTTCTATAATTCAATCATGTTATATAACATAATCTAATGTTATGGTTTCCATAAAAAATTAGCACATGTTAAATTGGATAGTGTGGTAAGTCTATGAGCCTCTTTGTACCTAAGTAGATAGTTGATCTAGTAAATTTAAATATTTTGTTTTTCTTAGATAAGGTATCCCATAACGGTAGATCGTTAGGATTTGTGTCTCAACCTTAAGTCCCTATACATTAATATTGGACAATTTAATCTAATTTTTAAGTTATAAAACAACAAATATATAAATTTCAACACTCAAATAATTTAATTTTTGGCTTGGAACATGTTCTAGAATAGACATTAATTAGAACATGATAATTACAACAAAATGCATCTCTTTCACATCTTAATATTTTTAAATGGGCACAATCATATAGAACTCATTTTTATGGATGAAAAATATATTAAAATAAACTTGGGAGTAGATTTAAAATTATTCTTAAAATAAATTGGGAGGATCCTAGGAAACCAAATTTACATGATACTCCCTATGATATAGTACTAGATGAGGGAGAAGATCCAAAATTTTCATTAGCATGTATGGTAGAATATAAAGGTCAACCTATTGGGTTTAAAGGAAAAACAAGTTTTGAGGTGTTTGAGATTCAAAAGGACTCTTTGGTGCTTTCAAGATTTTGCTTAATCTCAAATTGGTTCATGTAGAATGTAATGAAATCTTTGACTCCCAAAAAGAAGAATTGACATTTTATACATGGAGGGATAGATAGTGCATATATCATTGAATATGAATATCATGGATTAAGATTAGGACAAGAAGATAGCAAAAGAAAGAGATGTAGAAGAAGATGATGCATTTAGATGGCTATATTCATTGAGGAAGCTACCTAAGATTGATACAAAGGGAGATACCAAGATAGAGGGGGAAATACTGGTGAAAGATGGTGTTTCTACCATAGATATAATTGATTATG
>CM021109.1:83862268-84107981 GCA_007115665.2 Sequoiadendron giganteum
TATTTATAACCCTTCAATCTTCATTGCTAATAAGACCTCATTTCTCAAAATTGGTACTATATAGCTTTTCAATCTCCATTTGATATGTGTGAACAATTATTTGTACCTAGATAGACAAATTACATATGTAAAGATTCTACTCAAACAAAACTTAATATAATTGCATCTCCATTGGTCTAGATTGATAGCAAATGGAAGGAAACTAGACTAGATCCACATTAATGCTATGAGAGAAATAATGCAAGTAAGAACCCATCTATATGAATTTTAGTAGAGTAAAATATAAGAAATTAAAAAAAATTGATATAACTTGGAAAAATCCTTTTAGGAAAAAAATGTACACTCTATGAAACCCCAATATGTTGAACACGGTTAAATGATAATATCATAAAATAAAATAATATTTCTATGAATAGGAAGTATTAAAAATATTCAAATATATATTCTAAAGTAAATTTTATAGCTTAATTTTTTTCTAGAATCACTATAAAGAAAGGTTCTCAATGTGTTTCAACCACTAATTTGTGTCCAACCAAATTTAAAACACTTGTCATCAACATATATTATAAGTAACTAAAACAATCTAGAGTTCAAACAAGTTACTATAAGTTCTCATCTTGAACATGTCTGTACATGTACAATTGAACTTGAAAATCATGGATATAATCTAACTCAAACATTCTAGTTCAACCCGCTCTTGAATAACATGCAAATTTTTTTGATGGTCATCACTATCTAGTCTCCATTTTTTTTGTCCACGTGCATGTGGAACTACATTAAGATGTAGGGTGATAGCAATTATAAGGTGGCTATATTGATATACCTTATTATCAACTTGATAGTCCACAAAATGAATCCCATGTTGAACAAATTTGACTTGTTTTAGATATATCCCTTGCACTACAACAAGACTTGCATGGTAAACATGAACCTGAGGTAAGACATGTGCACGTGTACAACATTTTTGTGCTCAGGGTTTTTACAATATATATTTAATGTTTTTTAAGGTAATGTACACATGTACACAATGTATATATATAATTTTAAATTCAAATTCACATGTGGGAAATAACATTCCATCGCTTGTTTCAGGTTGTGTTAGCTTATTCCTCTCTTTTGTCCAATACAGTAAATAATAGCTAACACCTTTTACGTTTCCAAGGTCTACTATGAGTGCAAAAACATCTCATGTACACCAAATTTACACAATGAAATTCTAAATAAAAAAAAATGTCTCTAGAGTTTAAAGATCATTAAATTTATATAATATTTAAATTATTGAAAACTTTCACATGTACCTTTTGTAACCAATCCTGAAATATGGTCATAATCAATTGAAATCAAAGGAATGTCTTGAAATCTTTCATCCTCATTTTTGCCGTATGTGTCTAAAACAAATAGTGGCACCATATCACATTTACTAACATATTCAATTTCTTCATTGTTGCATGCATGAGAGTTTCCTACAATGCACTCAGTGCAAAAACAAGAGTAATCCCTCATGTATAATGTCCATCCAGGGTGACTATCTGAAATCATAACACAATGCAAAGATCTTGTTTTTTCTACCCTCTTACATCCATGCATCGATCTTCTATCCACATTTATATACATGTACATGCAACAAACTTATGTGAACAAACATGTGTATATATATATAAATTTTAAATTTAATTTAATTTAATTTTTTGAAAATGTAATTTATACATACCCAATATCTCTCAAAACACTCTATGTGGAATTTTTTGGTTTGTTCTTGAAGATGTGATGGCCTCATTTGATGCAAAGTGTTTCTTGCACCATTCAACAACATCATGTGCATCATCTATACGATCTTCTGAATAACTCATTTGATGCTTTCTTAAAGCACGTTTGATGCAAGCTCCTGGACCATCCATCTGACCATAGAAAATGCTTTTCAAAATTTACACCCCTGCTTCTCAAATTTTAATTTATTTTTTGTAAAACATGTTGTGCAAAAAGTGTGTCATGCTCTTTATCATCACTAATATAAAAGTGATTATTTCTTGATGGCCTTTTGTTCATCTATACTCTCAACACCATCCAGTTCCAATTGTGCATGTGGATAACACACATGAACCATAATAGTGACCTGCTTTGAAAAGTGATTGAATCTCTTTTTTATGTAAAAAAAGAGTAATTTTCTACAAAGTCAACTACTGATAGAATTGTTCCAATTGGGAAAGTATCTCTTAATGTTTGAAATTGATGTTCTTACCACTTAGCATAAAAGGAATGTTGTATGTATGGTTGTATCAATTTTTGAAAATCTTCCATAAATTTCCCAATAGGTATCTCCTCTTCTACATAGTTTAACCTTGTGGATTCTTTCCCAAAATTTGTTTGAAACTTTACATACTTGTAAATTTTGCAATTTACTGTCTTTGTTAGGTCAGCATTTTCATTTTTTGAAGGAAAGTTAGACAAATTTCCACATGTTTCACAAAGTCCTTTTTATGCATTTTATTTGAAGTCCATTTTCATGATCACATAATAGATCCTTTATGAACAAACTTACCTGTTTAGGAGGTGCCTTTTTAAAACCATATCTTTCTTCTCTCATCTTTTGAAACACCTGATAGTAGAGATCAAATTCAATGTGATAATGACAACAAAAAGTTTCAAAAAACTTGTTTATCTTCACATAATATGGCTTTAACCTTTCAAACATTGTTTGCCCAATCTTTATATGAGGATACATATTACAAAATTTTGTATACATATCAAGCTATGTTATGTCTAGCCAATGTTTAATATGTTCTTCATAAATACCAGGTCCAATCCTGTGCCTCATAACATCTCTAGTATTTGATGACGGACGGGTCTGATCATTCCAAAAACTTGAGATCAAGTTCCTAACAGCATCTTCAATCCTGTCAGAACGGGGAGCTCTACACATAATTGCCCAATTGCCTTCAGAACTATCATTTAAAACCTTTCTCTTTTTCTCATATTTTATTAGTGTGATTCTACTATAACCAAATTCAGTGGAAAGTGCTGACATTTTTCTTTTTCTGGATATTTCTTTATTTAAAATAGATGTCAAAATCACCTTTCTTGCAATGGTTCTATCCACTGATCAAGATCCTTTCCCAATGGAATCTAAACCTTTTTTCACATTTTCAACAATATCTTTTTGCAGTCTCATGTGTTTCCTCTTATTCGATGCAGAATGTACACCCAACAATTGTAATAACTCTTTCAGCTCATCACGAAGAAGTAAACGTGATAACAATTGGGTTTTTTCAAGTGTTTCAAGATGATTGAAATGATCATGGATTATTCTATTTACAAATTTAGTCATTGACCTCTTACTTTCATTTTTAGGTTGGTCGGCATAACATTTCAGTTTCTCCATATCCATTTCAAGTAAATGATCTAAATTTCTATAAGAAATTTGTTTCCCCACTGTTTCAACTACTTTTATATGCTCATCCATTGGTGTAGAAGGAAGTGATCCCGACCCCTCTCCAACATGCATTGTTTGAACTCAGGCCTCCTCCCTATCTTCAAGGTCCATGTGTTCTTCAACTGATTCATTTGGTCCAATATCTAGATTGGGCTCGACTTCTGCTTGAGAACTTCTTGCTTGTTGATCCATTTGTACATGTCACAAAATATTGTGCAAAGAAAGTGAGAGATGATGATATATAAGTGGAGTTGAACATATGAAATCAAATGAAATCAAAGATTCTTGAACTTAAGAATTCCACATGGAAAAATTCATTTGAAAATAGATCATAAACAATTATTAGGCTCTGAATGAAGAATAGAGGATAAGGGTGATAAGTGGACACTTGAACTGTGGATTAATGGCATGGATTATGTTAGGCAACTCTTGATGGTGAAGGTAGGTGGATGGAGGATGAAAGCTTATGCATAGTTGGTATGGAGGATGAGAAGTTTGACTTGGAGATGATGTGGACAACTTGACTTGGAGGACACGTAGATTTTTTTGTTTTTGAAATGATATATATATGCAAGGACTATGTGGGATGATATCTAGGTCCAAATCTGGTTACGATGCAAGGCTTGACTTGTGTTATGATGGATAAACACAAGCGACCAATGATCAAGAGAGGGTATGTAGGAGATGATGGACTCCAAAAGGATTTCCCTCGATGAGAAAGGATAATGGTATGTTCCCTAACTCAAGTCCATGATAAACCTTAAGTGATGTGGGTGATAGATAGCAAATGGGTTGATTTTGAGACCTATGAAGAGTAGTGGGTGCAAGCTAAGGGTTCTATTTGATCAATGATGAATATGCAAAGGACTAAATTCATGGAATGTATGCAACTTGGCTAGGTGATATGATCTTGATATATGCAAGGGGTTACATACATGCAAGAACTAGGTGAAATGATAAATATGTATACAAGGACTATGTGATGTGATCTATGTATGCAAGACTAGGAATATGTAAGGACTGGGATGCAATGAAAAGGATATGATTCTAAGATGGGATATATGAAAATGGTATGATATGATGTGATAAGCTAAGAATGATAGAGGTCAAATGCAACTCTAGGTCCAAATTTGGTTATGATGCAAGGCTTGACTTGTGTTATGATGGATAAACACAAGGGACCAATGATCAAGAGAGGGTATGTAGGAGATGATGGACTCCAAAAGGATTTCCCTAGACTCAAGGATAATGGTATGTTCCCTAACTCAAGTCCATGATAAACCTTAAGTGATGTGGGTGATAGATAGAAAATGGGTTGATTTTGAGACCTATGAAGAGTAGTGGAAGTGCAAGCTAAGGGTTCTATTTGATCAATGATGAATATGCAAAGGACTAAATTCATGGAATGTATGCAACTTGGTTAGGTGATATGATCTTGATATATGCAAGGGGTTGTACATGCAAGAACTAGGTGAAATGATATATATGTATGCAAGGACTATGTGATGTGATCTATGTATGCAAGACTAGGAATATGTAAGGACTAGGATGCAATGAAAAGGATATGATTCTAAGATGGGATATATGAAAATGGTATGATATGATGTGATAAGCTAAGAATGCAAGAGGTCAAATGCAACTCTAGGTCCAAATTTGGTTACGATGCAAGGCTTGACTTGTGTTATGATGGATAAACACAAGGGACCAATGATCAAGAGAGGGTATGTAGGAGATGATGGAATCCAAAAGGATTTCCCTAGACTCAAGGATAATGGTATGTTCCCTAACTCAAGTCCATGATAAACCTTAAGTGATGTGGGTGATAGATAGCCAATGGGTTGATTTTGAGACCTAGGAAGAGTAGTGGAAGTGCAAGCTAAGGGTTCTGTTTGATCAATGATGAATATGCAAAGGACTAAATTCATGGAACATGCAAAGGTTAGGTGATATGATATTGATATGAAAGGGGTTGTGCATGCAAGAATTAGGTGGAATGATATATATGTATGCAAGGACTATGTGATGTGATCTATGTATGCAAGACTAGGAATATGTAAGGACTAGGATGAAAGGGCTATGAATATGCAAGGACTATATATGGCATGGAAAGACTAGGTGGAATGCAAGGATTGAAAAATTAGAACTAAAGGATGATGGCCCCAAGAAATATAAGTGATACTTGTTCATGTTGTATGTTTTTGTTGTTTGATGTTTTGGGATTTTTCAAGGTTTAAGGTGTTGCCAAGTACTAGGTGTGATGTTTGTTTGAGGTTTATTTTTAAACACACACAAGACATAGCAGCCAAAATGTTTGATTTTAAAGATACAAGCATAAATCCTAAGGTTGGAAAGGACTGTATTCACTTGATTCCATGTGAGTTTCCTTAGTTGCACTTATTCTTAGTGGGTGACTTAGAAGCTTGGCCACATTGGCTCCCCCAACATGACACTCATTTCTCAGGTCAACCAAGCTTCGAGTCCTCATGAATCTCCCATTATAGACTCTTCACCTCTACTAAGAACTATGAGGATGTGGATGGCTTGGAAATGGCCTTTGTTGCACCAATGAATAGAAGGGATTTTGGCTTTCTAAAACAAGAGGGTTCTAGTGAATACTCGAGGACATGTTACCCCACAAGCATACAAAAAGCCACTTAAGGATTTAACCACTCTACTAGGGGCTCTTATACCTTTAAAAGAAAAGGTAGGTACCTGTTTTCGAATTGCACTGCACGGCTAAGGCCTACATACCATGAGGACTTGATAATTTAGTCTCATCCTTTTATATACCGGCCCGAGCGAAAAACTAGTTGGAGTCATTCCCTCTTGTGAGGCAGGCCCCTCTAAGGTATTAAACACATACAATGATGATGGGTCTAGTTTCTGATCACCAAGTCCACACAAGGTTGGAGTATACTCCCTACCATCTCAAGCATAACAAATAGTGTTCATTCACCCCCTAATTAAATCTATATGATGGAAGACAAATGTTCGTTTTAAAGCACCAATTGAAATGTGTTCTAAGCTAAAAGATAGTTGGTTCCAAAATAAAGTCTTCAATCAATCGTCCCACACCAAATTAGTTAGTAGTTCCAATTTTTAGTCTTCGACAAGACGTCCCGAAGTAAAAATATGCAAGAGTAGTGTGTGGTGGAATGTGGAGCGTGGTGGGAAAAATGAAAGGAAAACCTCCTTAAATAGATGTTTTTGAGGATGGAGAGATTAAGAGAAATGAATGTGGGACAAAATATTTGCAAAAAGGATATTTTAAAATCCTACATTGCGTAGTAAAATGAGATGCATGTAAGTGAAAATGATAAAAGGAAAAAAAATGCATGGTGAATGATTACATGAAGTGACTAAATGTATTTCTAAATGTGAATGAAAATGATTTAATAATGTTTTATTATGGATTTAATGGAATATGGATTATGTAAATGACTTATGTAACATTTATTTTAATGTTTTTTAAACATGACGATTTATGAAAATGCAATGAAAATGATTGTCGAAATGATATCATGATTACTGATTTAAAACAGTATGAATGATTAAATATGAATGATCATGAATTTTTTATGATTTATTATGCACTATGAATGGTAATGAGATGATAATTATTTAATATTTTAATGATCTAATAATTAAATGATTCATGCAAATAAAATGATTAATGATAATTAAATTTTATTATGAAACGATATTTGATGGTTATGATAATGGATTTATTACATGATAATGAACTATTATTCCTTTTTATAGAAATGGACGTGAACGATAATGCAAATGATAATTCAAACGAGCATGAACGATAATGCAAATGGACATGAACGATAATGCAAACGAACATGAACGATAATACAAACGAACATGAACGATAATGCAACTGGATATGAATGATAATGCAAATGGTATTGCAATGATTGCAAGGAAAAATTTGAGTGTCTACAGTTTCTTGGCTTTCACATGTTTACATGGTATTTTTATTTATGATACTATTCATGAGCTCACTATATATATATATATATATATATATATATATATATATATATATATATATATATAAAATTTGTCTAGACCTATATTTATGTTCTTTTTGATTGAATATTTTATATAGATATTATAAACTCGAATGATGTTACAAAATATTTCCAATGCATATTTTTTACATTTATATTAAATTTTAAAGATTTCTACTAATGCTTGAAAATTTCCATTTTGTTATTTTTGAGACACCTTAAAATCTATACTTGATAATCACAAGAATGCCTTGGAATTGATGGAGGAAATTGAGGGTGTTATTTTATGCATTTCATTCAACATAAAATTTAATGTGCATAATTTATTTAAACTTAGAGATGAGTGTTTGGAGGTGTCAATAGGTTCAAATTTTCTTATAATTAAAAAATGATTCAACATAAATGAAAATAAAAGTGATTTAATTTTGAACTCAAATTGCTAAAAATTAAAGAAACTTGCCCCTTCCATCTTATAGATAAATGATTCATTAAATTAAAACTACCCCAAATCAACAAAGATACACTTTACAGTACACAATAATTTTATCCTATTACATGAAGAAAATAACACACATTACTCATGACTATTTTTCATCAAAAATATGAGTATGTTACAACATGATAGATCACTATTATATTTTCATTTTTTAATGCAATTAAATTTATGCATGTGCTAGTGACTAAGCTTTAGACCTATTACTATCAAGTTCTATAATTCAATCATGTTATATAACATAATATAATGTTATGGTTTCCATAAAAAAATAGCACGTGTTATTAGATAGTGTGGTAAGTCTATGAGCCTCTTTGTACCTAAGTAGATAGTTGATCTAGTAAATTTAAATATTTTATTTTTCTTAGATAAGGTATCCCATAACAGGAGATCATTAGGATTTGTGTCTCAACCTTCAATCCCTATATATTAATACTAGACAATTTAATCTAATTTTCAAGTTATAAAACAACATATATATATATATATATATATATATATATATATGTATATATATTTCAACACTCAAATAATTTAAATTTTGGCTTGGAACATGTTCTAGAATAGACATTAATTAGAACATGATAATTACAACAAAACATGCATCGCTTTCACATCTTAATATTTTTAAATGCGCACAATCATATAGAACTCATTTTTATGGATGGAAAATATTTTAATAAACTTGGGAGTAGATATTAAAATTATTCTTCAAATAAACTAGGAGGAGCTTGAAAACTAAATTCGCATGATACTCCTTATGATATAGTACTAGATCAGGGAGCAGATCCAAAAATTTCATTAGCATGTATGGTAGAATATAAAGGTCAACCTATTGGGTTTAAAGGAAAAATTAATTTTGAGGTGTTTGAGATTTAAAAGGAATCTTTGGTGCTTTTAAAATTTTGCTTAATTTCAAATTGGTTCATGTAGAATGTAATGAAATCTTTGACTCCCCAAAAAGAAGAATTGAAATTTTATACATGGAGGGCTAGATAGTGTATATATCATTGAATATGAATATGGATTAAGATTAGGACAAGAAAATAGCAAAAGAAAGAGATGTAGAAGAAGATGATGTATTTAGATGGCTATATTCATTGAGGAAGCTACCTAAGATTGATACAAAGGGAGATACCAAGATAGAGGGGGAAATACTAGTGAAAGATGGTGTTTCTACCATAGATATAATTGATGATGCACAATTGGATGAAATAAATATAAGGATTTAACTTGAAGGACATAAAAATAGATAGATACAAAATTGGGTGAGGTACAAAAAAATACAAATAAAGAGAATATATTGTAGATCAAAACTAGTAAAGCATTTAGTATAAGGATTCATAAAAGAGTAGTAGTAGGCACCACAAATATTTTTGCAATTGATATGGAGATTAGATAGAGTACTCTAAGATAAATTTAGAAGCCTATTTTAGGAGGTAGGAGATATATGGAATATTATTAATAGAATGCAAAAAAACGTGGGGCACTACATATTGGTTGTTTCCAAGTGATGAAGGAAGATGAAGGCCCTAGGATCAAAATGTGTATTTCAAGAAGGAGGAGACACTGGTAGAGAATGAAAAAGGGATGCTAAGTGAAATTGAATATAGAATAATTCACATAAGCTCATGCAAAAATAATAAATACATTCAAGATAATCTAAATATGAAGGAATGATAAATTGTGATGATATAGAATAAAAAAATCAAGGATGTGCAAGAAAGGATAGATGGTGATAAAAAGGAAAGTTGTAGCATAGAAGAAGAATATAGTGTTGTTAATGAAGAAAATAGTGTTTGAAAGTAAGAATGTATAAAGATGAACCATTGATGCTACAAATAAATATTTATGAAGAAAGAGAGGAAATTGAGAGTAATACAGTACTATGAAATCTAGTGATAACTTGCAGATTTTAATTTTATAGAACTCATTGAGGATGTGCATCTGAGTTTTCATTTTCATAAAATTGAAATGAAAAACATTCAATTTTCTTATATATCAATTATTTGATGCATTTTTCCTTGTTTCTAGATAAAACATATGATAAACCCACTATTGTAAGTAAATGAATTTACCCATATTTGACGAGAAAGAGAAGAAATAAACATGTACCTTGTTTCCTTCTATGATAATTTGTCAAGTTTTGTTTGCGTCTATTTTCTTCTTTTTCTTTTCAAAAAATTCGTTGAGCCTTGCTTTTTCTTTTTTCTTTTTGTCCCATTTTCTTCTTCAAATTAAAAATGATTGAAAGCTAAAAGAAAATTCTCCTTCCAAAATGCAAAAAAATTGTGACAAAAGAATTGAAAAAATTTACAACAAGAGCCTCAAAGATAATAAAAAATGCAACAATAACAAATAAGATATATAAATTCTGAAAATTTCATTTTTTTTTACCTGGGAATTGTCTTTTTTAGCTGACACGCCTGGAAGCACGAGGGTCACCTGAAAAACACTTTTTACATAGACTGAGCTCGGAAAAATGCAAAGAAACCCTGAAAAAGTGGTTTGAATTTTCTATGTATATGACAGGGGTTCAATCGAACCCATATTGGAGGGGTTCGATCAAACCCCCCTACCCATTAATTCACATATTATTTTAAAGGGGTTCAAATGAACCCATGTTCGATCGAACATATTTTTTGGGTTCAATCGAACCCCCTTTTTTCTTTGTCTCTCCACAAACTAGTAATTTTTTGTAAATGGAGAAAACTTCAAAAATCCAACTACATAATGATAGTCCTCAAAATAAGCTATCCGTCGAATATAATTTTACTATAGTTTTCTTTTATTATGTACTTTATTTTTTAGTTTTATTAAACATAGGTTTTTCACGGAAAATCAAGCTCTTTGTTATGCACATGTGGAAAAATAACATATTATCAAAATTAAATTTTGAAAAATACGTTCAGATTGGGTATTGATGTCTTTGATCCATTAAAAGAAAAATTGAATTTTGATACATACAAAAAAAATTATGTTGTATACAGTCCAACTATGTTTGAATTGTATTTGGTTTGACTTTGAAACTTGATTGAGGAAAAAATATTGAATAAAACGCTATGAAACCAAATGAAAGTGTTAGATATCGTGGTTACTATGATCCCTAAAAATTTCTACCCTATTCTAAGATACAAAACTAACTAATGATGCACTAAATGGAAAAACACAAGAAATACACCTCAAGATTAGACTAAGGAATATCTATGCAAGAAAAATAAACAAAACAAGAAAATAAATTGTTATACCTTTTGTGCTATTGATTTCCTTGGTTGGCCCTTGATTTTTGAGATTTTGCGTGCTCCTTCGATAGCTATGGAGCTGAATAAATTCAAGATGCAAAATGTGATAAAATTCTAGTGGCTAAATGACTTGGTGGATTGATGAAGAATGCTTGTAAATGGCTAAAATATTGCAAATAGAAAATTGGCAAGAGTTTGGTAGCAAAAATCTCATTGTCCAAAATGAGGCGAAGGAGGGGGTATTTATAAAACAATTTGAATTCTCTAGAGAATTCAAAGGTTGAGATTAAGCCAACAAAGCCAAGATGGAGGGCTATGGTGAGTTGAGGACTCACAAGCCCTCACATCTTGACATGTGGAATGTGAGATGGCTTAGGGTGAGATGATGTGGGAGTGAGGTGGAAGAGAGGTACATGATGTGGAGGAAGGACAAGTACCTTGTACGTACCTTGGGGGATGAGAATATTTCCTCAAAAAAAACTTTTTGTCCCCAAATGAGAGTGAAAAAAATATTTGAGAAATTTTAGAATTTCTCAAAAATCTCCATGGGAAATGGGAAGGTGGTTGGAGAAATAAATGAGAATTAAGAATTCACATGTTTGAGAGAGTCTAATGGATAAGAGAGGGTTTTCAAAAAGATGGGGATTTTCCACATGTGAGTGATGTGACAAGTCCAAAGTTCTAGACGTCCTTGGCACATGTAAAATGACAAGTCAAGTTTTCTAGAACTTGCATGGGGATAGGGTAAACCTTGGAAAGATAAAATGTGAATTAAAAATTCACATGGGGAAGAAAGGAGCCTAGGATGAATAAAAATTCATTAAAAATTCACATGGGAAAGGGATTCAAGGCCAAGAAAATCAAGTGGAAAGGTTGACTAAAAAAGGTATGTTAAATGTGGCTAATGACCTTGATTAAGGTTGTTCAAACACAAGATTAGGATAATTAATGAGAGATTAGAAGTAAGTGGGAGATTATGGAGGATGTGGCACTAATCTTGATTAAGTGGTGCACATCCTAATCATGGATTAATTAATTTAATCCAGATTAAAAGAGGAATATGGAGAATGTGACAAAGAGACAGAAAATGCAGAATTAAAAATTGATTTTAATCAAAAAGGTCAAATGACTAAATTAAATAAATTGTCTTATTTATTTAATTTAGAGAAGAAAAGGTGTAAGGTAAAGTATTTAATTATTCAATCACATACTTTAGGAACCTTAGGCATAAAATGAAATAATGATTAAATAAATTATTTAATCATTATTAATAAAATAAATGAATCGAGTAGATGATTTTGACCATGTGGAAGTGGTCAAATTTAGATGTCTACATTTTGCCCCTCTTTGAAGTACTGTTAGAATAATAGTGTTTCAAAGAAAAAGAAAATGCAGATGACTCGATAGAGGAATTAACTAGAAAATGATGCCCCAGCATGGGGAGAGAGACCTGAGTTGCCCAAATAGTGGGGAATGGATGAAGATGTCTCAATCCTGCAAAGGAATGACTATGGTAGGGAAAATAGATAAATAGGAAGGGAATGCCCACTCGAGAGGGTGACAAGGGGGAAAAAGAGGGGTCCCGGGAAAATTATCGATAGGAAGAAACAGAGGGTACGGTTGGAAAGAGCGCAAAAAATTAGGCAAGTTTTCCTTTTGAACGAAGTCAAATGGAAAAACGATTTACAAATGGCAGCCCCAGGAAGGGAAGGGATTAGTTGGAGGGAAAAAAAGGTAAATAAGAGGTAAAAAAATACTCCTTAAAAAAGGAGGAAAAAAGAATATAAGGTAATTTTAGAAATTACCTCACCTCATTTGCACTGTAGTAGTTGAGAGAAGAGGAGAGGAGAGGAAGAAGATGAGGAGCAAGGATGTTGCAGGATAACGACTCCGAGATTATCCACCGAGCAGACAAGGTTCGACGATTCTATAGTCATCGGGTTGTGCCCCACCAGGTTAGTGACAAAACCCTCCATGCATTCTTTTGGTAATTTAAAAAAGGATGAAAATCGGGAGGGAGGGGTAGTAAAATATGTCGTTCGCTCATAGAGGGGCAAATATGCCCCTATGCAGGAGGGCGGGTTCACCCTGACATAGGGCGAATCTACCCCAATGTCAGGCGGGTCTTCCTCGACATGGGGTGGATCTACCCCAGACCAGGGCATATAGTCCCGTCGCTGAGGGCGCATCCGCCCCGGCACACGGTAGGCAGCGCCACGCCCAGCGGCAGTTCCGTCACTGGGTTGAGGGCGGATCTATCACTCAGCACTGGGTGATGCCCCATGGCCAGTGGCGACACCATCGGTCACCCGTGAGTGGAGCCCCCTCGACGCGGGGTAGGTTTTCCCTCGACCAAGGGCATTTCCACCCCACTGTTGAGGGCAGATCTGCCCCGGGACGGGGTGAGTCCACCCCACGGCTAAGGGCGAATCTTCCTCGTGGTCGGGGGTGGATCCATCCTAGATTATGGGGAGGGGGGGCGCGAGGGAGGTGAGAAGAGAATGTGGAGAGAGAAAGAAGAGAAAAAATAAAGGAAGATAAAGTCTCAGGGCCAAAAAAATGTTAACAAGGTGAGTGTGAAATGCAGAGTTTCAATCGATTGCGGACACATGAGCAGAGGTCAGAGGCACTAGCGGCGACCCTAGAGGCCATGATCAGTGTGGATCACATATCATTGGAGCATGCGAGGTTACTACATTTGGTATAGTTCCTGGTGATGAGAGCTCATCGGTCGATGCTGACAGCATTGATAGAGAGATGGAGTTCGGCTACATCGATCTTCCATCATCCGACAGGGGAGATGACGGTGACCCTAGAGGATGTATCGCAGATTTTGAGGTTGCCCATAGCGGGGCAATTAGTGAGTAAGGTGATAGCCAGAGGGCCGGAGTTGGACTAGACCATCCTAGTGTTATTTGGACGGAATGATTTGCCCATTCAGAAGGGGCAGTTAGACATAGACAGATGTTTGGCATTGGGGTTACTAGTGTTACCATTATATTTGTGTTGTTTGATTAGTGGGATATTGCAGTCTACAATTTATGGAGGTGATTCGACATATTGTCGAGTGGCGAGAGGGGTAGTTCTCATGGGGGTCTTGTGTATTAGCACAGTTATATCGAGATATGCATGTGATTTTCTATCGATGAATGTGGAGTGTGACACATATAACATTATTATAGGTGTGGGGTTGGGAGCATATTATGGTGATGAGGCCTATAGTAGTGAGGAGAGGAGAGTTGGATGAGAGGGAGCTAGTGGTGTGGGGGTATGGAGGGGCTAGCAGTTTTGTCCTATGGTATGAGATGCAGGGAGAGCTAGGTGATTCAAGGAGAGCATTTGATGAGGTACAGAAGGAGGACATAGTATGGCGACCATATATGTATCAATGGTTTAGGGGATGGAGGGCAGAGGAGGAGAGACATCAAGATTTCTTTAGATGTAGATGTCTCTTGATTGGGAGTCATCCGCACATAGTAGAGACACATCAACCAGACAGAGTGGAGAGGCAGTTTGGATGGATTCAAGATATTCCAGCAACGTCGACTATGTTTCGTTGGCTCACCAAAGAGCTGCCATGGGGAGCGATGATGTTAGCAAGGGCAGCAAGGGAGGTGTGGGTGATGGCAAGTGGGGTGCCCTATCCAGGGAGGGCAATGGGTCCAGAGAATTCTGGAGTGACAGATCGATATGCTCGGTGGTTTCTCACCTACTAATGGGAGAGGATTACATGGGAGGAGCCTATTGTGGGAGTTGAGGAGTGGGGGCTAGAGGATGAGTAGGAGTAGGGGGGATAGGAGGAGGTACAAAGGAAGCAGGGTGTGGGGCATCAGAGTGGCGAAATGGATGAGGGTGGAGTTGGAGGTCAACCAAAGAGGAGGAGGAGGAGGAGGCGACATCAAAGGATGGCTAGAGAGAGGAGAGATGTGGGGGAGGAGATGGAGGCAAGAGGGCTAGGCAATGGGAGAGGTGCAGAGATAGATGTGGCTAGAATAGGGAGTGAGCCAGAGGTAGATGTGCTAGGTGTGGTGGAGGGGAGGGGTGTTGGATAGATATGTATTGGTAGTAGAGTATGACGGAGGTGAGTTCAGGTGAGAACTGAGCAGGAGGAGGCGAGGGTCATAGATTAGTAGGAGGGAACACAGGGGGAGATGGATGCTAGAGGACGTCTAGAGAGAATGGCAGACAGCAGACGACAGAGGAGGTTCCAGCCAGAGATCCAGGCGGAGCAGGAGTCTCATACCTTATTGATGAGCAAGGATGGAGAGGAGTCAGAGGGGGACGGGTGGATTGGAGGACACCCAAAGAGATTGATGAGGGTGGGGAGGAGAGGACAGCTGAGGAGGATTCAGGTGATGAGTTGGGTGGAGCAAGCTTAGGAGGAGGTAGAGGGGGATGTAATGGACATGAATGTGTAGGTGGTGGAGCCATTAGCAATAATATTGGCAATTGTAGTTGAGGATCTAGTGATTTTATTGAGATGGGCCTAGGTGAGGCTACGAGTGTTGGAGGAGGAGTTGAGGAGTGCAGAGGCGAAGGTGTAGAGGGTGTGGGAGACATAGCATAGAGAGTTTAATGTTGTTGTGTGTCGGTTGATGACAGATGTACGAGATGCTGAGAGAGGGAGGGAGGATATGCGATCGGAGATGGAGAGAGTACGAGATGAGTTGGCTCAGGTGACTTGGGATCGGGAGAGGTTAGAGGCAACAATGACAGTAGCATAGATGCGGGGTTAGCCAGAGTCGGTAGGGGGAGGAGAACATGTCTCAGTGGAGTGTTTTTAGTGAGTCGAGAGGGAGATGGAGACACTGAGAGTACAGATGGTAGGACTACTAGGGGAGAGGATAGATCTTCAGGAGAGGGTATCTACTATAGAGGTATCCTTAGAGGAGATGAGAGCGAGGGCTGAGGCAACAAAGGCCTAGCTAGAGACAATGTGGAGAGAGAGGGACACGGCATATGAAGGTGTATAGGCCCTCCAAGAGGAGAGAGATAGTGCACACAGATAGGTGCATGTGGTACAGAGGGAGAGAGATGAGACACAAAGAAAGGTGTAGGCGATACAAGGGGAGAGAGATGATGCACTGAGACAGGTCCAGATTCTACAGTTTCAGAGAGCAGTGGCTCAGGCAGAGAGTGCAAAGAGGGATATAGCACAGAGGCAGTCACAAAGAGTGCAAGGTGATGATACATAGTTAGTCGTATAGGGTTTGCAGGAAAAGCTACAGATTGTACAGGCAGAGAGGGAGAGGACCACAGAGCAGGTACGACTGCTCACAGTGGCATAGGAGGCATGGGAGCAGGAGCGGCAAGCCATCAATAGAGAGTGGGACAGATACAGGCATGAGCGAAATACCGCCAGGTTTCAGGCTGGATAGAGGGATAAGTATATTTAGGAGGCAAACTATTGGAGATGTGTGTATGAGCAGAAAATGCCAGATCTGACATAGCATACAGCACACTATGTTAGGTAGGTACCACAAATGTTGATACCGTCCCAATCTTTAGGGACACAGACCAGAGGGTATAGCAATTTTCAGCCGACTTCATCTCGGTTTGGTGGTTATCAGGGGACTCCTTCTCGTGAGTCGTAGGGAACTCCAACATATAGAGGACAGGTGCCTGAGTCTCCTCAAAGATCAAACGTGGGTAGCTCCGAGTAGGTAGAGCACAAGGGACAAGATACAGGTGCTTGGGCAGGTACCGGATGGAGGTGTAGCACATATTCTTAGATTATGCTCCTTATTTGAGGATGATATGTATGTGATTATGATGTGACTATATTTTTGATATGAACATTGTATTATTTTGATGATGATATGTCATGGTCCCCATTGACATTATGTTGAACATTTTTGTGATGGATGATTTATGTTATGCATATGGTTATATATTGATGTTTGTATGATAGATGATGTATGTTATGCACATGTATATGATGAGTTGCATTGATATGGATGTTGTGACTATGCATGATGTTAATGATTTATTTATACGTGTATGGATGATGTGATTATGGATAATGTTGATCATTTATGAATGGTAATGCAATTGTGTATATGATGTAATTAATATGGGCCTAACAATATATTTGCAAATGGTGATGCATATGTGATAAGATGAACTAACACACTAAATATAATGTAGACATAAGTATCAATGGGTAGGTGATAGGCGTATGGTGTGTGGGGCACGACACCTGTCAAAAACCGTAAGGATCTTGAGAAAAAAAGTTAGTAAGAAGGAATGAAACTTTGCACAACCAAAATTAGGAGTCATAGGTGTAGGAGCAAGGATGGATGAAGGGGGGATATGCAATGAGATGAAATGCAACATGAATGCAATTTTCCATCCTTTAGAGAACTGAATTTTTCTATAGCATAAGACACCGTGCATTAGGGTATGTAAACCAAAATGGATTAGTGTCTAATGCATAAAACAAACACAAAAAACAAGAAGGCTATCCCAACACCCCAAAGTCGTGATGACTTTGGTCAGGCTAGGTATTGGAATAACCACAAGCACAAAGGGATGCCCCCACATAACGTAGGATTCGGGAGGAATCCGAGTGGGTACTACATGGAGCATCCCAGCAGACAACAACGGTAAAATAGTCAAGAGATGCCCCTATTTTGACTAGGAAAAACACACCATAATATGATGGATCATGGCAATCTTGACTAGTTAAGAGAGGGAGCTCAAACAATAAACAAAAGCCAAAAGTACCAAAAGATCATGATCAATTTCAAGTGTCCTTTGCCATAAGATCTCAAGGATGGATGGGGTTGATGTGGTATGTTAGGAATGATGCATCCTGTTAAGACCAATGATGGATAATAAACTAAAGTGACCTAGATGATACAGGACAGTTGGCATTAGGCAGATTTCTTGACACGAGAAGATCTTGTTTGTGAAGAATCAATGAGGATAAGGACATACTTGACAACAAAATAACAAGAGGACAAGACAAAAGGAACCTAACATAACTTAAAGACCTAGGGGCTTGGGGGCTGATCAAAGATCAACCTTGCTTACGTGAAAGCGCAGAGCCCTCATAGTTCATGAAAAGACCATGGTAAAAGAGTGGAAAGTGGACTGATGTAAACTGATGGATGACCAAGACAAACATAAGCCCCGAGGGCAGATCAAAAGATCAAACTTGCCTATGTGAAAGCACAATGGCAACGTAGTTTGGAAAGGACAAAAGACTGAGGATGGACAAGATCGAAAAGTGGACCATGAGAATGGATGACAAAGGAAAAAATGCCTCGAGGGCCAATCAAAATATTAGCCTTGCCTACATGCAAATGCAGAGGCGACGTAGTTCAAGAAAAGGCATGATGAGACCTAGATGGAGATGGACATGATGAGTGAACCTAGATGGAGACAACCACAACAATAAGATGACACAAGCTCAAATTAGGATAACAAGCTCAGGATGTTGGATAGCGGATGACAGTCGTCCAATGCTCAAATAGAAATATACCAAGTGACGAGGTGATGCAAGCGGATGGGAGGATATGGGGATTGAGGAGCCGATGGATAAGCCATAAAGTAACCAAGATGCAAGGTAGATAATTATTAAGCCCTATATGAGAGGGGCATGTTGCCCGGTGTATCCAAGGCACCACGTAGAGGTGGTTTTCACCATAGGACAAATTATTTCTCTTTACTATTTTTGGATTTTTCTGACTTTTTTGATTTTTTTGTATTTTTTGAGATTTTACCAAGAAGGATACCCAAGCTGACCTAAGTATAGAATTTCTTCAAATGCATGGTGTTGATGGGTTCTTCCAAGGGCTCCCTTTTAGAGTTAGATAGCTTGTAGGCACCAGAACCATACTTTGTGGTGATGACATAAGGACCCAACCAATTAGCTTCAAACTTACCATTTTTCTCTCGATCTTGTTGATTCCGTTGATTCTCTTTAAGGACCAAATCACCAACATTGAATTGGTGAGGGCAGAATTTCTTATTGTAGCTCATTTTGAGTCGATGTTGATAGGCTTGTAGATGGTTATAATCCTTGACCCATTTTTCATCCAGCAATTCCAATTGTGCCAAATGTGCCACTTAGGTGTCTTCATCAATGATGAGATTCTTAAGTGATATTCAAAGTGAAGGTATTTCGACTTCGATTGGCAAGATTGCTTCAATGCCATAGACAAGAGAGTATGGAGTAGCACCGGTGGGGATGTGGATGGATGTACGGTAGGCCCAAAGAGTAGGATGGATATGGAGGTGCCAATCTCAGCCAATGCTATTCACCATCTTCTTAATGATTTTGATCAATGTTTTGTTTGTTTCCTTTGCTTGTCCATTACCTTGGGGGTAATAGGGGGTGGACCAATGATGTTGGATATGATATGTTTCACAGAGGGACTTCATGTACCTATTCTTGAATGGCTTTCTGTTATCAATGATGATGGCAGATGGGATACCATACCTACAGAGGATATGGTAGAGGATGAATTTAGAGATCTAAACACCAGTGATTTGAGTGAGTGGTATGGCTTCCACCCACTTGGTGAAGTATTCAATGGTTGTGATGATAAAAGTGTGACCATCAAAGGATGGAGGGTAGATCTTGCCAACCAAGTTGAAACCCCATTGTTAAAATGACCAAGGTGTTGTGATAGGTTGTAGCTCTTGTGCCAGAGCGTGAATCAAATCTGCATGTTGTTGAAAATGGAAGACACTTTTTGACATATTCACAATCATCATGTTCCATTGTAGGCTAGTAATACCCTACTCTTAGAATATGTTTGGCTAAGGTAAGACCATTAGAATGGGCCCCATTAATACCGCTATGCACTTTTTTTAATTCCATGTGGGCTTCGGTTTAGTCTAAAAAGCAAAGGAGAGTTCCATCATACCCACATTGATAAAGTGTCTCACCAATGATGGTGTAGCAGGCAATGCATTGAATAAATGATTTGCATTGGTTTCTTGTGAGATCAGACGGGAGGGTGTTTTTATGAATATAGGTGTAAATTTTGTGGTACCAAGGAGATTCAGGACCTACAATATCACACACCATGTCACTTTCAGGGATATCATACGCTGGGATTAGGAGTTGTTTAACTAGGAACAGAAAATTTGTGTGGTCTTTTGGCATGTCAAGGAGAGAACCAATGGTAGCCATAGTGCCTACTACCTTATTCTGGAGTCTTGGGATATGCTCAGATTGGATGAAAGCAGAATATTTTTTGAAGTCATCCACCATGCATTTGTAAGGCAAAAACTTGTCATCTTTTGTTAGAAACTCATCATTGACTTGTTTTATAACTAGCTAGAAGTCACCAAAAACTTGCAGATGAGTGATGTACCATTCAACTGTGATTCTAAGGCCTATGAGAAGGGCTTCATATTTGGCGATGTTGGTGCAGGGAAAAGCCAATCTAAATGATTTTGGTATGTAATCGCCTTGGGGGGTGATAAGCAAGACTCCTTCCCCTGATCCATTATTATTGTGTGATCCATCAAAGTATAGTGTCCATTTGGTAGCTTCTGATACTGTAAAGACTCCTTCATCAAAAAAATCATCTTTTATGGGATAGGCATCTACTAATGGAGCATCTGCCAACTGATCTTCTATTACCTATCCTTTGATTTCTTTTTTTTCCACATATTCTATATCAAACTCACTTAGAAGCATGATCCATTTAGCCATTCGGCCAATTAGGGTTGTCTTAGATAACAAGTACTTGAGAGGGTCAACTTTTGATATCAACTTTACTGGATGGCTAAGAATATAATGACGTAATTTTTGTGTACTAAAGAATACAGCGAGGCATGCTTTCTCCATTGGTGAATAATTAAGTTCACAGCCGACCAGTGTTTGGCTAATATAATAGATTGCTCACTCTTTTGAGGATTCATCATGTTGTGCCAAAAATGCCCCCAATGTAACTGAAGTGGCAGAGATGTATAATAGGGGGGTTTTCCTAGGATAGGTGGCATCAAGATTGGTGGGTGGGCCAAGTATTCTTTATTCATATCAAAACCCAACTGGCACTATTGATTTCATTTGAAGGTGGTGTCTTTCTTTAGAAGGTGGGTGAATGACTGACATTCATCTACAAGCTAGGCTATAAACCGATGGATGGGTTGTAGCTTTCCTTGAAGGCTCCTTAACTGTTTCAGGTTTCTAGGTGGAGGCATATCCATGATAGCTTTTACTTTAGTAGGGTCAACCTCGATTCCCCTTAGGGAGACTATGAAGCCCAACAATTTTCCTGACGTGACACCAAACACACACTTTTTTGGATTCAGTCTTAGCTTGTACTGCTCCAAGCGCTCGAAGATCTTTTTTAGGATGGTAGGGTGCTCTTCTCTAGTTCTGGATTTTCCCAGCAATTCATCGACATAATCTTCCATGATAATGTAGATGAGGTCATGGAATATAACATTCATTGCTCATTGATATGTTGCCCCCACATTTTTTAGGCCAAAGGGCATGACATTGTAACAAAAGGTACCCCAAGGCGTTGAAGAAGCAGTTTTATGTTGATATCTAGGGGTAATTCAGATTTGATTGTAGCCAGAGAATCCATCCATAAACGATAACATCTCATGTCTCGTAGTAATGTTGACCAACATGTCGATGTTGGGCAATGGGAAGTCATCTTTTGGACAGGATTTTTTGAGATCCCAAAAATCTGTGCAAATCCTGATGTCTCCGTTAGGTTTAGCAACAGGTACTATATTGGAAATCCAATCAGAATAATCAATGGGTCTGATAAAGCCAACATCTAGTAATTTCTCCAATTCTTTTTTAACTAATAGTGCTACCTACAGGTGCATCTTTCGGACCTTTTGCTTGACAGGTTTGGCATCTGGACAGACATCCAAAGGGTGTACAACAAGAACAAGATCCATGTCGGGCATATCTAAATAAGCCCATGTGAAATTGATAACCCCTTCTCTAAGAATTTGGACAATAGTAAAATAATCTTCTTCTGATAAAGATTTTGCTACATAAGTGATCCTTGATTTTCTTTTGTCCTCAAATTTACCTCCTGCGTCTCTTCAATGAGAATAGAAGACTAGTCAGGTATTTGTGTTCCCACAAGGGGAAGATGAACGTCCCCATCTTCTAGTGTCATATTGAGGTTTTCACTATCAGATACACCCTTTGTTTTTACTTTTTCCCAGTCAAAAAGTGCCTCAGTGAGGTTTTCACTTGATGACCTATTTATTTTTTGTGTCTTTTTGCTTTTTCGGTTAGGGCGTTCATCTTCCCCCAATCCCATGACATGTATGTAGATATCCTCTAAGGGAAATGTGTCAATAGGTGCATTACCTTGTAGTTCATGATCTATAAGTTCAAGATGTTTGAGGAATAAGGTTATGGTGCAAATAGACAAGCATTCAAACATGGCAGGGAGATCAACATGATTCAAGTCATCGTATGCATGTATGATGGACTCTTCTTCTGGTATGTCTTTGAGGGAACCGCCGTCAACACTAACATTGTTAGAAATGCTAGAGGATGTCGCAAGACCCTTCTGTTTAGTATCATAACCCAAGCCCAAATTTCTTGGTCGGATGTTAGTTGCTTCAATGGGTTGGTGTTTTCCTTGTTCTTCCACACCAAGGCCTCCACCTTGGTAATTACACTTTTCAATGGACTTGGAGGCATGCGGATAAAATTCTTGGAAGTATTCAATAAGGGGGCATGGTGGCTCAAGTTCCTCTCGATAAACCCATTGGTTGATATTAGTTTCCATTTGATCCTAAAGAGAACCCAAATCATTGAATGTTGTCGAACCCATGTTCTTTGAAGTGAATGTAAGTGTCTTTTCTTCTGCTTTTGGAACTGGTAGGGTTGGTTTCCCATATGTACGTGGCGAGGGTGGCATGGTTGCCACATTTAGTGTGGTATGCATTTCATATTCACCACATCCCTTGTTGATGATTTGGACCTTGGTGATGGTGGAACCAGGTGTGGATGATGGTGTGGATGATAAGGTGTTTAATGTATTGGTGGATAGATGAGAGTCATATGTTTGGGATACCCCCATTTTGATTCTTAGGAAGTAATGTGAATGCGGAAAGGAAGCTTCTAAGGAACGAAAATATTCAAAAGGTTGGGGATTAGCTTGTATGGTAACTTTCATTCCTTGAAATGGGAACTTTAAAAATTGATGGTAGGTGGATGGGACAGTTTGAATAGAATGAATCCATGGATGGCCAATAAGGATGCTATATGGAAGTTCAAAGTCCAGAACATGACACATAGTGTATTGTACAATGGGGCCCACTTGAATGGGGAGGCAAATAATTCCTTCAGAATCTCGCTCTGTGTTATCATATGCCTTGATGGTAATAACTTGACTACTTAAGTCAGCCTGGGTGTATACAATCTATTGTATGAATTTTAATGTGCAAAGATTTAGGGCCAAACCATTATCTACCAGTACCCTTTTTAAGTTTTGGAAATTTACACCAACCTTGAGATGGAGGGGGAGGTTGTGGCTTGAATCAAGATGCGGCATGTCTTTTTGGCTAAAGGCTAACTGATAGGTTGATGAGATATTTCCTACCAATGCTTGGAATTGGGTGGGGTCAATATCATCGGGCACTTGTGGGCTTTGCAAAGCCTTAGTCAAGATGTTTGGATGCATGGGAGACGACTTAAGCAGATCTAAGATGGATATTTTGGCTGCAGTCTTGCCTAGGTGGTCGAGGATGTTATATTGTGAACTGACAGGTGGCAGTTGGGTAGATGGAGGAGTTGTTGGGACTGTGATGCGGGTTCGCCGAGTGGTAACAATACATTGAGGATCTTTTCCCTTGACATGTATCATGGACACACGTGGCTCCACTTGTTCTACATATGAGACCGCACCTTGGCAATTGTATGGCACATTTTTATAGCTAACATTATTGGTGTTGTTACCTTTATTTTTATTGTTGTTATATCCAAGATTAGATTTGGAAGTACTAGGACCCTGATTGTGGTTAGAAAAAATGTTTTGATATATCTGGAGTTGAGCATTGGATGAAGATGATGTGTTAGCATCTACATGGATTTAACCTCGATCGATGAGGCCTTGAATGTAAGTTTTTAGGCCTAGACATTTATCTAAGGTATGTCCCTTAATCTTGTGAAATTCACAATATTCGTTGTCTTTGAACCAAGCAGATTTGGGTTTAGACGTATCAAGAGGTTTGGTGATAGGATACGTGATGCGATAATTAGCTTGAAGAAGTTTTTTAAACACCATGTTAAGGGGTTCTCCTAACAGAGTGAACTGTCACTTAGTCCCCCCTTGGTTATTTTGGTTGGATTGTTGTCTTGGTGCCCCTTGGGGGATGGATATGGCGTTCTAGACTGACGAATGTTGCTAAGGAGGGTAAATTTGTGTGGTGGTGGCCACCTGAACATGTTTGGTGTTAGTGACACTGTCATTGACAACATTTTTATTTCTATTCCAATAGCGAGGTTTATCCCCAATGGACTTCTCTTTATCAAAAATAAAAAAATAGACTTGCCCTTTTGCAACAAGGGCTCATTCCAAGATGGGACCCTTCTCCACAAGTGTCACAAAGTTGGTGATACAATGGAGTTGGAAGTTATGAGCCATGTCTGGGTGGGAATTTTTGATAAATAACATGACCATGTCTTTTTCTAATGGTGGGAATTTCATCTTGTTGACCTAGGCACGCCATCTTTGCAAGTAGCTTACAAAGGTCTCCCCATCACGTTGCTTTTCTTTCAAGAGATCAAGTGTGTCAATATCCTTCTCTAGATTAAAAGAGAAGTGGGAGACGAATTGTTCAGATAATTGTGCAAATGTTTTAATAGATCATTTTTCAAGGCCCATAAACCAGATAAGGGTAACTCCCTATAGACTTTTAGGAAAAAGTCAGATAAGATAATTTTCGTTATGCATGACCTCTTGGAAATGGGCATAAAATTCTTGAAGATGGGCTCTAGGGTTCTTGGTTCCTTTGTATTTATCAAATTTTGGTATCTCAAAATGCTTTGGGAAAAGAACCAAGGAGATGGAGGGATCAAAAGGATAAGGACATATGTCCTCAAACTTGAATGTGTGTTTACCCGTTCCAGCTTGTAGATCCTTTAATGTTGCTTTTACTTCTTCCAAGTCCTTATTGACGGGAGTTGTGGGAGTCATAGTGGATTGGTTATATGGACAATATTGTGGATATGATGAGGATGTCCCTACCTCTATCGATTCATAGACGAGTTGATTTGGATACAAGTGTGTTTGTTGATTATAAGTGGATTGATTGTGATGAGTGGGAACCACTTGTTGGTAAGGTGATTGTTGTTGATAGTAGGAAGCGAGGGACGGGTCTTATTTGTGTGTAGCAATTTGGTAATACATGGAGGTAGGGCCTCTTTATTGATGTGATGATGGTTGTTGGTAATAAGGGATGGAAAGTGTGCCCTGCTGGTAGGTTTGTTGTTGTTGAAGGTAGGATGGATAAGGTTGGTATTGTTGCGCAATGGTGGGTTGTTGTGTGGTATATGAGGATGGGTTTGATGGTTGTTGGTGGGGATGATTATGCGGCTATGAAGGATTGGTGTAAGGTGGTAATTGAGTCTGTGTTTGGTTTTGAGCATTCTGATGAGGATTCATATTGAGGTGAGATGGAACAGTGTATGTACTAGAGGGATGATAGAGATACTTTTTAAGTGGATTATTGTGTTTGTGTAGGGATATGCATATGTTGATGTGGAGGTTATTTTTGTGGCTGTTGTTGGTGAGGTGGGTAAGAAGTGATATGTTGTTGTTGGGGGATGGCCATGAAAGGGGCATGTGGTGGTTTTTGTGGCCGCAAGGTAGTCTGTACCACTTGATGTGATGGTTGTGTAGGAATGGTAGTGTGTTGTTGAGGGATCAACGTGTCTTGTTGTGGGATAGTGATAGTGTGTTGCGAGTATTGTGGATGCAAGGGTTGAGATGAAGCTAGAGTAGTAGTAGTATGTTGTGGTGGTGTTGGTAGTGCGATGGATTGGTGTGGATTATTTGGAGGTTGTTGAAATGCAGGATGTAGCAAATTGGTAAGTATAGATGTGCCCCCAGTATTAGGATACGGGGGAGGGAGCAGTAGAGCAAATGGGATGTATGATGGCATGTCATTGGCATAGGGATCATTAGGATCCGGTGATGGGATATTAGATGTTGTGGTTGGAAGATGAGGATATTCTTAGACTTGATGGATGATAGCATTTCCAAATTTGGGGCGGTACCAGTTGTCCATGGGGGCACTCTCGGGGACATAGGAATTTCTTGGAGCATTTTGTGAAGTTTGTGGATCAATGGATGTTGGGAGAACATATAGTGAGGCATCAAAGTCAGATGGTGGTTTAACTCCCTTCATAAGTAGTGTGGCGAAAATCTTATCCCCATGTTCGTTGAGGAGATGATATGTCATTTGGACATTAGCAAGATTACTAAGGTATTCGTCAAGGGTGACTTTGGGTTGATTGACCATGTTTCTGTCACTAGGCGGTGTGATATTTTGGATGTCGATGTTCGATTGGGATGAGACATTTTTATGGGGATCGTGTGGATTTCTTGGAATGTTATTGGGATCTTGAGGGACATTTGGTTGGGAACCTTGTGTTTGTTGGTCTGCCATTTTATTTTTTGTTTGTGAATGGGACCGAACGAGCATGAATTTGCAAAACAACTAAGTGATTTTAAGATGCAGCTTCTAAAGGATGATCTAGGTGATGATTTGGATTGATTGATTCGGATTGGATTAAGACTGTAGGATTGGGTTGGATTTTGGACTGACTGATAGGATGATGGAACAATTGATGATGTATCAATTAATTTGATGATTTGAATAAGGATTAGATTTGATTAGATGATGGGATTTTGATTGGATGATATCGGATTTGGATAGATTGGATTGGATTATTTGGATCAATTGGATAAGTTTGTTTTGGATTGGATGGTGGATTAGGATTGATTGATGGAGGGGGTCCTAAAACCCAATTCGAAAATCACCCTAAGTGACTTAAAACGTTGGTTGATTGAATTAAACTGGCTAAATCAATTATCACGGTGCTGAATCTACCTTGAGATAAAAGGGGATTGATTTGGGCCAATGATGTTGAATTTCAACACAAATCTGCCTCAGGATAGAAGCAGATTGATTAGGTTGAAGAAAATGATTGATATGAGATGACGATCAAACCTAATATCTTGGTCAATTCGGGTAATAACAAAGGTTTAAAGGACTTTGGACGCAAATTAAGGATGTCCTAAAGGTTCCTTATATGATGGGGGTGTTGTTGAAGTGATCCTTTTGGAAGAAAATCAACTCTTTAAATCACATGGTAAGATGGTAGAATGGGTACCCCAAATTGTGAAATGATCAATGAGAACGTGATAAATCAACGTTTAGAAAGGTTAAATGGAAGCTTGGAATGGTCAAATGGATGTTTGGATTTTTTAAATGAATGTTTGGGATGATCAAACGATCAAACGAAGACTCGGGGTGGTTAAACAAAGACTTGGAATGGTCAAACAGGGTGAAATTGTCTGTTCAGGAGGGTGTATACGTCCTTCTGCAGTCAAAATAGTGAATCGGGGGGGAAAATCCGCCCCTCTGCAGAAAAATAGTGTACCAAGGGGGAAAATCCACCCCTCTACAGAAAAATAGTGGATCAGAGGGGCAAATCCACCCCTCTATAGAAAAAAAAAAAAAAAGTGGACTAGGGGGGCAAATTCGCCCCTCTGCAAAAAAATAGGAACTTGGTTTGGATGAGAAGGATTATGGCAAGGATTTGAAATAACTCAATGAGGCTGATTTATCAAGATTTACTAGTTTCTCACAGAAAGACACTTTAAGCAAGCACAATCTTATGATTAGTTTTAAGGGGTATGGCTAGCAAAGGTCTTATTCTAGGATGCACAAAGTTTCTAAGGAGTCATCGATATACTCTCGGTACGTGAGGCACAAATCGTGAACACCAACCCATCACAAGCGTGAGTCGAGAACCCCAGCAAGATACTGAAGGGCTCAGACCAACTCTTCACGTCTATCTAGGTATCACCCTGGCTTCGACGCTCCGCCGAACATGACGTGACTGGATTGGAGTACAGTTTTGGTTTTCCCCCTTTTTATACCTTGTCGGTAGGCATGGCTGGCATCGTCCCTTGGGGTGATGAAATTCTCAAGCAGGTCCCACTAAAAAGAAGGCACTAATTGTTTCCAACTACTCTCCAGGTTCACACAAAGTGTAAGGGGAAGGTGAAAGCAAATTAATGCTCCATTTGGGTAACACAAAATAGGTAGACCACACAGTAAGTATTAATTCCTCCTAATTAAACTATGTGCCTAAATGAAAACAACAATAAAAGTATCTTAAAATCTAAGTAAATTAACGGCCCTGCAAACAGATGTTAGTTGTTTTATCTTTTGTCTTTTGTGAATAACCACAAAATGCTGCAAAGTATTAGTAATAAATTCAACTTCACCCACAAACAAGCAAGGTTAGGGGGTTAGAACTTCAAAACAACAAAAAACTGAGCCAAAAACGAAGCTAAAATGTATGTTTTTACCTTCCAAAACATGTTGTTTAGGGCAAATCCGCCCCTCTCTAGTGAAAAATGTTGAAACAACAAGGTAGGTCCGCCCCTCTGCAGAAAATTGTCAGAAATAGTGAAATAATAGGGCAGGTCCGCCCCTTTGTAGAAAAATTATCAAAAACAGTGAAATGGCAGGGCAGATCCACCCCTCTACAGAAAAATTGTTAGAAACAGTGAAATAGCAGGGCAAGTCCACCCCTCTGCAGAAAAATTGTCAAAAAAAATGAAATAGCAGGGCAAGTCCACCCCTCTGCAGAAAAATTGTCAAAAAAAATGAAATAGCAGGGCAAGTCCACCCCTCTGCAGAAAAAATTGTCAAAAACAGTGAAATAGGAGGGGAGGTCCACCCTTCTATAGAAAAAATTGTCAAAGACAGCGAAATAGCAAGACAGGTCTGCCCCTCTGCAGAAAAATTGTCAAAAATAGTGAAATAGCAGGGCAGGTCCGCCCCTCTGTAGAAAAATTGTCAGAAAAGTTGAAACAGCAGGGCAAGTCCACCCTTCTGAAGAAAAATTGTCAGAAACGTTGGAACAGGAGGGAAAATCCACCCCTGTGCAACACACGGGGGGGCAAGTCCGCCCCTCTATGGGGAAAATCCACCTTTCTGTGACCTGGACCTACAAACAACTTTAACAATAACAAACATGAAATAAAGAGACCCATTTGTGGGTCCCACCGGGCATGTCAGAAATGTGATCCCTGAAATGTTCTACCCTATTCTAAGATGCAAAACTAACTAATGATGCAATAAAAGGAAAAAACACAAGAAATACACTTCAAAATTAGCCTAAGGAATATCTATGCAAGAAAAATAAACAAAACAAGAAAATAAATTGTTATACCTTTTGTGTTGTTGATTTCCTTGGTTGGCCCTTGATTTTTGAGATTTTGTGTGCTCCTTAGATGGCTATGGAGATGAATAGATGCAAGATGCAAAATGTGATAAAATTCTAGTGCGTAAATGACTTGGTGGATTGATGAAGAATGCTTGTAAATGGCTAAAATGTTAAAAAAAAAAAATTGGCAAAAGTTTGGTAGCGAAAACCTCATTGTCCAAAATGAGGGGAAGGAGGGGGTATTTATAGAACAATTTGAATTCTCTAGAGAATTCAACGGTTGAGATTAAGCCAACAAAGCTAAGATAGAAGGATATGGTGAGTTGAGGACTCACAAGCCCTCACATTTTGACATATGGAATGTGAGATGGTTTAGGGTGAGATGGTGTGGGAGTGAGGTGGAAGAGAGGTACATGATGTGGAGGAAGGACAAGTACCTTATACGTACCTTGGGGGATGAAAAGATTTTTTCAAAAAAGAACTTCTTGTCTTCAAATGAGAGCGAAAAAGATATTTAAGAAATTTTAGAATTTCTCAAAAATTTCCATGGGAAATGGGAAGGTGGTTGGAGAAATAAATATGAATTAAAGATTCACATGTTTGAGAGAGTCTAATGGATAAGAGAGGGTTTCCAAAAAGATGGGGATTTGCCACATGTGAGTGATGTGACAAGTCCAAAGTTTTAGAAGTCTTTGGCACATATAAAATGACAAGTCAAGTTTTCTAGAATTTGCATGGGGATAGGGTAAACCTTGGAAAGATAAAATATGAATTAAAAATTCACATGGGGAAGAGAGGAGCCTAGGATGAATAAATGTGAATTAAAAATTTACATGGGAAAAGAAGTCAAGGCCAAGAAAATCAAGTGAAAAGGTTGACTAAAAAATGAATGTTAAATGTGGTCAATGACTTTGATTAAGGTTGTTCAAACACAAGATTAGGATTATTAATGAGAGATTAAAAGCAAGTGGGAAATTATTGAAGATGTGACACTAATCTTGATTAAGTGGTGCATCTCCTAATCATGGATTAATTAATTTAATTTAGATTAAAAGAGGATTATGAAGAATGTGACAAAGAGAAAGAAAATGAGGAATTAAAAATTGATTTTAATCAAAAAGGGTCAAATGACTAAATTAAATAAATTGTCTTATTTATTTAATTTAGAAAAGAAAAGGTGTAAGGTAAATTATTCAATTATTCAATTACATACTTTAGGAACTTTAGACAGAAAATGAAATAATGATTAAATAAATTTTTTTGATCATTATTAATGAAATAGATGAATAGAGTAGACGATTTTGACCATGCAGAAGTGGTCAAATTTAGATGTCTACAGTTATAAATCTCAATTTGAAAAAAATAGAATTTTTTCCTTCATACAAAAAAAGTTATGTTGTATATGGTGAGCGTCACTCCTTAAAAATGTTGTTTTTTTAGAAAAGCTAGTTTTCGAAGGAGATGGAAAAAGAAGTGCAATCTAATTCCAAATTTTTTGCAAAAAATACATTTAGAATATATAGATAAAACGTCACAAATCACCAGTTTGCATCATCTTCAAATTGCTCATGGTTTAGTCGCTATAGGAGTTTGAAAGTGAAGATTTAGTTAAAAAAAATCAATTCAGTGTCCAGTTTTCCCAAAAATTGTAAACAAATATTGTGGGATCACCCTAGACTAGTAGAAATATCCCAAACTAATAGAAATATACCAGTAAGTTTGTTGTTTTGTTGCTTCTTCACTCTTTTACTTTTGTTTACTATTTTAATATTTCACTTTTATTTACTGTTTTACTTTCTACCCTATTTTTATTCAATTGTTTACTATGTGTTGATTTTTTGAGGGATTTTTGCTTGGAATGAACAGTTTCAGACCTACTTACTATTATTCTTCTTTCTTGTCACTGTATTTTTAAATTGACGCACTACTCTATTGTTTTCCTTCTACAACACAAAATTATACTTTTCCCAAATAAACTTTAAAATAGAATTTAACCAAGCAAGCAAAATATTTTCTACTAGCAAAGAAAAGAAATCATTCACTATAGAGGCATTGCATTGAACCATCTTAAAGAGTTTTTAATTCCAAATTCATATATTAAAAAAATAGTAAAAAAAATTATCCTTTGCTAAACAAACTTAGATGCCCAATGGTTAGGTTGATAACCCATTCTATACAGAGTTAAAAAAATCCATAAATAATGCTCCTTTATGTCTCCCGTCTATCATATACAAGCACGCAGAGCAATTGCATCCCCTCTATGCAAATAGATTAAACTGCAGAAATATGCCTTCAAATAAATGACCAACAACATATATAATTTGGCATTCTATATCAAGAGCTTCAATCTTTGTAATCTATAGATTATATGAGTTGAGATATGTTGATATCATAATACAGACTTGGCTTAGCTCAGACATAAAATCTCTACAGAAATCTAAGAACAATTTTCTAGCTCATGTATAAATAATGCCATCTCTGGTTACGAAATCACAAGCCCTTACACATTGATTGCTACAATTTCCAACACATAACAAAAAAAAATGTTTTAGTATCATTCCAATGAGATATAAATGAAGGTTAAATGAAATGTGGCTTACTACAATTGTAATAGCTTTAAATTCTCGATTGTAATATCACTGAAAAATCCTTTTTATGTAAACAAAAATCAGTCAAAAAAACTCATGTTCTATAAGATGTATATCACTTGGTTGCAATTAAAAAGATAGAAATTTGAATACCAATTTGCAAAAAATTGTCTCCAACAGTACAAACCGCTACATTGGACATGACATGAGGGTGTTCAAGTGCCAAATTATTTAATATAAACTGGCATTACCTAATGAATATTTAAATGTCATGAAATTTTGGAAATTTCCTAACTTAGATCTGCTAATAAACACTGAAATCTCATATATGTAAAATGAAAACCTCACACCAAACACAATTCAAGGACACATACAATTCAAAAAATGTGGAGCAATTCACAATAGATATCTCAGTATCAATGGATTAAAGAATTTTGGAAGAAAAACAAACTGTAATGGGAGCGATATTGAGCTCCACCCTTCACAATGATGTCGCTCAAAGCGTTTATCTCCTCTAAGACTCTGGTAACATCAATCCCCTAATGATCCTCAATCATGATTTCAACTCAGCTCGCATACAATCCTGGAACAAAAATATCTCAATACAGATCGAGACAAGATAGGTGTGACTCCTTCCAGTGATATTGCTTTGAACCTGTGATGGTCTACCGTGTGATGATGACTAATGCAATTCATGTCGCAATGATTGCCCGATTGTGTACTTGGCTTGTGATAACAGTGAACTCTCTGACGGCGTCGGCCAAAGCCAGAGGCTCTGCTTGGATGGTGGAACAATATCGATCTCCACAAATGAAGCTCGTCCCAAGGCCTCGAGATTTCATTTGCTATCTTGTGAGAATGGATCTGAGTGTGTATTGGATCTATAATCAACAACGCATCTATGAGACGGATTTGAATATTGATGGAAGAAGAGTAAAAATGAGTGTTTCAGGTCTATGACTACGTCCAGTACCTGATGCCACGGATGAAGGTGCTACGCACTTCACCGATGTAGGCAGGAAACAATTCCAAACTCATGATGTCCAAAATGAGAAACCTGGACTTCTATTTAAATTAAATCTATACGCCAACTTGAAGAGGTTGGCTAGATATAAAATAAAGAAATTAAATCTAATACATAATAGAGCCTCAAAGAGTCAGCCCAGCACAACAAAATAACGTTTTGGTTAGTGTTGAAAAACACTATTTTAAATTCTCTTGCCCAAATCATTTGGAAAATTTAGGAACATTATTGTCCCCGCCTTCAAATTGTTGCTTGTCCTCAAGCAACCGAAGGTTAGGATGCTGAAAGATCTCCACCCCTTCCCAAGTAGCATCTTCAGTAGGTAGGTTCTTCCATTTGACTAGGTACTCCAAAATAACCTTGTTTCTCAGCCTTTTATCTCTTACATCCAACACCGTTTTAGGTTCAAGAATCAACTTTCCTTCGTCATCGAATGGTGGCAACTCGAATGATGGTAAAATATGTTGTCCCAAAGCTTTCTTTAAGCATGAGATGTGGAAAATGTTATGTATTCTACTCCCTGGTGGCAATTCCAATTCATACGCAACCTCTCCAATTCTCCTTGTGATTATGAATGGCCCATAGAACCTTGGCCTCAACTTCTCCACTTTGTTACCCTTTAGATAAGATTGTCAGTATGGTTGCAACCTCAAGTACACCATGGCATTGACTTCGAACACCCTTTCAGTCCTTCGTTGATCAACATATAACTTTTGCTGATTTTGGACACATTGAAGATTCTCCTTCAAGGCATTCATGGTGTCCACGTTCTGCCGAATCATATCTCTAGCACTCGGGACTCGACTATTGGTAAGGATCAAATCCATGAAGGGTGTGGCCTTGTATCCATATAGCGCTTTGAAGGGTGTCATCCCGATAGACATATGATGTGTTGTGTTGTAGCAAAATTCCCCAAGGTGTAGCCACTTTACCCACATTGATTGTTGCCCTGTGACATAGTTCCTCAAATATCCTTCAATCGATTTATTCACTATCTTCGTTTTCCCATTTGTTTGAGGGTGGTAGCTTGTACTAGGCATCAATTCAGTGTGAGCCAAATGAAAGAGTTCTTGCCAAAACAAGCTCCCTGTCACTCACAATATTTTTTGGCAAGCCGTGTAGTCTACAAACTTCCTTGAAGAACAATTTTGCAACTTGTGGTGCCTTAAATTCTGAAGTGATAGCAAAGAAATGAGCATACTTAGTGAGCCTATCTACCACAACATAAATGCAATCTTTACCTTGCGCTCTTGGCAGCCCCGTGATAAAGTCCATCGAAATGCTTTCCCATTTTTGATCGAGAATGGGTAAGGGCTGCAACAAGCTAGCTGGTAACACGTGCTCCATTTTATTTTGTTGACACACCAAGCATTCTTTTACATGCTGCAATATGTCACTTTCCAATCCCTTCCATGCAAAACGTTCCCTCACTTTTTTGTATGTCTTATAGAATCCTAGATGTCCCGCAAGAGGAGTATCATGGTAGGCTTTAATGATCTTGTTCTTGACCTTAGAGCAAGGTACATGGTAGACTCGGCCTTTATAGAGAATGAGCTCTTCAACCACCCTGTATCTATCATCAACTATTTTTGCTTCAAAAATTTCATTAGCAAATGAATCTTTATCATACTCAATTGTAATATCAATTCTCCAATCAACTGATATATTAGTCATAGCACAAAGATAAGGCTTTTTAGATAGTGCATCAGCTACCACATTATTCTTGCCCTTTACATACTCAATATCAAAATCATAAGCTTGTAGTTTGTTTACCCATTTTTGTTGTCTATCATTCAAGTCTCGCTGATTTAGGAAGTACTTCAAGTTGTTATGATCAATTTTCACCACAAATTTCCCATAGACCAAGTATTGTCTGAATTTCAAAAGAGTATGCATAATAGCTAACATCTCCTTGTCATAAATAGAGAAATCCCTCTCGGGTTTGGTGAGCTTCCTACTCTCGAAAGGAATGGGATGTATGTTTTGCATTAAAACAGGTCCAATACCTTCACCTGAAGCATCACACTTGAGCACAAAAGGAGATGAAAAATCAAGAATGGCCAAAATAGGACACGAACGCATTACCTCCTTAAGTTTGTCAAATGTCTGCTGAGTTGTGGGGCTCCACGAGAAAGCTCCTTTCTTTGTCAAGTTGGTCAATGGTGTTGCAAGCTGAGAAAAACCCTTGATGAATGTTCAGTATTAGCTACAAAGACCAACAAATCCTCTTAGTTGTGTCAATTTTTTGGGGGTGGCCCACTCCTGTATTTCCTTGATCTTTTCCTCATCCACACTAACCCCTTGGGCACTGATCTTGTGGCCCAAATATGGAATCTTTGTCATCCCAAATTCACATTTTGACATCTTGGTGTAGAATGAATTTCTCTCAAGTATGTCAAGTACTTCTATATGCTTCAAATGTTCTTTCCATGTTTTACTATAAATCAAGATGTCATCAAAGAAAACCAACACAAATTTCCTTAATTGGAGGATGAATACCTTATTCATGCATGATTGAAAAGTAGCAGGGGCATTGATTAACCCAAATGGAATCACCAAGAATTTGTAGTGCCCATAATGGCATCGAAAAGCTATTTTTTGAACATCATCATCCCTAACTCTAATTTGATGGTAGCCTGAACGCAAATCAATCTTGGAGAAGTACACGGATCCATGTAGCTCATCTATTAGTTCATCAATCCTAGGAATAGGATATCTATTCTTGATTGTCTTCTTATTGAGTGCTCTATAGTCTATACACATCCTGAGTGTTTCGTCCTTCTTTTTGACCAAAACCACTGATGAAGCAAAGGGGCTTGAGCTTGGACGTATAAACCCCATATCTAATAGCTCCTTGATTGCCTTCTTGATTTCCTCTTTGTAAACCCATGGATGATGATAAGGAGTAGTGATCACTGGCTTGGCCCCTTTTTCAAGTTCGATCACGTGCTCAAAACCTCTATCTGGTGGCAAACTTGCTAGAATTTCTCAAAAAATCTTGCACTTCTTATCCAAAATAGCATGAATATCATTGGTAAAGGTTCTTTCCTCCTTCAATATGCAAGTATCTATAATGAGGCATTCTACTGCCCATGCAACCTGATCCTTGCGAAACAATCGCTCCATTCTCTTGGTCGAGATCATCCTAGGCCCATTTCTAGAAAGGCCCTTGAGCACCACTTCCTTGCCTTCAAGCTTGAATTTCAGCTCCATGGTTTGGTAGTTGGTGGTGTACTCTCCTAGCGAATGAAGCCACTGCACTCCTAGGACCATATTTGTGTCTCCCACATCAACAACATAGAAATCCTCCTTCATCTTGTGTCCTCCTAATTTCAGCTCCATTTGTTGGATTTGCTTCATGCAAGGAAGGACATTTCCTCCTGCTGCCAGGACATCAAACCCTTCAAAGTCTAATGTCACCAAATGTAGTCTAGCCATTATCCTCTTGTCGATGAATTTATGTGTAGCTCCACTATCAACCAATACTGTTACCCTTTGTCCTCGAAGAACTCCCCTTATTCGTAAGGAATGATATCAAGATGTCCCTAACAGTGTCGCCAAGGTATTTCCCGTTGGGCTTTCTTCAATTATGATTCCTTGTTTCTCCTTCGAGTTATCCTCTTCATTGACCCCTTCTTCAGTCTATGCTTCATCATTGGATACTACTTCGATGTAATAAACTTGCCCCCTTCCTTGGCACCTGTGTTGATTATTCCACTTCTCATTGCAGTAATAGCACAAGCCCTTCTTGCGTAATTCATTCCTTGACATGTCGTGTGGACCTGTAGGGGCAATCTTAGGAGGTGGATTTTTCTTAATGAAAGGCTTCTTTGGATGCCCTGTTGGTGCATTCATGACGACAACTTTCCCTTTCTTGGTGGAGTCTTCAAGGCTCAAAGCCTTCTGAATGGCATCCTCCAAGGTTGTTGGCTCCAAGGCTCTCACCAGGCCATGGAAAGAGTCAGATAGACCTTCGATGAAGAAGAATATGAATTTCTTGTCGGATACATCTGACAGCATTACTGCAAGTCTTTGGAATCCAAAGACATATTCATCCATCGTGCCTGATTGTTTCAATCTGGCTAGCTCTTGGAAATATGCTTCTGGATCTTTCTTGTCAAACCTGTCCACCAATTTTTGCGTGAAATCCACATATGAATTCACCTGCCCGAATCCTTGAGTCGCAATGTCGTGGTGCCACTATTCGTGTGCTAGATCTTCCAAGTGCAAAATAGAAAATTTGATTGCTTCCTCTTTAGTGATGGGGTTGAGAGAAAAGTACGTGTCCAACTTTTGTATCTATGATTGTGCAGTCATTTTTCCAGAACATGAAAAGTTGGTAGGGAAATTTTTTTGATCTTATGTTGGAGGTCCCTATTCCCTCGATGTTGCCTCTCATCGCTCCATCTCGTGCTATAAAACTGATCGAAAGATATCGCAGCTTGAGCATTCTCATCTAACTCCAGGTACTCACGCACAATACTTGCATAGCTGCGTTGTTCTTCTCCTTCTTGTCGGCTCTATGTTTTTGGCAAGAATCTAGGTTGAGAGTGCTTGTGAGTGTGTTTGTTTGATGTTCTACTTTGCTCTCCTCCTAAACGTTTTGAATTGTCGCCTTCATCATTGTTGGATCTTGATCTGATGTTATTGACTGCAGTTGTAAGTGATTGTATTGCTTGCAGCAATGCCTGATTAGTTTGATCTTGTTGCTTCATGAAGTTGTCCAACTTACTCTTTTGATCCTGACCCCCCATTGTCTCCTTACCTCTGCCTCCTATTCCTTGAGCAGCTTCAAAAATTTTCCTCTCTCTCTCCAAGGCCCAAATATCTCTTTGGCTCAGTTGCATAAGCTCACAACCACAAGTTGGCAGGCCTTATGGCTCTGATACCACTGTAAAGTTCCTAACTTAGATCTGCTAATAAACACTGCAATCTCATATATGTAAAATGAAAACCTCACACCGAACAACACAATTCAAGGACACATACAATTCAAAAAACGTGGAACAATTCATAATAGATATCTCAGTATCAATGGATTACAAAAATTTCAAAAGCGAAACAAACTGTAAGGGGTTGATATTGAGCTCCACCCTTCACAGTGGTGTTGCTCAAAGCGTTTATCTCCTCTAAGACTCTGGTAACATCAATCCCCTGATGATCCTCAATCGTGATTTCAACTCAGCTCACATACAATCCTGGAACATAAATATCTCAATACAAATCGAGACAAGATAGGTGTGACTCCTTCTAGTGATATTTCTTTGAACCTGGTGATGGTCTACCGTGTGATGATGACTAATGCAATTCCTGTTGCAATGATTTCCCGACTGTGTACTTGGCTTATGATAACGGTGAACTCTCTGATGGCGTCGGCCAGAGCCGGAGGCTCTGCCTAGACAGCGAAACAATATCGATCTCCACCAATGAAGCTCGTCCCAAGGCCTGGAGATTTCGTTCGCTATCCTCTGGGAATGGATCTGAGTGTGTATTGGATCTGTAATCAACAACGCATCTGTGAGATGGATTTGAATATTGATAGAAGAAGAGTAAACATGAGTGTTTCAGGTCTGCGACTACATCTAGTACCTGATGCCACACATGAAGGTGCTACGCACTTCACCAATGTAGGCAGGAAACAATTCCAAACTCGTGATGTTCAAAATGAGAAACTTGAACTTCTATTTAAACTAAATCTATACGCCAACTTGAAGAGGTCGACCAGATATAAAATAAAGAAATTAAATCCAATACATAATAGAGCCTCAAAGAGTTGGCCCAGCACAACAAAATAACGTTTTGCTTAGTGTTGAAAAACACTATTTTAAATTCTCCCGCCCAAATCATTTGGAAAACTCGGGAACATTACAAATTTGGGTGTTTTATCTACATTTATTGTTATGAACAAGCATGCTATAATCTTTGTTAATGCAAGTTCTAAAATATAGAAATTTTGTATTACTTATCCTATTTCTATTTTTTGGTTTGTTAAAACTTGGGAATAAATTGCAAACACCACCTAAATTAAATAAGACATTATAGTGGTACCTTGTTAGGATGGTATTAGATAAAACAATTTGTTAACAAAATATTAAAACTATTCCAATAACTTTTATCCGCTAGCAAATGAAATTGTAATCCTAATAGGATTACATGTACTATGAATCGAGGTGTAATGCCATAGCCCCAAAAGTTGGTGTTTATGTTAAGTTTTCTCAATTAGATCACAGACTTGGTTTTCTATCACTGTAAAATCAATTTCATAATTGACGAGTCGTTAACATCAACATGTTCTTTATTATTCTCATTATTTTTAGTTAGAAGGCAACCAATGGTAGTGTGAGTAGTGAATCATTAAAGTAATGGCACAAGGATTTGATGGTTGCCCAAACATCCTTACATTTCTTTGAAGGCTTTTCTTGGCTTTTTTTTGCCATTCTTTATTCCATTAGTATTTGGCATCTCTCTTTAATTGTGCCTCTACTTTATAAATAAAGTAAACGATCATCTCTTGTTTGAATTGCACAGGTCATGTGGATGGATTATTACAAAGAATAGTGATTTAAACTTCCAAATAGGTTACTAAATTTATTCACGTTTGCAGAAAAAATGCATGGTTTTCAATATTAAGGTTGAAGTTTTATTTAGTTTGACAATAATAGCATGTTTTCACTCATATAGCAATCGAACTATGTAAAGAGCATGCTATAGTTAATAAGATAAAATGAAACCATACCATGTAAAAAGCATGTTCCGATTTAGATAAATAGCCTCTATTATTTGGATTTCCAATGGAGAAATCTCTGGTCAAAAATGTGAGATTTGTACACGGATTAAAATTTTGATTTTTAGTTTAGGATGCAGAAACCTATTGGTAGCACATATGGTTGTAATCGTAGTTGTAGGTTTGTCTACATTCCAAAAGAGATGTGCTCAATTTTTAGGATATAGAATAGAAGTAAAGGTAATGTGAACAGATTACATAAAAAGCAAATAAATGAACCAATATTTCAAGTAACTTCTTCATCTAGATGGCAGATTGTGTGTTGTTTAGATGCTTCTCATCAAAATGAGAAAACAACAAAATGTGATCCAAAATGCTGATACATATATTTGCTTTTTACACAGAAGCAACTATTTGTTTCTATCATGACTACTCAAATTTTTAAGAAGTGAGTGTTGTAAATCTTTTTCTGTAAGGAAATAGAAATATGAGAAATTTATGTAGATTTTTTGAAACACGTTAGATAAAACAAGGTGTTTACATTCCCCCCAACGAAAAGCACTTAATGCTAGAGTGGCTATAATGTAACCATTGTGTAGTATAAAAATAGAAATAGCATTGAGTTAGTGTAGATATTCTGATTCACTTCAGTGCAAATGAGGTTGAAAAATGGGAAAAAGGAATACCTATTTGAAATTCCTCACCTAACTCTCTCTCTTGGCAACAGAATGTATTTTAAAGCTCCTCCTCTACAATTACAATGACAGACTTTTCACTTGCCCTGGTCCAATGGGAATTGAGTTGCAACTAAGCATTTCAGCATATTTCCTGGCTCAAAGAGAGTGGCCATTGAAACAGAGGAGAATGCTTGATGGTCAAACTTGTTTTAATTTTCCGCTTGCATTGCATTTGATTAAAGTAGGGTTTTGTATAAACTCTTCTTGTTGGCATCATTAATTACGAGGCCTCAATCCATGAACACGTACACACAACTACAAATATAATCAATAGACACATGGTAGAATACTTTTCTAGCTCCTCACCACCATGTCGAGCAATGCACAACCACCTTGCATTTATACAATGTTTAGATCTGACACATAGTAGGTCATAGAATGTCCCTTTTTCTCTTCAATGGACACGTCAGAAATGAAGTTATTCTTGGGTTGGAAAATGATGGTTCAAATTTGTGTATTACCTTCTTAAAATCCTTGCTTGATATCTTCTATTTAAAACACAACAATTTGCACACAACCACATAAGGACCACTTGTACTCCGTGTACACCATAGTAGGTTCTTACTTCACATGCACACCACCTAGATCTTTGTTTGTACATGAAATCGCTTGACCCAAATTTCAGTGCTTTCGTGTGTTTTTGGAGGGGTGAAGACAAAGATTTGGGGGGACTCACCTAAATTTCCCTCGCAATTTTCATTTCCTCACAATGAATGTTTTGTTCAGGAATAGCCAAACAATACTCAATGCTTATACTTTGCACCCAATTCCAATTGTCTTTAAATTCATCACACTAGCTTGTTTTTTCTCTTTGCCTTTCTTGTGATGTGTGGCAGAAGAAACATGGAATAAAACTCATTACAAATTACAATTGCATTAGCACGCAATGTAGACTATGATTCTTTCATTTATTTATTTGGATCAATAATTACACGAAGCGAATGCATGCACCCACCACAATTACAGTTGAGAATTTTCTTGATCCAGCCATGATCGAACAGGCTTACACAAGTAATTTATCTGGATCCATAATTTTTTTTGCTTGGTGTGTATTGGATCACCATTTCTTCTTTGTTCTTTTTGGCTCCTAGTATCATTGATCAGGTTTAAAGGTGTGATATTTTTTCTTTTCTTTTGGGTTCTTTAGAATTAGACTAAATACTATTTTGTAGCTACAATTTAACTGCAAAACTTAGGGGTTGATTTTTACTCCCCAAATTCAATGTTGTTATTGGTCCTCAATTTCGAAAGAGCTATATGGAGAACCTCATTCTTTGGGTTTGACTGATGTTTAGAGCGTCATGTTTTATGATTTTAAAGCCGCGTTCCTATTTTCAAAAAAAATTGAGTGTTCAGGATTTTGAATACAGCTATTTATATAGCTGTACAGTTTTGGACTTAAAAAATAGAACACAAAATTGTTACTATTGTAGAAATTACCATGAATCAAACATCATGAGTCATCAGTTTGTGGAGCTATATCTTACCATGAACTACATAAGATACATTACCACTTACCAATGCATCTTGAGAGATCACTAGACTATAGTTTAAGTAGACTACCTAGTATTATAAGATGACAAATTTAACTTATTAAAGATTTAACTTTTTTTCTTCAATAAGTAAATTTTGCTTGCGCGGTGTCCTTTGGTTTCATTTTTCCTGTGGATTTGAACATGGGTCTTCAACATTATTATTACTTTGGTTTCATTTTCCATGTAGATTTGAACATGGGTCTCCAACATTATTAGTACTTTTATAAGGTGTCATATAAACCTTTTTGTTTTGTGTGCAAAAATATAATAGGTTAAGCAATCAATTTGTGTAACTGCATCTTACTACAATTTACATGCGATACATTCCCACACTTATCATTGCATATAACAAAGTTACCACCTCTATTATTAGTTATCTGACATAGCACTCTATGATGGTTAATTATACTCGATTGCATTAATGTCAGCAACATGAAAGCTAAGGTGGCTAATAGGATGCTTTTATGGACTGCAGTAAAAAATCCATTACATGCTAAATAATTTACAACTTTAGCATCCATTGCATCTGACACGGAAGTGGAAATTGACAACTTTTCCTTTACACTTGAGGCATCAATTTGCACATTTTCTGTATCCTCCCCATCTTTTACCAACACTGACGATGGGATCCCCCTTGTTTACCCACAACTGATCGACTGGGACCAACAAGATCCACCAGTGATGGACATTTTTTAGAATGATGAGGCAATTGCAGAATTCATGGGGCTACGAGAAGGTATTCCATGGGGTGATCACAAAATAGGGTTCTCCATTGATCTAGATTGTGCAGCTTACTTTGGGGAGATTGTGCAATCCTCTAGTCGCAAAAATACAAAGAATAAAAGAGAAAAAGAAATGTCTTTAAGTGAAAACCACAAGGCGCCTTCTGACAATAAAATAGTAAAAACAAAGGACGTATTCGAAGGTGAAAACCTCTCTGAGGCGCCTAAGGATGGAGGATTGGACTTTCTCCCCGTAACACAGGAAAAATCAGCTATGCTCATTGAGGACACAATGGAAGTTAACATAGCCACACCAGAGAATCCCAAAATGATTCTCTTGGCCGCATCATTGTTAGACGAAGAAAAATCTGAATTTAAACAATTCTTCACAAATAGGAAAATTAACTTCACATGGTCATATGCTGACATGCCAGGCCTTGATCCTGAATTGGTTCTGCATCATCTTCCTTTAATCCCAGGAATCAAGCCGGTCAAACAAAAGTTGCACAAAATGCATCCACAAATTGCAATACTTGTCAAGGTTGAACTAAACAAGTTACTGGATGCGAAATTCATAAGGTCAATAGACTATGCTGATTGGATATCCAATATTGTTCCTGTTACAAAGCCAAACAGACAAATCCGTATCTACACAAATTTCAGAGATTTGAATAAGGCTTGCCCAAAGGATGACTTCCCCTTACCAAACATAGACATGATCATTGACCTCATGACAAGGTATGAGATGCTATCCCTCATGGATGGTTTCTCAGGCTATAACCAAATCCGAATTGCAACAGAGGATCAACATAAAATGGAATTCACTTGCCCTTGGGGAACATACTGTTGGAATATCATGCCTTTTGGCTTAAAGAATGGAGATGCCACATATCAAAGGGCTATGACAACAATCTTCCATGACATGATGCATATCCTAATGGAAGATTATCTAGATGACCTATTGGAAAAATCTTTGACAAGGAAGGAACATCTCAAAGTCTTGGACAAAATTTTTAGACGGCTTAAGGATTACAAGGTTCGATTGAACCCAAAGAAATGTGTCTTTGGAGTCACTTTAGGCAAGTTGTTGGGATACATAGTTTCGCGACAAGGCATTGAGGTTGACCCAGCAAAAGTAAAAGAAATTCTAGACATGCCTCCTCCAAAAGGAATTAGTGAGTTGTGAACACTTCAGGGTAGATTGCAGTCTATTCGCTGATTCATAGCACAAAGGCAGACAAGTGTCAACCATTCCAATATCTGTTATGCAAAAGCATTCCTTTTATATGGACGGATAAATGCCACATAGCCTTTGAACAAATAAAAGAATGTCTATTGACACCACCAGTGTTGATGCCGCCTATTGAGGGCAAACCACTGATCATGTATGTCTCTACAACGACAAATGCATTAGGGGCATTATTGGCGCAAAATGACCATGAAGAAAAAGAAAGAGCCATATACTACATCAGCGGCACACTAATTGGATATGAGCTCAACTACACAACCATTGAAAGGGCATGCCTTGCAATTGTCTTCGCGGCACAAAAATTAAGACATTATATGCTAAGCCATCAAACACATTTGGTAGCAAAGATTGATCCATTAAAATATCTCCTGAGTCGAGCAACATTGATAGGTCATTTGGCGAAATGGGTCATGATATTAAGCGTGTATGACATACAATATGTGGAGCGCAAAGCAATAAAAGGTCAAGTAATAGCAAATAAACTCACAAATGCACCAATCCAAGCCACTCATCTGCTGATAACTGATTTTTCGGATGAATCTATTTTTCACGCAAAACTAGCTCTACCATGGAAACTATACTTTGATGGGTCCCACACTAGTCACAGCTCAGGAGTTAGCATATTATTTATCACACCACAAGGGGATTCAATTCCTAAATCATTTCAGATTGCCTTCACTTGTACAAATAATATTGCAAAATACGAGGCATTGGTCACAGGTCTCAAGATAGCAATTAAATGGAAAATTCAAACATTGCTCGTATTTGGGGATTCTCAATTAGTCATCAATCAAGTGAATGATGAATATGACACAAAAGATGAGAAGTTGCTTCCCTACAAACGAATGGTGGATAATTTCTTGATGTATTTCAAAATGATTGCATTTGAAAAAATCCCAAGGACACAAAATAAGGCAGCTGATGCAATGGCTACCATTAGATCTCTCCTAGACATCCCTAAGAATGTGTCACAATTTGAATTCTTAGTGGAACAGCTATTGATGCCTGCATACGATATTCCAGAGTCAGAAATGGTGTGCGAGATTGTTGGTCCCAGTTCACCTTGGTATCAGGACATATATGACTATCTTAAATCCCAAACCCTCCCACCCAACCTATCCAACAACCAACAAAAATCCTTTATCCAAAAAGCGGCTAGACATACCATCGTCATTGACACCTTATACCGTCATGGCTTTGACAACACCCTTCTTCACTGTCTCGACACTGATGAAGCCCAAATGACTTTACGAGAAGTACATGAGGGTATATGCAGATCTCATTCGAGTGGCCCAACTTTAGCTAGGAAAGTCACCAGACTGGGATACTACTGGCTGGCATTGGAAAAAGATGCTCTTTAGTTTGTCATAACATGTCGGAAATGCCAGGTGCATAGCGACCTAATTCATGCACCTGCACAAGAATTGAGATCGATCACTTCTCTATGGCCTTTCGTACAATGGGGACTCGACCTCGTGGGTAAGATCCATCCATCCTCTTCTAATGGCCATAAATTCATAATTACCGTCACTGAGTATTTTACTAAGTGGATTGAAGTCGTCCCTCTCACTTACATCACCGGTAAGCAAATATCCAAATTTATCCTAAATTACATCATTTGTCGGTATGGTGTCCCACAATCCATCATCACAAATAATGGCAGTCCATTCAAAAATCAGGATGTATGTGTGCTCTATGAGAAATTCCACATCCAGCACCATTTCTCCACTCCATACTACCCACAAGGTAACGGCCAAGTTGAGGCATCAAATAAAACAATCCTTCACATTCTGAAGAAGATCGTCAATGACGCTGGCCAAGATTGGCACCTACAACTTAATCCTGCTTTATGGGCCTATCGTACAAGCATTCATACCCCCACTGGAGCCACTCCATTTTCCCTAGTCTACGGATCTGAGGCCATATTACCCATCGAGGTCGAAATTCCTTCTCTCTGAGTCTCTTTGAAAGGAATGATTGATGATGAAGAATATAGACATACTCGCCTACATGAGCTAGAAATGTTACAAGAAAGACAAAAAAATGCCTTAAATCATTTACAGGCATATCAAAATCGTCTCTGTCGGAGCTATAACAAAAGAGTCATGGTGAGAAATTTTGAAATCGGTGACTTGGTTCTCATACAGAACCCCAGACTTTAGGTGGACCATGAAAAGCCTGGTAAGTTTGAGGCTAATTGGTTTGGTCCTTATATCATTACTGTCGCATTTGGTTCCGGAGTGTATTAGCTAGCCACACCTGATGGAGAACAGCTGACATAACCCATTAACAACTTACATCTAAGAAAGTTCTACACATAGCATCAGAGAACTGGGCTAAAAACCTACAAAATACAAATAAAATAAAATAAAGAAAAAAAACGTCCCTTAATGAAAACCTGGCAAACAGGCGTCTTGGTGACACCAAAAAAAAAAAATCAAAAATGGCAAAAATAGTAAAAAGAAATGAATTCATCCAATAGTGAAAACCTGGCAAATAGGCACTTTCGATAAGTACCATGGTGAAAACCTAGCAAACAGGTGCCATGCATAGTCGATCATTGCTTCGCCATCTACTATCACTCAAATCGACCTTTATCCATTTGTCATAATCACAAAGGCCTAACACATTCACGACATCCGTCCTAAGTCCTGTCAATTCCGACCATGGTTAGCATTTGGTTGGCATCATCCCTTGCATATCCTTCCCTTTTCCTTGTGTCTACCTACCCCCATACCATTGGACTCGGATAATCCCCGCTCTTTCTAGGGGCAAGACCTTTATCATGCAATTGCAGTGGGTGTTGCACATGATCCTGCATTCTTAAAAAGTCTTGAAAAAATCCTAAAAATTTGGAAAAAGTCTTGGAAAAAAAACCTAAAAATCAAAAAGTGTCCTGATAAAATACAAAAAGTTCAAAAATGTGTCGAAAATCTCAAAAAAAAGTCAAAGTCAATCATATATGGTCATTCCAGTTAGTCGCATCAATCAATCTTCGTCCTAGTCTGAACTACGTTGTCTCGCGCATTTGCTACGTAGGCAAGATTCATCTTTGAATCCTCGAGACATTAGGTCAATCCTTCTAGGTTTTTCAAAATAAAATCATGATTCAAGCTTCTGTCCTTTGGACAATGTCATTGGTCGTGTCGAACTACGAGGTCTCTGAGTGCACGACGTAGGCAAGGCTATCAATCGATGGACCCCCGAGGCCGCACTAGGTCATTCCATTAGGGTTTGTGGCACAACATTTTCACACACGTCAAACTATCTTCAAATCAAGCAAATCTTCTGTCAATCTCAAGATATCAGTCTATCAACAATCTGTTTCATCAGCAATTTTGGTCAATTCAGCATGTCAGCAATGACATGTAGTCAAATTCTATCAAAACAATTTATCATGGCAAAACTTTGAGTTCTTCAAGATGTGTCCTTCTGAAGAGCAACTCTTGTCACTTCTTTATGCTTTTAGATGTGTCCTTCCTAAGCATCATCATCATTATTTGGCATTTTGATCAATTCTCCTAACTCTGAGAATCGATCTCCTCGATATCAACATCATTCAGGATGTGTCCTTCCTGAATTTGATATCACTCGACATTTGACAACACCTGACATTAAAACACTTGGCAAACACTTGGCAAACTTTTTTCTGTCTTTTGATGATTATCATGATATTAGTTCCTTATGTCTTAGGAACCACGACATACCATGATGATTATCCTTGTCTGCTTATCACTCTACTATTAGTTTCTCCAGGATGTCCTGACTTCAAGATTTAGAGAAGCAACGATGTAGTACGATGATTTTACTGTCTGTTTTTTACCATCATGTGGCTAGTTTCTCAAGGATGTCCCATCATCAGGATTTAGAGAAGCAGCGACGTCTCATGATTGGTTTGGTTTTTCTGGCGGTTGGTCATGACAAAGTGACTAGGGGCAATTGTGTTCCTTGCATGAGTCATGATCATCCTTGTCTGCGATTGTTGATTTACGTGATGGTTCGACCTTGCACACTATTGATCTATGTCATATCATAGTGTTTGTTGACCATCATAACATTTTTGCCTAATGATGAGTAAAGAGCAACAATTAGAATAGCACTATAGCAAAGCTTTGAAGGATTTTAATTTCCGCACTAACATGCATATCTTTCTTCACACTAACATCCATCTTCACCTTCTTTTTCTCTCGCTCTCTGATGATATCCTGTGACATACAAAAAAATAAAGTTGCATACATGATTTCATAATCAAATCTCACATCGACATAAACCAAATACCATAATTCACATTGCATAAACACTATCATTTACATTCATCCATCTCACATCATAAAACCATCATTTGCATCAACATATAAGCATCATAAATAAACATTTGCATTAGCATATAGGAAACACATCATCATCACATTACATAATGCATACATAACCACATCCATAATTGCATTCATTAACATAAGCATAAATACACCTCATAGCATCATAAAAGCATCACATAAGCATATGATAAAGCATTAGAATACCATAACACATAACATCATATAAGCCACATCAAAACTGCATCGTATATATATATAATCTCAAAAAACATGTCATGTCACAAAATAGAGTCATATGATATCCCAAAAATGGAGCTCACGGGATCGAATATCAAAATATACAAGTATCTAAAAGCAAGTCCTAGGATGGCCCTCCTCCGTCCCGTGGAGGTGATCTGCGAGATGGGTGTGCCTGATCAACCACGTGAAATGTGACCTGAATGGGAGTGGTGTCCTAAGTCTGACTCTGAGAACCTGAGGCCTCAGTAATAGGAGGTTGGCTTTGCTCTGTCTGGTGTCCTGACGACACTGCTCTATGCCCATGCTCTGGCCTATGACTATGGCCTGACGAATGCCTGTACGAACTATGTGACCTATGGCCTGATGACTGCCTTGATGCAGTAGACCCCCCAGCACTGGCATGACTACTGCTATGAGGTCTATTGTTGCTATGTGTTCGACTGCCACTGTCTGTCCTACTGTAGGATCGAGACAAACCTAGGTCTCGTCGATCTGGTGGAACGGCCTGCTCATATAATACCCTATATCGCCCCCTGCTCTCTGCCATCCTGGCCATGTCTCCTGTCGGCCCTGAACATAGCTCTGCAAACTCTGTCACCCACCGCTCTGACTCCTGCCGTCGAAGAACAGCCTGATCTCTCTCCACCCGGGTGACCTCTAACTCTGCTACCAAGGCCTTGTTCTGAGACAAGGCCGCATCAAGTCTGCTCTGCAAATCTGCAATCCGCTGATCAATAGTGGCATCGACAAGCAAAATGGGTGATCTGTCACCCTCATCATCCTCGGAGATCATACGCTCCTGTAGTCGCTGATCTACCTCATCCTCCTCCTCCTCCTCATCTCTCTCCTCCTCGGCTCGAACCTCCTCCACATCTATATCAAGAGGGTGTCCCCCAACAAGTGGATCCTCCTCTGCTCTCTCCTCCGCCTTCACCTTGGCCTCCTCCTTTCCACCCCTCACCTCCTCCTCAACCCTCACCTCCACCTCCTCCTCTCCACCTCTGACCTCCTCAACCCTAACCTTCGGCTCTCTCTCCTCCCCCTCCTCCTGAATGGGTGACAATGGTACACCACCCACTCTCTATCTGACCCTCTTGGGCTGCCTCTGCCCTCCGCCATCCCTCCTCCTCCTCGCACCCCTCCCATCTCCTCCACCCCCATCGTCTCCTCCACCTCCTCCATCTCCCCCACCTCTGCCATCTCTCCCTCCATCTCTGCCACCCCGACCTCTCCTCGGTATCCGTGGAATGACTGACCTCCGATCTATCAGTGGTGGACCATCTGGATATGTCAACGGGATGGGCCTGTGAATTTGCCACCAGGCGTCGAACTCAGCATATGTCCCTGGATCTGATGGACCCCCTCTCCACACCCACTAAACTGCCACCAAGCTATCAACCTATTGCTCGGCCACTGTAACTGATATGGGCGGCCCCCACGTGGTCTCCCTGGAAGACCGAGAATACTCTGTTGTGCCTACTGGCACAACCTACTACTCTCCAAACTGTCGTAGTACCCACTGGGGCAGGTACATCTCAATAATCCGTTGAGTTTGTACCGTGCGGCCAATCAGATATCGGAACTATCTGCAAAAGGACAAGTGGCCATCCTCATTTGACCACTGAACACAATCTCTGTAAGGTCTCTAAACAAAATTGATCATCGTATCAAATCGATGACGCCAGTACCAGTATCTCCCACACAAGTTTGGCTAACTGATCCCGCATACAAATAAATATACATCATCCCATCACCTAGCTGTTGAATCTGCACCAGTGGTTGAAACACAGGAATGCGCTCCCATACCCAGATCATCAAGAGGGTAGTGCCACAACTGATACTATGCCCCTGATGATAGACAACCTCATGTAACTGATGATAAAGCATGGCCAACAAGCAGGGCCCCCAAGCGAAAACACTATGTTCTCACATGCGAACAAGTACATCCCCCCATCCAATGGGAAATCCATGACCACGACGATCTGAGATCAGTAATCCAACAATCAAGGTCATCAGCATGACATCAAACCTGGGAAACCGATCGGCTACAACTTCCCAACCGATCGCGTAACCATCCATGCCCAATTGGGCACCATCAGCACCCTCATACATGTCTGATAGGGCCTGTTGCCCTCAGTGCGGATCATAAGTAACTCTCTCTCCGCTAATCGGAATGCGGTAGACATCCTGCAAGGTCACTGTCGCCTCTCCAGTAGGCAGGTGAAATGAACAGGTCTCTAAGTGCCACCTCTCACAAAGAGTTGTCAACAAACCTTTATTTGCCCGAATAATAGGCATATAGGTAACATGGTACAGACCTAGGGCCATTAGTCGCTGCGTCTGTCTATCGCTCAAGCGATCTCTAAAAGTGTAGGTCGTCGGTCAAAACTCTCAGGTATAAATCGGCACAAGCCAACTCTGCACAAGAAAGGCCAAGGATTAGCACATATTAAGCAATATTGTGGAAATTTTACTACTATTGGCAAGTCAATGGTACATCCAAGCTAATCTCGGCACAAGGTCAACAAAATTCAACTCTGGTCAACTACAATTGTGTCGCGTTGACCACAAATGTGTCACAATCAGTCAATTGTGACTCTGCGCATGACAAATGTGTTGCAATATGTCAAATGCGTCGTTTTGACCAGCAAGTGTGCAATCTAACAATGAATGTGTCGTTGTAGATAGCAAATGCACGACCTAACAACGAATGTGTCGGTTGGCTTGATAATTGCGTTGTGATTTCGCAAATGCATCATTGGACTTTTCAATTGCGTTGCAAAATGGAAAATGCGTCACAAAATCCTAACTTGCATCACAACCTTACGATTGCATCATTTCCCCTTGCGGATGCACAATCGCACAAAAAAGCCTAACCTACTCATCGCACTTGCATCGCGACGCAAGCAAATGCATCGAACGTGAAGGCGTTTGTGACTTACGCGACATCATTTGCGTCACACCGAATTTGATTACCCCCCTAAAACCCTATTAAATGCATTAAATTCAAAAATTGACAAATTGGATAGGGTACTTACCGGTGCCTCTACGCCCTCGGGTCATCGGAATTTCTGCACGCGGTATCCATTGTGTGTAGTCACTGGAATCACCATCATCTCTCTGAGCTCTGATTTCTGAATTTTCTATTTAACAAATGAGCAAATGACACTTGGATTGACCTTTTCAACCTATTTATAGGCTGAAAATTAGGGTTTTGACCTAGTAGGTTCTACTGGAGGCTCATTTGACCACCTTTGACCGACATTTTGGCTAGCTTAATGTCCTCCATTTCTGAATTGGATCGCGCCATTACTTTTTTGGTCATTAATTGAATTAGTCGAGATATTTTTCAAATTTTTTTGACCCCGGATCAAAATTCGAAAGTTTTTCTGAGGGGGCATAGGCACTCTGTACCTTCACTAGGGCATATTCCAGACTTGTTTTCTTTGCTACAATGCGACATGTTGCATTATAAAAAAGAGGGGCAAATGTAGACACCTAAAAATGACTTAGGCCTGTGACCACTATTTTACCACCTTTCGTCATAACATGATTATAACATTTTAATTATGTTTCTAACCCACATTCAACTATTAATTAAATAATTCATAATCTCTCATTCTTCATGATTATTAATAAAAATAAATCTTATTTATTTATTTAATATGTCACTAATTATCAAAGTCTTCTTACAATTAAATAAAGTCTTATTTATTTAATTAACCCTTATCATTAATGTCTTCCTGATTATTAATAAATATATTTAAAATATATTGATTTAATATGTCACTAATTCCTAAATCCTCTTAATTAAATAGATTTGATAATTTATTTAATTAATTAACTACTTCTTCTAAATTAAATAATTATTTCTAATTATTTAATTGTTGCATATGACACTTCTATATTTTTAAATAAAACAAATCATTTAAAAATGTCTCACATGGTAAACTGATTCTTCATTTAGTAATTAATTTCAAAAATCAATTACTTCTTATCTCACAAAATCCCTATTTTGAATTAATTTAATTCAAAATAGAAATATTCTTCTACAAATTAAGTAATTTCTAAAATTACTGATTTTCTAAAATCTCATCCCCTTATCTTCTGATTTTTACTAATTTCATCTCAAGGTCACGTTTATTCTCCACCATCAATTTAATTTATTAAATTAAATCTTGTCCACACATTTGGGGATTGTTGCCCTAACCCTAATTGAGAGTTGTCACCTTGAATCTTAACCATTGATTCTAGGGCATTTCTCAATATCTCATCTCATCCGTCTGTTCAAGATTGCATTTTCTATAAAATGACAATCTTGATCTCATTTTTGGGATCGATCATCGTTTAATCTATTATTATTTTGGCATTCATATCATCTTAGGCTTACATTAATATTTGCATATTAGGATTGAATTTCTAGTTTGCATATTAGAGAGCATTTTTATAAATCCTTCAAATCTTGTTTAGGTCTAGACATTTATAGTTTGCTCACACAAACAAATCTGAGGGCATCCATTTATCACAACAAGTTAGGAGGTACAATGGAAATGAGCCATGGAGGAGAGAAATGGCTGAGACTGTTCTAGTCTCATTCCTTTTCTCATTATTTCTCCTTTGCATTCCATTGATTGATAGTATTTTTATTGCATGCATGTTCTAACCTAGTTCTATATGTATCTTATCATTTCAGATACATATATTATTTTATCGGTGTATTCCTTGCACCTCCCCCTGGTGCAAGTACTAGTTGTAGTATCTGTATGCTTTACTCTTGAAAGAATATCCAAGAAAAATTCCCTCATCTGCTCTCGAGTCAAATTTACCCAGATTGTCTTCATCTTTTCTAATATAACATGGACTACCAACACTGAAGTACTTCAGAGTTGCTAGCCTACCTGTCCATAACTCATAAGAAGTCTTGTTGCTAGACTCAGATTAATCCATGATTTTGAATATAAATAGTAGTTACAACAGTATGAACTGCTTCTTTCCAGAAAGAATCAAGGAATTTGGACTCATTCAGCATGCTCTGAGCCATCCCTTGAACCGTCCTATTTTTCCTTTCCACAACACCATTTTGTTGTGGTGTTCTTGTAGCTGAAAATTATCTTTTTATTCCATGCTTTTCACAGAAATCATGGAATTCACTTGAAGTGAATTCTCCTCCTTTGTCTGATCGAAGACATTTGATCTTCTTTCCAATCTCATTCTCCACTAAGGTTTTGAATGCCTTAAAGTTGTCAAGAGCTTCTCGTTTTCCTTTAAAAAAGCAACCCAAGTCATTCTTGTAAAATCATCAATTAAAAACATATAATGTCTTTCACCTTGCTTGCTCCTTGTTCTTGTTGGCCCACATAGCTCTATATGAATCAGCTCTAGAGACTTTGAAGTAGAATACTCCTTAGATTTGAAGCTTCCTCTAGTTTGCTTTTCCAACTAACATTCTTTACATATTATATTTGAAGGTTTTGAGAGTTTTGGAATATCTCTCATTGCTTCCTTGTGGCTGGGTTTGTCAAAATTTAGGTGTCCCATTCTCTTATGCCACAACCAACTTTCATCTTCTTATGACATGCAATGCTTTTCACTTTTGATGTTAAGAATATAAAGATTATTGCCTGCTCTACTAGCCTCAACAATAGATCTACATCTGTTCCATTCATATGATATTCAACATGAAAGGACCAAATTCCCATTCAACAATGTTAGATTGATGTGAAGGTACAAAATTGTCACATAATATTATTTTATCCCCAAAGAGAGAATGAACCCTAAGTTATTTTCCCAATAAAATTATTAGTCTTATACATATTGCCCCCCTCACATAAGTGCCTTGTGCATACTTAACAAGTAATTTTTCTAATTTAACATATTTTCCTATGTTATTGGGTGACAATTCTATTCTTTTATTTTATTAGTTCATTCAATACTTGTTGAGCATGAGCATTATTTATTCTAAACTACACAAGTTACAATCTCGTTGATCTATTAAGGTCGTTTGTGGACATTAACATAATTTCTACTTTCTCTTTACAAATACAAAAGCTATGACATAAGATATTATAGAAGAAACAACATGGTCAACTTTTTGACATAATTTATTGTCTTTAAAAAAACAAAAAAGGTATGACATAAAATATGAGAACAAGCAAAATGTCAACTTTTTGACATCAACCTACACTCTAAAATTTTTGGTCTTGTTTTGGTCATTGTTGCCTTTGGTAATATTTTATTTTTTATGCTTAATATAGTCAACTCAATTGAATAACTTTTAATATTGTGCGGCAATTTACTGCTTCTTGTCTCCCACCTATTCAATATCCAAAGACGATTTCAATTGTTATCGTTTTCACATCGTGTTTAGTGACCACTAATTAATGTACAAAATTATGGGAATTTATTTTCATGTGGACTCTTCAAGTGCCCATTGCATCTTGATTTAGAAAGATACAATGCTATTCCATGTTAATCTTAACCAAATCAACAAATATCAAGTAGGAAGGATCACACTATATCCAATGCATATTATTCATAGAGAAAATAAATGGTGGTCATACTTAACGAGTTAGGGAAATCATCAACATTGCTGAAGCAAACCAAAATACATAAATCAACATAACAGTCTATTGAGGAATGGTAGCATAATTCTTAACTTTATAGATTGTATATTTACAACCAAGAAATTGTGGAATTAGCCATCTCTCTTAATGGAGGCCCCAAGATTTCAGTTGTAAGGGATTGCAATACAACTAGGTTAAAAATGCCCATTGTGTGTATGAATCTAAATTCTCTTTAACATTTGTTTTCTTTTCTTATTTATTTATTTTCACTTAATTGCTCATTTCTTGGGCACTCCCATGGGCCACAAGGAGTTCACTTACACTGATAAATACATAATAAAACTCAATTTCAATTTCCACCTGATACTTTGTCACTAATATACATATTCAGTTTACTCGTGATGGTTAGTCATTTTAATGATTTAATTATATGTGTTGAAATCACCCATCATGTATATGCATTGTGACCCTATATTCCCTCTCACACATCATTTTTCTTTCTTATTTATTTATTTTCATTTAACTGCTCCATTTCTTAAACACTGTCATGGACATTCACGAGTTTACTTGCATTGATCATTACCAATTAATATAACATTCAATTTCAATTTACACTGAATAGTTCAGTCACTATTATAACTTCAAATTCAATTTACTTGTAATGGTTCGTCATAAAGATGATTAAATGATATATGTGTAATATCACCCATTCATCTAAATCAAACAATCATAATGAAAACATATTTGATTGGTGGTTTCAAGCATTACAGTGCCCAATGGAGCTCGATTCCTCACTATCATTAAGAATATGATTCAATGTCTTCAACTCTTTGATAACACAAAATGAAAAGTAGCCTGTGATTAGACCATGTTTGCCAAAATGTAAAGACCTATTTCATAGCAGAAAGTGAAAATGGCTATCACCGATACTGCATTACATACTTGTATATGGCCAGACAGTAGGAGAGTTGCCATGATCCAGATTGCATGATCAGTATAGTAATAGAGGCAATAGCTCTAAAAATTGTAGAATTCTTAATACTGTAACTTTGAGACTCTGTGCAACTGTGTAAACTCACAAAGTTCCAAGCTGAGACAAAAGTAGGGTTTATTATTTCTCTTTTAAAGGTTTTTTTATTGGTTTTCTTAAGTGACGGAAAGGGGGTGTCCTGATGTCCCAAAGCATCACAGGGCTGTCAGGGATGTCAAGAGATTCCTAAAACATTTCTGCAGAAGAAAGGAAATGTACCCCAGTATGACAAGACATCCCTGAAGACGTTCCCTAAATTTTTGTCGGATTGGGGATGGGAAAGGGATATTCCCCAGGCAGGGAAACTTGGGTAAAAACAAAGGGATGCCTGCCTGGTTTACACTAAAAAACTGAAGATTAAAATTTATAACACTAATCTTCATTTTCAGCACATTTGTTTAGAAGAAGCTTTTTTTAGGCCCTGCACAATGTGTTTAACATTCAACGATTTCAAGTTCATTGAATCATTAGCAATTTCACAGATAGGCTATCTGCTAGGTATAAAACTAATCTTCATTTTCAGCATTCATTTGTTTAGAAGAATGCTTCTTTAGGCCCTGCACAATGTGTTTAACCTACCAACGATCTCAAGTTCATTGAATCATTAGTAATTTCACAGATAGGCTATCTGCTAGGTATAAATATGTTGACCAGTCTATTAATATATAGAAGTTCTGCTAGGTATAAATATGATGACCAGTCTATTAATATATAGAAGTTTGCAGTTTATTCCAGCATTTTGAGAATATTTCCAGTTTTGATTCATCTGTTAAAATGACATCCTAACTGACTTGTGTGTTCTACAAAATTACAACTTTTGTAAAAGTTTGGGGGCTGAAAACTTGTTTGCTGAACATTGTGTGTAATTGTTCACCCCTTTTCTAGCATAGTTCCCGCCCCAAACATATTCATGATTTTTTCTCACTTTCTGATGGAGAAAAACTTCTATGAATTCATAATACATCAATTACATCAAACTGAATAACTGCAACGAAAGCAATTAGAAGCTCTCTTAAAGATTTTGGTAATTGCCGTGCATACCTTGCTTGAGGAACAACTAGACACAAAATACATGGCAGAGGGAGTAACGACATTGCTCCTGTTGAATATAGTACCTCGCTGCCCGCCTTTTGCCAAAGATTACATTTGTTGTGGTTTTTGGGTTCCCACTCTTACTTCCTCAATATAAAATCAACTTTTGGTTGAGCTCTTTGTGTAGTTGGGGGAATTCGAGATGGCAGATTCATAAATTGACCACAGTGTTTCAGATTCAGGATGCCCTTTTATAATCTTGCTCACAAATCTTGCCTCTGTCGTTGTCAATACAGTCAAAAGGGAAAGGCCGAGAACATTCATGGATTTGATTTTCTGCCAAACTAGAAACCTGGGCCTCATAGTCTTTTCCAAACTAATTTGCAACAACCTCGGACGCTTCACTACATAATTTGCAGGGAACTCCATAGTATTAACTATAAAGTTCATCTTTTCACTAATACTTTCCTTGGAGTAACAAAGGACTAGAGGGGCAGCTCCAAGTAGTTTCCAGGTTTCTTCTGCCGAGAGGCCACAGAGTTTGAGATTCTCTATCTTGGCCTCTAACGTTTCCATGCGGCTAGTAACCACTTTACTTAGAATAAATTTGAACATTTTTCTTTCTTTGTCGCCGCTAATCTTGTGAATGAGATCAACGTGCGCAGGCGTAAGAGAAGTGAGTGACAAAACGCGTGGATTTAACAGTAAGAAACTGGAGAGCCCCGTCCCACGAAAACCCCATGCCTCCCAGAAAGCAACCGAGGGCTTCAGGGTCTTCTCCAAGTTATAACCGATAATGTGTGGTGTTCTTAATGTGGCTTTAACGAGCAGATGTTCGGACTGAAATACATTCTTCAGAAACTCCATCCTGGGAAGAAGTCTATTTTCGAGGGTGAGTTCCAATATGCTGGGACACGAAGTCAAAAGCTTCGTCAGAGTTTGACCCTTGAAACCGAAACCTTCCAGTAGTTTGATGTTGGGCTCCAATTTTCTTTCTGCGCTTAAGCAGATTACTACGGTACGATTCCTCATTATCTTGGCAATTTGGACTTCAGTGCAGCCGTATTTTTTCAACATATGAATAAACTGTTCCACGTCGTGGAGGGTTTGAAGCTTCTGCAATCTGGGGGCGGCTTTGAACATTCGAGTGATGTCGGCCGCAGACATGTTGAATTTGGAGGAGGCAAAGTGTGAAAAGAGGCTCTGCGAATGAGCATTAGTAATGGCAAGGGTTGAGAACACATTGCGAAAATGAAATGGGTTCATAACAGACAGTTTCCAACAAAACTTGGAGTTCATGGCAGAATTACAAGATAGATTAGGGTTTCGTAGTATAAGTCGTATTCGGAAACGAATAGAGGTTTTGTAATCGTTCTTTTTTCTTTAAATAAAGAGGATGGAAACAGCTTACCATTTTTATTTATTTATTGATTATTCGGTCTATAAATAAGAGGGGGAATCTTGTCTTGCTAGTTGTTAGGAAGGTCACATCCATCCATATAATGGTGTAAGGAGTCCAAATACTGAACTAGCATCTAGTGTGGCATGTAAATCTTTTATTTTCAAAGTCATAAATATGAATTTGGGCATCTAATTTATCACATAGGATATTGTCTCAATGTTCAATTAGAGTTTGGCGATGTTCAACCTTCATCTATTTTTTTTCTGATTGCACTTGAATATATAACATAGCATTGAAAATATTGAATGTTTGATTAGTCACAGAGAAAGAAGCATTTATAAAGTTGCGACTAAAACTAGCATCTTTCTATCCTTTGATAATTGAAACAAGAGATACATTATGTTTTGTTCTTATCAGTGATTAGTTTAGTCAATTTGCATTTGGAGTTGAAAATGGTGATAATTGAACCATATTAATAATAGGTAATTTCAATGAGTTTTTATATCAAGTGCAATAAAGTGTGAGTCTTAGGAACCAGCAAACATTGTGAACAACATTTTCAAACCACGTGATTTTTTATAATCAAAATGTTCAATAAATAAAGTAATGGTTATTGCAAAGTAAGAACAAAGTTGTTGAAAAATTAATCTACTCATATAATTAAAAGGATATATAAAGATGGAGGGTTTTAGTTTGGCTTGGTCTACATGATCTTGTGCATATCATTCTCTTGTATTTTCACCCTTGTTTCATAATGCTTTCTAGTATATGAGATTTCCACATTTATTCTTAGTTTTCATCACGTTTGAGTTGATTTTTACTTCATATTTATATGGTTGTCAACCAACATGTCCAAACATTTGATGTTCGAGTTGTTGGCTTGGAAGTATAGGAAAATGACTTTGAAACACCCTCACAAATTCATATTAAAAGTTGTTAATGAGGTAAAGTTATCATGTCCTTGATGTTGTTTTGCATGTTCATTATTTTGACAATGTATGTAAATGTTTCCTGGTAACCGTATTCGGAAGTGAACAGAGGTTTGTGATCATTCTATTTTCTTTAAACAAAGAAGATGGAAACAACTTACAATTTTTATTTATCTATTTTGGTTAGATGTTAATTGATTATTTGGTTTATAAATAATGACATCTTTAGAGTCAACTAATTTTGATTAGGGTACAATCTTCAATTCCATTTTTTTGTGTGTTGGGATTTATATAATTGGTAAGATTTGATTTTTAGGGTTCTTTAGAGCAATTCAATTTCATTAATAGAGCAGGGTCATTAGATTTTTTTGTTATATTTCAGTTACGAAAATTTTAGTAGTTAGTTTTTTTATGTTAATGGATTTGTTGTTTATTTTCAATTGTGTTAGCATTTAATAATTTAGAGTATATATATATGTATATATATGTATGTATGTATATATATATATATGTGTGTGTGTGTGTGTGTGTGTGTGTGTGTGTGTGTGTATGTATTAATTTATATAAAAAATATAATGTTAATTATATAAATACGAATAGAATGGAAGCATACTTGAGATTTATTTTAGTTTCAAATATTTGAGAGAATTATAAGTTTAATTATATAAAATAATTAACTCTAATCATTAACTCGTGTCTCAAGGGCACTACTATCTATGAATAAACATGTAGCAAATAAAAATTAGGTTGTGGGAGCAACCAATGTCAAAAATAAATTTGTGGAACTCCAATGTGAGCTACAAAGAATAAGATATATATATATATATATACATATACATATATATGTATATACATATACATATATATGTATATATACATATATATATGTATATGTACATATACATATATATATATGTACATATATGTATATATATATATATATATATATGTACATATATGTATACATATATATGTACATATATGTATGTATATATATATGTATATATATGTATGTATATATATATATATGTATTAATTTATATAAAAAATATAATGTTAATTATATAAATACAAATAGAATGGAAGCATACTTGAGATTTATTTTAGTTTCAAATATTTGAGAGAATTATAAGTTTAATTATATAAAATAATTAACTCTAATCATTAACTTGTGTCTCAAGGGCACTACTATCTATGAATAAACATGTAGCAAATAAAAATTAGGTTGTGGGAGCAACCAATGTCAAAAATAAATTTGTGGAACTCCAATGTGAGCTACAAAGAATGAGATACATACAATGATAAAAACCCAAAGCTCAAATGGAAAGACACACTCAAGATATAATAAATGAAGGCAAAAATCAATACAAAGTATGATAAAACAAAGCATCAAACCTCCATGATTGTTTTTGATGTGCTCCAAGATGAAGGATGGTGATATGTGGATTCTCTTAAGCTTAGAAATTACTCAATTTGGGAGCATAAGATTAGTGTACAATTGATTCCCTGATATGAGAGAGATGAGCCTCTCTTAAAATGGAGGGTCAAGAGTTTCTTAGAAAGTTGATTTTTTCTTTGTAGTGAGTCAAGCCCATGTGGTTGTAGCATTGTAATTTTTGAAGATCTGTAATTTCATTTTCTCGATAAAATCAAAAGTGGGTTTTTTTTCCTTCAGGTACATTTTCTATGTCAATATATGTTGTTGTGTTATGTGTGGGAATTGGGTGGATCAACCCCTCATCATGCATGACAGTAGTGGGGGTATGGATGTTGGTATGGTAGGCCCATAGGGCAAGATTTATCTAAAGGTAGCATTTATGACTAGCATCATTGTTTATATTTTTGAGAACTTTGATGATGGTTTTGTTGGACACCTTAGCTTGGCCATTACCTTGTGGGTAATATGGGGTGAACAACTTGTTCTTGATATGGAATTGTTCATAGTTGATTTGAACTTTGTGTCGTTTAAAGGAATTTGTATTACCAATGATGATGGTGGAAGGGAATGCCATATTGATAAATGGTGTGGTTAAGGGTGAATCTAGATATTTGGGTGTTGTTGATGTGAGTGAGTGAAACAACTTCAACCCACTTGGTGAAATATTTAGTAGTGGTGATAATATTCTCATAGCCATTGTAAGATGAGGGGTTGATATTTCCAATGAGGTAAATTCCCTATGTACAAAAGGGTCATGAGATGGTAATAGGTTGTAGATATTGTGATGATGCATGAATTAGATCCTTGTGATTCTAAAAAGATACATATTTCTTGACATGTTGAAATGCATATGATACTATTGTAGTCCAATAGTAACCTATGTGGAGTAGATTTTTTCCAAGGATCATGTCATTGGTATGAGCACCACAAATACCATTATGAGCTTCTTGAACTGCTAGGTTAACCTTGTTTACATTGAGAAATTTAAGAAAGGTGTTGTCATAGCTCCTACAAGAGAGTGTCTAGCCAAGGATGGTAAAATGAGAGGAACATTGGATGAGGGATTTACATTAATTAGAGAATAGGTTGGGTGGAATGGTTTGGTTTTGAAGGTAGGCATACTTGTATCACTATAACATGGGGTATTGGGACCAATAATTTTATAGATCATTTATTTTTCAAGGACATAATAAGTAGGGATGAGGAGTCGTTCCATAAGGAAGTGATATTCATGAGCATCGATGAGCATATCGAAGAGATCTTATTATAGCTCATTGCATCAATAAATTTATTGTTGATATATGGATTTTTCTTAAAATATATGGTGAGGAAGTATTTCTTAAAGTTATCTACCATACATTCATAGGGTATAATTTTATCATGCTTGGTAAGGAACTCATCATTAACTTTCTTAATAGATAGTTGAGAATCATCAAAGACTTATAAGTGATGAGTTTTCCATTAAACTAGTAGTTTTAAACTAGAAACAAGGGCTTCATACTCTATGATGTTGTTGGTGCAAAGGAATCTAATTCTAAATACCTTGGGGATAAGATCACCTTGAGGGGTGATGAAAAATAAGCCTAAATGAAAACCATGTGAGTTAAAGGAGCCATTGAAGTATAATATCCATTATTTTTATTCTTCAATGCAAAAGATGGATTCATTAGGAAACTCTATTGCTAATAGTTAATTATTTGGAAGTGGGACTTTTGTGAGTTGGTCAGTGATCTAATTTTCCCTTTAATTTTTTATTAACATATTTTTTAGGGATCAGATTTTAGAGAAATATATATAATGAAATGAATGTAAAAATAAAATATAAGATAACACAAAAACATAGAGAAATGAATATATGTCCAATATGGGCTACATCTATGAAGAAATAATTATTCCTTTATTTCATCCAAAAAAATGAAGTTATACAACCTACAACACATCTGCTATAACTTCCTCTTCACTCTCTCATAGTCTCCACACATAATACAATATCATGCTTAGTCATAATACAATGCCCTCATAAAAGGGGGTTACCTTCTAGGGAAAGAAAATCCAACATAATCTCTATCATTGGATATGTGACCCAATGATGATCATTCCAAATTTACAATGAATAAATATATATCAAATGCGGTTTTTGTGGGTGCTACCCCTGAACACCCACTAAGGTATGGGACCCTTAGACCCCACAAGGGGGGTACCCCCTAAACCCCCTCAAGCTATGAATATTAACCAATAAGATCAAGCTCCATAACCAACAAGATTTAATATTAAACTTGTTGAGGATTATGAACCATTTTTTTCTATTCTACCCTTAAGAGCTTATTTAGATAAGAGGTACTTGAGAGGATCCACTTTGTGAATGATATGACTAGTAGTGTTGAACATGTAATGACAAATATTTTGTGATTCAAATGCCACTAAAAGAAATAATTTCCCCATGAGCGAGTAATTAAACTCGCATCCCACTTGTGTTCTACTAAGATCTAATAAATGGCATTTTCACACCCTTGGTTATTATTTTGCACTAATAGGGCACCTAAGACATGTTGTGTGACTAAAATGTGTAGCAGTAAATGCTTATTGGGAGTAGGTACCACTAGGATTGGTAGGTTAGAGATATATGCTTGATATGATAAAAATGCTAACTAACATGATTGATCCCATTTAAAGCTAACAATTTTCTTGAGTAGGTGTGAGAAAGGTTGGCACATGTTTACTAATTGGGAAATGAACCATCATATGACTTAGAGTTTTCCTTGAAGACTACATAACTATGGAAGGTTCCAAGGGCTAGAATTTTGTGTCTTTAACTTTGTTAGGATCCACTTTGATGCCACACTAAGAACTAATGAACCCTTATAACTTTATTTATGTAATCATAAGGAGACATTTATTTGGATTTAGACAGCCTTTGTATTCCCTAAGTCTCTATAGCATCATAAATTGTCATCCTTGACAAGTTCACACTATATTGACACCATAATTTTTCTATATAGTACTAGATATATTAATAATTTATTTATTTTGGGGCCAAATTATGAAAATATATTAAATTCCCTGACATCTAGAAAAAATTGGGCTAAAATCACATTATCAAGGGTGTGGGCGCCCTTGACCTAAGGGTGACCTATTTTAAATTTTAATATTCTAGGTATCAGCCTTGTGTATTATAAAATGACCCCAAGTCAAACTATAATAAAAAAAAAAAATTGGGATGCATATATAAACAAGTTTTATTCTCATTTGAACAACAAAAGGAAGTTATGATTATCAATGATGCACTCATGTGGTAAATATGTATTGAATCATCCTCTACATGCCAGCTACAACAATCTATTACTTTTTATGGACTAACCTCTTGCAGTTCTTTGAGAAATCTAATCATCCATTATCAAATATTTATGATAACTTATGGTGTGTACATCACTTTGACAAGGGTTTCATACCTAGGATAAGATTATTCATTATCAATTGTTATTTCAATAAATAAAAATGGCCTCTACCCGACCTAGGGTAAGCCCTATTTAGCATCATCATTTTTTATAAATGGAGGTGGAACACCAAAATGGGGTTTGAATTAGGCAAGATCCTATACAACATAACCTTTTCCCCTCTTTTCATGTATGCAAGTTAGATACAAAAGTTTCGTCAGTAGCAAGTCACATGAAATACAAAGAAGACTATAACACATCATCAATTTTTTGAAGATCCTAAAAGCATCCTTTTTCATCTAGGGAACCCACGCCCTTGACCTTGAAACTTGGGCTTAGATTTCATGTCTAGGTTCCTCTTTGTAACCATTTTCTAGATCTGTAACTATTTCATTAGTTTTCAATTTTTTTGTGTTAAGAATTACATTTTCTGATCTTTGGTTTATGTCAAATAGGCTTATTAAAATACACACAAAAAGTCTGCTCTTTGCAACTCAAAAGGACCAAACCCTAGGAGATTGAATCTCCCTTGTGAGATTTAGCCAATCATCAAAACCCTAGTTGGTTTTTGTTAGAATGTGGAGGAAAGAAAAGGAATTGATCCTAGTTAATCTAGTAGTTAGACCTAGGATCACTTTTCCTACTCCATAGTCTCTATAAAATGTGGCATAGAACAGTTGGGTGATCCACATTTTTCTTAGATTTATCAAGGATTTCATCTACATAGTCTTTGATAACATTATTTAAATATTGTGGAAATGATAAACATGGCTTGTTTATAGGTGGCACTAGTGTTCTTAAAGATAAAAGGTATAACTCTATAGTAGAAGGTTCATGTAGGGTGATGAAGGTCGTATTTTGATAAAGACCATCTTGTATTAATCTTCTAGTATAATTTGTATCTGATTGTACCAAAAAATCCATCCATAAGAGATAAAATTCCATGCTTGTATGTTAGATCTATACTATGATGTTGATGTTAAGGAGTATAAAGTCATCTTTAGGGCATGTCTCATTAATTTCTCAAAAATTGATGCAAACTCAAATACCCTTACTCATCTTGCTAATCGATACTATGTTGTAGACCAACATAAGATAATCAATGGACCTACTGAATCCAATGTCTACTAGATTTTATAGTTCTTCCTTTACCAAGAGAGCTAACTTAGAGTACATCTTGTGTGTCTTTTGGTCAAGTTGTACCATAACATAATGAACTACCAATGAGGGGTACATGAATCACATTTTAGCATAGGACAATGCAAAGATGTTGAGAAATTATTGGAGGATTGTGGATATATTGGCATTCATTTTAAGGTTTAAGGGAACTACAATTTATGTGATCTTAGGGTTATCTTCTATGTCTAGATTGATGTCCACAACTTCTTCAATAAGCAGGGGTCACCCATCTTAGAGTGGCATGTGTGGTAGAGAGAGATGGATTTCATCATCAACAATTATGTCTATGTCATGTACCAAATCAAGTGGTTCCTCAATATGGGAGGACTATTATTGTTCCTCTAAGTTTGTGGAGGTGTTCAATAAGATCTCAAAACCTTTCATTTGGTCTCTAGAGGCTATATGGTCATATGCTTGCATAAGTATAAGGATTGATTGATTGTTCTAAAAGGATTCAAATGAATAAGAATAATGTTGGTACCAATCTCAATAAGCTCAAGATATTGGAGGTCAATATGAATGCTAAGGATGGTGTGATTATGAAAAAGTTTCACAGTGGCAAGTTCTTTATAAGGACTGGGAGTGGTTCATCTACGTTATCATCAATTCCAAAGAAGTTGTGTCCAATGGTATTAGGGATGTTAACAAGGGTACTATAATACTCATCGTAGGCAACAAATCTTAACCCACGATTGTCATCATTTTATATTAGATACATAAGATAAAGATAGCCTTTATCATGAAGTCTAAGAAATTTTTCTTATTATACATGTTATGACACATACACAATGGAATAGAATATTTATTTTCTTTGAAGCAAGCAACATAATCTTCATCTTTATAGATCCATGTAGGATCAAAGCCATCTATGTTTTCATCAACAAGATAAACACTATTGATGAAGGAAGTGGGCCCACATTACAACATGAGGAAAGGATCTTGTAATTTGGGTTGAGGTTAAATATAGAATTTAGGGGAGAGAGAGCTTGGATATGTAAGGGGTTTGTGGATTTGGTATTCTCCACATCTTTTATCAAAGATTTGGAATGTGGATTTGAGGGATTTTTCTTTCAAGTTGGATTAGAGGAGGTGGAAGAGAGATCACTAGGATTGACATAGGATGTGAATGTACAGGAAGAGGATTTGGGAATGGTTTTTATTAACATTTTATGCCCACCTTATGGCTCGTCAATCATAACCGATTCAAGAGATCTTATTTCAGCTATATTGTATTATTTTATGCTTCTGGTTGCTTTCCTTTTCCTTCACCTTAGTTAGTTACCCAAATTTAACAAATTCAAATATTGGCTAAGTGTTTGGGTGTTTTGAAGATTCCATCTTCTAGGGGAGCCAAATTGGTATCCATATTCCAAATTTGAGAAAATTTTGAACCTAATTGAACAAGTTATACAATTGCAGAGTTGTCGCCCTTATATAGACATTGTGGAATTTCTAAATAGATTTGGATCCAAATTGGATTCTTACAATGTCCTCATCCACATAAATTTCCTACAGGTGCAGTTCACTTGTTTTTTTGTGCAAGAGAAGAAGTTAGAAAATGACTATGGATTTTGTGGGTGGATGGAAGTGAACTTCCTACATGGATCTAAATGGAGGCCAAGGTCCCACAAGGAAGGTTTGAAGGAGTTTGTGACTAAACCAAACATAAAGAAAAAGGTGGATTTTAGATGTCGATTACTTCTCCCTAAACCCAATGGAATTAATTTAGCTCTATGGCTTTTGCAGGAAAGTAGAAGTGAACTTCATGAATTTCCAATGGTCGTTCGAGTTCTAAGTTCCACAAACAACAAAAAGACAAAAATAAGAAGAAAAGGGATTTCATGCCTTTCTATGTGAATTGAACATCATTTCTAGGTGTAATTACTAATCATTTTCCCATTGCTGCAATTTCCAGTCAAAGTCCCACATGGATCCGATGAAGCCCAAATTTGACTATGGATTTTACAGGTAGTTGGAGTCCATCTTCCCACATGGTTCGATGCAGAATTAATTTGTCATAGCTTGATGGTGTCAAAGTCTCTACAAGATGCAAATAGAAGTGTTTATTCTACATGGTTTAGTTGGAGGTTTGGGTTATGTTAAGACAAAATTTTAAAGAGTTATTGTTGCAAACATTTCTAAGTGAACTCGATGAAGATAAATTTCAATTGGCACTAATGTTCCTACATGGCTTGATGGTGATTCTAATTCTTCATATCCAATGGGGGCTTAACTTTCTACTAGATTCTAATGAAGCAAAATTTCTCACATGAGTCTAATGGGGATTGATTTTCCATAAAGGTGCAAATGAAAGTTCTCAACCCGATGTAAACAAAAAGGACTATAGATGGATTTGTAAGAGTTTCCAACTAAACTATTTTATAATCTAAAGGGCATTGCTCAATTTCTTATTGAATTTTTGTGTGAAAATGATAGTGATAAAAGAGCCAAGGACCAAGAGTTGAAAGCTATGTGAGCCCTTTTGGCTTCTTTCTTTGATTCTCTATGTTATAGTGAGTAGGAAGAAACTGCATTAATCTAGGTGCATCACCACCTTTTCTTTTTATGCATTCATTCTTCCCCTTTCCCCAGAGAAGCAATAAAATATGATTAGTTATAGGTTTATGCAGTATTGGGTTGTTTCCACACTCTTACATCTAGATTATAGAGGAACTTGACCTCATTTGGAGGTTTGATCTCATTTACAAGGTTCCACACCTTGAGATGATTCCTATGTTTCACTAGAATACTGAACATTAGGTTCAACAAGGGTGTAATTCCAAGTGACAAAAATTTCTAGCACACTTAGTGGGACAAGTTTGATGAGCCTTACTTCATTTTACTAAGAAGATTGGTGCATTTATTATCCGTTGCAGTCATTGGATAACATATAAGCTCTTGGTGACTACACAATCAAATTGTGGTGACTTTGCTAGTATGTACCTAGTTTCTCTACTTGAGAGATGTTTTTTGAGAATTTTCCTAATTTTTCTACCTCCCCTTATGCTTCAACATGTCAAGATACCATGGAAATAACATGACCCCCCTCCATTCCATGAAAATCCCAAATGTATGCCTCCACACTAGTAATACCAAACTATAACTTGGTTACTAGTTTTGTCCCAAATAGTACATGTTATCAATATTTTCCAAATAAAATACTTTCCTCCCACCCACCCTTGTTCAATCCTTTTAGTAGCCTACACATGCTTATTAGTAGCCTCAAGAGGCCTATTTTATCCCCAACTAGAATGCTTATCCTTCCACTTAGCCGCAGAGTATGAACAAATTGGAGAACATGAGCATCAAAGACATAATGTCAAACTTCTAAAAATAGTTAAGGGCCACTGGTAGAGAGCAAGAACATAACCTACAACAAGAAGAGCTTGTCCATCAAGCCTATCTTCACTAGCAAGAGATGTAAGCATGAAGGAGGTATGGGTAGGAAATGAAAATCCAAAGAAAGTAGCATGAAAAACACCTTGCAAGGAAGATTACTAGACTAGAGAGGAACAAATCGAGTTGTTGGAATCTAGGGGAAACAACTCATGTAGGAGACTAAAACAGTCCCTCCCAAGCCTCATTTCAATTTTGCAAAATTCAAGGGTCCTCATACCTCATAGGAGTCTCTATTTGTGCAAACTTAGTTTGTTTTTCCATAAGAACAACCCCCTTAGAGAATTATTCCTCCTCAAGAAACTTAGTATCCTCCTCTGCTTTCCTTGTAGAAACCTATACTTGATAAATCTTCTTGTCCTAAAATTATTCCACTCTTAAAAGGTGGGCTTATTTTTTGGAAAGATAATTGGTTTGATGAGAAGAGGAAGAGGGACTTACAAACCGCTATGTGTAAGCCCTCTCTTTACCCAAAGAATGAAAACTAGACTTGTTGCAAGAACTCTACAACAACATGATACTAAGCAAGTGGAAAATGATGATGGAGGAGAGGAATTGTTCCTCTCCTTCGGTTATCCCTTGTTTTTTTATAAGGATGTAGAGAGAATATTTATGCTCACACCAACAACATACTTCGAGCAACAAGGAAATTTTGAAGATTCTAATGATTTGTTGATCAATGAAGATGGGTATGAGGACAAAAAGGGACAAAAAATAGTTTTTTAGACTCCAATATGGATTGAAGAAGATATTGTTCAAGTTTTGTTTCCAAGAACATGAGGGAAACCTTGGTTTAGAGGATGAAGAGGCTAATATGTAGGAAGTGGCTCATCAATTTGAGCATGATATTAGACTAGAGCTTGTAGTTTGAAAGGAAAAACTTGAGGTTTCTCTAAACCAAAAAGAAGGCTACCATTATGAAGTGATGAGCCATGCCATAAAATGAAGCAAAGGGGAGATTGATGAATACCTCTTATGGGATGAACTAGAGGATTTTTTCTCAGACCTTTACATCAAACCGTCATTTCATAGGCCAAATTTTTTACAACATGAGCATGAGAGGGAAGTCTTGATACTTCCAGGAGAGTCATCAAAACTACTCTTTAATGGACAACAAGAAATTAAAGAGACATAACCTCAAGAATAGTTCAATTCCAGTTGCTTAGACTTAGCACCTTCAAGAGGATGCCCCATTAGGCATCTAACTCAACTAGAGATTAGCAAGTCACCCTAGATCATGCTTATTCCTAAACATAAAGATATTGATCAAGGAGAGAAAGATCTATTTTCCCATTTAATTCAAGAGGATTGTAGTCACAATTAATTAAATTGGGTAAGATATTTTGTTGACAACCTTTGGGAGGTACTCCAACAACCTATTGGATACCTATCATTTTTTTATTTTTTGGCTAGTTGCCCATTTACATGTAAAGCATCCCAAGCTAATTAGAAAAGGTAGCTACTTTGATAAGACAATATATTGTTTTGTTTTAATTTTTTTCCTTGATTGGTTAGTTTAGGCTAGGTTAAGTTGCTTTTCTTTCCTCCAAGTGTATTTTGCACATGTTGTTGCATCCTATTTCATTACTTTTTTAGAGAATCTTTTTTTTTTTTTGTTAACCATTGAATCTATTTCCCAATGGATACTTAAGTCTTCTAGGTTACCATGTTTAGCAAGAAAACATCCCACATAAGTCACCAGAATTTTGACATTTTATGTCCACCTTATGCCCCAACAGTTATAACCAATTCAAGAGACCTTATCTAGGCCATGTTGCATGACTTTATGCTTTTGGTTGTTGATTTCCCTTTCCTTCACCTTAGTTAGTTACCCAAATCCAAAATATCCAAATATTGGCTAAGTGTTCAAGTCTTCTAAGGTTTCCATCAATTTTTGGGAAAATTTGGGCAAGTTATGAAATTGTAGAGTTTTAACCCTATATGGACATTACAAAAAAATTGTACAAATTTGGATCTAAATTGGATTCCCACAATTTCCTCATCCACCTCAATTTCCTATAAATGTAGCTCACTTGCTTTTCCTTGCAAGAGAAGAAATTACAAAATAACTATGGATTTTATGGGTGGATGGAAGTGAACTTCCTACATAGATCTAGATGGAGGCCAAGGTCTCGTAAGGAAGGTTTTCAAGAGTTTCCAACTAAACTGGATAGAAAGAAAAAGGTGAAGTTTAGATGTTGGCTACTTCTCTACAAAACTTGATGGAATTAAATTAGCTCTATGACTTTTGTGAGTAGATGGAAATGATCTTCTTGCATGTCTAGTAGTTGGTCTGAAAAAAAGAAGAAAAAAGGGTTTTCAAGAATTTACATTTGAATCGAACAATATCATTTCAAGGTGTAGTTACCAATTCCTACTAGTGCACTTTCCAGCTAAAGTCCTGTATGGATCTGATAAAGTTCAAATTTGACTAATTATGGATTTTTCAAGCAGTTGGAAATTGGCAATGCATAAGAAAGTTTTTCTATAGCCTAATGGTGTCAAAGTCTCTGCAGGGTGTAGATGGAAGTGTTTCTTTCGCATGGTTTAGTTGAAGTTTTGGGTTCCACCAAGGGCATAATGTTAAAGAGGGATTTTTGTGGACATCTCTAAGTGAACCCAATCAAGATAAATTTTAGTTGTAATTAATTTTCTTGGATGACCTACTGCCAATTCCAATTTTGCATATCTAGTTGGAGTCTAAATTTTTATTAGATCTCAATGAAGCCAAATTTCTTGCATGATTTCGATGGGGATCAAGTTTCTACAAAGGTGCAAGTGAAATCTCCTAACATGATGGAAACAAAATGAACTATATATGGCTTTGTGGGAACTTCCAACTAAATTGCTACATAATCTAAAGGGCATTATTCAGTTACTGATCAAATTTTTCCATGAACACAATAATGAAAAAAGCACCAAGGACCAAGAGTTAAAAACATCTAATGGAGTTTATTAACCTATGTTGAGCCCAATGGAGGTTGAATTATCGCAAACAATTCATTTGCACCTCCTGAACCCACAAAAGCATTAGAATGGCCAACATTTTTTCATTAATGTATTTCAATGGTCACCAACTAATATATTTGATCATATATTTCCTGAATAGCATTATAAATAAGATTTTCACAAATCTAAAGGGAGAAATAGTGCCCATGCTCTATTTATTAGTTCACGTAGCACTTCTAAATATTAAAATAATGGCATGATCAGATAACAAATAAATATCTATAGGCATAATTATGAGAAAAATAAATGATATGACTATTGGTAGAAGAGATTGGGATAGACCATGTGATGCAGACATCCTTCACCAGTATCCCATATCTTTTAACATGTCATATAGGACTAAAATTGAACATGGAGAACTATTAAATTACCTCAAAAAGGAGAGACAAAACCAAATGGTAATAGTTGAATTGTAGGAGGCTAATTTCAAAAAATCATATGCTTCTTGGTAGGATGAATGGGTCCATAAATCTTATAAAGTACAAAATTTTGGCATAGATATCAAGATATAGAAAAACATGTTGCTAGTCAATATCCCCATCCTCCTAATTTTTTATATAGAGAATAAGTTGAATAGGAAGAAGAGGTGTTATATTACCTTGAGCAATAACATCAATAACTTCTTGTAGAGCTTGAATTATAGAAACTCAACTTGACATCTCCAGGAATCCAAATTCCCTCTTAGTGAGAAAAAGAGGAAACACTTCCTTATGAGGAAGATTATGTTGAGCACCATGATGATGAGGATGATCAATATGATTCATCGAGACATGAATCTATGGAATGAAAAAATATACAATTACTATCATGTAGCTAATCCAAGCTTTCAAGGTGAACATAGTGTCGATCCTAATTAGTATGAGTTTCCCACTCACAACATTGAATATCCAAGGAAACTTATGAATCTATCTCAACAATTGAAGCCATCAAGTGAATATAGAGCATCCCATGCAAATTTAATAGTGGTGTGATTCCTAAATGAATATGATCATGTGAAGAGGCAAGTGGCTACGCAACAAAGTGATACTACTACTAGATCAGTTAAAATTTCCATGTGTAGCAATAAGAACTTAGAAATGGAAAAGGATAAGATGATGAACATCATTTTTGTAAAGAATTTGATAGAAAGAAAGAAAGATTCATTGTAGTAGTGGGTAGAGAAGAAGACATATGTGCCAAATTTTCATGATGAAACACGGCTAATTCAATCTTAGTGACTAGGAGTACAATATGTTGACAGAAAGAGGAAGGAGGAATTAGATGCTCTTTCTTATAGTTAAATCACAACTTGCATTTCTTATGCAAATTACTTGACCTTTTCACATGTTCAAATGGACCTATTATGTGAAGATATCACCCTACAAAGGTAATAGGAACACCTACACATTGAAGAGGATAGTTACAACATCACAAATGAAATTTCATTCATTAATGCTAGTCCAAATTTTCACTTGGAAATTCATGATAAAGAAGATCATACTATTTTGTATTTCCTCCTTTTCCTTTCTCTTGTTGAATATGTAAATGAAGAATCAATCACTTGGAGAAAGGAATTGGCTAGTGCATATGTGTGATTCAAGGAATCTCTTCAAGATGCACTAGCCTTGGTAAGTTAAAATTATTTTATAACTTTCATTATCTTCTCCTCTACCACATAATATGCTACTACTACTATTGTGTTACAATAGAATGAACATTGGAAGGAATGACCTATTACATTTATTAGTAGGTCTTCACATGATGAAAAATGGACGTGTGCACCATGAATGATAAGATGACATCCATGAAGGGTATTGATGTTAGGCTAGATGCAAAAAAGTTCAATAAGGTAATGACAAATGTGCATTCACCTTTTGCCACCTCAAGAGAAATTCAAGGTACAAGGATGAAATATTTTTCTTGAATAACATGATTTTTCCCTCTAGAAGGAATGATAATAAGCAAAAAAAAAATTGATTTGAAGCTCTAAAGATGTGTACTACTAGGGAAATATCATATTTGGTTGCTACTCGAATGTTCTAGATGGATGAGAATATGGATTTTGGTGAGGAAATATAAATATGTTAAGGGAATGGTCACAAAGCATACTACCTCAAACACTTGGCAAAAAAAATTGTGAGGGCACTAGTTCATGATACGATGGGTTAGTAGTGTTTCTTGAATAATTGTTCTTTCCTTGTACATATTGTGTCTTTGGTGTCTTTTTTTGTATATATATATTGTATTTGTCTTGTGTCTTGGTTTGTTGTTTATATGCATTGTTTTTGTGTGTTTCCCCTATGTTGATCTACTCCTAGAGATTTGGATTCTCATTATACCTACAAGAAACACATGTCTCCATCTAGAATCAATGTTGGCACCTCACCTTAATGTGTTATTTTCTCTTTGTTTAGGTCTCATTTTGTGCATTTGACACTAGTCCATTATTGATAAATAATTTGAGAAATCTCTAATTGGGTCCCATGAGTTATGTTTTCCCTATGGATGTGCATTCAAAATGTTTTACCTTAAAATCCTTAGTGAGATTGTTGGGGGATACTTTTGTGGTCAATGCCTAGTAATGTGGCCTTTCCCTAGGTGAATTTAGGCCTTTCAAGCTTCCATAGATTTCAAGAACATTAGAACATGTCCCTTGTTCGTAGTTCCTTTGGTTCCCCAAATCCCCACATGGGTGAGAAATCTATAGGATCTTGAGTTTGATGTTGTTGGTAGGTCATAATACAACTTATGGTTGAAATTATTCATTGCAAAGTTCATTGGGGTGAGAAAATTTGAATTTATGGGCATATTTTGAGTCTAGTATGTAAAAAGTCTTATTTGTTGGGTTTTTATAGTTTTGGGGGTTTTGGAACCTTTGCACTTGGTGTTGAAGTCCCACTTTCCTTCAAAACTCCAACCCTACCCTTCTATGATATATTTCATGGATTTCCAAGTTCCCTTGGAACCTGAAGCCCCAGTATCACCCTATGATTTGTCCTAATTACACATTCCTTCCCTAGCCTTGAACCCAAAAATTTCAAACTTTTGAGGGTTTTGAGGACCTCTACACTTTTTTCCCTTATTTTGACTCTCCTTGAAACTCTGAGTCCCGACCCTGTATCCCTAAATCCTTATTGCCTTTGGATTTTTGAAGTTTAGTGTCCCTTCCCCTTTTGTCCCCATATCCATCTTTCCTCCAAATTTACATGCCTTGATCCCTTGGTCCTCATTCCCTCTAGGATTCTTGAACTCAATGTATTTTCTTATCCTTGGAGCTCTAACTTTTGAGGAAACCTTCACTCTTGCACCTCATCGCATTTTTCCATATCCCTCCAAGACTTTGAACTTAGAAAGGCCTTCAAACTTCATGGAGTCCTTGTCATCTTTCATCCCCAATCCTAATATCCTTGTTCATTCCATTTCCTAGGCCCTAGCACTTTTACCCTCTCTTGACCTCATCAGAATCTCAGACTTTCTTGACATGTTGACACTTATCCCTTAGTTCTTGAAAACCTCAAATTCATACCAAGTCATAAATCAACCATAAACCTCCATGAATCTCATCACACTTTTTTTCACCTACTCATCTACCATTCATGGAATTTCTAGCTACAATTTTAATGTGTGTGAATATCAATGTGTTTCTCTATATATTTTTCATTCTTCTCCATGCCCTAAAACATCATAAATCAAGATCACCATTAATGCTTTGGGAACTTGTAGATATAAAATTAATATTCTCCCATGCTTCTTGTAGTATGTATGACATGTTTGGACATGATTTCATGCACTTGATCAAGAAAATAATGATGCTTGAAAGGTATGGGTGCCCACTTGCTACTGCCATGAATTTAAAACTTTTGATATTTCATTTAAGTTTTCACATCCTCCCTATTTGCTCAAAATTATAAAAGGAGGTACAAAAACCAAACTTTTCATTGTGTTAAAGGGATGATGGCTAATGATTGATGTAAGAAAATAAAAGGAAAATAGAGTAAAACTAACAAGTAGAATATTATGGCAAAGGTTGAGGTTTCTATTTGGATCACAAGGTAAAACTATTTTGGTGTTGTAATGATCTAGGTTCATCCCAAATTTGTAACTAGTTCCTTATAACCACCGAAGAACAAATTAACATGTGAATTCGACCTTGATTGAGTATCTTCATGTGTATTGTGTTAGCATGGATTAATATGTTCTCGTGGGTACTTGGAGACTAATTTGAGGTTGAATATTTCTTGTTCTTGGAGATTGTGTGTCAAGATAACTACTCTTTCATGAGGTTTTAGCAAAAATACCAGCCTAAAGTTGGATGTAAGTTCAACATGGATTTGATGAGGTGATTTTTATTTGAGAGAGTCATTGTGACTTGGTGTATCCTAGAGGAACAATCTTATTCCCACTCTCATTACAATCAATATCCGATAGGTCTTTACACACATGGTACTTATATTTATTCTATTTTTTTTGCTATTTTTCTCATGGAATGTGTCTTGAGTTGTGGATGTAAATTCTAGAAGACTTATTTTTCGAGCACATAGTATGTTGTATTCTTACTTTGAATTCTCATATGCATAATATTGTTCAACAGAAATATTTTTGAGTGCAAGGGATGGTTCTAGGCTTATTCCCGTGTGATCAAAATAGTTATTAGTTTGATCTTTCTTCATTTCAAAAGCATACATCCTTGTTTGTTTTTTCTATTGATGATGTTTTGACCTTGGGGTAGAATTGTTAAATGTTGGTAAGGCTTTTCGATTTGGGATTTTGGAAGTGAGGATCTTACTTGTCACAACGTTAGAACTTAGTGGTGTTAGCAAAAGAGTATAGTATGTGATATGATTTGTAGTTTTTATACATGGTCTTATGCTTCTTCTTGGAGGTTTGTATTCATATGGCATTGGAGTTGAGATTTGTGTGGAGCCATTGTGAACACTATATTATGATCATTTGTTCTTAATTATTTATTTTTTTGGTTAATAACATGAAATATTTTTAATATTTATCTCTTATAATGTGGATAACTTGGGAGAGTTATGGAGACTAATGGAAAGAGTTGTGTTGCAACAAATTGGTTATAGTTCATAAATCATTATGTATGATTCAATATAGTGTTTTTATTTCAAGAGTCACACCCTTTGTGTGAGTAAAAATTGGTAGAGTTTGAGTTGTTGTTGGCACTAGCTCAGACTTTGTCAGTAATGTGTCTAGTGGAATTTATTTTATTCAACTATAGTTTTGAGAGTCTTTGTGTTCTTTAGTGTGTTTGATACTATGGTGGATGATAACCTTGAGTAAGAAAATGAATCATATAGGGAGGAGAGTTGTAATGTGGATTAGATATGTCAAGAGTAGAAGGTTTATTAGTGGTTGGGGTTAGTTGGATGTGAGTGATTGTTGTTCTAGCTAGTTTGGAGTACGTCGTACATACTCGATCTTGTTTTAGAGGAACTTGGGATTGTAATTTATGTTTTGTTAACGAGTTGAGACTAGACACATTGATGTGTTGATGTGTCTATGTGACATTTAGTGTGTCATTTTTTCTTTTGGTTCTTATCTTTTTTGTTTATGCATGATGGAGGATGAGACATTTGTTGTTGAGATGGTGATCACTTGGAGGATGTTCCTATACAAATGCTTATGTGAAGCCTATGATCACGTTGCAGTGGTGGTGGTTGTAGTTTCTCTTTTTTTATTGTGGTACAAGGTATTCAAAAAGTGAAAGAATGTTGGGAAATGATGTCAACCTTGCATTCCTAATATTCATTTTAATACATTTTTGTGCACTTGGCTTTTAGCCTCAAACAAGGAGGTTAGTGTCCCACTTTAAGGTGACATTATTTTGCCATGTGTCAACACCTTGTGCATGTAAATTCATCATGATGGGAGTTAAATATGAAAAAATCTATGCCACATGTAAGAATCATGCATGGATGAGAGTTGTAATGTGGATTGGATATGACATGAGTAGGTGGTTTATTCGTAGTTGGGGTTAGTTGGGTGTGAGAGATGGTTATTTTGGCTATTTTGGAGCATGTGGTATTACTCAATCTTCTTTTAGAGGAACTTGGACTTCTATTTTGTGTTTTACTAATGAATTGAGGCTAAACACATTGATGCATTGATGTGTATGTGTGACATTTAGTATCATTTTGGCTTGGAGTTCTTATCTTTTGTGTTTATGTATGATGGAGGATGAGACATTTTTTGTCAATATGGTGATCACTTGGAAGATATTGTTACATAAATGCTTATGTGAAACCTGTGAGCACATTGGAGTAATGGTTTTTGTAGTTTCTAATTTTGTTGTTGCAAGGTGTTAAACAAGGGGGAGAATGTTGGAAAAAGGTGTCTCAAATTTGCATTCCTAAAATTCATTTTAATACATTTTTCTATGCACTTATTTTTTTGCCTCAAACAAGGAGGTTAGTGTCCCATTTTAAGGTGACATGATTTGTCCATGTGTCAACATATTATGGTGCACATAAATTCATCAGAATGGGAGTTGCATCTGAAAAATTCTATGATGCATTTAAGAGAATGTAAGAGGAAGATTACAAGGATCATAACCAACATTATAATATATGTGGAAACTTGGCATGGGGCGTCTTCGGATGTTTGAATGATAATAAATTGGGGTGCTCAAGTTTAGCTAGTCAAATATGACATGTGAAACACAAAAAACTAGGGAATAAGTCCTAAGTACAAATAACCTAAGATCAGTTCCCCATTTCTAAGGGTTTCATTGGGATACAAATCACAAGGTACATAGATTGACTTTCAACCTCAAAGTTGAGTCAAGCAAACCTAGATCTAATATTTTTGAGTCTTAGGAGTGAATTAGAAATGATTTGGAAATGATTAAACTAATTATACTATATGACCTAATATGATAAATGTATTATCCCAAAGCTACACAATGGAAACAGTAATTTACAGGTGGATCTATTGGATGTCTGATGATGTGTACCTCTCACCAAAAGTTGGATTTAACATGCCAAGAGGGACCCAGTTGCCCATGGGTGAATGGATCTTTGTAAACCTTATGAAAACTTCAAAGTCTGATCATGTAGCCATATTTCTACTCTCTGTTCTTGTACCTGCAAATCTTCGTCTTCAGAACTGTACCTACAATAAATCTGAAAAATAAATTATCTAGGTGGCTTGCTTTAGTCTGCAAGTAAAATGAAGTTTGAAAATTAAATCATCGAGGAAACAAGTCATTAGGTGGAGGGAAGTGGCCAAATGCATCTCCTAAACCTAGAACCCATCATGCTCTTCCATATACATCAACCTTCAACCATGTGATAAAGCTTGATCAAATCTACAAATTGGCTTGAAGACCTACAATTTCAAGTAATGTTGCTCCAAGACTCCAAATTTTGCTTACTTTAATGTTATATCTTGTGTTCTAGTTTTCAAATGGTGAAAAGACTAGGTATTTATAGGCATTTCTCTAATTTATTGAAGATTAGATCTCGAAAGCAGACATTTGAAATTTGAATATTAAAATGTTGCCAACAATATATTAAAAATTGGTCCCTGACAAGATAGGGGGACCCATTCGCCCATGGGAGAATGGGCCCTTGCCCTATTTTCTAGGACAAAGTGTATCAAGGGGAAAATATTAATTGTTTTCATTTATTTAATGCTTGTAATTATCAGAAAATGATAAAATAGGCCTTGAAATGCATAATAAAGGGAATTAGAGCTTATTTAGGAGGTGTTGAAAATGCATGAATGTAAGGGTCACTAAAATAGGTCCAAACTAAGCATGAAATTGTATTATCACCTACAAGGGAGTATAATTTTTTATGCTACATTTAGCCCCCACTTTAGTGGCCATGTGACATTTGTGCATATGCAAGCTATAGTACTGAAATTAAAGAATGCTTCATAAAAGGATACTCATATGAATATTATGTTTCATTTGTGAAGGGGAGAATGGAGCCCTTAGTGTAGTCATCTGAAAAACCACAATATTAGGAACCTCATCCTACAAAACTAATTTGTTAGCTTCTCAAAATCATCTTATACCAAATATGTCAACTTCTATGAAGAACCAAATTCAAGGGTAGATGTATGCCCCTTGATTCCACTTGCTTTATGGAGGTAGAACTAGGGTAGCAATCTAACCACATTGAATTACTAGGCTTTGTGATGGAAATGCTTACGATAGGGTTATGAGACCACAAAACCATCTATTGGTAAATATTGGATAAGATCAAGGATGGAACTACGAATCCAACACAACAAATGGTATTAAAATAGGAGTTCTCTATCCCCCATCATGGTGATTTGAGTGAAATGTTCTATTAGGAAATTTTATTATATGTTAGTGCAGAACCATGTTTTTGACCATCATTTTCACATTTACTATTTGGAAATTCCGAGAGAGATACCTTGGTGCAAAGGAGTGAAGATGTTGAGACAAAAACCATACCAACCCTTGAGACTCAAGGTCCTACGAGGAGAGGTTGTAGAAAGTGAAATCACATCGGAGGTGAGTTCCTTGTACCTACTCCCTATGATTTACCTTATTATTCTACACTGTCTCTAAGAATTTTCCAAAAATCATGGTGTCCTTGTCTAAACTGGGTGACTATGTCCTCTTTGGGTGACCTTGTCCCAAATTAACAACCCTATCCCAAACCCATTATCCCAAAATGGTGACAGTGTCCCGAGTTAGTCTTATTTTTATTTTAACTATTTGGTTATTGATTGTGCCATATCACTGATGATTTTCTTTTCTTCTTCCAAGATCGACCACACGCTCGACAATGCTTGGGAGGAAAATTATTTTCCCTTCTTTGAGAGTAGTTTACATGGATTGCTAAGGAGGATCAAACTCTATGTATCACTAGGTTATATTGGATATACCTCATTCCACCCATGAGGTATCATGTTGTGATGATTATGGCATTAGTTAAGTGGTGAAACACATATACTTCTTCATTTCATCTCCCAACAAGGAAGATGACAGTGACTTTGGAGGATATACACTACATTCTTAGATTACCTGTCTCAGGTGAGATCGTCCACCTTAATGAGTACCACACATGTCAATAGATGAGGCATGATATTCAACATTATACCAGTTGTTGCATAACTCCTAACGATTCTAGAGCTTGCATCAAGATCCAGTGGCTTCTGTATCTCGATGTTCCCTTGGTTCGTCGGATCATGTGTGTGGTCGTCACCCTAGCTCTTGCACTTGATGGACGAGGTGCACACCATGATGGGGGACTCATTCATACTATACAAGAGATGGAGGAGCATCAGGAAATCTACACTTGGGGATGAAGCATGCTTGCACATCTTTATTATGATCTTGGTTGTTTTGTTTATCGAGATGTTCACAATATTGTCCACTGTACCCTTCCTCAGGTGTGATCCTTCAAGCATATTACATGTACCAGACCGACTGGGTTTTCCACCATGACATCCCTCAGTTATCCATGAGCCTTCTATTATACATTGAGGAAAACCTAACAACACGGGGATCTGTTGCATTAGAGAGTCAAGTTTGATCATCTACAAGAGGATGACATAATATGGAGAGCATACAAGACTCTAAAGCAGTGACCAAATCTTAGATAGTAGTTGGCCAAGATGCAATAGGATAGGTTAGTTTTTGGATGTCATGACTATATCATCATGCCATTCTATTATGATCATGCCATGCATTAGTTTGGTCAAATACAGATAGTGCCCAGCCTATGACTTGCATTCTTGAGATTTGCACACAATGATGCTAGGCCATGGGACATTTGCCATCCTACAATCATCAATGTTACTTTCAATGATTTAGATGACGAAAATCAAAATGCACCACCAACATTTGAATTGGATAATGTAGGCACCTCCATATCTTATGAGAGATGGTGGATGATAGCATGACCTCCACACATCTTCCTTGATGATCATCCTGTAGGCGATCTTGGACCTTTGCCACATCGAGAGAATGTGAGAGAGGAAAGGGACGTGGATGGAGATACGAATGATGATGATATAGATGAGGATGCAAATGATGATGAGGAGGATTAACAACCAGTGAAAGAGGATCTTGAGGATCTTGTAGAGGTCGTAGATGCCCCTGAGGAGAGACCTACATCTCGTCCTTGGGTCACTCGAGCACATGCATCGACTACAATAGGTATCCAGTCCTATGATCGTAGAGAGAGAATCCATGCAACTCCCACCACACCTTTGATCCATTAGAGGAGTCCCAATAGGGAACCCATTGTGTCCTATCAAGATCTCGAGTGGTGGGTTGGTAATCCAAGTGATGTTATATGTTATTTATGTTTTATGTACTATTAATTGTATTTATGCTTATTTATTATGTCTAGCTCTTATTTATTGTTATGTTTTATTTGTCACATTTGGTACATGAGAGTGGCTCAATTTCTTCAGTCAAGTCACCATGGATATGGTTCCACCAATGCCCACACACCATGTGACATGAGCTAAGCATCCACCATCTAGCATAGGGCACCAGGTTGACCTATTTGAGCCCTTATCTAGGTGGAGGGCATCCTATGATGATTCTATGAGGACCATTGATTTAGAGCTAGGGAGGAGAAAATGAGAGGTGCACATGAGAGGCTCAAGATTGTATACGAGGAGCTGATGGCTGCATATGAGGAGATTTGATCCACTTGGGTTCCTTTCGAGAGTGAGAGACAAGCTTTCTTATGGTCAAAACTCAAAAATTTGTAGGCAAAGCTCACTAGGGTGCAGGTGAATATGGATCAGATCGACTAGGAGTGTGTCACAACACTCGTATGCGAGGGGATAGCTATAGGCCAGTTTCAGGGCCTATAAGAGCATATGAGCTCTATGAGCCACTTCCAAACCACTATCTCCTAATGGGCACAACCACCACCAGGGCCTTAGGATTCTGGTAGCCATAGGCCTCCCTATATGTATTATAATGTGACACACTATGTTTTGCTACCATGGTGGCTATGTATATAAACTATATGATCTCAAGTATATATGAGCATGTTTTTGAGTCTATGCATTCTTGTTTGAATTACATGTCAATGTGATTTATTAAGAAATCTTGGTAAGATTATTTAATAAATATCTCCATGATCTAATTTCTATGTGATCTAATTAAACTCTTGTCTACTTAGATCATACATTTTTTATTAAGTGTGATCATGTTAAAACTAGATAACCTTATGATCTAATTTAGAAATTAAATACATGCAATGATGTAATTTAACACAACACATATATGATTGAATAACATGTAAAACAAATTAATAATTCAAGCAAATGAACAATTACTCAAAATAATTCAAGACACACCAAGAATTTTTTTCAAGAATGAAGCAATGCGAGATAATATAGAAAACTATCTAATTAATCTGACAACATGCTTTAACATACATAATACTCAAAAGATTATTAGGTATAATACCTGAACAAATGTGCAACATTGATAGGTTCTTTGAGAGATTTACAATCTATTGCTTTAAGTTGATGTGCTCCAGGCCCATAATTTTCATCAAAGCTATAAGGTCCTAACCGGTTCAGGCTGAACTTTCCCCTTTCGTTTGGAGCAACATTTACATTGTGTTGATTTTCATACACCAAATCTCCTTTGTTAAAAGAGCAAGGAATTACATTATCATTATAATTATGTTGAATTCTTTTAGAATAAGCTTGGATATGTTTGAGAGAATTTATACATTCTTCATTGAGCATCTCAAGTTGTTGTAAACATTTTTCTCTATGTGTTATCATCAATAAGGCCTCTAAGAGGTAGTCTCAAGGAGGGAATTGCTAAATCTAAGAGAATTATTGTGTTTTCACCATAAACAAGGTTATATGGTGTATTCTTGTAGATGTACAAATACTTGTGTGGTAAGCTCACAACACATAAGAGAGTTGAGTGTGCCAATATTTGTTATGTTTATTAATTATTTTACATAATATTTGGTCAAGTGTTTTATTTGTTGCTTCCGCTTGACCATTATATTATGGATAACAAGGTGTAGAAAAGTGATGTTGAATGTGAAATGTTTCCCAAAAAAGTCATTTCATTGTTCTTGAATGGTGTCCCCTTATCTGAGACTAAAGCAGAAAGAAGACCAAATAGGAACTTGGGCACGAAGTTTGAAAGCAGGATCATGAATCAAATTATTATGCTCTTGAAATTTATGGCATTTCTTAACGTGATCAAAATAATATTGTTTCATGTTTCACCAATAGTATCCTATATGGATTAACTTTTGAAGTAAGGATCTTCCTCCAAAATGCCCCTCGCAAGCACCCGCATGAGCTTCCTTAAGGGCTATAGGGATTTTGGATTGTTTAAGACATCTAAGAAGAAGACTGTTGAATGGCCATCTATACAATATGTTCACTGGGATTATATTGAGTTACGATTTTTTGAATATGAGCTCTAGTATGTTTGGTAGTCAGCTCAAGAAAGGTACCTTCTTTTAAATAATTAAATATCAATGTATACCACTCACTAGAGGCTTCAATATTAGCAACTAATATATCCTTCATTGTTTCATCTATTTATGGTTTTGTGAGTGTGTGGATAACAAATGTAAAATCCTTGGAAGGATCCTCAAGATAAATAAGGGAAGCAACGCTTTCCATTGCATATGCATATCAATTATCCTTTCGTGGAACATTGTCAATAGTGTATGATTCAAAACATTCTAACAAAGTCATTGTGAGACTTTTATATTTGTATAGCTTATCATGTTTCGCTTGATAGGACACATTAAATTGTTTGATGATCAACTAAGAATCACCAAATATACAATTTTGGTGAACACCTAAGGACAAGGCTACACGTATCCCAACAATAAGGGTCTTATACTTTGTAGTGTGGTTTGTACATAGGAAGTTTAGATGGTAGGATAAACGAATAGGATTTCCTAAAGGTGGTATTAATATAACCCCTGCTTCAGAGCCAATTCGACACTTAGAACCATTAAAATACAATTCCTATGTTTCATTTCCATTTATCTTTAACACATTCTCATCAGGGAATGAGTCATGATTTGGTAATGCTAATGGTAAAGGAGCATTGGTTAAATGGTCGATCAATTCTTGGCCTTTTATTTATTTTTGAGGAACAAACCTAAGGTCAAACTTAGTTAACAACATAAACAAATTAGATAAGCATCTCGACAAGTCTATTTTAGCAAAAAGGTGTTTTAAGGGATCAAATTTCATGATGACATGCACCTCTATGTTCAAAAAATAATGTCTCAATTTGTAAGTGACAAACACAAGATCCAAACATTGTATAGTTTTATAACAAGACACAAGAGCCAAACATTGTTTATAGTTTTATAACGAGTTTTGTAATCAATCAATGTTCAAATAATGTAGTAAACATGATGTTCTTTTCCCTTCTCATCTTGTTGAGCCAATAATGCAACTAGAGCATGATTTGATGTTAAAATGTAAAGGAGAAATGATTTTCCTTGAGTAGTTGGTTGCAAGACAAGAGGATTAGCTAAGTATTCCTTCAAATTTTCAAATGTTTTTTGTCAATCCTCACCCCATTTGAATTTTGATTCTTTCTTGAGGAGATGAGTAAAGGGAAGATTCTAACCCACCAATGATGCAACAAAATGACGAATAGCTTGAATCTTGCCTTGTAAGGTACACAATTGGGAAATGTTCTTAGGAGGTGGAATGTTTATTATAGCATCAATATTTTTTGTTTCCACCTTAATGCCTCTATTTGACACTATAAAACCCAATAATTTTCCACTATCCACACCAAAGATGCATTTCTTCAAGTTTAGCCTCATGTTATACTTACAAATTCTTTCAAAAAAAATTCAGAGGATTTTGACATAATCTTGAAAAGTTATAGACTTAGCCAAAACATCATCAACACACACTCTTCCAAAATGTTATGTTCAAAATCAAGGAATATCAATGTCATAGCTCTTTGATATGTTGTTCCAACATTTTTCAATCCAAAAGGCATAACAACCCAACAAAATGTTCCCCAAGGTGTAGTGAAAGTTGTTTTATAGTGATCTTGAGGGTTGATGAAAATTTGATTATATCCTAAAAACCCATCCATGAATGATAATAAGGCATGTACTGTAGTTGAATTCACTATCATGTCAATATTAGGAAGAGGAAAAACATCCTTTAAAGATGTGTAATTAAGATCATGAAAATTTGTACCCATTCTAATGTGATTATCAGGTTTTTCTATCACAACAATATTAGATATCAAAGGTGAATAATCAATAGGATGTATGAAGCCAACTTCTAAGATTTTTTTAATCTCAACCTTGACCAATAATGCTATCTTGGGATTCATCTTGTGTATCTTTTGTCTCGCAGGTTTAGCATATTTTTCAAGAACAACGATGTGTGTCACCATCTTAGGGTCACTACCCGACCTATCTAAATAAGTTCAAGCAAAGATTCCAAGAAAGTCATGTAACAATGTTGTGTTATTTTCTTGTTCATCATCATCAAGATGCTTTCCAATTTGAATCACATTTTCCTCATTAGATAGGTCCATTGGTATGTTTATGGTATCTCCCACAAGTAATGCACTTTGATTTGAAACATCAGGAATTTGTTGAGATTCATCTTGTTCATCATTCTTTTATCTAGTTTCTTCACCAAAGTATCCCTTAGCATTTAAGCAATAGGTTAATCTTCAATTATGATGGTAACATGGTAAAGCATCAGAGACTCCCAAAAAATTTGTTGGGGATTCATCATTTTGAAAGGTGTCCAATGACATGTCACTACCTGTGGTATTTATCAACTCGAGATGCACTAATTTTAGAGTTGTCTTAGGAGAATATTGTGTGATGATATTGACATTGAGCGAAGGTATTTTTGATTCTTTTCTTATCTTTGAAGGATAATAACCAAGACCTTTTGTTGTCTCATGTATGTTAGGCTCTATAGGAACTCAGATGCCTTGTTCTTTCACACCACATCATTTTCTATTATACCCAGATCATTTCAAAAGTTGATACCCTTTTCCATAAATGGCTTCCATTTATTTCGAGGAGGGTGGTTTCTCATAATCGATATCATCATAAGTGGATGTATAGCTTGTTCCTTCATCTTTGACAGAAGTTTTGGATTCAAGTTCTTTTGATGTTTTTGTTATAGATTGTGTTGATACCACAACTACTTTATCTTTTTTTGATGTTGTCTATGTGCTCATATATTCTACCATAAATGTAGGTGTGAAATCTAATGAACCCCAATTATCTTCCAACAAATTTATCTCATTTCTATCTTCATTTTGCAAAGGTTTCACTTTTGAGGTTGGTATCAATGTTCTTAGAGGAATTTTCATTCCCTTCTTTATTTGTAAACAATTTTTGAACTTCAGATTGGCTTTTATTGTAAGTGTTTCATTAAACGACGAAGCATTGCAGGGACTCCATTCATTTCATGAACCCATAGTCTACGTAAAAGAAGATTGCATGAAAGATCCTAAGGCATAACATGGATAGGATTTTGTAACATAACCTTACCAACTTCTACAGGCAATGTTATCACACCCAGTCATTGTTTTCCCAAGTTATCAAAACCATAGATAGACAAAGAATCTGGTTGGATTTTAGTCTTGTCCAATCCAATTCTATCAAAAAATATTTACACTACAAATGTTGAGTCATAAACCATTGTCAACAAGAGTACGCCTAATCCCCACCTTGCTAATAACAACCAATATCATCAAAGAATCATTTTTTTTTTGTGTTTCCAATGGGTGTAGTTCACTTTGATGAAAAATAATATCATTTGACCGAGTTCATAGCTTGGATTAGAGTTTCTACATTGTTTGGTTGCACACTAGGAGGGACCACAACTTTTTGTAAAGTATTTTGAAGCATGTCATGGTAAGTAGGTGATGCTTGAATGAGATTCCATAAAGAAATCTTAGACAAAGTGTTACAAAGTTGTTCCACAAGATCATACTCATTTCCACTATGTGGAGGTAAATAAGGGGCACTAGGAAAAATAGGTTGTGGAAGCAATATTGATGTGGGAATGGCTTTTGTTTGTCTTGGTTGCCTACTATTCCTTGTATTATATGTGTAGACACTTAAAATTGTCCCAAGTCTACGAGAGTATTTTCTAACTAACTTTCATCTAACCCTAATCCCATCTAACCCTAATTACATCTAATCATAATCTAATTCCATCCTTCAAATTTATATAATTAAATAATGTTAATTATTTAGTTATCATAATTATTTCTCATCACTTTGTCAATTAAATAATTATTATTTAATTCTTTAATCATTTTTCTAATATTCAACCATGATTAAATAAATATTATTATTTATTTAATCATCTTAACCTAAAGTTTCCTCTATAATTAATTAAATTATTTATTTTAATTGATTATTTGTGACTTTGAAAATAAATTAATTTTTATTTATTTTATTTTCAAAACTTTTTTATATTTGCTCTTTACTTAACTCTTCCATTTTCTATTTTTTTTTTCGGTTAACTCTTCCATTTTTTTGTTTCCTTTTTCACTTAACTAACCCTTTCTTCCACTTGACTGCCTCTTTTTTTTAGTTAAATCTTCCACTTTCCATTGTTCTCTCCACTCATCTCTTACATGTTTCTATTTCCTTGTTCAATTTTCTCTTCCATCCTTCTTACATTTTCCATTTCAAAATGAGCAACTTTCCCATACAAATTGTCTCATTCGATCTCAACCATTGATCTTCTATTCGATCTTGTCCATCTATCTTGCCAACTTCGTCTATAAATTCAACATTCGTCTCTTCACAATAGGAACCACCTCTTTGAATCTTTGTCATTATTATCATCATAAGATTTTCAATTGTGGACTCTAAATATGTGAGAACAACACTTCAAAATCTTTCAAAGCAAAGACAAGAAGGGCAATAGAAGTGATTCAACTATGGCATACGAGGTATAATTTGTGTTTTGTGTGTTTTCACTTGATCTTTTATGCAAGTTTGTTTTCTATTGCTTCGATTGGGAATTTACCTTCTTACTAACAGTTTGGTGGTTATTGTGCATGTAAAGAGCTTCAAACCTGATTTTTCCCGTCTTACAATATGTATGAGCAACTCTATGGTAATTTGGTTGCTGCGACACATGATTGTTGGTGATTTATTTTGTAAAACTTAAGATGTGACCTTGAGGTTTTCATTTGCTTTGAGGTGGTCCTATGATAAGCACGGGTTAGGTTTAGAGTTGGGTTTGTTGTGAAGGTGGGTAAATAATTAGTTGAGGTGTAATTACATTGATTGTTCATTGTTGTGTTGTAATGTTACAAGCCTTAGTGGATGATCTTGGTGAGATGAAACCCTCAAGGGCTTCATCTAACATATCAAATTCATCACAACTAAAGGGCTTGAGAGGTATACAATGAACTTGTAGAAAGAGATTTGACATGATTAGATGACTATGCTTTCTCCAAGATTAATCATTAATTTTCAATGCACGTTTAGGCTAACTAGGGTTGAAAATAGGTTTACAGACTTGCCAAAAATCTAAAAATCAGATTGCAGACCTACAAATTGATAGTACATATCAATCTATTTCTTAGCTTTGAAGCTGTTTTTGGAAGATTGGGATGCCCAAGGGCATCTTGGTCCTGCTAGGGATTTTTCAAAAGTGTCAATTTCAAAGGCTTGAGTAACAAAGATTAACTGTATTATTGTTTGCAAACCCAAGTTTAGGATTCGTTCTATTGTTGTTTTTTGAGTTTCTTATTTGTGTAATGTGTTTTAATAATATAGGGTTTTGAATGTTTACAAAATGAAAACTAATCTACTTAGATTATGCAATGATTCAAAAAATGCAAACAATTGTCCTACAATTCTAAAAATTTCAAGTACTAAAAAAGTAAAATTCTTTTAATTTTTTTTCTAGAATCTAAACAAAATGCAACTTTCTTTAACATGCAACAACACTTTTCTAGAATTTCAAATCAATTATTTCCAAGTAGGATCAAAATGAAAGTACAGAGACAGAGACCTGTGCAAAAGTTGTCTAAGCCACCTGTAGCAGGATATGGACGCCCAAGATCGTGTGAGTCCCTGACAAGGGTTCAAAAAACACAAAATATGAAACTTTATGTTGTTGTTTATGTTTGCAAAGTTGTTCTACAGTAACTTTTTTTCAAGAATTTCGTAGTGTAAATGAAATGCAAATGTATAGCAATGTTGAAACAACAAATCATACTTTTGGAATGCAATTTTGAATGCAAATCCGACCTATATGATTGAACAAACTCTAATGCAAGATAAGATGCAATATGCATGCAATATTTTTTGGATTTTTGTATGATTTGTTATGATGCAAATATGAAACCCTAAATGAGAAATACAAGACAAAATGATGCAAAACCTAGATCTAGGGTTTTAAATACTACCAAATCAGAGAGTTGTGATGCCAAATGTTGGGTTCACCAAAATAAAACATAGAAAAGTGGGAAATAAGCCCTAAGTATAAAGAACCTAAGATCAGTTCCCCATTTCCAAGGGTTTCCTTAAGATACAAATCACAAGGTGCATAGATTGACTTTCAACCTCAAAGGTGAGTCAATTAGACCTAGATTTGATCCTTTTGAGTCTTACGAATGAATTGGAAATTATTTGGAAATGATTAAGCTAATTAGACTATATAACCTAATATGATAAATGCAATATCTTGGAGCTACACAGACATAAATAGTAATTTGCAAGTGGATCTAGGGGATGTCTAATGATGTGTACCTATCACCAAAAGTTGGATTCAACATGCCAAGAGGGACTCAGTTGCCCATGGGTGAATGGGTCTTTGTAAACCTTGCCAAAACTTCAAAGTCTAGTCCTGTAGCCCTCTGCTCTCTATTCGTATACCTGCAAATCTATATCTTCGAGTTTGGACCTGCAATAAATCTGCAAAAGAAATTGTTTGGGTGGCTTGCTTTAGTTTGCAAGTAGAATGAAGTTTGAAGATGAGAGCACCTAGGAAAAAAGACATTAGGTGTAGGGAAGTGGCCAAATGCATCTCCCAAACCTAGAATCCATCATGCTCTTCCATAGACATCAACCTTCAATCATGTGATAAAGCTTGACAAATCTACAAATTGGCTTGAAGACCTGCAATTTCAAGTAATGTGACTCCAAGACTTCAAATTTTGCTTGCTTGAATGCTATCTCTTGTGTTCTAGTTTTGGAATGGTGAACAGGCTAGGTATTTATAGGCATTTCTCTAGTTTCCCAATTATTAGATCTCGAAAATTGATAGTTGAAATTTGAATTTCAAATGTTAAAATGTTGCCAACAATACATTAAAAATTTGTCCTTGACAGGATAGGGGGACCAATTCGCCCATGGGCGAATGGCCCTAGCCCTATTTTCTTGGACAAAGTGTATTGGGGGAAAAATATTAATTATTTGCATTTATTCAATGGTTGTAATTTGTCGGAAAATGATAAAATAGGCCTCAAAATGCATAAAGGGAATTAGGGCCTATTTAGGAGGGAATGAAAATGCATGAATGCAAGGATCACTAAAATAGATCCAAACTAAGCGTGAGTGTACTATCACCTACAAGGGAGTACAATTTTCTATGCTACAACATGTATAAAAATACAATGAATATGCTAATAATAGCTAGGAGGATTTTTTACCAAAGAGGGCATTTAAATTTGGCATCTTGGTTTGGGTACCATACCTCCTAAGGTATTGTTAATAGTTTTCCTAAACCATTCATGGTTCCAATTTGTCTTTCACCTATTTATTTGGGTGTTTGGGTTGAGAAGTATGAGAAGTTTTTCATTACAAGGTTATGTTGTTGAATTTCATTATTAAGGAGCAATATGTAGATCTCCATGTTAAGGCTTCAAGCTTGTAAGTGTGTAACATTTTTTCTTGCAAATTAATACATTGGTTTGGTGCTTTGGAGTGTGGAGTTTTTTACTTGAAAGGGATTTTCTCCACAAATGTGTGTGTCTCTTCTCTTTCGTTTATTCTTCTTCATTCTTATTCTTAGATGTGTTAATTTGCATTTCATTATACTAACAAAATTTACTTAGATCTTAAATCTACTTTAATTTCCTCTTAGGGTAATGTTGGAAATTATATGTATCTTAATTATGCTTTATGAGCATAGTTGAGTGCAATTGCATTAAGCGTGCTGATTAAAAAAATACATAGCATTGGAAGGTACATGCCAAGAAAGCAAGTGAAGCTAGATAATGAGAGGCTATCCAAGATATGATCAATAGAAAGAGGGGAGGAATCCAAGTCAAGGAGCTCTAAAATGTTATCAAGGATAAGTAGGTGGGTAGAGATAAGTTGATAGAAAAATTGGGAATCAATCTTGTATTGAATGACACACTACCTTTGCTATCTAAATCCTAAAGTTCTCTAAGATTTTTTCTAAAGCAAGCCAAAAATAGCCCATGTAGCAAACTAGTTGCCCCAATCTAGGCTCACAACTTTGTGGGTCTTGCAAGATTCACAAAGTCTCAATATAGCATTGTAGTACCTTAATTGTTGCATATCATATATTTTATTACTAGATATTGGCCAATATGATGCTAACATCTACTAGTTAGATTAAGACTTGGAATATATCTCAAGAAAATTCACAATTAATAAGATAGGCAAATCAAAGAACATCGAGACATCTAAAGAAGTACATTCTCCATTTTTCTACATATAATCCATTTATATGATATCCAACATTAAAAGGCCATAATCACATAATGTTAAATTAAAGTGAGTTACAAAATTACCACATAATATTTATTTTATCCCCAAGGATAGCATGAACCCTAAGTTATTTTCTTAGTGATACTATTAGTCTTGTGCACATTCTTCTCCATCATATTTCAAAGGCGTCTTGTGTTGTCATGTCCCTTTTTAGAACTGAAGTATTAATAATATTACTTTTAAGTTGTGCTTGATAAATTTTATATTTAAGGGGCAACTTAATATAATATTATATTATTTAATTAAAAAGTGTTTTTAACACTAATATTTAAATAAAAATAATATAAAACATATTTTTAAATATTAATTGGAGGGGAATTTTAAAGGGTCTATTTTGGAAAGCTTTATACGAAAGCACTTTGGTTCATTTGCATCATCAAGATTTCATTTGACATTTTGCACTTTGGAGTTCCATGCTCAAGTTGGCATCCAAGGACAAAAACCCTTGGTTGTTTTCACAAGTCTTGGAGGATGGAAACCCTCTTGGATCTCAGTTTCCATGTTGAGGACATAAACCATCACATCCATCTGGAGAACTTTCATATAAGGGTTGCATCAAATTTCCAAATAGAATCATATACATAACATAAAAATCACATCATCAAGATAGAATAACTAATTTACCAACACTGGATACAACCCAATCACAATCATGACTCCCACCATAGAAAATTTACTCTAACAAAAGAGAATGACAATTAATCTATTTGAACAATCTTCTAATTTGTTTTGATATCAAATTTGAAATACAATAACTCATTACAGAAATTATTTTACATAACCTAATGTATCATTTGTTATAAGACTAAGTACTTCAAGATTAAAATCTAGAAGTATAACTCCTTTTGCTTAACTATAAGATATTATTATAGAATTCCATCAACTTTAAGCTAATAAGATGGATGATTAAATGCTCATTTGTTATCATAGTCTTTTTCGTATTACCTCAAAACGTTATTAACAACCTACTCGGTTCCAATAAGCTATGCTTGCAAAATATCTACAAAACTAGATACACAATTAGTCTATCCATCAAAATGAAAAAATCATGATAATTTTGAAACAAATTAGAAGATTGTTTGAATAGATTCATTGTCATTTTTTTTTTGTTAAGAGTAAAGTTTACATGATTTGTTTTGTAATAAATGTTGATAAATTTTAGTTATTCAATCATCATGATGTAATTTCTATGATATGTTTATGCTTCTATTTGTAAATTTAGCCATGATGTATCAAAACAATTGTTTTGTCTAGCAAAATTTTATGAGATGGCTTAATAATTGTATAATTAATTTTTGTTATAGTATAACGAAATATGTACATTGCAAACAAATTTATGTGAATTAAGCAATTGTGATTAATATTAGTATTTTGTGTTGTATCCTTAATTGAATATTTTAAACATGACAAAAACCCTCTTGAATCTCCATTTCCGAGTTGAGAACATAAACCCTCACATCCATCTAAAGCACCCTCACATAGGCATTGCACTAAGGCGGAATTTGGTGATGTCATACACATTTTCATAATTGTTGGGAGGATTGAATGAATGAATGAAGACTTTTAATAACGTCCACGAGGCCAAACAACCTATGGGACCCACGGATCAACAGCAAATCGGAACACCACCACAACCCAAAAAAAAAAAAACCGCAACCCAATAATTACTTGATCTCCCTTTCCTTCTGAATTTTGGATCTTCTACTATGAGTTTTTATCAAGTAATCAACACTTTTCGATTTCTCTCTTCCTCGAATAAGCTGTATAAAGTGTCCACATTTAAAATCTCAATATAATTGACCTGAATATCCATGTAGGCTAGACATTCCATGATGAAATGCCACTCTGTCTCTACAAGCCCTAACGAACAAAACCTACATATCCTATCAGCCCAATCTTCTTTAGGTGTCGTCCATCTACCAGTTTCACATCTCAATTGGTGCGAACTAGTTCTTAGCTGAGCTATTAACATTTTCGCTTTCCATTTTATTTCCGCATGTATATATGTTTTTTGAGTATGATCATATGAGGGATTAAAGTGTTTGATGTAATACTCCCTTTCCCTTGATAACTCCCTAGCCCACATGTTTTCTTTAACTTTTTGTTGCACGTACATTTTGATTGCCTTAATTTTATTTGGGCAATTATGTATGTTGATACCCCACTTACTCAACCACTTGTTATTTTGCTTCATCCACGCGCTCTTCCTTCTATTTAATTTCTCTGCTGCTGCCATTTTGGGCCAATGGGACACCTCCATGTTCTCTAACCTCTTTAGATAACTTAGTAAACGAATCATAGCCGACGCCTCCACAAGTAAGGCACCACCCTCTGCTAGGACAATCTCATAGGGAACAAACGATTTTATTTTGAGGCTACTTGTGATTAAATGTTTTTGCAATCTTTCAATTTGCCTCCACTTCATTGCTAAAGTATTGCCACCCCAAACTTCACACCCATAGAGAACCACCGACACCACTAACAATCCAAAGAGAGTTTTCTTAGTTTTCCAGTCCCATAATTCAACACTCCTACATCTGTTTTGCAAAGAGTATAAAGCTTTCCATCCGCCTTGAATCCTTTTTGCTCTACATGTCTTCCAACTAAGCCTATAGTGAAAATCAAGGCTAAGGTACTTATAGTCACTAACCACTTGCAAGGGACTGCCTTCGAAAACAAATTCTATAGCTACCTTCTTTCTTTTCAAGGTAAATATCATAACCTTTGTTTTGTTGGTGTTCATCTGCATCCCAACCTCCTGACAAAATAATTCAAGAGCTTTCAAGTGATCCTTCAAATCATGCATTGTTTTTGCCATTAGAATAAAATCATCAGCATAAAGCAGCGATTTTATTACATAATTGGTCAGCTCAACTCTTCCCCCACCAAAATTGTCTAGTCATTCCTCTAATTTGTCAATATACAACCCAAATAATATAGGTGAGAAAGGGCAGCCCTATTTGACGCCTATTTGACACCAATATCACAGCCTTAGAGAGCTGCCGTACAAGTTTTAAAGGCTGCCAAACATATTATGTATGAGGTATTTGGTCGATGCCATTGTGAATGTGATCATAGTCATTAACTATTAATAATATTTGGTTTTGATATATTCTTTCTTGAGGATGGTTTGATCCATGTACAGTTGTAAACCACATTAGAAGCATGGTATAATATTAATTGAATATCTGGAGCTCCTAATAATCAAGGATAAAGTCTGAATTTTCTGCTAAGAGGGGAGTCCACTGGTATTTTCTGATATTACTACATTAATCAGCATTGAAGGAGTTTGATTTACATATATACTATTGTTTGATGGTGATCCATACAAGCTATAAGTGTGGTCATTTGTGGACATTAACATAATTTTTTCAGGTATGGTCACTTTTTTTGACATAAATTTTTATTTTAAAAAAGGGTATGCATAAAACATTAAAAAATTATGGCCAGTTTTTTGTTTTTGTTTTGCCCGTTATTGTCTCTGCTAAGATTTTATTTTCAATGTTTGATATGGTCAACTCAAGCAGTAATTTACTGCGCTTCTCTTCTGCCTATTCAAAATTGTTATTATTTTTCATATCAAATTTATTAACCATTAATCAATGCAGAAAATTATAAGAATCTATTATAATGTCAACTACTCAAGTGCCCATCACATTTTGATTTAGAAAGATGTACTGATATTCCATACTCATTTACCAATTCAACAAAATATGAAGTAACAAGAATCATAACATATCCAAATACATATTATTCTTACAGAAAATGAATTGTGGCCATACTTAATGAGGCAGGGGAGAGAAGTCAGTAAACAAAATACATACACCAACATGAAACAGTTTGTCGAAGAATGGTAGCACAATTCTTAAGACCATAAATTGTGTATATTTACAACCAAGAAATTATCTCACATGTTTTTCTTTCATGCTATTTATTTATTTCCATTTGATTGTTTCATACCTTAGGCATTCCCATGTGCCACAAGAAGTTCACTTGCATTGATCAATACATAAAATTCAAATTCAATTTACACTTGATAGTTTGTCACTATTATACTCATTTAACTGCCTCATTCCTTAGGCACTCCCCAGGGCCATCAGGAGTTTGCTTACATTAATCAATATATATTAATACAAATTCAATTTCAATTACACAGAATAGTTCATTGCTTATATAACTTCAAATTCAATTTACTTGTAGTGGTTGGTCATCTTAATGATTTAGAGATATATGTGTAATGTCACCCATCCATCTAAATTAAACAATCATAGTTTCATTGTTCTATTCTCATGCGTACAAGAAGGTTTAACTTTAAACTATAATCATCAAAACATAATTGATTGGTTGTTTCATACATTACGGTACCTAATGGAGCGTGAATCCTAACTATCATTAGGAACATGATTCAATGTCTAAAAATCTTTGGTAACACAAAATGAAAAGTAGCCTGTAATTAGACCATGTTTGCCAAAATGGAGAGACCTATTTGATAAAAGAAAATGAAAATGGCTGTCACTGTTAGATGCATGCAATAATACGTTACAGACTTGTATATAGACCATAGGAGAGTTGGCAAGATCCAGATTGTATGATCAGTATAGTAATAGAGGCAATACCTGTGAAAATTGTAGAATACTTAATACTGAAACTTTGAGACTGTGAAAACTCACGAAGTTCCAGAATGAGCCAGCAGGAGGGTTTTTTTTTTTTTTTTAAGCATTTTTTATTGGTTCTTGTATAGTGACGGACAAAGGGGCATCCTGATGTCCCCAGATATCAAAGGGATTTTGGAGATGCCATGAGATTCCCACAACATTTCTGCAGAAGAGGGATATCCAGGAAATGTTCATCAGTATGGCAAGACATCCTGAGGGTGTTCCCTAAAATTTTGTTGGATAGGGTATGAGAAGGGGATATTCCCCAGACAGGGAAACTTGGGTAAAAACACAGCGATGCCTGCCCGGATTCCATTGAAAAAAATGAAAATGAAAATTAATAACACTAATCTCCATTTTCAGTATTCATTTGTTTAGCAGAAGCTTCTTTATGCGTTGGGTACTGTGTTTAATCTATCAAAGATCTCAAGTTCATTGAATCATGAGCAATTTCTAAAATAGGCTATCTGCTAGGTGTAACATGGTGATCAATCCATTAATATATAGAAGTTTGCAGTTTGTTCCAGCACTTTGAGAATATTTCCAGTTTCGATTCATATGTTATTGCTCTTATTCTGTATTGGAATATCCAATTTATTTTCATATAAAGTTTTTTATTTGCTGACACCAAGCATGAAATGGACGTGCTTGGTGTGAATGCCAAAACTATGTTAAAACCCGTTTATTAATTGTGACTTCCAACGAATAATATTTTGTGATGTTGTCCAATTGCTGATGAAATGCAAGAAACTACTGTTCTGGTTACCTATTTTTATATATTCGATGAAAAGCTTAAAATGACATCCGAACTGACTTGGGTGTTCTACATGGTACGACAAAGTTTGGGGGCTGAAAACTTGTTTGCTGAACATTATGTGCAACTGTTCACTCCTTGCTCTGGCATAGTTCCCACTACAAACATATTGATGAAATTATTTATGACTTTCAGATGGAGAAAAACTTTTAGCTATTCAAAATCATCAACTACATCAAACTGAATGACTGTTACGAAAGCAATTAGAAGCTCACTTACAAGATTTTGGCGATTGCCGTGCATACCTTGCTTGAGGAACAACTACACACAAAATACATGGCAGAGGGAGTAACGACATTGCTCCTGTTGTTGAATATGATGCCTCTAGGAATGTAAAATACTCACAGCCAACGCCTGGATAAGAAGAGCTGCCCTCCTTTTGCCAAAGATTGGATTTGTTGTGGTTTTTGGGTTCCCATTCTTACTTTCTCAATACAAAATCAAATTTTGGTTGAGCTCTTTGTGCAGTTGGGGGAATTAGAGATGGCATTTTCATAAATTGACCATAGTGTTTCAGATTCAGGATACCCTTTTATAATCTTGGTAACAAATCTTGCCTCTGTCATTGTCAATACAGTCGAAAGGGAAAGGCCGAGAACATTCATGTATTTGATTTTCTGCCAAACTAGAAACCTGGGCCTCATAGTCTTTTCCAAACTGATCTGCAACAAACCCGGATGCTTCACTACATAATTTGCAGGGAACTCCATAGCATTAACTATAAAGTTCATCTTTTCACTAATACTTTCCTTGGAGCAACAAAGGATTGCAGGGCGGGCCCGAAATACTTGCCAGGTTTCCTCAGCCGAGAGCCCGCAGAGTTTTGAGATTCTCTATCTTGGCCTCTAACGTTTCCATGCGGCTAGTAACCACTGCACTTACAACATACTTGAACATTTTGCTTTCTTTGACAGCGCCGATCTTGTGAATGAGATCAACGTGTGCAGGCGTAAGACAAGTGACTGACAGAACGCGTAGATTTATCACTAAGAATCTGGAGAGCCCTGTCCCACGAAAACCTCATCCCTCCCAGAAAGCAACCGAGGGCTTCAGGATCTTCTCCAAGTTAGCATTGAGAATGTATGGTGCTCTTAACAGGGCTTTAACGAGAAGATCTTGGGACTGAAATACATTCTTCAGAAACTCCATCCTGGGAAGAAGTCCGTTCTCCAGGGAGTTGGACAATATGCTAGGATTCACTGTCAAAAGCTTCGTCAGAGTGTGACCCTCAAATCCGAAACCTTCCAGTAGTTTGATCTTGGGCTCCAATTTTCTTTCTGGACTGAAGCAGATGACTTCGGGGCGACTCCTTATTATACTGGCAATTTGGACTTTAGTGCAGCCGTATTTGTTCAACATATGAATAAACTGTTCCACGTCGTGGAGGGTTTGGAGCTTCTGCAATCCGGGGGCGGCTTTGAAGATCCGAGTGATGTCGGCCGCAGACATGTTGAATTTGGAGGAGGCAAAGTGTGAAAAGAGGGTCTGAGAATGATCATTGGTAATGGCAAGGGTTGAGAACACATTGCGAAAATTGAATGGGTTCATTACAAACAGTGTGCAGCAAAACTTGGAGTTCATGGTAGAATTACAAGATAGGTTAGGGTTTCCTGGAAATGAACTGAGGTTTGTGATCATTCAGTTTTCTTTGAATAAAGAGGATGGAAACAACATACAAATTTTATTTATTTACTATTCTGGTTAGAGGTTAATTGACTAAATGGTTCCATGGGCTTTGATTCCTATTTTCATGGAAGGAGGAGGTCTCATGGAAAAAAAGATTCTCTAATTGGAATCTTTTCCGGTTAAACTGTTTTGCGTTGAAGATTTCAGCTGGTGAGATTGGGTTGGGGCTAGAAATTGCCCCACCTGCTTAGGAGTACTTTCTTGCCACTTGTCACACATCTAGAAATTTAGATTCCCACTAAGGAAAAATTGGAAGGAAATGATGTTTATTTATTAATATTTTATTCATATGAATGAATGAATGAATGAGAGATTTTAATGTCGTCCACGAGACCAAACAACCTATGGGACCGAGAGCCAAAAAAGCTAAGAAATCTCCAAATTCCTTTCAATGTTGGATCTTCTGCTATGAATTTTGACCAAAAAACTAGCAGTCTTGTTGATTTTCTCCTCCTTGAATAACTCATGCAGATTGTCAGCTTTTAAGTTGCTTTCAAACTGGGTGCAGATGTCCCCATAAGCAACACAATCCATGATAAAGTGTCACTCTGTCTCCACCACCCCTTCATTACAAAAAGTGCAAATTCTATCCTCCCACGCTTCCTTAGGTATCGTCCACCTCCCGGTCTCACATCTGAGATGGTGTGAACCGGTCCTCAACTGAGCAATTAACATCCTTGCTTTACTTTTAATAACTGCCACTAAGTAGGTTTTTTCATCGTGTTCCCAAATTGGGTTGAACTCTTTGACATAGTGAGTTTTCTTTCAACCCATTGACTTTGTCCACATGGCAGTCCTGAATTTATTTGCAACATACTTTTTTATTTCTTCATTGGTGTTAGGGCACTCATGCAAGTTAATGTTCCACTTGTTTAGCCATTTGCTATTTTGTTTCATCCATGTTTTCTTCATGCGGTTTAAAACCTCTCCTACGACAATTTTGGGTCAACGGTGATCATCCATGTTTTCCACCTTCTTTAGATATTTTAGTAACCGACTTATAGCCGAAGCCTCCAACGGTAAAGTTCTCGACTCAATCAAGAGAATATCATAAGGGATAGTAGTTTTGACTTTGAGGTTGCTAATGATTAGGCGCTTTTGGATTGTTTCCAGTTGTCTCCAACTATGGATTGACATGCTACTTCCCCACACCTCGCAGCCATAGAGAACCACCAGAGTGACCAGCAAACCAAAGAGAGTCTTCTTGGTTTTCCAATCCCAAAGTTCAGCCTCTCTGCACTTGTTTTGGAGTAAGAAAGAGGCCTTCCAACCCCCTTGTATCCTTTTAGATCTAGCAATCTCCCAACCAAGCTTATGGTGAAAGTCAATCCCAAGGTATTTGTATTCTTTCACTATTTCCAAAGGATTACCTTCAAAAGGAAATTTATCTTGTTTCCTTAGGAAAAAAATCATGACTTTGGTCTTGGAGGTATTCACTTGCATCTCGACATTCTGACAAAAGAGATCCAAGGCCTTCAAAAGCTCTTTCAAACCACGGGTAGTTTTTGAGATTAGGATAAGATCGTCGGCATATAGCAACAACTTCACCACATAACCTGCTAGTTGAATACCCCCCCCTCTCCCCTCTCTCACCCCTCCTGCGCCCATCGGTTTTGCTTAACCAATCTTCTAGTTTGTCAATGTATAACCCAAATAAAGTAGGTGATAGGGGGCAGCCTTGTTTGACCCTTATGTCACTACCAAAACATTCAGACATACCTTCCCTCATTCTGATTTTAGCCTTGACCTATTCATAAAATCTATGCACTACAACCCTATACTCATCCAGAATACTTAATTCATCCATTATGTTCCACAATTTGTCTCTAGGCACTGTATCAAAGGCTTTTTTAAAATTAAAAAAGCAGCAAAAAGCTTCTTCACTTTGTGTGTCCCATATTTTTTCAATCAAGTATCTAAGAGTGATGCAGTGGTCAATAGTTGAATATTTAGGCCTAAAGCCAGCCTATCCTTTGCTCTTTTTCCCTCTTTTTCTGCCCAACTATTGATTCTACACTCTAGCATGCTCCCAAAAAGTTTGCCAAGGATAGGGTTAACCATAATAGTGTGGTAGTTAGATGGGTTATTGATTTCACCACTTTTGTAGAGAGGGATGACAACACTAGTTGTCCACTCAATCAGAAAGCCAACGCGATTGACATCATTGAACATTCCTTTGATATGGGGAGCCAGAATTTCAATTCCCCATTTAAAAAATTCAGCTTGCAACCCGTCAATGTCCAACGCTTTACCATTTGCCAAAAATTTTATACCTTGTTTGACATCTTCAACCAAAAAGAGCTCCTTTGGTGTGTTGATTATGGGAGGGGAAACTTTCCCTTGGACCCTCTCATAAAGAAGTCTTGCATACTCTAACCATTGAACATCTTTTATGTCATTTTCAATATGTTTTCTCTTTTGCTGTAGCTCCCTCCAAAAAATTTTGGGATTGTGTTTTCCCAAGGAAATTAACTCTTTCCTTCTTGTGTCTACATACTTTTCATTTTTTGTTCTCACCAACTTATTGTACTTCTTCTTGTTTTCTTTGTTCCACCCATTCTTTTTCAAAGATCTCTTGGCAACCTTACAATCTTCATTGTACTAAGGGTTAGCCGGAAAAGTGTTTGCAGCCCCTTTCTTTGGACGAGACCTTTTACAAGCATCTAAAGCCTTATGGATCATAGGAATAAGAAGATTGTTGCTAAAATGATCACTAGTCCCACTGGCAGCCTTGTCCCCTTTGCTATTTTTTGTTTGAGGAAAATGCTGCTCTAGAACAGCCTTAAAGAGGTCCCGATTTTTCTAATTTAGGAGTATTTTTGCTTTGGCGGTAACTTCATTTTGCTTCTTTTGGGCCAGCATGCCAAGTTGGTTATTTGAGATCACGTCAAGCTTAACGAACAAAGGATCATGATCAGATTTCAACTCCAAGGGACATTCTCCGATCTCAAACTTCACAACTCTAGGGATACACCTCTGAAAGCAAATTAAGTAGTCCACCACACTTTGGCCATTATAAGTTTTGCATGTGATATTACCAGAACTTGACCAGCTTTTCATGCCATTGCAAACAACTAGATTATATAAGCTACAAGTCCCTAATAGCTCAGCTCCAAAGTGTGAAACATTCTCATTTCTATCTTGAGAAGTCCTTTCCCAAGGTTGCTCCACTTCCTCTTCCAGCCATAGAGGATTGTTGATTCCTTGCTCTTCATTATTCAACTGGAGAGACTGATTTTTAGCAGTCCTAGCATTGAAATCCCCAATAAGAACTATTTCTCCCAAGGTTCTAAATATAGAAATGTCTTTTTTTAATGTGGCATACGGATCTTCGCTATCTAACTTTCTCCTTTTATAGAACTTTGAATTTTGTGGTGTAAAATAGCAAGTAGCCAATCTGAAAATGACCCCATTCCCTATTATCTGAAGCCATGTGTATTGTTTATTTGGGTCTTCTTTCTCGACTTTTACAATACCATCCCAGCACTCTTTGATTAAAATTGTTACACCTCCATGACCTTTGCTTGTTCCGCTTCCTTTGTTCCACACTAAAATTTTCTTGTAACCTCCAAACGCTGGAACTTTGCAGCCATCATGTTCGTGTGTCTCGATGAGAATAATAATGTCTTGCCCTTCGGCTATGGGCCCCAAACTAGGTCCTCGTCTCCATGGGTAACCTCTACAGCTCCAACTTACCATATGCAAAATCTCCTGTGGGGCCCCTAATCCTTATTTCTTGTTTGCTAAACAGTCACTAATTTGAGCTATCCCATTTTTCAGCCATGCTCACTTTCCTTCACTCCTTGTTGTTTTCACTTTCTCCCATTCTTTCCTTTGTGCTTCTTGCTGGGCGAAGGTTAGATCCTCATCTAGGTAGATGTGTGTACCTTTGAGTAATCCCCTATTCTTTAGAATTGTGTTCTTGTCTTCTATATTCCTCATGACAATTCTAACATGTCTATCCCTTCCTCCCTCTATTTTCTTCCAATCCAATTTGCTTGTTGAATAGGCCCCGTCCACTTCATTTGGTCTTTGAAGAAGTCTCTTGCTAAAATGTCGGTTCTCTCCTTCTCACCAAAGACCTTTAGGCCTTTCATAATGATATTTGTTGCCTTACTTTGTTTGTCCTTTTCTTCTCTTATTTGCACCTGGATTTGCTTTTCTATGATTTCTTTTTGTTTGTTTGATGATCCTCTTACAACTTGTGACCATGATTTGGCCTCTTCTATGTAGTTTTTCAATTGGCTTTCTTTCAATTCTATGTCTATCAAAGCTGATTGTAATTCCTTTATTTGTGTTGTGTCTTCTCCCTTTGCCAATTTTGTTTTCTTAATATTGGCTACCTTTAGGTGGTCTAATTCTTTTTTTAATGCAACCGACTCCTGCTGTCCACTTTCCATGTTACTTTGTAAGCTCAAGATTTGTTATTTGAGCACCTTATTTTCTCTTTCCATTTTGCACCAGGAATTTGTAGCCTCTTTTACGATGTTGTCCTCACACAACCCCTTCGTTTCTAAAATTTCAAGCCTCTTTTTCATGCTCATGAGCTCCTCCACATACAACTCTGACAACCACATTAAAGGAGTGGACGTAGGGCTATAAACATCTTTATTTTTGTGAGGCATTTATATCCCAATGACTTTGCTTGTATCCTGCACTTTTGTTATGTTCACCCTTGATTCTGAGTCCTTCAGATTTTCTATCAAATTTACATTTTCTCTATTCTTATCTTGCTTACTTTTCTTTTCTCCGATTTGAAAAAAATTATTGGACAACTGTGCTCCCCTGCTAATAAATTTTGGTAATATCATAGTGAATTTTTTCTTTTGAGTTTGCCTCAACTTTCGACCCTGCCTACGCCTTAGGATCCCTTTATACTATTTAGCATTTACGAAGACCGTCTTGTCCACTGTATCCTCTAAGCATGCCTTTGAGGGCTTTGATGTGCATGGGTTCCAAGCTCCTACAAAATCCCCTCCATGATTGTTGTTGTAAGGAGTTGCAAGCTCATTTGTGACATGTAAGGTATGAACCCAAGGATAGCCCATATATTATGGGTACAAGAAACTAGCTACCGGTCCAGCCAGTTGTGCATGGGGCCCCCCAAAAGTTTTAAAATTGTTCACCACACATTCCATAATCTTCAAGGGTTTAGGATGTTTGTTTTCTTTCAATGATTGAATCTGCTCTACTATGGACCCCTGGTCCACTACGGTTAAGTTATCCCCGAAATCCCTTTGTTTAACCATTGTGCGTTGAACAGTTCTGGTTTCCCAAGTTTGCAAGAGGAAACAAAGAGGTCTAGAAAAAAAAAATGATGATAAAAAAGTAGTGACAATGTGGATCAAACCTGTCTCTATCGGGTTGTAGCCTCGGACCCACAAACTTGTCGGCTGCTTCCTTGTCCCCCGAGCTGCTTTGTGCTTTGTGCTCCCTAGACCCTTTGCCATCGTTTGCCTTCCATTCACGATTAACAAAAACCTTGAAGCCCAGGTTTAGTGCCCACCCAACTAAAGCGGGTCCCTTGGTTGCCTCATGGAAAACCTCGTTTGCTTTATTTACCCTGCCACGAATCGGGATTGTTGAATGAAGGTGTGGAGACTTAGATTGGTGTGCCAGTGCTCGTGCCTGTGCCCTATGTCTGGTGTTGCTTACCTTGTGCGCTGCTTACCCTCCAGCAGCCAGCTTAAATCTTGGAGCTTAAATTTTTAAGCTAAATTGCACAACTAAATTCATGGGATCACCAACTTCAAAATATTCCAAAAAAATATCAGCAAATTTTGCTTTGTTTTTTTAGGAAGCCCTCCTCCATGGGACCTTATGCTATGTAATAGCTAATTTTGTTTAGGCTATAATCTTGAACCTCTTTTTTTTTGTGTTGTGGTTTATGTAATGAGTAAGATTTGATTTTCTTTAAAAGCAATTCAATTTCAGTAATATATCAAGGTTCTTAAATTGTTTTACTTTTTTAATTGAGGGCAATTAGTTTTCTTATGTTGATAGATTTGTTTTCATTTTCAATTATGTTAATATTTATTATATATATAATCTTTAAAAATCTAAAATTTGAGTGTGTGATCAAGAGGAAAATGGAGGTGACAATACAACGAAGCAAAGCAACTAAAGCGTTAAGCAAAAAAAAAAAGGAGTAGGGCAGTGCAAACATTGAAGAGAATTCACAAGTTGAAAATAGGCATTCAACAATAACTTTCAATGCCCCATGAAATCACAATTGAGCTTGCAACCATTGTAGATGGTGTTGCAAGGGAATTATCTAAAATGACATTAATTGATAGATTTATTGGGGCGAAATTGGCAGCAAATGTGATTAGTGATTGGGTGGAAACACACTGGAAAGTTGATCCTATACTAAATTTACTCCCTAAGGGTTTTTTGTGTGGTTGTGTTTGAATTGGAGGCTAATAGAGAGACTATTCTAAAGGGGGAACCTTAGAAGTTTGGCGACTACTACTTGTTCTTGCAGAACTGGACACCAAACTTTAACTCTTTAAAAACATCTCTGCTAGAAGGACCAACTTGGATCTATTTGTACAATTTTCCCTTCGAATATTGGTCAAATGAGTGCTTATTAAAAATCAGAGATAGTATTGGAAGGATTTGGAGGTGGATCTACAAAATGAGGAAACCCTAGTTTACACCAAAATCAACATAATATTGATCTATGAAATTTTGGATACCATCAAATTGTGAACCATGGTTGAGGTATTGCTTCAATAATTGTTTGTGGAAAACCCTAAATTCTATTGCTTTTGATATAAAAGAAGGGATGATTTTGAAGCATCATGCTAATGACCACTTCCATAGGTAAAAAAAATAGTGGGTACCAATTGATACCTCCAATCGAAAAATTGAAAAGGATACTCCTAAATCAAAAGATGTAAGCCCTATACCTATGCTTGATGTTCCGCATCCAACAAATCTGAGTGACTAGAATGAAATGAATTCAAAGGAAAAGCGGACAAGGATTCAATCCCTAACAAGAGTGATTGTCTCATACATGGAGAAAGAGGAAACAAGCAAACAACATGTGAGTGACCTTACATTCCAAGGATGAAGAAACAATGGATGAATTAAACATAGTTGATCCACGACAGATCCACCAATCAACATCTAAACTACTTAACTCTGATCTCCATCTCTCTAATTCCAAATGCATCCGAAAGTCAAGTAAAAAAAAGTGAGATGAAGAAGTTCTTTGCATTGAATAGGCTTTGATCAAGTCATATCTACTAAGATCCAAGGAATGAATCCCCTCTCTTGGAGGACAACAAAGATTCTTATATGAATGTTAGGGGCTAGGGATTTTTTTGTGGCGAGTCTTCACCAATTGGAAAATAGTACATATCATCTAAGTCAAAATTGGAAAATAAATCACAACCAATAGGGTGGCCAAATCACATAGATTTTATGAATTATCAGTCTAATGCATTTCCATTCACCGTCGATTTATTTTATGAGGCATATGTAAGTAATATTTTCACCATAACAAACTATTCATTTCAAATGAACTAATTAATATTTCACCTAGAATCTCGGAAGCATGTATCAAATCACCTACATATTCATTAATAATATTAAAATAACATTATGTATCAGGACACATTTCACCAACATTATTAAATGTTCACTACACATGAGGACCCTTTCGTCATTTAAAATTTAAAAATAATTGTTTATGAGGACCCATTTCACCAATAACATTAAAAACTAACTAGGTTTGAGGTAACATTTCGCCAATTACTATGACACCTCCATGCTAATTGTAGGGCCATAATCGCCTTGAAAATTATAACGTATGTGTTACGTTGAGGTTTGATTCACCCAATATTTAAATGTATCATTGTATAATCATGCGGGACTCGCCAAATTTTTACTATACTATTTAAAAACCCTAAAAAATTTACCAAATATGGATTGATACAAATACAATCGAAACTATGATTTATTCTTACACATTTTCTTTAGTTCTAAGCTTGTGAGCTCTCGATTCGGAAGTTGGACTTGGAACCTTGATCATAGGCAAGTTACAAATTTACAACTACAGGCATTGCTACATTAACAAATAGCAAGTGAGTGAAAACCTAAAGGTAAGTGATCATTTTTTCATAGTGTTATAATATTTTATCTCTTTTCCAAATCTTAAAGATGATATTGAGTAGGGAATGGGATCTATGTCCTTAAACAAGAAGATAGTTCTTTCCAACTTTTATTCAAAGTGAGAGATCAAGATGTCGAGCAACAAGTGCAACAAGGGTAAGACTCCTCGAGGTGGTGAAGAGATTGGAAGGCCATCAAAACACCCAAAACATAGAGTTACCATAAAGTCTTTGGAATTGGAAATGCTTTAGATCCATCAAATCAAGATGGAGCCACATCATCAACTCTTGCACCAAATATTAATGAATAAGAAATTGGCAATACTTCACTAGAAGATGGGATTGAGTTAATTGAGTCAAATGAGGATGGCAATGTCATAGAAGATGTTCCAAGGGATACCTTGGTTAGTTTGAATGAGTTAATTGACTTGGATGAAAATGTTTAAAAGATGATGTTAGCAGAGAAAAGAAAAGCCAAATCAAAAATGGGGCGCGAGTGGGATATGACAATGAATTTTCAGATTGATTGGGTGTTAAAGTACCCATTCATTGAATCAATGGGGAATGCAAACAAAGATGAACCTCCAAAAAAATACAAGTTGTAGTTGGAAATGTAAAAGAGACAAGAAGTTGCAACTAAAACTTGAAACTATAGCAAAGCATATCGATAAATTTTATGAAAAGCAAATCATAGATGGCAAGGAAAAATAAGTACTAGGATGGAAATCAAAGGAATAATGTCTTCATGTTAAGCATTCCCTAGAATATGATGAGCATACGCAAAGAATGGTGAAGCTTGATGCATGTGGAGGTTCAATTGAAGCTAAATTTGGAAAGGTAATTGCAAGAGCACAACTGACAAAAATTGTTCAGATGAGTGTTGTTTTTCATATTTTGTCCAGAGGGCGTCCTATGGCAGACTACTAAGAATATTTTAATTTATTATCTTTTTTGGGTGTTCCTAACTTTCCTAGCGCACATTGCTCAATAAATGTTGGATGGGATTGGGCAATTTGTCTTGCTATAGTGCAAAATCAAGATTTACAAGAGAAAATAAAAGAGTCAAACTTCATTGCATTATCTTTAGATGAAGTTACTACGATAGATAATACTTATTGTGTATGTATGCATGTGTATACTATACACCAACATGTCTGCCAACCTCATCTTCTCTATGTTCATAAAATGAATGACAGTTCAACACCACAAAATCTATTTGAACTAGTTAATAAATATTTGAATGAAATTAGAGGTATGGATGACTTGACAATTGACAAAAAGTTGGTGTGTGTAGGAGCTGATGGAGCTACAGTAATGCAAGATCACAAGGGCGGTATTTGTGTAAAGTTACAAAATAATTGTTCACCATACATGATTGGAATTCACTGCATGGCCCACATAATAAATTTAGCATTTATAATTGTAAGAAATTTTTATACAATATCAAAAATTGAAAATCTAGTTTGCGAGCTCTATGCATACTTCTACCAAAGTCCCAAACATTTTGTATAATTTTAAAACTTTGCTAAGGGAATAATAGGAGGAAACAAGCTTCTTAAGGATGTTGATACCAAATCAATCTCCTTGCATGGACCAACACAACGGGTTTTTTTTAGAATATGGATCCTTGATTGAAGTAATGTATGAACATCATAATACAATAGACAAAGCTCCTGGCCTCTTATATAGGTTTAGTGATATAGAGACACTCTTAACTTTAGTTGGTCTTCTCCCCATGCTAGATGAAATGAGCGATCTTGTGAAGAAATCCCAAGACATAATTATGTACATCTATGAACATACTAAACTACGTAGGATGACATGCATGACCCTCGATAATCTATATCTAAATCTAACAAATTATCCATTTCAAAGTCCAAATTTTTCAAGTTGGCAATTAATTATAGATTTGAATAATCCTAAAAATTATTTACAGTTGAATGCAAGTGGGAAGTCATGTGTCTTTATACGTGGATTTGAGATACCAATGCACTATTTTATGATGTCCAAGTTCTCTACTAGAGAAGTTATTGGACAAACAGTTGTCATTGCGCCAAAAGATCAACCTATTAATGCCCAATATAACCACCAGAGTTAATGAATATATGGGAGGTAGTTAAGCCATGTCATGAACCCAAGCGCTATGTTGCACAACACAAGGATACCAAGGGTACACACCTTACAACAATCCCCCCTAGTGCAAGCGAGTGGTCCGAACCCGTGACCTATGCTTTGATACCAATTGTTGGACAGGCAGCTGTCGTTGCATCGAAAGATTGACCTGTTAATGCTCGATGCAACTACCAGAGTTAGTAGATCCATGGGAGGTAGTTAAGCCATGTCACAAACCCGAGTGCTACAATGCACAACACAAGGATACCAAGGTTGCATGCCTTACAACATAAGTACCTATTACAAAGGAAGATTTTATTGACATTGTCAAATATGTAAGTGATAATTTAAAATCTATTACAAAATGTCTTTCCACAAAGATTTATAAATGATTCCCTCAAGAAGAAATACTTTAAGCCATGTCTATTATGTATGGACTCAATTTTGGATGTCAAGCAACCAAGGGAGCCCAAACTATTTTCATAAAAAAGTAATCACCTTGGTCGAACACTTTTCAAAAAGTTCAGAATACAATGGATAGAAAACATGAGTAATTATAAATGAAATTAAGCTTAGAAAACAAGCTAAACATTTTGCAATAAGTATGATTGACCGGTTGATTACATGGAGAATCCCATGGAAGCGATATCAATAACAAGGGTTTGGGAAAAATTAGGTCAGAGTGAAATATTTCTTGATTTGTTATCAGAATATTTCAAACTTGCTAATTTATGTCAAACAATGATGTTGGGGTCGATGGAGGATGAGAGAGTTTTCAGTGCATTAGGGTTTTTGAAATAAAATATAAGAAACAAACTAGACAAGAATTTGGAAAATTGCTTGAGGGTGTATGCAACTAGGTACAATGTCCAAAAATTTCCTTTTGAACGGGCACTCACAATCTAGAAGCCCATGTGTGAAAGAAGAGATTTGTGCAACAATTCAAATGTTGGTGGCAATGGCACAAATGATAGTGACAAAATAAATGCTGAAATTTATATGTAGTTAAGCGGACATACACAGGGCAAAGAAAATGAAGACCAAACTTAGAGTCAAGACGACTCTCAATCTCATTGTCAAAGTGACGACCAAGACATGATTTGGAAAATGGAAGTGATTTAGTAGTTTTTAAGGTATTTATACCGCATTTCATGAATCATATTCCAAACTATAGTTGATGATATTTTATATTGTATTCCGTGAAATTATGAATTAGATTCAATAAATTAACATATTATTAATAATTTTATATTTTAATTGTATCCTACTAATAAGTTTTACATGTACTTAGTGATTCATCATTCACCTCAATGCTTAATGTTTCCTTGCTAGCGTGGATTTATGCATAAAACATAAAATTTGTATTAAAGTAAAATTTTGATTTTCAATTTGATATGTGATTCTGCATCAATCTTCAAACTTTATGAATTATTTTGATTAGTGCCTTATCTGCAACAAAGTCAAAAAATAAAATATACTCCTACAACAAACCAACTTGTGGCTTCTTATAACCTCACTACCTTACAATGAGAAACCAAGCAAAAAACAACACTTATCACACTATATATAAATACCTATTGTATTCACACAATATTTGAGGAATAACTAAAACAAATTTTAATCCATTCCCTGAATAGAAGCTAAAATTTCAACATCTATAACACATGATGTGATATGAGAACTTATAAATAACCCTTGATTATTTTGAGTCAAAAGATAGTGAATACAATGTTGGAGAACAAGATAGTTCGATATTCAAAATTAAATAAATACATTGAGTATTTGAGTCATTTGTTGTTATGATAGAGAAAAATTACAGCATTTCCTATTTGTGATATCAAATAGAAAAGTTAAAAAATCTCCAAGTGTTACTTAGCATCATGTCTAGTTAAGACCTTTATGACAACCAAAATCTTAGACGACAGGCATAGGAATAAATACATGGAACAACTCATAAGCTGGGTAAACAATTATACTTTTCATTCCATGCCTTAATCATACTCTCAAAATGTCAATCATGAGCTAAGAGCACTTGCACACCCAACAAATATTGATGATACTTGGAATCAAGTATCGTGTTGGCCTCTCTATAGAAAATTTATATACATTGATATGTATTTACCATCCTGTTTGAATAGGAATTAAGTTCATTCATATCACCTTTGTTGTCTTTGAAAATCACAAGGAGAAGTGTGGGAATTACAATAATGAAACTATCCTTCCACTTTCTTAAGGTCCTTAACTCCCCATTATCTTCTATCATGTCTAGTTAAGACCTTTATGACAACCAAAATCTTAGACGACAGGCATAGGAATAAATACATGGAACAACTCATAAGCTGGGTAAACAATTATACTTTTCATTCCATGCCTTAATCATACTCTCAAAATGTCAATCATGAGCTAAGAGCACTTGCACACCCAACAAATATTGATGATACTTGGAATCAAGTATCGTGTTGGCCTCTCTATAGAAAATTTATATACATTGATATGTATTTACCATCCTGTTTGAATAGGAATTAAGTTCATTCATATCACCTTTGTTGTCTTTGAAAATCACAAGGAGAAGTGTGGGAATTACAATAATGAAACTATCCTTCCACTTTCTTAAGGTCCTTAACTCCCCATTATCTTCTATCAAGTGGGGTACAACCCTGTTATCAATATTTAAAATTAGGTCAACTTTGTTCATGCAGCCCCAATTACACCTTCTATATACCCTTGCATATTTTGTGCCATCTTGATAATATTATAGGGAAGAAGGATATCAGGTGGGGCATCAAATGTGTTTGTAGATCCCTTATACATACCTTCCAAATATGTAAATCTAGGATTCCATTGATCAAATATACACTTGATCCAATCTTTATCCCCATTTACTCTAATAATGGAACCTCTCAAATTCACATATGACACATGGACAGTTTCTAGCCTTCTTAAGATCTTAGACAGTTTGTGTTCCAAGATGCACGTTGCTATGCATACATTCTTGTTTCGTTGAATCTCTTGAGAATTTTTCAAATGCTCTTCCAACATTTCAATATTTCCCTTAGGCTCTTTATTCTCAATCATCATATGAGCAGGGGGAATTGCATAGGAGGAGCTTGCTTCCTACATACTTGCGAGAAGGGATATTTTTTGATCCAACAATACCTGCTACTAGTTGTAAGCTTCCATGAGACCGGTATATTCCTTCAGCAATATATTAAGTCTACTTTGCAACCTTCGAACGATAGGTACCTTGTTTCAAAAAATGGCAACTCTGTTCTTGCACATAATATCAAAAAAGATGAAAGCGGCTTTGTTCCTGCAATGGTGACCAAAAAATATGACAACTGTGTTTGGATTTAAGACTACAGTGACCTAGTTTGACAAAAGTAATTCTTGGAAATGACGACAAGGACTAGAGCCTACAAGTGATCACAAGACTTGATGAAAATGTTAGAGTTAAGGACCTAGGTCCCACCTGACATGCCAGAATGTGTAAGGGGAATATGGATCATAGATTAGTAACAATGAATGAATTGAAATCAATTCAAAAAAAGATAACAAGACCCACTTACCCATGAAATGTAATTGCAAAGCTTAAGAATCCAAACAAGCAAGGTTAGCATAAAAAATGAAACACAAAATGAATTAAAAAATTGCAATCATACCATCCCATGGTTGAGTGTATTTGTGTTGAAAATGGACGTTGGATTGCTTGATTCAACACAAAGCCTCCATGATTGCAAAATCTTGATAAGAGGATGATCTAAAATGAAAGGATATGTTTTCTTAATTTGCTTCAATATTCAATCTGAAATGACCTTTCCACAAATTCTCCCAATGAATTATGAGAGGGATGAAGGTTGTTTTATAGATTTATGAGTTTCAAATGAATGATTAGGATGCAAGGATGAAAGATTAGGATCACCAGTTCATGTTCATTGAGAGGAAATAGATTGATTAGTTAACTCACCCAATTAATCAAATTAAGGGAATTATTTGGATAATCAGTGGGATTGGATTGAATGATTAGTGGGATTGGATGGAATGATTAGTGGGATTGGATTGAATGATTAGTGGGATTACAGTAATCAATGAAATTAGGAGATTAGATTGAGAAATCAGTGGACATGATTTATTCAATCAAAATATGTGAGGATGATTTAATTAATTTAATAATTAATTAATGTTGAGAGGAATGTGCAAGATGTATTTGATTTAATAAATAAGAGTTTATTTATTAATTGACTATGTTGAGTGAATTTTGGGAAATCAAATAATTGATTCAATTATTTAATTTGGAAGAGGGAAAGCAAATTAATTAAATAATTAATGATAACTATTTCATTAAATTAGAAGAATAAGTAATGTTAGAGATATAACTAAATAAATAATGTTTATTTAATTAATCAAGAGGAATAAAGTTAAATTAGTTGATGACATAGTCAATTAATTAAACAATTCAAGATTATTTAATTAATAGATGAAAATAGGGTTAATGATGCAAATGATGTTAAAACGAGGATTAATGATGTTAATGAAGTGAAATGCAATAATAATAATGAAAGTGATGCCAATAATGGAAATATGCATTTTAAGATGTGTGATATGCGTTAAGCCATTTTTACATGTCTACATTTTGCCCCTCTTTGACACAATGTACTGGTTACATAGTTTCAAAGAATTCGATGTTCAAATCGAGAAAGAAAAAATTAATATTCCTCATTATGCCCCAACAGTCAGCAAAAGGATGATAAGATGTTGGGATGCCCCCTCAAGAGGTTGGCTAGAAAAGTACTTTTTTGACCTCGAGCTCACAACAATGTTCAGGAATAGGTCTATTGCATAGAAGATGAGAAAATAGGTCCTAGGAGTCTCATTTAAAGGTTCGAGATGATCCAAGGTGCATAAAATTTAACCTATGAGGGTTCCTAGGGCTAAAAATTAAGGTTTGGGGGGGTTAAATAGGAAATTAGGGTTCATTTAGCCTCATTTTCATTTTTTAGCTTTTCTAAAGTTTAGCTCTTTGGAGATTTCCTTCTACGATTATCGATTTATGATGGCTTGTATTCCTAGTGCCCCATACAGATTGGATGCAATCCATTAGTTCCAGAGGCCAACTGGAAAGATTGCGGTATGTATGCTTTTCATTTCTACTTTTGCCATTTTATTCTTTTGTAATTAATGTTCAAACGTTAAGTAGGATGATAACAATAATCTAGGAAAAATGTCGCTATTGGCACGATATTACTGCTATAGTACTAGGTTAGATGACCACACATTGAACCTAACCACTATCATAGAAATAGGTTACTATAGTAAAACGTAGCCACTATTATTTGACCACACTCATTGGAAACAACCATGTAGTTTAACAAGTTAAAAAATGGTTGTTATGGTTAAAACCAATTGATATTATAGTATAATAGGTTCACTATTGTGAAATGGAATCACTATCATTCTAAATTATGGTCAGTATTGTAAAATAGGCTGCTAAAATTCTATAAAAGCTTGTTATTGTTTAAAATGAATGGTTTATTTTTTTTGTTTATAATTTTAAGTTCTCGAGTTGAATGTTTGCAGGCGGTTCTCAAACTACTTTATTCCATCGAGCGTTAGTTGTGACACCTACTATATTTCATTTTTAGCTTCTAGGAGCTCGAGAGGGACTTATTGGATGCTATCAGGTTGCAATACATTTGTTACATGCTATAGGTCTGGGCTCATAGGTCCATGATGATTGCTCTAGTGGAGAGATGGAGATCTGAAACCTCTTCATTCCACCCACCTATCGGAGAGTGTACCATCACTCTCAAGGATTTATGGAGGATCTTAAGGATCCTAATCCATGAAAATCTTGTGATGTATGATGTCAATATGGGAACCCAGGCCATGTAGAGCCTCTTGGGTGTACAACAGCTGTAGGTGGTTGATTTAGAGATCAATTTGACATCGTTTATAGATGGTGTTGATCCGATGTATATGGTATTGGCTAGAATTATTATTGGGCCCTTGATACCCAATAGGAGAGTACAAGGATTTCTTGTTGGCCGAGGGATCTATATAAAGAAGATGATAGAAATGGTATAATGTATGCCTAGGGCCTGTGTGCGTTGGCTTATTTGTATAGAGAGATGCATGAGGCAGTATACCGTGGTGGCAGTTTCATTTTTTCTGAGATGAATCTTCTCCATGTGTGGGCATGGGAGCATGTGGTAGAGACTCATCTAGATGGTTTGGTTCGACGAGATCTTGAGGATCCCTATGCTTATAGATATTTTGATTACTTATATTACACATAGCCAAATCAATTATCATATTGGCGAGGTATTTTTGATGATGTTACAGAGTTCATTTGGAGGCCCTGTATGGCATGCGAGGCATGGGACGATGACCATGACCAATTGACATATTTTAGGCATACTCGATGGTTGATAGGCCGATTTGATATCATACTTGAGAGGTATTTTCTAGATAGAGTGCTTTTCCAGTTCGAAGAGAGGTAGATCAAGTTCGTTGATGACTATCAAGCTTGTTTTGGATGCATGACCTAAAAGTTCAATGTGTGGGGTCCTAGAGCAGATTTATGGGCATTCGTTAAAGATTTCAGAGCAATTGCACCTATTGGATGGGGATGGGAAATCGGTCCCCCAGATCCTAGTACTACCTGAGATTATGCATAGTGGTGGGCTTGTTATTAACCCTTGAGATTTACAGCTCCTATTAGTGTTGGACCTATTATTAGCTAGGTCAGGAGGATGGCAAGGATTGGAGGCAGGAGGAGAGATAGACAAAGGCTCAAGATTGCACATGAGAAGTTATAGAGAGCACATGATCAATAGGGTGATGGTGATTAGGGGCAGCATGATCAACATGATCAGCAGTCGAACCGACAACATGCACCATAGGAACCTCCCCCACAGGGGGATATGGTAGCACAAATTGCTTAGCTTATAGTTGATAGAGATGCTAGAGTTGGGGAGAGGGATGCCAAGATTGCTCGATGGTAGGTTGTGGATGATCAGGTGATTATATTGACCACAGAGAGGGAAACTGTAAGAGCAAAGAGAGATTATCTCCATCAGGATAGGGATACATTATGGAAAGAGCTAGTGACTAAGTGACAGTAGAGGACAACCATGAATATTTCACATGCCTCTTGCATATCACGAGATCAATGGAAACAAAAGAGAGAGACCCTGATAGAGGAGAGGACTTACTATAAGAATCTCTATAAGGTTGCAGTTCCTAGGATGATGACATGTCCTAGATTTAGGATGCCTAATAGTGCTACTGGTTCAAATTAGTTAGGTGGGTGGTCTATGGATAGAGTTTTGAGATAACCCTCTCAATCGACCATATAGCCTCAGTCGTCTCCTGCACACAACCATCACAAGTCACATCATGATGGGGAGTAGCCCCTTCTTAGGTAAGATTAGCAAGGGATGTTTCCTAATTTTATATTTATGTTATTGTATCAGAGACTTGATGTAGACATGTTTTTTATATACATTCATCGGCCCATTTGAGGCCTCATGTGTATTTTGTATATTTTTGGATGTTATTTCGCACATGATATTGATGATGTACATTGATATTTTATTTTTTGATGATATATGAGATACCATTTTTGTAGTGACATATATGTGTTATGTGATGCTTATGGATGTATGGATGACTAATGAAATGATTAATGATATGTAATAGATAACGTTATGTTGTATGATGTTTTATTATAAGATGGACATGATATGTACTAATGAGTTTTGTGGATGCAGGTTGCCTGTGGTACTAATGTCTTTGTAATGTAGGATATAGATGTTAGTCAGAAGACATGTTAGTATGATTAGAGATAGATAAAAGTGTAAGATGATTGATCTAATTTATAAAAATCCATAGATTATGATTATGATGATATAATTAATGAGATGATTGATGATATGATTGATGTTACACATTGATGATATGTGATTATATGTATTGATGAGCTTGCTTTTTATTTCATGGAGGAATAAGTAGTTTTTTAGCAATCCTTATTTATATAATAAATACACAATGCACCAAGGTATTAATGACCAATGGTGTCTTTGCATCTATTGCATAGACTTTGACTCCACAAATAAATATTATCCTTGCTCATACCAAACATATGAAAACCCTATTAGAGTGTATGGGTGAGAAGTTTCAAATAATTTCAAAGTAGTTACATAGAAAGGTATGGAGTACCTAATATGCAACCACTACATGAATTTCCCCAAAATGACTTCCACACACAAAACAAAAGCAAGTATTCCCATGGTAGTATTGAAAAACATACAACAAATAGAGAAAACAAAAAAATGATGATCAATGCCCCATTCCTTCCTCTCTAAATCTTTATGGACCTCCTTGAGAGATCTTGGGAATGTGACAATAAGATAAACCAAAAAGATAAGATCATAAAAGATTAACAATGTTGTTGTATCACTTGCCCTAGATGTTTTGATGTTTCAAGATGCTATTCATAGATGTTTTCTATTGTAGGAACATTTTATCCATTAAGACAAGTGTCGGGATGTTCATGATGATTCTCAAAAGTTAGGGTAGTTAATATTTAAGCATTGTTTTAGTCTAATGATGATCTAGTCATTTCATTTCTTTGCATGAAAGTTTTGGATTTTTATGTTTTCTTTGCTTGCTGACTGCATTGTCAAAGGTTGATGGTGATGATTGTTTATTATGGATGGAAATTTTATTGTGGATAGGTGATAACAAAGATAGGATTTTTGAATTTTTTTAATGTTTTCATGCTTGTGAGGTTATTTGATGTTGTTTTTTTATGTTTTTGAGGGATTTAGAGACCAAGAGGGGACCTAAGGGGATTGATCTAATTCCTCGAGGGCTCATCGATGATGGTCTTGCCTATGTATGCACATAGATGACATAGTTTGACTAACCATGATTGACACTATTTTTGGAGTTTTTTGACTGTTTATGAATGTTTTTGGAATTGGATATGGTATTTGAGTGTTTTTGGATTTTTGACCAAGTTTAAAAGAACAAGAGGGACACCTAAAGGGATTGACCTAGTGTCTTGGGGGATCATCAGAAACATCATGCATTAGTAGCACCATCATGCATCCAAAATCATGTTAGGATATCATAAATATCACTATCATATGCATGTAAATTCATCCATATTGCATCAAAAAATACAAAAATATATATAGTATTGAATCATCCATATAAGAATCACATAAGAAACATGTATCCATCCATACATCATAGTAAGCATAGTGAATAATCATGTGCATCCATCCATATAACATAAATATGTATAAGCATGCACCATACATAAGGTATACATAACATCACATCATGATCCATGATCCACATCATATAAGAACATCACATAAACATAAAATACATAATCATAACATCACATCATAAATCCATCACATAAAAGAATACACATAGAATTAGAAGCATCATATAGTTTTCGCCAAAATTATTTATCTTGCATATATATATAATGGTGTCATAGCACAATGTCATGATGTATTCGAAAAATGGGGCTCGCAGGCTTGATCAAAAGTATAAGTGTTTGAATAAATATGAAAGAAAAATAGGCCTAGTATGTGCTACCCTTCTCTCTTAACTCTGATGGCCTATCACAGGGTGTTGATGTTTGTCATTGTGATACTTTGGAACTGCTTTGTGTCCTTTGTGAATGTATCCTGATCCTGCTCTAGCTCTGGAAGCTCGACTCTCTAGCAGTATCTGGCATGACACGCTCATATAGATCCTTGTAATACTAAGCCTCCCTACTCATTTGGTACATAGTCTCTACAAATGTCACAACTGGTCCACTAACAGAAGAAATGAAATCAACGCAATTTTTTTCCCTTCTTTGAGCTCTAAAATCTATGCTAAAATGATAAAATCACAAATCTAGGTTTGGATACATACCGTCGCGCTTGAGCCCTCCTCATGTCCATATATTTGTATTTGATACTCATAGTGTGCAAAGACTAGTACAAGTTATATTATGACATCTTCATAGGAAATCCTAAACCAAAGTTGCTAATCTCCTAAGGAAAAGTGCACAAATGACCTATTTTCACCTCCCTAGGGCATATTTATAACGTAATTTGACCTAATGGGCCCTTACCTTCATAACTGGCTACATCAAATTCTGCCTTTGAACCCAAATATCAGACCTCAGATCGTATTTTGAGTGTAGTTTTTCATCACCGACGCTTTTGTACCTATCAAATTAGCTTATCGATAAATTTGCCAAAATTTTTTGGAATCTTTCAAAAATTTGTCAATTTTTCCAAGGGGGCATCATCCTATCCTACGTCCACCAGGGCATGCTAAGGCATATCATGGGATGAATTCTCTTGATTATTCTTTGACACAATGCTTAACAATCACATTATGTCAAAGAGGGGCAAAATGTAGACATTGAAAAATGTCTCGGGCCTCCAAGCAACATTTTATCATTGATTGGCCTTCATCCTTGCATAATTAAATGATTCTAATTTTTTAAATATTCTCTAATGTCATCTTCCTCTATTAATTAAATAATTCACTTTATCTTATTCTTCCTTTGATTAATTTGAATAAATATCAATATTATTTAAATTACGTTACTAACACCTCCTTGTCACCTCATAATTAAGTAAATTTTATTTATTTAATTATTTATTTTCATTTTCCTCTATAATTAATTTTTTAATTATTTACTGTTTTCCTCTTTCTCTCATTAAATAATTTTAATTATTTAATGTTTAACAGTCCACCTTTCTTCTATAATTAAATAATTATTTTTAATTATTTAATTATTCATTTTCCTCCTTTAAATTAAATATTTGTCATTATTTAATTTGAATTTCTTCTTAGCTAAGCCCTAAATCTCAACCACTTTCTTGAGTTTTGGTCTATTCATCCTTATCCTTGTCTCAATCAATCTCATCCATTGATCATGATACTGTTATCACGAGGGTTGCACTTGAATGCAAAGTTGTAAAGCTCAACAATCCCGTGTAACATGGAAACACTTTCAATCCAGTGGGTTGCTCATAATGAAAGTGAATCTACAGATTATCAACTGGTTCCCCTTTTGATCTCCTAGAATCTAATGACTTGTGTAGGAAAAGAGAGAAAGATTAATCTATGAAACTAAAGGTAACTTGAATGATAAACTATTTCTAGGAGGTGATGCACCCAAAAAATATACTACTATTTAGGCTTTTCATAAGTTATGTTCTCATAAATATTTTAACACAACTCAATTCGAGCACTTTGAACACAAAAATAATTCATTAAAAGGATTTGTTTAACATTTTCTTACTAAGGAAAATAGGGTTTTCACAAATTAAGAAAAAAGATAAACTTATGAGCACAACTAACGACCTATGATTAACTGCTATTGTGTACATGCATTAAAAAATGAGATAGAAATTTAAAGGTTTCTGATATTGAAACACATCAAACTTGCATCAAATCATTTAAATGATACAAAACACTAGAAATTATGAAGGTAAACTCAATTTCTATTGAATATTCTGAAGGAAAACTCTGTAAAATCTAAATAATTTGCTGAAAATAAAGTGTTGTTATATATTAATCAGCTAAAAATAAAAGTTAAGCTACAAGTCTTTCCAATTTTCTTTGTTGTGTAAAAGGGAAATGGAAGCAAGAACTGAGAAAAAAACAAAGTCTTTTCTCAATATATACAAAAATAACTCCAAGAGCTAAGAGGTGGTAGAAATAGCTAATTGGAAGTGAAAAATATCTCATAAATATCTCCTCACGAGCAAAGACAAAAACCCATAAGAAGGGGGCCCACAACTAAAGCAAACTAAACAAAAACAGGCTCAAACTTCATCTGCATGATAGTCAACCCCAAAAGGCTCCTCAAAAGGCTCTTCAAACTGAAGATGTGACTCGAAACCCCTGTAGAACTCCACGGTTGATTTTTGCATGTTCTGATCTTCAGCTCCACCTCAATTATACTTTTGCATGATCAGTTAACTGAAAGAGACTCAAGTCTATCTTCACATCTTCACATTTTTTATGAATTCGAGCTAAAATAACACTTCAATTACAAGCCATGCTATTTCTCCTTCATAGAAAATTCCTATAACAAATATTAAGGTAATATTAAATTTGCACTTAATATTTGTCTAGAATACAAATGCATATGTGAGAAAATAAAAAGGTTTATAAAAGATATGAAAAACTTAATACAAAACCCCCTTGTAATTCTTGGGCTCCTTTGATACTAGGTCAATGAATTTACAATTTAAGACCACGACATATCAATAATGTGAAATGATTTCTCTAAAACTTAAGTCAAAAAGACCACCATCGAATTAGGGATTTTGAGTAAAAGCTATCGAACCCTAATCCTTTCTCATTTTGCACTTGTTTGCTTTTGGAGAAAACCTTCTACGCCACCAATGGATAGGTCTTGAAGCTTTACTTTTACCATTCATGTCTATTCTTCATCATTCTCTTGTTGTTTCTGGTGATTTTCTTGAAGAAATCCTACTAGGAATGAGTGGTAAGTGTTCCACAGTCATAAATCTGGTGAGTTTTCTCTGTATTCTCCATATTTGTAAACATTTTCAAGCCTTGAAGGTCGTGGCTTACTATAATTCTGATGCATCTTTCTTTGTTTACTTTCTCTATTGACATTTCTTTGCTTGAGGCTGAAACTGAAAAGCTTTTTGAAGCTTAAACGTGGAAATCTGAATATATTGTTCAACAGGGAACCTCTTGGTACGTTTCCACCACTTGAGTTGTTGCATTATCTTTTTTCCTTCTACTGGTAAAAGCTCACAATGGCTCAATAAACAAAAGATTAATGATTATATGTGCTTCTCTTTATTATCCATGAAATAACCATGAAACCTCTATGTAGTTTCCCTATTTGAAGGTCGTGTCTATAAAGTATACCTCTACTTATATTGTATAAAAGTAGCTCAATTCGAGCTTGACTCAAGGAAAACATCAATGAAACCTTGAAAGCTAAGGATTCTTTGTATTTAGTTTGTGGTTTCTTTCATTTTTATGGGGCCTTCTTCTGAAAGAGACAAAAGAGATTGTAGAAGGCCGCAGTCTCATGATGTACTAGGTATTCAATTTTTTTGTAAAACCTTGTATTTCCTCGATTTTTTTGTATCTTGCACTCTGGGTATTTTGTTTTTTTGCAGAAAAGAAACTTGTGCATCTGGGTATTTTATTTATTTTTCTATGTTGAAGCTCCTTAGTGCCTTCACGACTGTGACCTTGTATTTACTTGTTTATCTCTTCATTATGAACAACATGGATTTACTTCTTCTTGTTGTAAACAACCCCTTTGAAGCTTGCATACTCTTTTGATATTTTCATAAAAAGGCTTGAAAACCTAGTACTATCATGGCATTTTATTCATTTTCTCTCAAAGAAGGTGTACTTGGCTTCAGAATATGGCATAATATTATCTACTTTTTTGATAGAGATGGAAGACATATTATTTCATTTTGGGTTTGTGTTAATTTATGAAGCACATTTACTTTCATAGATATATCACTTTACCTTTTTGAGAGCACAAAAGAGAGAAAATTTAATATGACACCTATTTTTCTCATCATGGCTGTAGAATGTGCATACAGTCTTTTCTTTTCAGTTCATTGTATCCATTATGTGCAAGCTATACTTTGAAATTTGTCCTCTATACTATTTGAAATTTGTCCTTTGAGCTCTGTATGAAAGCTTAAAGATGGAAAATGACTATTATTACTGAATATAGCCCCCATTTTTTTGTATTTGATTTCTTGGTTGCCACTGTCATTTGATATTCATGATATGCTTTCATGATTCAAATGCTTCCAGTGTTGTTGTTGTTTAAACAATATGCCACCCTTAACATTTAACTGCCATTTGATTTGAAAATATGTCTGAATGTGATGATTTACAAGGGATTGTATATGTTGTTCCATAGCTACTATTGGGAATTTGTGGATTGCCTATTGTAAAAGATAAACATCTCATATGTATTATGCCATGTGCTGAAACCATATTATTGTTTTGACTATGCATGTTGTGACTTGAAAGTTGTGAATAAATATTATTCTCTAAAAGATAAAGTGTGTTTGCATAATATTCAAACATCAAATATTTTGTTGTTTTCAACATGTTGGGCTCAACCCTTGTGGAAGCTAGATTTTACACCACATGCTAAAATGTTGAACATGAGGAACTAGTAATGAAATATGTACCTGTACCTGCACAGTGAACAAACATGTTAGATAAAATAGATACACCGCTTGATGATTCTCTTTGGATATCTTGGATTCAACTGTTCATTTTTCTTTTCTTGATCAGTTATAAAGTAGCAAGTATTTCCTTGATTAGACATGCATGATATTTGTATGGAACCCAGAGCTCTAACATCTCCTCTTCTTGTAGATTTATTTCTTGGAGCAACAACTGGACAAGTCAAAAAAATTGGCACAACCTCCAACAATGGGATTCGTCATTCACCAGGCAATGACAGGTCCCATATCTAATTTTATGCATTTATTTTCCCAGATTTATTTTCTATTTTATATCTCTCGAATATAGTTACTCCCATGACTTGTGTGGGATTACAAAAACATTTCTTTTTAAATATATCAACTATTTCATATCATGTAACGACTTGTGTATTTTTCATTTGTGAATCACTACATAATATGAAATAACTAAATGAAATTGTTTGAAGCATATGTTTTGTAATCATGATGAAATGACAGTTTTTACATACCTCATTTTTGAACTACCTTCTTTTTTCTGAATAAACAATAATAACATATTCAAAACATAAACTACATAAAATAGTTTAGCTTCGTAAAGATATCCTTTGAATGTCTGCTTTCTTAATGAAGCCCGATTTGTTGATTTGTATGGATTGTTCAATAGTTTTACTCAAACTGTTGCATAATTCTGATAAACCATTTTTTTAAATCATTCATTTGGAAAGTTGATGTTGATTGGATTGTTTATGCATCAAAATTTTCTTACCCCATTTAAACAATTGCCTAATAAAACTTTACTAATTTGAGTTGGAAGCTAAAAATTAGTAACAATTATGGTGACCTCCTAGGGATTTTTTCTTGCTAAACAAATAATATTAGTTTCCTTCCTTATCCGTTAGGCATGGAGTTCATTTTTTGATTGAATTTTTTTGTAACTCATCTGCAAAAACCAAATAACAACAAACAAAACTGAAAGGAACTAGCATAACTCTGTTTAAGATAGAGCTAGAAAATGGTGCATCATCTGCACTTATGGAAAGCAAAAACTAAATTGAAACTAATGTGCAATGAGTACTTATTTAAAGAAAACAACTATTCTACTATATACATTTGCAAAATTTTGATCTTCAATAGCGTTGTTTGAGGTGAGTCCCATTGACATGGATTGAAAACACCTCTCCATTCAACTTTGAAAGATGGAACTAGGATAAATCTATTTAAGATAGAGCCAGAAAACTATGCAGCATCTGCACTTATGGAAAGAAAAAATTGAAATGAAACTAATGTGCAATGAGTACTTATTGAAAGAAAATAACTATTCTACTATATAAATCTGCAAACTTTTGATCTTTAATAACACTGTTTGAGGTGAATCCCATTGACAGGGATTAGCAACACCTCTCCATCCAACTTTGAAAGCTGGAATGTGTTATGTTGTTTTCATTCTATGATAATGTATGGTCCATCCCACATGGCATCAAATTTTGTGTGTTTACCTAGTCTGCTCTTGAGTTCATCCCATTTAAATACCAGATCTCCCTCTTTGAAAGTTCTTGGTGTTGCTTTTCTGTCAAACATTCTCTTCATTTGAGCTTGATGAATTTCCAAAGCTCCTTAATGCCTCTTTCCTTATTTCTTCCAGCTCCACTAGTTGTGCAAGCCTAATCTCCATAGGTTCTTCATTAATAAAATCTAGTTCTTTGATCATACTTAAGGTAGGAAGCTCAATTGAGATAGGAATTTTAGCTTCTTTACCATTTGTTAGAATGTAAGGTGAATTACCTATTGCTAGCATCATTCAGAATATTGTCCCTTTTGATATTGAATTAATTCCATTGTTGTTTCTTTCCTTTTTTGTTCACATTTTACATTCACAATCATGGTAATAGTATTGGCAGTCTAGGTAGAGGCATAACATTTTCCTTAAATAGACAACCATTGGTCAAGAAATTTAAGGACAATGGAGCATAAGAAAGGAAAGGCAATATTTATAATAGGATAGTCCTTTGAAAGGGCAACCTGAGACTAGGTTTCTCAAGAAATACCTTTTTATCTATGACCAATAACAAGGGAACAAGAGTTTACAAGCAGTAGTATTATAGAGTAATGTGGAAATGAGGCTTGATGACTATGAATGGCTGATATTTTGAGTAAGTTATGTTGTTGAGAATCATGAAGACACCAAAATATTATGGTATAGCAGTCTTTTAAAGGACAATATGGAAGAACACAACAATGACCATGCTATAGAGGGAGAGTGAGGGATCAAGAGGTCATGCTTCAAGGGTTTCATCACATTAGCAAGGTAAAATATATAGTTGATGAGGGAAGGAAATTGTACAATAACCATGAAAATTCGTGAGTGACCCCTATGAAAAAGACAAAGGGAGAGATTACAATGGGATGAAGCACAATCAATATTTTTCAAATCTTTGTGGAAGGAGAAAAGGAGAATTTGCTTCTATAGGGAGCTAACAACGTGGATGACATTAGATATATGTCATAATAATATTCAAATGATAAGGATGCAGAGGAAACGTAAGTCACAGCTTGTTAATAGCCTTGGATATAAGTGGCAACAAGTACTCTTGTTTCAGTAAATGAAGTAAAATGCTAGAAAAGAAACAAGGTTTGAGATTTACACAAAGGGACAGTCTAGGAAATAGAATTATGTGTATGACCTTTCTTCATTTTAGTACTTTCACACAAAATTAGACAACCCCACAATATGTACAGTGTTTGATAATGGCAATATATGGTAGAGTAAATAGTTGTAGGTCTCTAAGAGGCTATAGTAGTAGTTCTCATGAGGAAAGACACACAAGGTTTTAGAGATTAGTATGAGCAGATGTAAATTTTGATAATTAACTTGCTTATGCACAACACTCCTTGAGGTAGCAGCCACAATTGACTGTTAAGAAGATTCATGGAGGGTGCATGATATGAACAAAGGGAAAAAAAATAAAAATTCAAGGGGAAGATTGAATAAGGAACAACATATAATGACATTGAAAGATCAATGGGCTATCACACTACCAACAAGATAGTCCAAAAATATAGTTAGTATAAAGGGAAAAATTTCTTGACAGTTTAATTCAAATACATAGTCTTATCACCTCAACGGATGTTGAGATTGTCATAGAAAATTGAGAGAGTAATCATGAGACTGTCATGACGGTGAATACAATCAAGTTGCATGATATGTAGGACAATGAAAAATGCATGAGAAAGGCCATTTTACTAGTCTCTTTTGGGAATTCTAGTGGCTATGGGAAAAATTTGAAGGTGACAATCTAAGAAGCATAAAAGACAGTGTCATGGAAAAGGGATGGCCACTATAGTAAGGAGTATTCACCATGAAGGACAGTCATTGAAAAAGACATAATAAGATAAGTAGGTTGTCATGTCAATACCACAACAAGACTAATGACCAAAAACATGATTGACATGAAGGGCTTGGAGTGAAATCCATTAGACTGTCATACCCTTCATAGTACAATGGTTAAGAGATAACATCAAGGGTAGTCTATAGTCATAAGAAAGATGTTAAGGATCCAATAGTATTATTGTCCCAACAACCATGAGAGCCTGAGAAATTATTACATACTTGTATTCTAGGGACTTGAACAAAAGACATCACAAGAGGGAAAATTGGATGAGCATAGAGATAGTCCATTAGAAGTAGTCTGAGACTAGAACAGTGAGCTCCATGGGATAGTCACGAGCAATGAAGAAAATACATAAGGTGGAAGAGGATATTGAATAAGGCTTTCATCTATGGTAGAATGTGAGGGCACTTGCAAAGTATGATGCACAAGTATATAACAGGGAAAGGGGATGATGTATGATGCACAAGTATATAACAAGGAAAGGGGATGACTCCAAATGATGACTTAAAGTCCAAAATTAAGAAAATTTATTTCTCTATGCCTTACAAATTCCTATTTCTCCTCAAGAATCATTCAAAAAACATTTCCTGTTATCTTGCAAAGAGCAGTTTTGGCATTCAGTGAAAGGTTACACAACTTAATGTTCTTTATCAGCACAATGGACAACATTCAAACTCTTAGGGGAGTGTTTATGAGCAGTTTTTTGGAGTTAAGGGCAGTTCTAGATATTTAGTGGTCAGTTGGAGGGGATATAGGAGTAGTTGAGAACATGTATGAGTCTTGTTGACAGTCATATGAGACAAAAGACAGTTGAAAAGGGTAACTTTATTCTTATCAACACCACCAAGGATTTTTTAAGGAATCCAACATGAAGAAGGAATCTTCAAGCGCCCAAGGTTCAAAGAAATAGTCAACAAAGAGGAAAGGGGCATTTAATAAGTCTTTAGTATTTGTCCTACATTCTCTCTAGCGTAGGATAGACAAAAGAAAGCTATGTCTCATTTTTGTGGAGTTCTTTCACTTCTCAAAAACAACATTGTAAACTTAAAAAGTTTCTTTTCTATCTTTTATTGTGTATTGTAACTCACATTTTCAGTTTTCGATTGAAAATAGACTCTTTGTAACACATTATCAAACAATAAATATAAATTTTCAAACTATGTATGATTGCAAGAGAATCTTCTATCAATAAAATGAGCATTTTGGCCTTGAAAGTTCTATTTCTATTATGTTTATTAGGTAATAGATGTTTGTTTCTATGATTTTCATATTGGAACACTCAAATGGATGTCTTATTTCTGTCATTTCAAAGTAGAGGAGATATATTTTTGTAGGTTATTTTTTGTGCCATAGTTCAAATAGGTATTAGGTTGTAAAGAAAAACATACTTTCTTCCTCTCTAAAACTACAAGAAACATAGACCTTTTGGTGAAACACTTATACACAAATATGTCAAACACTTTTGTTTTCCATGAATAGCTGGAAAATTGATTAGTTGTATGTTCAAAATATTAGTCCAAAATCTAAAATAACACATTTTCGATGCATCACCTTAGTAGTAGGTTAATTTAAAGCAATTCTTTCTACCTTTTTCCATCAAGTGGGTAGTTTAAATTAGGATAGGTGATAGAGCCAAGGGAACCAGACCTCTCCAGAGGTTCCTTTTCATCCTAGGTAGCTCACAACCTTGAAAGGATCCCATGTTTCACCAAGTAAGCTAAGTTCTACAACTTAGCAAGGGTGCGTATTTTGGTGATAATAATAACAAATGGATTTGTGGACTATGCATTAAATGTTGGTGCTGGTGAAATATTAATAGTTGTTGTGCTATGCGATTTTTTTCCAAGTGGTAAGCTCATGTTCAATTGTTGTGATGTGATTATATGTGGTGAAGTTGTTGTATTAGCTACACCCTATCCTTGAGATAATGTATTTCGTGATTCCTCTATAATAGTGGAAACATCAAAGGGAGTTTGGCTCCATTTTGTGCAAGTGTTAAAAAATTATTACTTAGGGTGAGCATATATAAGTTCATCAAGTTTTTACAATATCCTAGGATCTTGTGATGTATTGTCTCTTTCTTCTTGTGTAAGTCTTTGTTTGACATCACTTAAGGTATAATCGTTAAATGATGTTGGATGTTGAAATTGTGATGTTGATTGATCATTGGGCATAGACCCAAAGTGAAAATCAATAGTGGGGTTATATGTATGGTTGAATGTAGAATCCATTTTTTCATTTTCTCTGGGATTGTGTGACAACCATAAAAGATTATTTTTTAGAGTTTTGATTTTTTGGATATTTTGTGTTTTTAATATTTTGACTATTTTGATGTTTTTGGATATTTTAAGTATTTTAGAATATTTTAGAATTTTAGAATTTTTTGGATGAATGCAAGACTAGTATGAAGTTTAATCTATGTTTTTGGGATTTTGACTTTTTGGAAAGATTTTGGAAAATGCAAATATCCTAGATTTTTTGACTTTTGACCTTAGAAGGAGGGTAGATGAATTTGTTTTGAAGGACTAATGTGATCTAATGAAATTCTGAAACCTTGAAAAAGACAACTAATGGTGGTTTGATAAAAATTTGAATTTTAACTAGACTTGTGAGTTAAAAATCCTACTTTATTGGTGAGATAATTTTAGAAAATATGAGGTTTAAGATGTTCAAGAGATGACCCTATAATAATCAAAGATTTGGTTTGTTTTATAATTTCAAGATACTGAGATGAATTTCTAAGATTTAAGATGATGATTTTATACTAGGGATGCAAGTTTAAAGATAGGTAAAACTGGAAAAGTGCTTAAAATGTAAGATTAAAGCTAGAAAAAAACTTTGTTTTGATACTAGTTTTTGTGTATAATAGGTTGTATCCTTTATACGTTCAAAAATAAACTTTGATTTATCTGTGTGAATGGATGCAGTAGAGAATAAAAATATGTGGTACAAGATAGAGACAAATGTGGTATAAAATTTGGTAATTGCATCACAGATAGAACTCAAAAATTATGGAACAGAGGTCCAATTGTGGTGCTAATTTATATAGTTGTGGTGTATGAATTTTTGAGGTTTTTGAATATAGATGTGTTGCAGATTTATGATAGTCATGTTTCTAAATAGACATAGTTGTAGTGTAAGATAGACATATTTTTTGCATAAATTAACATATGTGTCACACAGTTTCTATGTTGTAGAATCATAGTTGCAACCCACATTTTAACAAATGTGGTGCATTAGCTTTTTTTAGAACAGTTTTCTAAGTGACTCTATGAGTATTTTTTTTTTAGGTTTTGACTCTAGACACTTGTAAAACATAATAAACAATAGACAATAGACAATAAATAGGTGACAAGGATAAGGCCCTAAGGCTAAGTGCTATCACTGGTAATAACCAACCCAAGACAAATAAGAACAAGCACAAATTAGCTATTCAATCAAGGTGTGTAAATTTGTAGTAGGACCAACTCATAGTAAAGTGATAAATACTCCAAAAGATTGGATAGTTAAACAATTAAAAATAATTGTTCAATACCTTTCTATATGAGAGCACATAGCTAGACGCCCAATGACACAAGCCCAATATGACACATGTTCACCTTCTTTCTCTCTTTAAGAGGCTATTGCTAGAAACCCAATAGCATTAAGTGACTTTATGTTATTTAATTAATAAATTTTAATTCATTCCTTCCTAATTAAATAAATCTTATTTATTTAATTATTTCATAATTCTCCTTAAATTTCTCGATTAACTAAATAAATATTATTTATTTGATTACCTTGTTGACCATTCTTAATCTTCTAAATTAATTAAATAATATTATTAATTGTTTAATTAAAATTCATTCACCATTTTTTCAAATAGAGAATAAGATTATAACAAAGCATGAATTAAATACAACAACCACTAAACTATAATTCTAGCTAATAATTAATCCAATCAAACAATGAAGCACAATCAACATAATAAAATCAAATAACAAAACAATGCAATTACGTTCCTTGTCTCAAACTTGATTTACCTCCATTGCTCCTCTTTGTTTTGCCTTTGCTCTGAATTATGTGTGCACTATATTGCTTCAAGATCAATAAGAATGAATAAGATCCATGGATGCAAAATGCCAAAGAATTGTGGTTAGCCTTTGAATGAGAAAGAAGGTTGCTTTTATAGAAAATGATGATTTGAATGGATGATCAAGATCGACTAATGAACTGAATAGATCAAAGGTGGAGGATTGTTGAGAAGAATTGATTACTGAGTTAATTGATTGCAACTAGTTGCACGATTTTAGTTAACTCTTCACATGGAGGAGTTAAAGGAATTGATTGTTTCATTGACTCTTAATGAGTGAGAGTGAACTAATTTGATTGATTAGTAGACTAACATTGATTAGCCACTTGACTGAGAGAGTGTTCATTAAAAATGAAGTGAAATAATGAATAAGATAATAATTAATTTTATATAAATCAATTATTAATTGAACTTGCAAGTGAGGATTAATAAATAAATAAAAATGTTTTATTTATTCATAATGAGTGGATAATGTTGAGATGAAATAGTATAATTAAATAATTATTTAATTTTGGAAGTGTGAATGTGGATAATTAAATTATAAATGTAATTATTTAATTTAGGAAGTTGAATGGATGTTAATTAAACAATTAATAATTATTATTTAATTAATTTAGAAGAATAAGAATGGTCAATGAAGTAATTCAATAAAAAAGATTTATTTAATTAATTAGGAAGATTAATGAGAATTAGGACACAATTAAACAAGATTTATTTAATTAGGAAGGAATGAATTAAAATGAATTAAGTAAATAACATAAACTCACTTAATTAATAGAGGAATATGCATTTAGATGATAATTAAATAATTAAGCATTATTTAATCATTAGGAAAAGGGTGATAATTAGTGTTAAAATCTTACTCGCAAGATAGGACAATTTTAGGTATCTACAGTTACAATGGTACTTGTGGGCATGCTTGTGTTTGTGATTTATTAAAATTTTAATTAAAGAACATATTTCTTTAATTATTTTTCTTGTGGTTGGTTGCATAAGCATTTCCCATGTATTTTTTTTACAATAAGATTTTAGTGTAGATGTAAAACGTATTGTGTTTTCCATTTGTATGTATATTAACAATTTTATTTTAATGCACATTAATAAATAGATTGTGGTGTGGAATATTATTTGAAGGCAAGGTTCCTTACCTGATAGTGTGGTGTATTTGGGTGTGCTTGTGCTTGTGATTTATTTGATGTTTACTTGAAGAGCATATTCATTTGAATGCAATGCCTTTTCTTGTGGTTGGTCAAATACATCTTTCCCATGTTTTCATTTGTTACAATAAGATTTTAGTGCAGATGGAAAAAAAAAGTGTTTTCCATTTGTATGTATGTTAACAATATTATTTTATGCACATTAATAAACATATTGTGGTGTCCACGATTGTTTGAAGGCATGGTTCCTTAACTATTACTATGGTGTTTGTGGGCATGCTTGTGTTAGTGATTTATTTGATGTTTACTTGAAGAGCATATTCCTTTGAATGCAATACTTTTTCTTGTGGCTGGTCACATACACCTTTCCCATGTATTTATTTGTTACAGTTTTGCAGATGGAAAAATGAATTGTGTTTAACATCTATATGTATTTAAATAATATTATTTTCATGGAAATTAATAAATAGATTGTGTTGTCCAAGATTATTTGAAGGAAGGGTTCATTACATGTTACTATGCTATTTATGGGCATACATGTTTATGATTTATTCAATTTTTAGTTGAGAGACACATTCTTTGTGTATTCTATGTAGAGTGAAAATTTAAATGTAGTGTAGATTCATAAAGATAGTTTGTTAGTTCAAACACAACTTAAATAATAAAGACACTTTGTTATTGAAAACAGTTTAATAAGAGACCTAAAATAGATTAAATGTGTATTGCACAAAACTAAGAACATAAAAAAGACACTCAGCATAGATGATACACAAACTCATACATACATATATATAAATTCATTATAAAACTAGTCAACTTCCAATGAAGAGATGACATAATTATAATTACGTAGTGTGCATGAAATGGATATAATAAAAAAATGATTAAACAACAAACATTTTGTAACAGTCCTATATGTTTATATTATATATGAAATAAATCTAGTTACAACATATAGATGAGACATTATAGTCATAAATTTTGTTACTTCATATTTCCTTAATTAGCATTAGTTACACCTCCATCAATGGTATCTACAGGCATATGCACTACCTATTTATACAATCCATTCCACAATTCTATTATACACTCCATAACATCAAACATGGAATTATATTTCATGGATGGAAGCCATAACATATTATTTTTAGTCTCACATGATGCCCCGTGATTATTATTGATTAAATATTGTTGATGCAATTCAAGCTAAAATACCACATTCCTATTGGTCAAATATATGATTTCTCTTCTCCATTTCACTTATTAACAAATTAAGCCTTTCATTATATGGTTCACACACCTAAACATTCTATAACAACATGTGAATGTGTACAACCTCAAGCATTATCTGAGCTTAAATTGATTGCATTGTTGCATTATTTTATCTATCTATGTTAAAACCCCCTATTTGGATACCTTTGTTGAAGTTTTTCCCTTCATGTCAAAGGTTGAATTTTCAAATATTTCAACATTGACATTGGTGTTGTCTTTTTCAGCAATCTTCCTCTTTCCCTTACCAGCTTTTCCCCTTGCTGTTCCTTCATTTCTACAAAAATTTATTACTTAAATTCATCATGTTATACCTTTCAATTATAGAAATAACATGTAAAAAATGCAATATAATAATATAAGAAAAATATCAAAGGGGAAAGTGTACCACTTAGGATTCACATTATGTTGTACACATGGAGTATACGATACTTTAATTCAAATAACACTTATGATACATAGTAATTTTAGATGTTTGTAATCAAGCAACATGCAAACCAAGAAAATGAAGATACAACAAACAAAGGCTGGATGAGAATAACATCAATTCTACATACAACCAACATAGGAGAAAATGGATAACATATACCTTTACGATTCTTTAGTTTTGAAGGCCATGTTGCAAGGAGTAGGCATAGGTTAATCAACTTACCAAAAATTTATTAATTGTATTGATAAATATTATCTTTTATTAAGTGAAGAGCTAATTGTCCAAGTCCGCTAAACAATAGGTCAACACCTAGAATACAATTCTTTTAGAAAAAACAACATATGAAAGAAGTTACATAGTAAATTAAGTTTTCAAATGACAATAAGAAGTCTAAAATGAAATTTAAAATAAGATATTATTACAACATAGAAAATGATTTAACTTAATGCCATAAGTTTTAGATGATAATGTATTAACGTGAATTTGCACCCCTAGTGCAAATCCCCTTTTTTCCCTTTAACACCTTAGAAAATCAAAACTAGAGTTTTAATTCCACTTAAGCTTGCTGCTTGCATTCCACTTCACACATGGTTTGCATGTCGGTGGGGGCGTTTCTATCGGAGACGCTCGCGCAACACATAAACGTCTACGCAACGTGCTTACGTCCTTGGCAGATTCCTACAACTGAGACTATAGAGGCGTTACATTTTTAATTGGAAGTCAAAGAGAAATCCCCCTCTTCAATTGGCTGACCCGAATATGGTTGTTTTTTACCTTCTCCTTCATATTTTCATCCATTCATCCATTATTCCTCTTCAACAAATTTTTTGGCAAGTTGGCTAGACTCTTTGAGCATTCACTTCCAAGCTTTGTAGCAGCACCCTTCACTCTATTATAGCAACTCAACACTCCATCACTCCAACAGGGTGAGTACAGGACACACACCGAGGCAACAGAGGCTTGAGTCCCTCTCGTTCAATCCTCCACAAGCCTTGAGCACTTTGGATGGAGGTGGTAAGCTCCTCCCTTCTCTCCTTTTTCTTTTTCTTGGGTAAGCACTTACTATTTTGTTGTGTTTCTTGCGTACATAGCTTGTAGTTTCTTTCCTTTATCATTTCTCTATACTATTCCAAACTTGGTTGTCCGTGGAGGTGGAAACACCAAGATGGAGGTTTGACTGAGGCAGGCCCCTATACAACCCCAAAAATTTCTCCCTTCCTTGTGTGCAGGTGGAGAGTGAGTGGAGCAAGTTGGCGAGGAGAGCATTCTACGAGATCATCTTCGTCACCTTGGTGGTAATACATTTCTTTTATCGTATTCACATTTTCTTTTCTTTCCTCTAAATCTCATTCTCTCACTTTAAACGTCTCTAGACTAGGTTAGTAGTCTTCCTTTTGAGTAAGAACCCTGTCTTCTCAGTTCTCTAGTTGTACGGACGCCAATGCACCTATGAGACACCAGTGCGCCACGCTATCATCCCAGAACTACGCTTCTGTCTTCAGGCAGAGAGTTGCCTGAGACACGAATCTAACTTTAAAGGCCAACTCATATGGTCTCCTTCCTACATTTGGATTGCAGAGTGATCAAAGGGTTCACAATCCTCATCATCCTAACTTCCCTTTAAACTAAGGTGGGTTAGGGAAGCCTTTCCACTCTTGGCCTTTTGTGACCTAGGGCCTTGCAGTGGGTGGTCCCCCTCTCACATTTTTGGTGAACCTGACGTGAACCAATGTCAATCCATTTGTCGACATCCTGAACTTTTTATCGTATACCCCTTGGTCCTTGTACCCTAGTGTATTGTGAAAGTTTATGAGCCTCATGACCCAGTCTATGACCTCTGGGCATATTGTTAGAAGAAGTCTGTGACACATTCCGATGGAAAAGATGTAGCTCTCCTCTAACTTCACTACATGCCTTTTCTCTAGATCCATGATTGGTCTGTCTACATAGGAGCACATAGCGCAAGGCGAATCTAGATTTCTTGATGAAATTGATTGTGTCCCTACTCCTCCTGCATCATCAACCTCCTCATTCATAGACAAGCATGAGGTTTTCCATTTCCCTTTTGAGTACGTCGTTAGTCTCGATAAGGGGTTAGGTGCATTGGAAAATCACGTGGAAGGCAACCTGAAGTTGGCCAGGGCTGCTAAGGTGATCGGGAAAATAAGGTACATGGTGGAAAAGGATTAGATAGGTGTCTAACTCTTAGCTAGTCTCGCCGGTCTAGCTGAAGCATGCGCCCCATCGGGCTTTGGTCGCTTAATACGAGGTGGCCTCTTCGAGGAATGCGAGAGACAACTAGAGATGTCAATGCCTCCTATATTCATGTATATGACTGACATAGTCCCCTCGATCAATATACCCTCTACTTTTGAAAGCTTAGACACTGTCAAAGTAAACAAGAACCCTTTGGATTTTGACTTCACCCCTTATGTCACCTCTGGTGGTGGAGGATTTGGTGGAATGATGGGTGGAGGCTTTGGTGGTAGGAACTTTAGAAGTGGAGGTGGCATTGGCGGAGGTGGTGCCAATGGGAGTTATGGTGGTGGCTTTGGCTCTGGTGATGGCTCTGACAAAAGTCACACTGGTTGTGGCAACATCAGTAGTGACTCTGGTAGTGGTCACAGTGGTGGCACCGGTGGAGGCCACACCGGTGGCAATGGCATTGGTGGAAGTTCCAGCGATGGCTTTGGCAGTGGTTCTGGTGGTCCTCTATCTTCTAATGGCCCTATCCTGAATACTCTTCTTCAAAATATGGGGAAGATGCAAAATCAGCTGGTGAACCTGTCCCAGGCCTCATCTCAACCCAGCTTTCAACCTTTCTCCCGACATAGCTTGTTGTCGGTTGCTATTCTAAACACTCCATTCCCGCTAGGGATGGGGATTCCAAAATTTGAGAAATACGATGGTAAAGGGGAATCACAAACATGTGTGCCCACCTTTAATGCCTTGTGCACAAATTTCTTCCATCATGATGCATTAATGGCTAAACTATTTTCCTAATCCCTCAAAGATACAACACTAGATTGGTATAGTTCTTTTCCCGATAATTCCATCTTCACATTCGATCAGCTTGTGAACCAGTTCTTTCAACAGTTCCAAGCCAATATCAGACTGAAGATGACCTTCTCAGACCTTGTTCATTGCAAACAAGGGGACAATGAAAAGGTTATGAACTTTATAGTGTGATATCAAGCACTCTTCTCACAGATCTCATATCTGTTACCCAACTCAGATGTACAGAAGGTCTTCATAGGAAATTTATAGAGACATTGGCAAGAGAAATTCACCCTCATGAAGTATCCCTCTTTCACACATCTCTGTGCAACCCTACGAGAATATTAGCAGACGGTGGTTTAGTTCAGGGGTTCTTCCTCACGCTCCCATCCTGAAGGAAGATTTATCGTATCGATTTTCGAGAGAGGTAAATTTGTTGCGAATGTAGTAGCCATTGTAGATAACAACGGCCTTCGATGTGACCAAAAATTTACAAAACTATTGGAGTCTTATTCTTCTATCTTTGCAGATTTTGGTGAAGGATAAGATCCTTACCTTACCTACCCCTAAACCAGTTATAGAACCATACCCTAGCTATATGAAGAGAACATGTATTTTAAATACCATCAAGTTAATGGACATGATAGCAAACGCTGCATGCGCCTGCATCATGAGATACATGATCACATCGAGGACAGTACTATCCATCTTGATGGGAATAAACACAATACGAACAAATCGGTGGTGAAAGCTAACAGTGAATTGCAGACATACATGGATCTATTTTTGTTGCATTCTGCTAACATGATTATCGATCCTAGTGATCCTTTTTCTCACCCAGAGGCGTATGTTAACATGGTCATTGTTACTCCCTCTACTCGTCTTGCAACTAGCTCACCGAATGTAACATTTACCTCGCAAGATGTTCCGAAAAACAAAAAACCTTCTCCATTATATATTCTTGCTCGCCTCAATGGTAACATTGTGACAGGGATCTTGGTTGACCCCATGAGTAGAGTGAATGTCATCATAAAGGAGACATTACTCTTGAATTCCCCACAAAGGGAAGAATATGAAAAAACCAAATCCATCATCTGTACACATGATAAACTTTCTCTTAAACCTTATGGATCGATAACGTTGTTCATCCTAGTTGGACCTAGGACTGTACACACGATCTTTGATGTCATTTCCGAATTGGACCTATTTAGAGTGAAGCTAGGCATACCTTGGCTGGCCTCCATGAATGGGATAGCCTCTGTGGTACATAAGTGCCTTAAATTCTCCCACGAAGGTGTCGTGCATGTGGTGCATGACACTGTATATCAGCATGTGGTATCCCATGGAGGATATTTGTTAGATCACTTTTGGCTCACTCCAGTCGGTTTGTTCCCGCAAAGAATGAACCTACTTTACAAGAACTATGTGAAGTACAAGACTAGAGGCAAGGGACAATCAAAGTTGACTCTTCTTGTAGTTGAGTTGCCAGCTACCTCCTCCTCCTAAAAGGGAAAGGAGAAGGTCGCTTCCTCCCAAGCTGACTCATCTGCTCCTCTCTCTTGGGAAGAGTACTAGATGAACAAGCCTGGACTCTACCTATTGATTCCAATGACGCATCCTTAGCGAAAGCCCAAGATCAGGATATCAGATCTCCCTAATGGGTCTCCAGGGCCCTGGTATTTTTTATACGATAGAAAGAAAGGCTTGCGAAGATAGTTTTCCCCTCAACCTATTCTTGTTCACCCAAACGAAAAAGGGCCCACCTCTAAGGTGGTAGAGATAACTCATCCCTCCATTTTTGAACTCGTTTCTCTTGCTTACATTCAAGAGACTTCCCTTCTGCTAGAGACAACCATGGAGGACACTCCCATGGTTGAGTAGGATCCTTTTTTTCCTTCACAAGTTCTGACTTTTGGTGTGAAGATCTATATAAATAGCCTTACACACGAGTGTAAGCACTGGCGAAAGACTCTCTTGGCCGAGCAAGCCTCCTTACATAAAAAGGAGGAGGAGAATACCACATCTCCTACTTTGTCTTCCTCTCTCCCCCCTTCTGTCTCTGTTCAACCCCGTTCTGAACTTCTTCTGGCTCCCACTATGAGCACACCTGCACTGGGAAAGGTGCAAGTGTTCATCACTCCTTCGATGAAGCCGCCCTTGTTGAATTTTTTTTTGGATGTCTTGCCTTTGCCAAAGCCCGTGGATATGGTGAAAACTTCGATCATATCCGCTATGGTTCTTTCATCTTCTCCCTCAATCCTTGCTTCGTTTGTGGGCAGTTCACCTCCTCCGACAAAGAAGAAGGTAGAGCGTGGTCCCTCCAGCAATGGAGGATGAAAGAAGAGCCCACCTTCCTCAAAAGGTGGCCCCACACTAACTTATTTTGTCCTACTAACGGAACCAACTCCAACCTCTCTCGAGTTCGTCACTACTCCTGAGTTCCTCGGTGAGCCTAGTAGTGAACCTTAGGTGCAAACTCCTCCATCTACCGAGGTAAAACATGGCACTCCTATCAAGTGCATGTTCAACTCGCTGGATAAATTTTCAGCCCTATCGGCGATCTTTGCAAGGTCATTGACCTTGGACCCACAAGAGCTGAGCGACAGAGAACTTATAGGTCCCTCCGCCTTAGCCCTTGTTATGGGAGGATCAAAAGCTCCTCCCCTTAACATTACACCATTGCATGCTCATATTCCTTCCTACGATGATCTAGAGTGGGAGGTTGATGACCTCTTGGTTGACCAGTGTTAGGGGGAGACCATCTTCTTAATCTTTAAATTATATGTGTGTACGTGTTGTGACATTTGTTCCCCGTGATCATGCTCTTTGTGCCTGGATGATCCACGTCACCCCTGTTGGTGCTTGGATATAGGTGTGGTGTGTGTGTTGTAAAACTTCCTCTATTCATGTCATCATTCTTCCATGTTTGTAATTGAATTTTGATAAATTGGGGATGATGCAAAGCGTCGGGAGCATTTAGGCCTCCTTCCATGTTGACCCGATTTTTATTTTACTTTGTCTTTTGTACATTCTTCTTGATCTGGTTGGGGATTGATGATATTTCACCTCTTATCGTGGTTACCTACATATATATAAATAAAGGCATATATGATCCCGCATAACCAGATCTCCTATGCCCTTTGTTCGCGAACTGTTTTCCTTATCTTTTTTCTTTATCTTTCTCTCTTCTTTGCTTGAGTTTTCCCTTTCAAGTGTGACAACGCATCTTCTACATCATTTGGTCTTTAGAAAATGCATTCATGGCAAACAAATATTTTTCAAAGACCCTTCACATACTTCTTTGTTAAAATCATATTCTCAGCTCGAAACCCTAATGGAACATGTTTCCTTCATCAAGGGTTCATAAATAAAGGACTTGGAGATCCTCCTCCAAAGCAGGAATGGTCTTAGTCTTCCCCTCGTATGAGCACACCTCCTTCCTCTTGAATTCCTTGATGAAGTGAACAACTTTCAAAAGGATTCCTTGGTGACGAATCAATTCAAGAAGGAAGACATTGACTATGGAACAACGTGTCCCTTGAGTGGATCCCTCCTCTTCACGTTGGGTTCCCAAGGGACCCCTTTTGAAAAGTTTCAAATGATTTCTTGGCGTCTAGACCGGGGTCAGCCCGATTGGACCGATTTCGCATTTTCATGTCTAGTCTGAGGGCAGCCTGACTAGAATTCACTTTACATCTTTGCATCTAGATTGGGGGCAGCTCGACTAGAATTTATCTTTTAGACAATGCATCCCTTGAGTGGACCCTTCTTCCTTTTGAAGGGTTCCCAAGGGATCCTTTTGAAATTCTTACAACTTAGCGATGGTCTACGTGACTGTCCATTCATTGGCCTATGTGGCCACTTTTTGATGTGTTTTATATGCGGGTAAACATGTCGCCACCTCTGACTCTGCAGAGTTCCCTTTTGCTCGGTCTCCCTCATGTGAGAGTTCTTGGGGGATACCTTACTTGCAGGCCTATGGGTCTATAAGGTGCTTTTCCTGGTTTCCTTCATGTGAGAGTTCTTGAAGGGTAACCCCCTTTTTAGGACCGTGAGCCTATAAGGTACCTTTGTACTTCAACTTTGTAGTTTTGTGGAACTATGAAGTCCTCTCCTGCACTTCTGGGTTTGCCAAACCATGCTCTGCTTCCTCGTCAGTTCAGGTATACATCTCTTACTCTGCTACTTCCTTAATACTCTATTTTACCGAAGCACTCATTAGTACTCATGCTGACTAAAGTGGGGGAAAAAAAAAAAAGAGAGAGGTGGACCACTCACTGCAAGGCCCTAGGTAACAAAAGGCCAAGAGCAGAAAGGCTGCCCTAACCCATCTCAATTTAAAGGGAAGTTAGGATGATGAGGATGAGAATGATGAGGATTATGAACCCTTCGATCACTCTGCAATCCAAATGTAGGAAGGAGACCAGATGAGTCGACCTTTAGAGTCGGATTCGTGTCTCAAGCAACTATCTACCTAAAGACGGAAGCACGGTTCTGGGATGACGACACGGCACACTGGCGTCTCACAAGTGCATTGGTGTCCATACAACCAAAGAACTGAGAAGAAAGGGTTCTTACTCAAAAGGAAGACTACTAGCATAGTCTAGAGACGTTTAAAGTGAGAGAATGAGATTAAGAGGAAAGAAAAGAAAATACGAATACGATAAAAGAAATGTATTACCACCAAGGTGACAAAGATGATCTTGTAGAATGCTCTCCTCGTCAGCTTGCTCCACACACTCTCTACCTACACACAAGGAAGGGACAAATTTTTGGGGCTGTATAGGGGCCTGCCTCAATCAGACCCTCATCTTGGTGTTTCCACCTCCACAAACAACCAATTTTGGAATAGTATAGAGAAATGATAAAGGAAAGAAACTACAAGCTACATACGCAAGAAACACTACAAAACAGTATGTGCTTTACCCAATCAAAAGAAAAAGGAGAGAAGGGAGGAGCTTACCGCCTCTGTCCAAAGTGCTCAAGGCTTGTGGAGGAGTGAACGAGAGGGACTCAAGCCTCTGTTGCCATGGTGTATGTCCTGTACTCGCCCTATTGAAGTGACAAAGTGTTGAGTTTCTGCAATGGAGTGAAGGATGCTACTACAAAGCTTGGAAGTGAATTCTCAAAGAGTTTAGCCAACTTTCCAAAACTTTTGCTGTAGAGGAATAATGGATGAAGATATGAAGGAGAAGGTAAAAAATGACCATATTCAGATCTATCAGCCAAAGAGGGGTGTTACTCTTCGAATTCCAATAAAAAATGTAATGCCTCTATAGTCTTAGCCGCAAGAATCTTCCAAGGACGTAAGCGTGCCACACAAACGTTTGTGCATTGCGCGGGCGTCCCCGACAAAAATGCTCCCACCGACACACAAACCAAGCACCAAGTGGAATGTAAGCAGCGAGCTTAAGTGGAATTAAACCTTTGCTTTTGATTTTCTATGGTGTTAAAGGGAAAAAAGGGGATTTGCACTAGGGGTGCAAATTCACATTAATACAGATAATATGTTTAAAGAGGCAATACTAATGTACAATTATCTTTCCTTCTCATTATATCCTATGCTATCTATTTTATGTAATTGAAGAAAGGCCTTCATAAATTTGAATAAACTTCTTCAATTCCTTGTTCACAGATGAAGGGGTGATTCCAAGAGCTCAAGTCCTTATAGTTTCTCAAGTAACAATAGGTGGTAGAAACCATGTCCTTTCACCCTTTCACTTTGTCCTCCTTGGTCCTATAACAATCCTTTCAATGATAATAAGTACATTAAAGAATTAACCTATGGAAACCTATCAATTTGTTATGTTGGATAAAAAATATAAGGTACAATAATATAGAAAGCAATAAATCCTTAATTTGTACCACTAGGAGAGAATGCCTCAAGTCCAAAAGGTTCCATATCTCAAATGAATTTACATAATCAAATAGAATGTCTATGAAAGGACTAGGATATGATAGTGTGATGTCAAGAACAATGGCCTCGGTAATGTGGATTTTGATGGAACCTCATGGAATTGGAATGTTGTAGTAAAGTGAATTTCTACTCACATTAGTGACAATTAATTTTCCAACTAGTTTACCCCCTACATATAGGTTGACATGATCTCCAACCATAAAAGTGCTCACCTCAACATCTATCCTCTCATCGTGCAGAAAATTTGGGTGCAATGGAAGGGTCATTAATGTGAATCATAATTCAATTAAGAGTTAAAAATTCATTATGGATATGAAGATGACACATGGAAATACCTCATGACACTACTAATTGAGATGGCTAGTCAATGCTCTCCCCCTTCTCATCATGTTAGCCTTTCCCACTTTCATTGTGACTACCTCAATAATAAGGTCAAGCCAAGAATGTAGATCTCCTTTAATGTTGTTATCTTAGAAAATAGGAAATAAAAAATATATAACCAAAAAATTAAAATTTAAAACTATAATTTATAATTATAATTATATCAATTGAAAATACAAAGCACACTTTAGATATTTGAAATCATAAGGATGTAGGAAACACCTAAATATTTCTTTGATCATTGTGATTCTTCTTATCTCACCAAAGATTCCGAAGAGGAATATCATCATCCTACCAGAGAAATTTCAAATATATAAGAACATAATTTACAATCTCTATCCTTATTTAATAAATAAAAATAAAACACACTTCCTCTTTTACTTTTTTGCTACCCTACTAAGCCACCCTTTCCTCTTTGTTTCCCTACCGAGGCACACTTTCCTCTATCAAATCTAGGGTACCATGCATAGGCCCACCACTTCATTCTTCACCATTTCCCTATAATGACATGAATGTTAATGTTACATCAAAATATTATACATCCAACCACTTCATTGAAGTAATCAAACATGTTTAAGAGTAGATTTATAAGTTAACATTATGTCCAATTTATTTCTCTTAAGAAACCTTAAAATTTGTGTCCATGTTTCCTCCCTCTTCTTTTCAATGTTGGATGACCGCCTTCTAGATATAGCATATTCATTTTCTTTGGTAGGTATTGCTTCCTCTCTTGAACTGATAGTACCCTCATCAGGCTTGACATTAACTTGTTGACCATCACTCTATCATGACATGTTTGTTAATGTTATGTTGAACTCATATGCAAATAAACATAAAAGTGAACTGATAAAAATCACATCTAAGAGTTGAATTGCACATTACCATTTGAACAATTTTATTTCTCTCCTTCAAAATTAATATTTTTCTCCTTCTTTTCTCCCTCTTTTCCTTAGTGTTGTGAGACTGCATTACAACTTTAACTTCCTTTTCTTTTTTATGAAGTTCATCATAGTTTTTTTACCATACACTCTACATACCCATTTGATTACACATCTTCTCTACATATTTTAGCATACCCTCAATTGGTATTCAAAATAATTCTTCCTCTTTTTAATATACTTCTTCATTTTTTCAGGGGAAGGAGGTGGATGTTTTTGTTGTCCTATCACACTTTGAACATGCTTTCATGATGTAACAAAAGGAATATTGTGCTTCAAAATTTGATGTATATGTAGCATTCTCAAATCCCAAAATTTTACCCCTCCACCAATGCAACATAAAATGTACTCATAGAAGAATATTGATCTACTACCCACCTATTTTTTTCTATGATGAATACCAACCTACACAAAAAAATATAAAAAAATAACATAGCCTATTTTAGGAAAACAGACAATCAATGCACAACATTTATACAATTCCAAATGAAGTAATAATTGAAATATTATATCCATCTTTCCCTCCTTCACATTAGTTAGGCCTTGATTGACCCCCTCCTCATCATTAGGCTCACCCTCTACATCCTCATAATTAGTATTTGTATCCTCATCCTCAACCTCCTCTTCATCAAACTCATCCTCATCCTCAGCCTCCTCATCTTTATCAACCTTGTCCTCTTCATTAGCCTCATCATCTTTGTTATCCTTGCCCTCTTCATCAGCTGCATCATCTTTGTTAGTATTATATTTGTATTTTAGCTACCTCATCATCTGCCTCATAAACATGATCATCACCTTGATTATCCTCTTGAATTGAATGTGATATAACTTCAAAAATATCATCCCCGTTACAAAATCAAAATTTTAAAATTAATTTCTAAAACATTATCATTTACACATTGGAAGAAAAGAAAAAGGTGGGGTTCACATATCATTATTGAAAAATTTGTGGCCTCAATGTTCACTCTAGTTCTCAATTGAGGCGAGGTCCTCTTTATAACCTTTACTACCTCCTATTTCAAAAATTCCCACTTTCCATCCAACATTGTAGGTATTTCTATTACTGATAAAAATTGAACATTTCAATGCATCTTGTAATGCCAAGGTCTTACGGTCACATCTTTCAAACACAACCATACCCAAGGAGGGGGACTAGTATGCATGTTATCAATTGTTTTGGCCCCCTCTACAATATTTGTAACAATATAAACCATTTTTTCTCTAAAATGATGCATGCTTGGTTGTTTGAAAAAGTAAATAAGTTACAAGTGTTACCGACAATTAAAGTTCAAAATTTTATTGCATTTTCTATTGTAAGGAAGCATTTATTAAAATCATATAAAAAATTGAAATGAAAGTTATACTCTAATAGTTGTAATAAATTTTCAAGATGAATTTAAATTAATCTTTAATTGAGTGGGGGTACAAAAAATTGTAGGTTGAAATAAACACTATGTATTTCAAATTCCATCTTTAAATACAAAATGTTTGATGACTTGCAGATGGTTTTAAGACCATCTGCACATGTTTACTTTGTAATATTTAAAGGAAAAATTAGAACAAGCAACAAGACATATGAAGGTTGAAATATACAATGTGTATTTGACCCCCATCTATTTAAAATTCAAGGTCACATTACACACTGTATATTTCAAAATCTAGGTTAAAATAGAGGCTATATATTTTAAATTAAAGGTCAAAAATTATCACCCTATATGTCCACCCGAGGATGTTTTTTCTTATAGTTGGACATGTTTACATCTAAAAATTTTAAGAACATATTAGAAAAATCAACACAACAATTGAAGGTTGAAATAATCATTTCATATTTTTTGGTAGCAACTATTCCCCCTACATAATATCTTGTGTAAGCCATCATAAATGGAATCAAATAATCTCCCCTACAAAATGACACGTGTAACACATCATTACATAATATCATTCAAAATGGTACACAACATCCTAAAGGGGGCCCATCAAGGCAGGGGGTTCAAATGATGAATGCAGTGATGAGATGACACTTTTTTGTGAGGAGGACATCAAGTAAACGATGTGTTGTTGGGTATAATGAAAATATTTCCTAAATTTTGCACCATATAGTTAATAGACTACAATTAGAATTTTACTATTTCTTTATTTCCAATGTATTTTATGGTTTGCTATATTCTATGACAAAGAAATTATTTTTATTGTTGAAAGATAAAGGGTGGAGTCAGTAGGGAGGAGTAGGTGGGGGATAAAGTGAACAAATGATATTTAGTTGATGGGTGAGTAACATTGGCAACCAATTAATTTTTTTGGTTTATCACTTATTTCAAGTTCTAAAATTTGAAAAATAAAGTCCAAGATGGAAAACATGACACGTATTGAAACTTGCACTTTTTCATACCGAAACACACAATTGTGAAATGTTGTTGTTATTTCAAATACACATGGAGATATGTATAGCTATGACTCTCATATAAGAAATAGGAGATTTCAAAACATTCCATTTTTTAACATGCACTTTATGGCATATGATAACCTTCATAGTACACAATCTACACTACAAACATTGCATGTGATAATAAATTACATGTTGCAAAACACATTTCATATTTTAATCTATAGTTCACAATGACACCAACCCCTTTGGTTATGATCTATGTATATCCAAGTCTACAATTCAAATAGAAACAATAATATTATTGCCAGTATTGAGAAAATACAATGCACTTCTCCATGGTAGAGGATACAAAACATGATGTGTTTTGGATACCCTATCAAATATAGGTTAAAAACATGACATTTCAAAATCCATAATTTATCATACTGAAACACACTATTTTGAAATGTTGTTGTTAATTGAAATGCAAACATAAATATGTAAGTGAAAGTATTATAACAAATAGGAGGTTTCAAAACATGTTGTATTTGTTAAATTACACTTTATGGTATTTCCAATCTTTAGAGTAGACACTTGAACTTGCACACATTGACAACTATAAGTAATTGCATGTTTCAAAACACATTGTGTTTGTGAACATCCACATCACAACATACCAACCCTTGCAGTTTTGAACTCTCTATATGTAGGTATACATTTCAAATAGAAAAAAATATTATCTTTTTCTATTAATGGGAATATTGAATATACTTCTCCATAATGGTGAACACTATGTAGTGTAGGTTGTCAAACACGGTGTGTTTTGAAACCTACATTTTATTATAATCAAAGTTTTTCATGAAATGTAGATGTACACATTTGTAGATGGATTATTTTTAAAAATAATAGGTTTGTTAATACAGTCTATTTGTATTAACTCTCACTATGTAAGGTAATTCACACTACACACTTCACATTACAAAGAGAAGTTGGTATAAGAATTTTTACGGTTCACAACACACCTTGTTTGTAAACTTGAAAATAGATTGTTGAAGACATTGTATCATAAATATCACCAAAACAAATGGGGCACATCCAAAACTAAAAGAACCATTGGGTTGAACAACAAGCACTTGTTCTTTTCCTTTAGAAATGCACCCAGCAAAACAACAAAATTCTCTAAAAAATGACAACATGATAGGTAATCATAATAAGACATCATACTCCAACCCCAATATGATGGCATGTTGATGCTAGATTAGATGGGTAAAGTAGATGGACTAGTGTTACCACCCATTTCATTCCTAACTATGCCCACCTCCCATATGTAGAATGATTCAAAAAATGAAGGATAATAAAATGTTCTGAGAACTACCATGTTTTATAAACCGCCATTTTTTCATTCACACATTCAACATTTGACAAGGGACAACTTGCATACATTTTTGCACACATTTGGAAGTGATAGACACAAGGAAAGTATGCAACCCGTCATACTATTTGGCTCTACATTCTTTCAAGGTATTTTAAATTTGGGTTTTTTATGTGGACCCCATTTTTTATATTATAATATGATTTAACAAATATTATTGAAATCAGTATAATAATAAGATTTAACACATATTATTGAAATCAGTATTATAATAATAAGATTTAACACATATTATTGAAATCAATACATTTGGGTTTTGTTTCTTGTGCTTGATTGTAAATTCAACTCAACTTGCTTTCTACTTTATAATATCATTGTCTTTATTGAAGGCTATGGTGAAACCAATTTAATTAACTGTTCTTCATAGTATTCCAAAGTCCATCTTGTTTATACATAGCATAAATCTTTTGAAGAAAATTTCTAAACTTGGTATTCATTTTATAACCATAATCAAGTTGATCCATGTTCTTGTTTTTAGAGACATTTTTTTGTGGGTTTATAGATAGTTAATATCACATTTAACATCTATGTATCATCTACTAGAGATGTTGATAGTTTTCTAGTTTTCTTTGAAACTTTAAAGAGGGTCAATAGAGGGATTGTGAAAAAGGGTTTTATGTTTTCAATGGGTTTTCCATGATTGTTTAAAAACCAAACTTTGGTATGGTGATTTGTATAATATGATATCATTTTATATGGTGCTATTATTATTATGTTTTCTCTCCTATGATGTATGGTATGCTAATTTCTATGTTTTTGAAAAGTTAAACAACATTTGCAGGGCGCTATTCCCCACACAACGAGCCACTAGGGCCAAAAAAGGACAAGACCTAAATAGCTAACATAAACAGGAAAAAATAGAGACAGCCCAAAGGCAACACAACAACAACTGAGAAACAGCCGACAAACAAGCACCAGGAGCAACTAACTAGCATCATCCTAGTTTTTAATCAGGAGGTCCACCGCCTCGTCTCCCACCCACTCTTTGTTTTCCTGGCTATTGTTCCCCTCCAGTTCCTCTTTTATGGCATTAGATAGAGTGCTCGTAACAAAGTGACCCAATTTCATGGTGAAGCGGGTTAGCCCCCGAAATATTTTGTCCAGAGTGTCCAATATTTTCACCACCTTGCCTGAATCCACCCCAACATCCATAACACCCTAAACCTCACTAGGCTCATCCACCAATGGCTGTGAAGAGTGTGAGCTAGAGCCATCAAAAGGAAGCTTGTTGTCCATCAGAGTAAGTTGGGGCCTCTCCAAAATATCTTCTTCCACATCTTCAAACTCTTCTTCCTTGTAACCCTTGCTATCCGATTGCTCCTCCTCTGAATCCTCAATGATTAACCTCTTCTTGTTGTTCTTGGCCAGCCTCCCAGATCTCCTCCTAACACTTTCCCCTCCAGTCATCTTCGTGTTCCCCACAACCATATCCCCTCTAGAATCTTTCCTAACCACATTCTTACCCTTGCCATCTTTAACAGTCACAGACTACATGCATTTCTCCTTACCTTTTTTTGACATAGTGACATTAACAACCGTGTCATCCTGAGTGGCTTTTAGCTCACAGAGCCCTTCTGCCGCACTAGCATGGGCCTTGACCAACCCACCCTTATGTTTTTTTGTGGAAAATTTGGTTTTGGCATTCCCCACATTGTCAATATTAGACTTCCTAGGAGGACTCTTGGAATTGGCCGGGGAGATATGCACCGTAGAGAGGGGTTCAATGTTCTCAACACAGATAGCGGTGATGGCTTTAGGTGGGCAGAGGGCAAGATGAAAGTGATACAGATGAAGGATTAGCCCTTGATGGAGCAGGAGTGGTGGGAGATCATAGAGATTTCGGCTGGCCGATTCTTTACACTTGTCAACAGAACTTTCCAGGTCCATTAGAAGGAAAAATAGGAAACTAAGCAGCATTTTATGCCTAAGGTGGTTTAATAGAGGGAAATGATAAAAGAAGCAAGTTTTATATCTACCTTTTAGCATGACATACTTCATCAACACCATGCACACCAAGTCCCACGACTTAGGAATCTCTTCCCTTTCAAACCCCGCCTGGTTCCTAACCAGGGTCTCCTCACCTCTAAAAAATGCTTTAAGGCTCTCGTGGTCTAGCTTTTTAGTGTGTTTAGGATATTTTTTTTCCCCACACACAATAAACTTGTAGCCTATGCAATAACATCCTTGCTGATTTTGAATGAAATTCCACCAATGGAAACCCTCCTGTCCTTCCACGAACTGGAAAACTGACTGGCCTGATAAAATAGGGTCATGGCCGACTAAGCACTCTATGAGTGGAGCAATTCCTCCCTCCACACAAATGTGCCAGACCAGAGGGTTGTTTCAAAATTCATCACAATTGTCTTGTTCCGTCCGAACGCGCTCACCACCCATACTGCCAGACTACACAGAAAGCTCACAGAAATACAAGAAATACCAAATGTAGCTCTCGCGAACAATAATCTCCAAAAGATAATTAAGGCAGGGATTACAGCGAAGCAAATTAAACCTTGAATACCATTCACACGCGCAGAGAGGAAATATACCACAGTGTGAAAATACAAAAATTAATGAATTTATGATTACAGTAGAGAAGGCAAGAGTTGGCGGAGATGTAGGGAAAGCACGAAAACCCATGTGGACGGGCCAAAAAACTAAATTTAGTAAACCTCCAAAATAAGCCAAAGGAACCCCTAACTAAACTAGCTGACCCGAAGTCTCTAGAATGCGGCCAAATCGTATCATAGATAGTCACATCATTATAAATACACTCACTCCTCCAAATGCAGTGAGGAGATAAAACAAGCAATCCAATTCCCAAAAAAGTAGCATGCACAGTACGGTCCCACAACTAAAAAGAAGTCACATCCTTCCATTTAACCCGCATCAAGCCACCAAAACAAAACTTGATCTCCTTAATTAAATCCCCTCCCTGCCATCTCATCATAACCTTATAAACTAAACCCATCCACCAAGTCCAAAGGACAAACACGTGGATGCTCCTTTCCCTGCCCCCCACACGCTCAACTTTACCAAGAAAAATCCACCTGTACTCCATACCAATATTGACATTCATCCACCAGCACACCCAAAATAACCAGTGGGCCCCCCAATCAGCTCTCGTCATCCAAAAGTTGAAAATAATTATAAACCATGGTATCCTTGTCATGCTCAATCAAAGCTTGAATATTTGGTGGTAGTCTTTCCTTATTCCTCCAACATCTAGCCGAATCCCAACCTGAGCCAAGATTAGCCAAAGCATCCGCCACATAGTTGCCTTCTCTGAAAATATGAGTCACCTTTTTGTCCCTTAATTTGGACAAAAGGAAGCTAGCATCCATCAAAATGTCCTTGGTATTCCAACCTATAAATCTATCTTTTTCCACTGCATTTGTCACCACTTTGGAATCTCCTTCAATGTGGAGATAAACAATCCCTAGAGAAACAACAATTTTGAGGCCCATGAACAGCACATGAGCCTTAGCAACTATAGCCGACTGAACCCCAATGCCTCTAGCAAAACCCACCACCATATTCCCCATAGAGTCTCTAATAATCCCACCTATACTTGCCCTTCCTGGGTTGCCTTTAGCAGCCCCATCAAAATTAAATTTGAACCATCCACAATCCAGAGGCTCCCATTTGGTATTTTTCCTAGCTAATAGTTTCGAATTATCAAAGGCATTAGCCTTTAGATCTTGATGCCACTCCTTAGCCATTTTTATTTCATAGGCCAGCGGCCCCAACTCTGGAAGTTTCCCATCAAAGAGAGAGATATTCTCCTCAATGAGCCGAACACCAATGACAAACACTTCCTTGGGGCTCCGCTCAATATTCCTAAACACCCTGTTATTCCTCTCCTTCCATAAACACCAACCTAAGATTGGGGGGGTCTGCCTCCAAATTTCACCAATCAGAGGATGGATAAAAGGGTCACTCCAGCCCAGAATAATCGACAAAAGGTCTTTGCTCATAACCCAATGGACATCAAGTTTCTCAAAAGCCATCCCCCAAACTTCAGCAGCATACGGGTAGTATAATAAAAGGTGGCTGACAGTTTCCTCCCCCTCCTTGCAAAGAAAACATCTATTGGGAAAGCACAACCCTCGAATTCTAAAATTGTCTTGAGTTAAGATCCTATTATGATAAGCCGTCCACCAGAAAAAAATTATTTTAGGGATCATGTAATGATTCCAAACCCTTCTCTAGTGTTCCACCACAAAAATTTCATTAGTCAGCAGTCTATAAGTAGATCACACCGAAAGATTCCCCTGATTATCTAAAGCCCAAAAGAACTCATCCTCCTTGTCATATGAAGGAAACCTAATACTAGAGAGCAACACCTGAAGGGATCTAGCTAGGCACCAAAGGTCAAGAGAGTGGGGGAAACAAAGGGAGAGATCCCTCCAAATCCTAGCTCCAGGAGGGCCAGCCACATAGTCGCTAATATGTAAACCAAAGAATCTCTTAGCTACATCCATCACCACCCCAAAATCAGAGCAAGCCAAGGAGGAGTCCAAAAGCCAAGCATCTTCCCAAAATCTGATTTTGACCCCATTTCCCATTTTCCATTTAATCCCTTTTTTTAGCAAGCCTTGTATGCTGCAAATACTCCTCCAGATAATTGAACCTTGGGGATGGGGTTCCGAAAGACAATCAATCAAAGGCCTATTCTGGAGGTACTTAGCATTCAAAATTTTCCACCAATCCTTGGTGTTCCTTAACTGGTCCCACCCAACCTTGGCCATTAGCGCCCTGTTAGAGATAACAATCTTCCTTATTCCAAGCCCACCATAATTTTTAGCCTGACAAACCCTTTCCCATTTTACCAAAGCAATCCTCTTTTTTTCCTCGGTACCAGACCAAAGGAAATTCCTTTGAATTCTTTCAAACTTTTCTGCAATATACTTGGGCATCTTAAAAATAGCTAGAAAGTAGGTGGGGATACCTTGTATATCCACGGTAAGAAGTTGGAGTTTCCCAGCATGACTAAGCAAAGACCCCTTCCACCTAGCCAACTTCCTTTGGATCCTCTCTAGGATAGAATTCTAGAACTCCGATGGAACCTCCTTAACCGTTAGTGGGAGCCCAAGGTAAACCAATGAGAGAGAATCACCAACACATCCCAGGATCGCAGTCACTCTGTTTTCCAAATTTGGTAAGCAATTAAAGAAGTAAATCTTGCTCTTATTGTAGTTGATGCACTGACTAGAGCAGGAGGCATAGTTGTTAAGGTAAGCTTTCCATTTCCTAGCTTCCACAACAGAGGCCTTCCCAAATAGAAAGGTGTCATCCACAAATTTCTGCACAACAATTGGACAAAGAGAAGTAGCCGCTCTAACACCAGATATGGAGCCCTCTGACAGCAGACTCGTAAAGTTCCTACTAAGTACATCGACAATCATAATAAAGATATAGGGGGAGAGAGTGTCTCCTTGTCTGAGCCCTCTACCAGTAGAGAAGAATCCACAGGGGATCCATTCACCATAATCGAGTACTTAATAGTACTAACACACTCCATAATGAGCTTAATGACCAAACTGTTAAAACCAAACTTAGCCAGGACCTTTGGAATGAATTCCCACAGAACCTTATCATAAGTTTTGGAAATGTCAAGCTTAAGCGCCATCCCCGCATTATTACTCCTATCCATAGAGTGGAGCAATTCATGGGTAGTCAAAGAAGCATCAAGAATGTGTCGCCTTGGGACAAACCCCTTTTGAGTGTGACTAATAATTTTATCTAGCAGAAGTTTGATTCAGTTAACAAGGATCTTAGAAATGATCTTATAGAAGGTGTTACAAAGACTAATAGGTCGGAAGTCAGATATTGAAAGAGGCTCACTAATCTTGGGTATAAGGGCTATGAAAGTATGATTCATTTATTTAAGGATCCTACCAAATTTAAAGAAGTCCCTAGCTACAAGCACAAGGTCCCAACCCACAATATCCCAGAAGATTTGAAGGAACGCAAGAGGAAACCCATCAGGTCTTGGAACTTTGAAGGCCCCCATGCTAAAAGTAGCCAACCAGACCTCTTCCATGGAAACAATCCTAAGAATTCCCAAATTATCCTCTAGAGATATGGAAGCAGGGAGACGCTAGAGGATCTTACAATCTAGAGCCATGTTGGGCACCCCTGTAGGGGCTGAAAAATCCTCCTTGAAATAATTAACCGCATAGGACTTAATATGAGCTTGATTAGATATCACCTCCCCAAAGACACTTATCAATTTAGAAATTTGATTCCTTTTCCAATGTTTGATGGTAGGAACATGGAAGAAGGACGTGTTCCTATCTCCTTCCTTCAGCCATTGGACCCTAGATTTTTGCTTCCAGAAGACCTCTTCATTTTTTAAAACCTTTTCCCATTCCATTATGGCATCCTTTTCCTGATTGTTAGTCCACTGACTGCCATCTCCCTCATCCATATTCTTCTGCAAGGTCCTCAATCTCCCCTCAAGCTATTTTTTCCTTTGAAAAATATCCCCAAACACATTTATGTTCCAACCTTTAACCATCAGTTTAATATGTTTAAGTTTATAGCAGAGCCTAAACATAGGGGAACCTTGGATAGGAATATTCCACCATTCAACGATTTTCTTTTTGAAATTGGGATGAGAGTTCCACATTTTTTCAAAATGAAAAGGATAGGGACCACCACAAGGATGAATATTAGTGGTCAACAGAAGAGGATTATGGTCTAATACCATCCTAGGCAGAGTAACCAGGTTGGTCTCTAAGGAATTAGTCCAATGAGGAGAACAGAGGAAGTGGTCAAGCCGAACCTGAATCAGATTGCCACCAGCCCTTCTATTAGACCAAGTGAAATGTTGGCCTAAAAGTTCAATATCTATTAACCCCGAAGAATACATAAAGTTAGCTAGATCCAACATGTTGTCAGTGTAATCTAGGAGGCCCCCACTTTTTTCAAATGAAAATAGGGGAGAGTTGAAAAATCTCTAGCAGCAAGCCACCGACCTCCCTTATTCATATTAATCTTAACCACCATATTATTCCATAGAATATTCCTCAAGTTCCTCTAATTAGGAGCATAAATATTAACTATTGACCATTCTACTCCACCAATGGAGAACGAAACCCCAATGCTATTTTTACAATGAAATAATTCAGAACCCTGCAAACAAGAAGGATTCCAAAGCACGACCAAACCACCTGAAGCTCCCTCAGCATCATTGTGAATATACGAAGCATTAGGCCATAAAAAGCTAGCAACTTTGTCAAAATTAATCATCAACATCTTAGTTTCTTGAAGGAGACAAACATCAATCTTATGCTCCACTATATAGTTCTTCAAGGAGCGATGTTTGTGCAAACTATTAACCCCTTGAATATTCCAAGACATAATCCTCATTTCTGACCTTTTTTTGAGGACACATCCAATGTCCTCTGCTTTCCCAAGGCAATCTCATTTGTCTTTCTCACATTCTGGTGGATCTCTGAGAGGGTCTCCCAGGTTTGGAATCCCCTCCAACATCTTCCTTCTTCTTCCTACCCTTCAACTTAGGCGTAGTCCATATCCCTTCATCCTCTACTTTCTCCAGCTTTAAGCTCCCCAATTTTTCAGTAGACTCTTCAATCATGCCTAAACACTCTTCCTCCCAAATTTCACCCTCTTCAACCAAATCCCCATAGGTCCCCTGAGTGACATTCAATGACAAAGAACCAACAGCCAATGAGCCCAAATCAAAGATCCCACCAGAAGCCCCCATAGGCAAGGTAACAACAACTGAGGATCTAGGATCCTGAGACAAAGAGACCTCCCGTGGTATGGTTTCCAACATCGAAGAGACACAAGGGTTCGAACTAGGGTGAGGACAAGCGGGGAGGGTGGTCGTGGAGGGTGGTCATGGAGAAAACACAGGTGGTCGAACAGATTTTGGGGGAACAAGTTTAGAGACACCTGAAGGCCTCGAGATATCCTCAGCTGAAATTGTGGGATTTAACACATCCTTAGACTCCCGCCTGGTAGAAGATTTGTAGTTAGAAATAAGATGCCCAGCTTTGGCACACCTTTGACAAAATACCACTGCGTTTTTGTAACAAACAGGTTGGATCCAATTTCCAAGCTTAGAACACAACTTGATAGAGTTTGGTAGAATTTTATCAACGCAAATATTGACACAAAATCGAGCAAAGTCTAACCTTGATTTCGATTTAGTGAAATCATCTATAGTAACAAACTGACCCAATGAATCACCAACAGCCTTGAATATGGCATCATCCCAAAACTCAAGAGGTAATCCCAGCATTTGAACCCAAATAGGATTCAACATGTTAAGGTCAACAGCGGGGTCGAAACTAGGTTTCCACTTACACATTGCTAGGCTGTGCTTCCCATACACCCACGGGCCTGACGACAGAGTGGCCACCAAGTTCTCAGCTGCAAAAAATCTAGAAAGGAAGAGACCACCAGCCATTGTGCAAATCTCAACACTACCCTTGAGCCACCACTTCACAGCAACCCATTTCCTAACCATATCCACCGTAGGATGATAAGAGAGGAATCTCCCCACCACAGCATTCTCCATGGAGGAAAGGATCCTGTCACTGATCGAATCCGGTATGTCAAACACAGTACCAGTGATGGAAACAAACTCAAGAGGAGTTGGAAACAAGGAGGAGACTTGTTTCCCACTAGTCAGAACATTCTTCCAACTGACATCCAGAGAAAACTCAACCGCCGGCATAGAAGAACCGCCCGGAGAAGCCAAATCCTTCAAAATGCCTGAAGGAGAAAGAATAGATCCCATAGAGGGGGTACTCACCAGACACGTCCCCAAAGGAGGGGAGCACAGGTCAAGAGGGGGTAGAGGGGGACCATTAGATACCCCTTCTAGTTTGCACACCTTTTCTTTTGTCTCCTATGATCTAACTATCAGAATGATTTCTTCTTACATACTTAGGAGTTTTGAAGTTTTCTTTTACCTCTTGTTCTTGTGATCTTTCTTCTGCACTTTTTCTTGCTTCTACTTCTTGATTTCCATGGTTCACCAGAACAATCTAAAGTTGAATTTGTGTCTAAACATCATTGTCAGCATCATCATGTTGATCATCTGAATCATAATCACTAGCTCTGGATGATTTACCAACATCTTCATCAACCTTAACATTTGCACTTTCAACTACTTTCTTCAACCTTTTATTAAGGCACTGGTAAGCTTTGCTCTTAGTAGAATATCCTAGGAAGATTCCTTCATCACTTCTAGCATCAAACTTACCTATATCATCATCTCTCTTGATGTAGCATTTTCTTCCAAAAATTTTGAAGTATTGGATAGTAGGCTTATAACCAAACCATAACTCAAAAGGTGTCTTACTAGAACTACTGTTGACACTTACCCTGTTAATGGTGTACATAGCAGTACTTACAACTTCTCTCCAGTATAAATCAGGAACATTTTATTCCAACATCATGGTTCTAGCAGTGTCTAGAACGGTTCTATTATTTTTTTCAATGACTCCATTATGTTGAGGGGTCTGGGAAGCAGATAGCTGTCTTTGAATTCCATGCTCTTCACAAAAAGAATTGAATTCCCATGAAGTAAATTTACCACCTCTTTCTGACCTTAGACATTTGATTCTTTGACCTATGTCATTCTCTACCATAGCTTTAAAACTTTTGAACTTTTCTAATGCTTCATGTTTTTCTCTTAAGAAAGCAACCCATATCATTCTAGAATAATCATCAATGAGTAACATAAAGTACCTTTCACCTTGTAGGCTTCCGATTTTGGAAGGACCACATAGATTAGTATGTATCAAATACAATACTCTATTAGAGCTGTATTGTTTTCTTTGGAAGGAATTTCTTGTTTGCTTTCCCATCTGACATTCCTTGCACATAGTGTTAGTAGGCTTCACTAACTTAGGTAAATATTTGATTGCTTGAGTAGAAATGATTTTGACAATGTTATCAAAGTTCACATGACATAACCTCCTATGTCATAACCAGCTTACATCAATTTGAGCAATCAAACAACTTTGACTAGCAGTACTTAAATGAAAAATATTACCTTTTGTCTTTGTTCGTGAAGCAATTATATTTCTTGAACTTCCTGTTATTTTGCACTTACCATTCTTGAACTAAAGATTGTAGCCTTTTTCTACCATTTTTCCAACACTCAACAAGTTATGCTTTAGACCTTCTACATAAAGAACATCATCGGCATTGTGCTTACCACCAAAATAAATAGTGCCTCTGCCATGAATCACACTAGAAGTGTTGTCACCGAACCTCACAACACCACCATCATAGTTTTCCAAACTTACAAATTTTATTTTGTCACCAGTCATATGATGTGAAAATTTTATGTCAATTACCCACTCATCTTTCTCTTCAGCATTGGTTGCAAGAGATTTCTCAACATTTACATTACTATTAGATTAAGTGCACACCTGGCCATTTTCTTTGATAGCAATAAATACCCATTCATCTTCATTTCCAATTTCTTTATTAGATTATTCATCAATTACACCTTCTTCATCATAATATCACTTTCTTTGAAATCTAATGTTCTCAGGTTTATACTTTGAAACTCTTTCAAGACACCTAGAAGTAAAATGACCTATCTTATTGCAAGAAAAACATTTATCAGGTAACTTTATTTTGTACTTACCATGACCTCTTGATTCTTTTTTTACAATCAATGCTTCCAATTCTTCCAATTCCCTTTCTTCATCTTCAATCTGCTTCATCTCATCTTCATATCTGAATGTTCTCTAGGAACTCTCTCCTGAATCATATCTCTTTTTCCTAGATATAGTAGCCTTGAAAGCAGATTCAATCTTAGGAGCAGACTCACCAAATTCACTTAATTCAAATGCAGCAAGTTTTCCAATCAACATGTCTTTTGTAATATTTTTCACTGTTCTGAGTTTATCAATAGCATGAGCTCTTGTCTTGTAGGAAGGGGGCACAGATCTAAGTATCTTAGCCATAATTTCATCATCATTAATATTTCCACCGGCACATCTAATGTCCATCACCAATTCATTTATCTTATGCGAGAAGGAAAAGATGTTCTCATCTTCACTCATCTTCATGTTCTCCCATTTTCCTTTTAGACTTTGTAGCTTAGCACTTTTCACTAGTGCATCTCCTTCATACAATGTTTCCAGCTTTTTCCAAATCTGATATGCAGTCTTCAATCCCATCACATTTGTCATTTCTGAATCTATCAAAGCACTCACCACTGTTTCTACTAACCTGGTATTGATTTTTGCTTGCTTGATCTCATCTTCAGAGGAGGGACCATTCTGAGGAATATTATATGCAATTTGTTTCATCTACCAGAAAGGTTCACCAACGCACCTCAAATGACATTCCATCCTAACTTTCCATAGAGAGTAGTTTGTACCATCAAATCTAGGACTATCTTTCTTAAATGATGCCATCTTGGATCACCTCAAGCTGTTAAGCTTCTTTCAAAGGCACTAGCTCTGATACCAATTGTTGGAAAAACAAGGATAGACAACTGAGAAGGGGGGTAAATCAGTTGTTACCAAAATCAAACTTATACAACATTAACCAATCCTTATATCATAGATCTGATAATTAACAGTGCAAGCATAAGAAGAACACATCAGAGACACATGAACACCAAGATTTTATACGTGGAAACCCTATTAGGGGAAAAACCATGGTGGAGGTTGGTCCACAAGATTATACCCTATTAGAAGTATAATGAAGAATTAAAAGAGAATGCACTTGCATTCAGGTACACTGCCTAGAGAAAACTGCTCAAAGGGAAGGCTCACTGCTTTACATACAATAATCAGATTAAATCCATTTGATGAATATGAACCGAGAAAATAACTTCTACAAAATCCTAATGACAGTTTCGGTTAGGTACAGAAAAACTTCTTCAAACTCTTCCACCCTTCTACTCAAACTCTTCCACACTCTGCTCTGAATGATTTGACCTTATTCGCACTTGTACATTACTTGTACACTTGATCACTTATTACAAATGAGGAAAACAATCTCATATATATATCTGCTACACAGATTTACATCCAATATTCAGTCGGCCACAAATAAAGAATAAATTACAACTATCAGCTTTGATACATTAATAGATTACAATGTGTACCAACATAAGTCGGTCACAACATAGTGAGGACCCAAACAAACATCTTCAAACAATAAAATATCAATCCTCATGGATCCACAACATGTTAACACCATCATGTCGACCAAGAACATGAACACACAGGCACATATCAGAAAAATATTCAATCACGAACACTCCAATCAATGCAGTCGTATAGCAAGGATAGAGAATAATATAGACTCATCCATGAACGTCACAGGTACATGCACAACACATGAAATTACCAAAATTTCATCCGCTTCAACCAAGAACACCATCTATAGAATCTGAATAACTGTAGGCAAACAGATCTTCATAACTTCCACAAAAATTTGCGCGCACCTCTGAAACTTCCAAAAAACATACTAGAAAGGTTCAACAATAAACCCTTTGCAACACACCTTTAAATGTTCAACACACAGAGCTTTTCAACATTCTGACCTTCTCAGCTCCATTGGTTCCCTGTACTATATTTTATACAATTTTATCAATCTCTTCGACATATACAGCCTTAAGTAGATTGAGATGCTAATAGTGTTGACATCAATGACAACAATATATCAGCAACACAATCACAACATCCAATACTTTTCACATTATTTTGTCTTTTCCTTCAGGGCTTGACTAAGTTGTTCATCTTCAATGCTCTTACTATCATTCTTCTTAATCTGATCACAGAGTTCCTTTCTCTTCTCCCTGGACTTGTTGATTTTATCTTTTAAACACTCAATGAATTTCTCAGCATCCATGAGGTTTGCTTGCAATTTTTGAACTTCAAATTTTGACTGATCAAGACCATCTAGGGCCACCAAAAGTTGTTGTTGAAGACTGCTTGAATTCATTGAATTGTTTTCCTTGATCTTCCCCAAGCTGTTATACTTCTTCTAAGGAACTAGGCCCTGATACCAATTGTTGGAATCAAGGAACACTGAGAGGTGGGTGAATCAATGTTCTGCAATTTTTAGCTTTACTGATCTGATCCTTCAAGCATTTAAAACATTCAATCAAAAGAAATATGCATGAACATAAAGTAAACAACCACAACACCATAACATGGAAATTTTTATGTGGAAACCTTGTTAGGGTAAAAACCACGGTGGATGGCCAATCCACAATATGATCTAAGTATACTCAAAAGAAATTTTACAATAGGGGAATGCACTTGCATTCAAGCACACTACCTAGAGATCACTGCTCAAAGAAGACTCACTATCTTACAAAGATAATCAGATTAAATCCATATGAGAAAATGAACTAAGATAATAGCATCTACCAATGCTTGATTACAGTTCTGGTTAGGCTCAATAATCGATCTTCTGTCCTTCTGATTGATTCTGCACTTTTTCTATGTTCTGCTCCCATTCGCATCTCAAAATATTTAATGCACAAGTGAAACTGTGCATAATCACTCTTCTGCACTTCTGATATTCACAAGTCGCACATACACACTTCCCATATATGTCAAAATGATATATTTGAACTCATATATATCTGTGATTAAGAATTTAATTGCTAGTTGTCGGCTCAAACAAAAGTAAAAATATATTCAAGTTGTCAGCTCAATCCATCTTTAATTCTTGATGCGCATCACCCAAATTTGGCTCCAACATAGTAAGGATCTAAATGAACATTTTCGAACACAAAAATACTTAAACAAATACTTCCCAAACATCCATGACAAGTTATATCAATCAAGAAATTAATTAACCAGATCTTCAAACTCGCACACGAATCAATACGAGCCACTAAGATTCAATAGCAACAAAGATCATATAACAAGCAACATTCTTTGAGATACGCAACTCAAAATGATAACACAAAATCTTTATAAGAATTGATGAACAGAAGATTGTCAAATGCTCTGTTCTTCCTTGACTGTCTTCAATCTGTCTTGCGGTATGATCAAATAATGATGTGTGTATCTAATCACAAACTAGAGTTTCCATCAATGACAACACCAAATGATATTAGCAATGTCTCTTGCTAACACTTATGTTATAGCCTTTTAATTTTTTATAAAAAATTGGCCACAATTTGGCCCCCCAAATTTTTGCACCCGCTCATAACACATCCATAACTATACATTTGTCTATCTATATTTGAAATAATAAAATTTGAAAAATTTGAGTTGGGTATGAAAAATTATAGGTTTCAAAACATGATGTGATTTATAACCTGCATTTGATAGGGTATCAAAAATACATCGTGTTTTGAATCCTCAACTAAGGAGAAGTTTATTGTATTTTCCCAATACTAGAAATAATGTTGTTATTGCAATTTGAATTGTAGACTAGGATATACACATATCATAACCATAGGGTTGGGTACATTTTGAAGTGCATGTTAAAATACAAAGTGTGTTTTGCAACCTGGAATTTGTTATTAGAATGTGACTCACAATAGTCAAATGCATATTTGATAAGTATATTATGAGTTGCATTTTCCCATGTTCTCGTTATCTTATGAAGCATGAGTTGAACCTATAGAGGTTAAAAAACATAATTTGTAGTTCAACCTACAAATTATGTAGCCTAAAATTGTAACATGCATATTGATATGTAATTTCTTGTATGCATACATGAAAAAATAAAAAATAATGCAAGAAATGTTGGTTGTGGTAAATGTGTGTGTTATGTGAGAAGAAAAATTAATAAGTCAACCAAAACCTTGTTGATAACCTCAAATGACAAAAAAATATGCATGCATTACTACCAACAACCTCAAAGGTACAACACATTATTTGAATCTATTTTAAATAAAATAATGAATCAATAATTGAGTAATTAGGATAGACATAAATATGGAAAAAATCATAGGAACCATGATGTAAGCCAATGTAGGTTGAAAATCACACTATGTAGTTCAACCTATAATTGGACATACATAATGAAAGAAAAAATACAACCCTACATCCACATAAAATGAACAGTTCAATTTATCTGGGGTGCACATATCCCTTTTACTTGAGGAGAAGGTTGTGAAATCCAACCATTCCTTTGATTTAACTTGAAATGAGTAGAAAAAGCACATCTTATGAACCGTGAACTAAAGTTATGTAGGTTAAAAAACACAATGTGTAGTTCAATCTATAACTTTCTATCTATCCTAAATTTGTAACATGCTAAATGATATGTAATTATTTGTAAAGATGCATGAAACAATACATGATATTGCAAAAAAAATTGGTTGTGTTGTACGTGTTTATCTATTATGTGAGAAGAAAGGTTAAGAAGTCAACCAAAACCTTGGTGATAATCTCCAATGACCAAAAATGTGCTTGCATTGCTGCCACCAACCTCAAAGGAAGAACGTGTTTGAATCTGTTGATAAAATATTTTAATCAGTAATTGAGTGAATCAGGTTAAGCATAATTGCGGAACACATCCTAGGAACCATGATGTAAGATTTTGTGGGTTGTAAACCAAATTATGTATTTTAACCTACAACTAGACCTATATAATGAAAGAAAAATCATAGCCCTACCTAAACATAAAATGGAGAGTATTATTTTGTTGGGGTGCACATACCTCTTTTACCCAAGGATAAAGGTTTTCAAATCCAAACATTCCTTTCAGGTTACTTGAAATGAGCAGTGTCAGTTGTGTATTGCGAAGGATACCATGTGCCATAAAGTGCATGTTAAAAAAGACATGTTTTCAAACCTTCTATCTATTATAAGACATTCATAACTATACATATCTCCATCTGTATTTCATGACATTCTTTTTATATCAAATTGTATGTTTCAAAAAACATAGTGTCTACAACCTGCTCTTCATCTAACCAATTTTAATTTAAAACCCTATGACTATAAGAAACCAAAAAAATGTTAAAATTGGTTGTAATATGTTTTCAAGGTTTTTCAAATTTGTGATACTTATGTACACCCAATTATTTTTGTGGGTGATTTAAAAATTTAGCACAATTATTAACAACATGATTATAGTATGTTTGGGTATGAGAAATTGTAGTTTCCAAAAAAAAATGTGTTTGACAACTTGCACTTCACAAGGTACCAAAAAATATGCTTTTTAAACTATATTATACAGAGAAGTGTTCATTTTTCCATTAACAACAACAATGATGTTTTTTCTATTTGAATTACAAACCCACAAATACATTGTTATAAAAAACATGGTTTGGGTGCGTTGTGAATTACAAGTTAAAAAATGATTTGTCTATTGGTGAGAATAAGTTTTAACTTATGGCCATCTATTGCCACAATTCTCAAGATTTATTCTTTGCATATAGAACACGAAGTTGGGAAACTATGAATTATAGTTAAGGGATTTTGATAGCTGAATTATTCACATTTTATTGTAAAGACCAAAACCCCACTTTACTAATTTCATTAATTTGTGCTAAATTTTCATATCACGCTCCAAAATGCCCAAAATATGGGGTTAACATATAATTAGAAAATATGGGAAAACTATGAATAACAGTTGATTAAAGTTGTTTCACCATAGCCATAAACAAAGATCGTGATATTATAAACTAGAATAAAAGATGAATCATTCACAATCTGCCACAAAAAACAAAACCCCAATGTACCGCTTCCAATACTATATGCTAAATTTTCATATTTCCTACACATAAATGGGGTAAACATAAAATTCACAAAATTTAAAAACTAAAAAAAGCACACAAAAATATGTGGAAATTTACCCTTGGTATGACAACTTCCATTCTCCTTACAAAATGGCATACCTAAGGTAATGAAATGACATTGATGAATAGACATCAAAACTCTAGTGAATATAAAATAAACCCCTTTTCACAACCCCTCCATTCACTTATTTTTGTTTTGCTTTTTGGTTTCCCTATTTTTGTTTCTTCTCTTTGAATTTTGGCGTTTTTTTTTTGTCATTTTTCCTATGGCTTTTACGCATTCCTTAAATTTCTTTGGTAGTTTCAATTCCTTTGCTTGCCTTTCCATTGGAAGCCATAAAATGGATAATTGTGATCCTTAAAATAGTGTTGCAGTTTCTTATATAATTGTTGGGAGGCTTTCATTTCTTGGGAGGTTATCAAGAATAATTTGGATTTTAGTCTTTGTGTTTGAAAACATTACTAATTTCCCTGTCTAGAAACCTAATTTTTGCCTTTTTTCTCACACACTCATAATTAAATATTTTATTATTATTTAATTATATTAATGTGTTCTTTTACATCATTTATTTGATTAAGTAATTATTATTTAATCCTTAACGACACATCCTTTGATTATATAAATATTTTAATTTACTTAATCCTACTAATCTAATGTTCCTCTATAATTAATTAAATTATTTAATTTAATTAATTATTCATAGTTTCTAAAATAAATGGATTTTCATCTATTTTAATTTTTGAAAATTAATTTGCACACCCCCACTAATTTCAAAAATTAACTCTTTCAAATAACTATGATTTTCAAAATCTTATCTCTTACACTTTTCCATTAATTCCAAAATCTTTTTCCACCCAATAAGTTTTGCTTCCTTCTCCACTAATTTCTCCAATCAACTCCCCCTAATTTTGAATTTGAAAATGAGCAACTTTCTCATTAAAGTTGTCTCATTCGATCTCAACCCTTCTTCTTTTTTTCAATCTCATATGTCTGTTTCACCATCACTTCATCTATAAATTGAGTCTGTGATCTCTTTTTTTCTCTAATCAATATATTTGAACTTTCATCATTATTTTCGTCTTGATTCAATCAATTTGTGCGTGCTCTAAAATTTGAGAACATATCAAAAAGCTTTAGAAGCGAAGAGGAGAAGAACAATTGATATCAACCAATGATGGCATAAAGGTATACTTTTATTTGTTTATTTACATTGAATTTATTTTATGTTGGTTTGTGCTTCATTATTTTGGATTTGATTTCCTAGCTTAATTCTAAAGGTTTGGTGGTTGCTACTAAGGATTTAAGATTGAAACCAATTTTTTAGATCCATACATCTAGTGAACCCACCATGAAGAAAAAGACTTTACGTTTTATTTTGCAGGATTGGCCAAATTTTCTCTTACAAAATCTAGTGACACAATTGTACAGGCAAAGTGCCACATCTATGGGTTTCAAAACTACATCTATTTACATAATTAAAATCCAAAATTTCTATCTAGTGTTTCTTGTATTTTGGTTTTTGAGTAATAAAGAATAGTAGATCTAACCCTCTAATTAGTTAATTGGCTTGGAAATTGGATCTGTCTACTTGTTTTTATTTTTATTTTTATAGGTTTTTGTACCACATTTGTATCATAGTTGTGTTGTGACACATTTGTGACACAAAGTGACACATATGTCAAAGTGAGAACCACAATTGTTAGATTGAGTATTACATGTGTTAGGACAAAGAGCCACATATGTTAGAATAGAGTGACACATCTGTACAAATAGAGCACCACATTTATCTATGTGAGAAAAGGTATAAGATTTTCAACTTTTTGATTTATGCATTTGTTTTGATCTATTAGATTAGGGTTTTTTGGTCGCTAATCTCTTTGTTTTGGTTGTATGGTGAACATTGGGAAGAGATATTGCTTTTTGAAACTACTAATTGTGTTTGTTACAACATGATTATTAGAGTCCTTGTTTCAAACTACTAATCTATTTGTTGTAGGATGTTTTTCAAAGGTGGATTTTGTAAACTACTAATTAGTTTGTTGGAGGTTTAATTGTTAGAGAATCCATCTTGAAACATTGTGTCTTCATTTTCTTAGATTAGATAACATTTAGATTAGTTGGGTTAAAATGAACTTTATTTTTTTCGTGTTTGGTGTGTTTGCACATTGTGCATCAACCCAAGCTAGTGCGTACACATCCTCTTCCCTTGCGCAGTTGTGTGATCCTGGGTGACAAGAAATGCGCATTATTCTTTTTTTTAATTTTTATGAGGCCTTCCTAGAGAGTTTATCACCCCAAGGTTTGACCTCAAGCACATTTCCTAATGGGCTATATCAAAGGTGGGAGAACAAAAATTGTACCCCAAGGAGTGGCCAAAATCATTCAAAGTTGAGCCTAGAGACCCTCAATCTACTGAGAATTTTCGATGTTGAGAGTGGGAGTGGGCCTCCCAGTTCTTAGGCTATTATAAACGATCTCTTTGTTCATGATAGTCCCCCACTAGATACCGCTTGTTTTTAGTAGCCTAAGAGCCTTCAATTGTAAGCTTAGTGTGGTGCAACATACAATATCATGTGCAAATTACTCACCACATACACCCTTGAGTTAAGATAGGAATCTTTGGGTTGGCATTCTTAGCCTCTCAAGGAGAGAGGAAAGGTGAGCCTATTTCAATATTAAGCTTATGCCACTAGACCTCTAGCTATCTACTCTTGAAAGAGAAATGTCTCACGCTGATCTTGGTGTATTAGCACCTTTGGTGTGGTGGGCCCACACTAGGTGAACACACCCAACTAAATAACTAGGTTGTGCTTGTCTTATGAGTGTCTTAAATTGTATTAAACCTATGAAGCCATTGGGCCTTTGGGCTTTAAGCCATACCATTTTCAGTCTAGTCAACAACCATACTATCTTGTGACTATTTTTAAAGTGTATTCTGGTTAAAAAATTGAAAAATTAGTCAAAAACCTTCCTAAAACACTAAAACTACATAAACTTTGGAAAAATACTGCATCTATGAGATGTTGTAACACATTTGTAGGGATTATTACCGCATATGTCAAGAAAACCTTAGCAAAAACCAATCTAACACATCTATAGTTGTCTTGTGATGCATTTATAATCTTTCACCACAACTATAATCTTGTCACACATTTGTCAAATTATCCACTGCAACTTCGGTCATGTATCTATTAGTTTCCCCATTGCAATTACAACTTCCCCTGATGCATCTATCTATATTGCTAAAATTAAAGTTTCCATTAGGAGGTCAATTATGTTGATATCAGACCTAACCAGAAAATCCACTATGCATAAGGACTTTTTTGTTTTAGACCTCCATTACCCTAGTTAAGTCTTAGGATTGCCATTTTCTTTTTCCATTAGATTAGAAGGTGCATCCTTAGGTTACATTTTTAATATCCTTCCTTGGATTAATCTTTGGTTGATTCCTCTTCCATTGGTTATATTAATCCTTGGTTGTCTTTGCATCCTTAGGTTAGATTTAAATCTCCTTCTTTGGTTTAATCTTTGGTTAATTCCTCTTCCTTTGGTTAATCCTTGGTTGTCTTTGCATCCTTAGGTTAGATTTTTATCTCCTTGTGTGAATCTTTGGTTGATTCCTCTTCCTTTGGTTAATATTTGGTTGTTCTCACATCCTTAGGTTAGGTTTTGGTTTTCATCCCTAGGTTGACCTTTGGTTTATTCTTCACACTTGGGCTAACCTTAGGTTGGTCTTTCATCCCCTAGGTTAAACATTAGTTAAGGTATTCATACATAGGTTAAAATTTAGTCCTTTCATCTCAAGGTTAAGCTTGAGTTAGGTCTTTCCTCAAGTTAATCTTTGGTTAATTTCTTCTCCCAAGGTTAATATTTGGTTAGCATTTCATCCATAGGTTAAACTTTGGCCAAGTCCTTGCATCCATAGGATAAGTTTTGGCTAGTCTTTCATCCGTAGGTTAAAATTCATTCACCCAACCATCATTACTAGACCCTAATTAACCCTTGGGGTGTCTTAAATCTCATCCAATATAGTTGTATTGTTTATAGTTGACCTAAACTCACAAGTCTAGTTTGGGCTTGACTATTATCCTATATTCATATTTTGAGATTCTAGACCTTTCTTGAGGATATACTTAGGTCTATTATCACTTGTACACCATTATCATTCATCAATCATCCACTACTGATTTTATCCTAGTTCGATTATGGTACAACCTTGGTCATCCTTTGGGTGTTTTGGTCTCTTGTCTTTTTGTCCTTTCATCCACGACTGGATTTAAACTCATAAGTCTAGTTTAAGGTTAACTATCGTCTATTGTCTTCCTCACCACTATCTTTTGGAGATCTAGATATCCCTTTTGATCACTTTGGTTAACCACTATCTTTCAAGTCTAAAATCAAAACCCATAATTGTACCTCACTTATCATCGCTATTCCCATTCATCATCTATCATCTGTCATTCACATAATCAAACTCAAAAATCCAAATATATAATAAAATTATAAAACCCAAAAATTCAAAAAATAAAATAAAACCCAAGAATCCAAAAAACATATAAAATCCAAAAATTCAAATAAATTATAAAACATAAAAATTCAAAAAAAATATAAAATCAAAAAATAAAAAAATATATAAAACCCCAAATTTCAAAAGAAATATAAAACCCAAAAATCTAAAATTTTTTTGTAGAAGTCAAAAGAACTTTTTCTTTTGAAAATTTCAAAAATATCCCAAAAACATAGTCTGAAACCTACATGGTTGAAACTAGGTCCCAAAGCAAGAAAAACAAAATGAATTCCACTATGGACACTTCCTTTCAAACTACAACAAATACCACACAATGTGAAATTACCACCAATACTTGACCTATGTATGAATACACCTTACCCCCTGACGATGAGGAGAAATTGTTTGATAATCGATAGGAACAAAGCTATCAAGAAGATTTTAGAGCAACATTAGAAGATCCCAAGTTCCTAGATGTAATTGAAGGAGTCATGGAAGAAGACCCCACTAGATATCTCATTAAACTTATACAAAAGGCGGACAAACTTCTCGTTGGTTTCAATGTTTCAACTATAGTAGAACCCCTAATTGAGGAGGAAACATGAGAAACAAGTCTCATGGACATAATGACTCTAGTAACCAACCCTCCTTCGCAACAACTAAACATGAACATACCAAATAAAAGGATAATGCATGAGTTGACCAAGTTGTCCATACCTCCTCGCCCCACATTCGAACAATTTCTCAATCTAATGTATAATATGTCACCAGTTCCTCAATCAACAATACAAAAAAGTAATGTGACATCAGTACAACAAGATACCACAAACCTAAGACAACCATTAAATATCACACAATCTATATATCAAATGAACACATCCAACCCTTGCTTGCAAATGAACACAAACTTTGTCATGTCTTCTACTACTTCACTTCCACCAAATACCACATTGAGCAGTCTAAATCTAAACACCACCTTGAGAGGTCAGAATCTAAACACCACATTGAGTGGTATAAATCCAAACACCACCTTGAGTGGTCACAATATAAACACCACATTGCGCAACATATACCTAAACACTACATTAGGTAGCCAAGGTTCAAGAATCCTCATCTCATTAGCATGATTCCCTAGCTCTTCCAATGTGAATCATGCTTCAACACCATAGCAACATACTTCTTCAATAAGTACGTATCTCTTAGGACAATGTGGGGTGCTTAACCAACATGTAGTTCATACAGTAACATCAAACATTATTTCTTCACAACCTATGGTGCAATATCAATATTCAATCACCATAAATCAAGGAAACCCACTTATTGATCAAATACCCAATTACCAAACATCTAATCCACATGTTGATCCTATTTCGAATCTAGTATCCAACCCCTAGCTAATACCATTCCAACAATAGAAGACATTGTGGTCCAACAAATACACATTCTGCAACAACACATGGCTAATATGCAAACCTCTAGATCCAAGAAGGCATATAATATAGAGGACATATATCCTTATCCTTTCAACAAGAATATATATATACCACCTTTCCCTCCAAATCTCGAAATACCCAAATTTGATAAATTTAAGGGGAAGGGGAATCCAATAGATCATGTTAGAGAATTTTCCATAACTTCTTTGGATTTTTGATATGAGAAAACTTATCTAATGTGTCTTTTTCCACGCAATCTTAGAGGACATGCTATGGAATGGTTTGCACATTTAACTCTTGGCATAAAGACATGGGAAGAATTAGCTGACAAATTTATCACCCACTTCTCCTATAATGATTATCATGAGATAGACATAGTAAACTTATGCACCACTAAATAGGAAGAAGGGGAATCTTTCACATCCTTTTTGCAAAGATGGAGAACTCTAGCAAAAAGATGTTCTTGTGAGATACCTCAAAAATAGCTCGTATAAATCTTTATTAATAATTTGAATCTAGAATTAATGTTCCAACTTCAAGTGCCATACTACATATAATGAAGTTGTTCAAAATGGCATCCCTATTGAAAAGGCTCTTGTGGCAAAGGGACACGTAAAAATATTTAAAAGACCCAACAATAATCTAAACACTTCTAACGACAATAATATTTTTGATATGAGAAAATCTATTTAATGTCTCTTTTTCCATGTAGCCTTAGAGGACAAGCTATGGAATGGTTTGCACATTTAACTCTTGGCATAAAGACATGGGAAGAATTAGCCAAAAAAATTATCACCCACTTCTATAATATTAATCATGAGATAGACATAGTAAAGTTATGCACCACTAAACAGGAAGAAGGGGAATCTTTCACATCCTTTTTGCAAAGATGGAGAACTCTGGCAAAAAGATGTTCTTGTGAGATACCTCAAAAATAGCCCATATAAATCTTTATTGATAACCTAAATCCAGAATTAATGTTCCAACTTCGAGTCCACTACCCTACTACATTTAATGAAGTTGTTCAAAATGGCATCCCTATTGAAAAGGCTCTTGTGAAAAAGGGACATGTAAAAATATTTAAAAGATCCAACAATAATCTAAGCACTTCTAACAACAAATCTAAATCTTGGCCCTCCAACAAAAAAGATGAATTATGGTGCTGTAGATGCTAAAATGATAAAAAAAAATGCTCATCCAATCCTTAGTCTCAAAGGACCTAACCCATATTAGATGCAAGCAACCCATACTCATCCATCATCAATTCCTTCGCAACCAACCAATGTTATTGAAAGCAATCCTCAACATGGTTCCATTAGACCTAATCTTCCTCTGAAATGATAATTTACACCTCTAGGGGAACCAATTGAATCAATTCTAAAGAAACTATTTCACTCTAGTATTATTCATCTCCTAGAGGCCAAAAATTATGACCTTGGCCCTAATAAACCATCCTGGTGGAATGATAATGTATTTTGTGAATTTCACGGGAACAAAGAACATAGAACTTCTTCATACTTCAGACTCAATAATATCATTTAGGACCTTATAGAATAGGGAGACATAGTGATTGACGACCCTATCAGATCCTCAAATATAGATCATACCATATTCAAAGACCCTTTGCAAAACCATGGTCAAAGACAAGCCTCCAACTCAAGGTCAAAAACCAATACCGATACCAATTATATAAATGTGGCTTATGTGTACACAGTTAATGGTATCCGACAAGTGGATAAAAATATCTCAACCATAACTATCAAAGGAAAGATTCCTTAGTGTGTCATAACCACTTGTAGATCCAAAGTGGTTCTACAAGGAGCCACTTCTAGACTTCAACCACCTAATCAATACAATATTTTGGATCATCTAGGAAAAATCCTTACTCAAATGTCTATTCTCGAGGTATATTAAACAAAGCATTGCAAGAGTCCTCCATTCCCATAGATCTAGATGTTAATCAATTTCAGGCCATGGTTGGGTATCTTGCTACCACCCACCATGTCACCTTCACTGAACATGATGTACCTTCTGATAGACCTCATCACAATGACACCCTCCATCTAGAAGTCGTCATTAATAAACATAAAATCATATGAGTATTGGTAGATGGCAAAGCAAGCCTGAATATTTGCACTATGAAATTGATTACTATATTGGGATTTTTTGAGGCAAGTATTGATTCTTCTAAGAAGATTGTAATAAAGGCTTATGATGATACAAAGTGTTCCTCCAAGGGTGTCATTACCCATCCCATCAAAGTTGGCCCAACAGTAGAGAACACAGTATGTCAAGTCTTGGATCTGGGCCTTCCCTACAATCTACTCCTTGATCGTCCATTGATTCATGCCATGAAGGTTGTTCCTTCCACCTATCACCAATGCCTTAAGTTTCCTTATAATGGAGTAGAAATTACCATATCAGGGGATGCTAATGTTTTTCAATACTCCATCAATTTGAAGGGTATTTGTTAATGTCAAGTACCAATTAACCAAGAAGTTTCATTGACTAATTTCTCACATTACATTGATCCCACATTGCTTAACATGTCTTCATTTCCTTTTGTATCCCTTCCCAAACACAAGGTCCAGTTCCAAGACAAGGGATGCGACGAGTATACTATGGTAGACTCCTTTTGCATCAACAATTTGCCTGCTTCTGCTAAGTCTTATGGTAAACCAAGTCTTATTCAAAAGGACTCAAAGACAATCATACAATATCAACCTACCACCACTTTAATTAAGTGGGGAGAACTAGACAATGAGTCTATTTGGGAGGATATTTCTACATGGCTCTACCAAGATGAAGAAGACTAGGAGAAAAATTAGTTGCCCATAGATTAGTATGACAAAGGTTTTTGCATTATGCAATAGAAAGGATATGATGGTCATAGTGGTTTGGGAGAACATACTCAAGGAATTATAGAGCCAATCCAACTAAAATGTCTACCTAAAAATAGAGGTCTTGGGATGCACCATTGGAATTGAATGTTTCAAGTATTAAGCTACTCTCAAGTGAAGATGTTAGCATTTTTAACGATGTCAAGGTTTCTAGGGATAGTGGTAATCCAAACCCTCACCCTTGTAATAACTAGCATGATGATGACCAAGCCTAGATTGAGACCTTCTAGGATCTTGATGACTCTTTAGTCCTTACCTTGTCCACTTTTCCTCGATCTTTCCACACCTATGATAATCCTATGTTTGGTCACACTATTTATGATAATCCCCTTTTTGAGGACCAAACAAAAAATGATCAAGCTTGGACCGATTTTGTAGTCCTTACCTTGGCAACCACCTCTCTTGCTTTCTTGGATGCCAATGATAACATAGCTTTAATATATCCTTAGCTTATAGATCGAGACCAACAAGGACCTCTAAGTTTAGATACCTTTGAAAATGACGAAGCCATTGCCAAGTTTATGGGACTTCGAGAGATTATACCTTGGGGTGATCACAAAGGTGGCTTCATTATAGATCTCAATGTTGTGAAAATTAAAAATTAAAAAATAGGTCTTTAGGCAAAAATTGAAAGGCGCCTTTAGACTGCAAACAAAGTAAAAATAAAGCACATATTTGAGGGTGAAAAACTCTTTGAGGTGAGGATAGAAGGTTGGATGTACCCCCCACAAGTCATGAGTGATCACCTTTGTTGGTGGAAAAAATAGAAGTTAACATTGGTAGAATAGAATACCCCATAATTGTACACTTTGCAGCCTCCTTGACTAAAATAGAAAGACCAAAATTCATAAACTTCCTTTTCGTGAGGCAAATTAATTGTTCCTAGTCCTATGTAGACATGTCTGGGTTGGATCCAAAATTGGTCCTTCATCACTTACCTCTTCATCTAGGTGTAAAACCAATCAAGAAAAGATAAGAAAAATAATCCCACAAATTTCCTTGTTGGTTAAAGCAAAGTTGAAGAAACTACTAGATGCCAGCTTTATAAGATCAATTGATTATGCAGAATGGATATTTAATTAAGCTCCAGTGACTAAGTCGACTAAGGGAATCCACATATGAACAAATTTCAAGGATCTAAACAAGGCATGTCCCAAGGATGATTTTCCCTACCAAATATTGATCTTATAGTGGACCTAATTGTCCGATACAAAATATTGTCTTCAATGGATAATTTTTTTGAATACAATCAAATAAAAATTGCTCTCAAAGATTAGCACAAAATAAATTTCACTTGTCCTTGGGGTACCTACTGCTGGAATGTGATGACCTTTGGTCAAAAAAATGTTGGAGCAACTTACTAGAGGGCCATGGCCATGATATTTCATGATATGATGCACACTCTCATTGGAAGACTATGTTGATGACTTGCTAGCTAAATCATTCACAATGAAAGGTCATCTAGAAGTGCTTGACAAAATCTTCACGAGACTAGAAAAATATAAGGTCAGATTAAATCCAAAAAAGTGTCTTTGGGGTTACTTTTGGAAAACTCCTTAGGTACATTTTCTTTCGCAGAGGTATCGAGGTTGATCCATCAAAAGTAAGAGCAATAATATATATGCCTCCATCAAACTTGACTCAACTAAGAACTCTCTAGGGAAAGCTACAGTCTATCCGATGATTTATTGTTGAGTTAGCTAACAAATGTCACCCTTTTAGCATCTACTTCATAAGGGTTTTCCTTTTAGATGGACTGATCACTACCAATAAGAATTTCAACAACTAAATATTATTTGATGTCATCACCCATCCTAATGCCACCAATTGATGGGAAACCTTTGATTTTGTATATACCAGTTACATCTTTGGCATTAGGGGCTCTCTTAGCACATCTTGATGAAGAAGGAAATGAGAGATATTTATTGTACATTAGTCGCACACTAGTGGGACATGAGCTAAAATATACACCAATTGAACGTGCGTGCCTCTCTATTTTTTTGCCATGCAAAAAATCAACATTATATGCTAAATCATTAAACAAAGCTCATAGCTAAGATAAATCCATCAAAGTATCTCCTCAATAAAGCAATGCTTATTGGAAGACTTGCAAAATGGGTAATGATTTTAAGTGAGTTAGATATTCAATATGTTGATCGAAAAGCCATCAAAGAACAAGGGATTGTCTACAATGTCCCCTTTTTGGGATAACCCTAAATGTTGCCCTAATTTTTTGAAGATATCCTTTTATGATGGTTTAGTGTTCAAACTATATATGTAATTACATACCATAATGTCAATGGAGCAAACATATCAACAATGTTATAAGATAACTAGTAGCATGAATGATTCATTATTTCCAATGTCATCAATACAAACTAATCAAGATGCTAAATGTAAGATCCAACAAAATAGTGTTAACAAGTCTCTAATTCATCCTGCTAATAAGTTAATTGATTTTATCTCCACCCTCAATATAATGGTTTTGCTTCATTTCAAGTCCACCTAATGGAGCACTATGCTTACATGGCCATAAATAGTTGTTTGCCTCTTTGAAATGGGGGTCGACAATAGTAATCTCATGAATGGGATCTTCAGTATAGATGATTCTATACTGGCCTAGTACCTGTCAACAACAATTGGTTTTAAAATGAAAAATGAAAAATGAAAAAAAACATTCAAATACCTTTTCAATGACATAATTGTCTATCAATAGAATACATTGATTTTCTACCTTAAACTCTCTTATATATCAACTTTGCAGTTGCTCTTCAAATTAGGATAGCTTTAGAAAATTAATAAGATTTAAGCATTGGTTCAACAAAATAGAACATCTAACCAAAATTGTTTGCTAAAACTTCGCTTTGCTTGGTAGATGTATCTCACTAAATCTTACCCAAAAGTCACATAGGTCTCAACCTTATGCAGCATATTCATAGTTGCCTTGTTAACTAAATGTTAAACATTCAATGGGCAAGCGCTACAAGCAAATGTAATGATTGTTCATGTAGCCAATATAAAATAGTATGGAAAACAGTACTGCACTTTTGTACTGAGAAATAAACCAAAGTTAAAGATTCTCAATAAATTAACTCCAGTTTGAATGATCACAAATAAGGTACACTTTGATTATGGTGTCATGATTATCCATAAGACAATCAATTGACAAAATGAATTCAGATAAAAAAAAATTACCATTTTTTTTTAGAATATCTGATGTTTTAACTTTTAAGTAGTTTATTACTTACGTGGCCACTTCAAATTTTGGTTTTGAGCCCTTTCCTCCGTTCACATAATGAACATGCTTTTCCAATATCTTTAACTAAGAACTACACTTTAGTGGTTTTGAGCCTTTTCGTCCATTCACATAATGAACATGCTTTTCCAATATCTTTAACTAAGAACTACACTTTATGCAAACTACAAATAGCAACTGCTTTTTATCAATCCTGATTGAGTGAAACAAAACTTAAATATCACAAATTTAGTACCACCACCATTCATATGTATAAATTGTAGCTAATAAGCAATTATCTTTTATCCAGGAGTGTGCTTTATAGTCTAGTAACAAGATTTTGTTTTGAGGTGTTACTTAACCTTGTAAACTCATGATCAGAATCTGTTCATGTAGGACCTATGTTTTCTAAATTAATGAAATTAGACGGTTTACAGACAAGCCCCGTACTTGTCTTGTTAGATGACTCATTATTTCACGCTTTAGTGAGGTGAGTACCCAATCAACAAGGCTCCACAAGTTTTATCTATTACTAATCTCAGTGATTTATTCAAAACACCTCCATAAGTATGAGGTACTTGATGAATGTGCATATTGTGAACCGTAAATGTCCATTAATCGAACCACCATGTGCCCTGCAAGAAGATGGGATCTACAACTATGTTTTCCTGTTCAATAGAGTGCTTGATCACATGGTAGTGTGTTGAGAATTTCATGAGTTTCTCAATTTCAAGGAGACGGGTGCCCTGGAAAATCCTATTTCATGCAGATCTTTTTCCCAGGATAAGATCTATATTTACCAGCTAGTTTAATAAATATGAAATTCTTCTTGGTAAACAGAGCAAGGCATTCCAATGCATTAAATTCATTGTGTTTACACTAAAGGAACCCAAGTATATGAGCGTGAATCTTTAAAAGGGTTTTGCTTGCCCTTTAGATATTTCATGTATTAAAGTTTATAACATCGAGGGTAAATTTTTTATTAAAACAAGAAAGCATTACAAAGCAAGGGCATTAAATAGCCCTATGAAGTTCTAGCAAGTGATCCAACTGTTGAGACAAATCCGGGGGTAGTTAACCCCGATCCACCAAATTCCAATCATGTATTAAAGTTTAAACTGTAACCCGTCTTTCAAATTTTGCAAATGTACATAATATCAGGTTTTACTTTCTTAATTCCATTATGTTCTTTGTTGGGTAGATTATAACTATATTATCCCAATTATCTTTTATGTAATAGTATTCTGATTCAAAATTGTATTTGCTGCCTGAAACGTCTTTAAAGTCTGCAGATCATGAAATTTGTAATGAGTTAAGTGAACATAAATGCCAGAGACATTTCCAGAATAATTCTATATTTGTACAATACAAGTCCAATTTTTACAATTTTAAAAACTGGCCTCGTAGTGAAAGATTGCCATTGATAATGCTGCAAACTTATTACAGAATTCATGATTATGCCTCCTGCATAGAGATTATGAAAAAATACAATAGATGGAATATGGGTGTTTAGAGCCAATCAGTAAATCCAGTTGAGTATTGTGGGCATTATTGGTTTTATAAGAAATTTCAAATACTTAAACTTAATCAATCTAGATAAAATTTATAATACTCATGCTTTGTGGCAAACAAATGGCATCATAATGCAATCAAATTTCTTGTTTGCTTTTTCTTAAAGGTACAAGCTTATCTACTGCATTGGAAGGGATCTATATATTGTGTGTATCTGTTTTATCTCCTGTATTAAAGTATTTAAGGGATTCAGAAGTTTTGTTATATTTATTCTTTATTGATTATTATTAATGTCATTGATTGGATTACCAGGAACTTTTTCATAATTCAAGAGTTCTACAAACATTCACAAATTCCAAGCAGAAGAAGGCTCAATGCCTTTTAGAGGTAAGGGACAACAACCAATCTCTTTTTACTGAACCATCAGATGCAATTACAAAAGTAGTTTCGCATATAGATAGCTGCAAATGTTTCACATATAGATAGCTTGGTCCATTTGCAGCTGCAATCAAAATGTTTGATTGATGTTAGGGGGTTATGGGAATAAACACTAGTAAAAACTAAAAGCATTATATTTAATTCAGAAGAAACACAATCAAAGTAAAAGTATTGTCTGATTAGACACTAAGAAGTTGCAAGAGGATTATCATGCCCAATATCTGGACCATGATCAGTCAGATGTGCATCCTTCAATGTTTTCCTTATGCTTACCATGAGTAATATCAAATATGGCACTGGGTATGTCCTTTTTCCTCAACAAAAAATGATTGAAAGCCCTCTTGGTTTTAGACTAATCACTTTCTCTTTCATGTTAGCAATCCTGCTTATATCAAAGATCACTAGGAAAAAGCAAAATGCATTATATCTAATTTAAAAGAAACATATTAAAGGTAGTGTCATATTTGGCACTGAGGAGTTGTAGGAGGATTATCATGCCCAATACTTGGACTATGATCATTGACATGCACATCCTCCAATTTTTTCCTTGTGCTTACATAACTCTCACCATGAAAATACATCTCCAAAACAACCTAGTAGTGGTGTTGCTTATGATACTAGGTCCACTGAGATGTGGCTTTTCTTAGTCATGTAGCATTGGAACCATTCACAATTTTAATAGTCCTCTGAATCTCCTACCAAGGAACTGCTACAAATTCTTACAAGAAATAGAAAGTGTTGCTTAATGAGTTTAAAATAATGATAAAATCTCAAGCAGATGAGGGAATTTTTTTCTCTTTCACTTACAAGTAGAGCTTAACAATTGGCAGGTGTTAAGCCAAATTTCATAAAATTTTCCAGCATCCCTTCTGCTTGTGATAAAGTGGGTGTTTTCGAACAAGGCATGGACATCCATCAAAGAAAAATTGAAAGGGTACTTTGTCAAACATTATAGTTGGGAATGCTCTGGTGGACACTATGCAGTCACTATGTCAACAATTGGTTGTGCTGCCCTATAGGCTTATTATAGATTGACACATCATGTATTTGCATCTGGACAAGGCGCATGGCTCTTGGACAACCACCAACAGTTCCATCTAGACCAATTCTAGTTCATGACTTGTAGTGAAAGGCATGGATGATAGCCTAACCTCATTACTAGATTTCAATCTCTAAGTAGATCCGCTTTTACCTCACTTCTAGCACTGCAACTTGAACTACAACCTTCATGTTAGTGAAGTGTTTGACATAATTGGTTAACGAAATGAGATCTCATGGAATGCCATGATTGTAGGATATGTACAAACTAGATTTTTAAAAACGGCTTTACAAAGTTTGAAGCAAATGCAATTAGTAGGTGTCAAGCCAAGTTCTGCAATGTTTTCTAGCATCCTGCTTGCCCATGCCATGCTTGAAGCTTTGGAATAGGAATCTATCAAACGATAAAGGGTGATTTTTGTCAGGCATTAACTAACCTATTAGACATATATGCAAAATGTGGAAGCATATGCAAGGCATGTGAACTATTTGACAGAATGCCCTCAGAGAGATCTGCAGCTCTCTATTTTTAGTTCAGAAATCCCATTCTAACAATGAGAGGTATCTTATAAAAAGTACTGAAATGAGGATGTAACATATAGTGCAAAATTGTGGTGCCTGGATATGATTCTAGATATGCATAACACAAAATGAGTTTTTTAAAAAGACTTTTCAAACTTGAAACAATTGTAACTTCCCATTCTAATATTTGGAGGGCCATGAGCACAATTTTAAAAAATTTGATTAAAAATGCTTATTTGGTTCGAGACTAGAATATTTTGTAGTCTTTTAAACAAAAACATTAATTGCGAGTTAAAAGTATTCAGGCCCTGCGAGGAATATTTCAGCTGCGTGGTAGTTGTTTTTCCTAGCGCGAGACAAATTTCGAAGATCCACGCCTTCATTGAATAGATAACATCAAAATTGTTTTAGAACAGAAATAAAACATAAAAATTAAATGATAACAATAACTAACAGATTCCCAGAAAAAACTCCCAAAGACCATGGCAAGTGACTTATCTCAAAATTCTGCACAAATTGTGTCATGCTGTCAGAAATTCAATGAGAATAAATGGGCAGAGTTTGCAGGAAAGGTTTACGAAGCCCTCCCACAATAGAGTTTTTTTTTAAATGAGACTAACGAAAAGCAATCTCCCTACAGCTGTTTCCTCAATCTATTTCACAGAGGGAAGCTAAATGAATGTCAAATGCAAATCCCCACACCTCATTAAAATCATTTTGGCATACTCCCCAGAAAGAGAAAGATCAGACCCCATGAGAGACAAGAGAAGGGTAAAACAAGGTCACTTCCCCCTTCTTAGAGAGTCGTACGTGGACGTGATCGCTCATACAGCTCCCTGCCGGCATCCCCATTATCAAGTGTGAATGGATAGAGAAGCTGTATGCACTCGACCAGCTTCGGTTAGGGCTCAACACATCTATCTCCTCCCACCCACTGCGCTCAGAAAAAGAAAGTGGATCTGAAAATATCTTACTTTTAGGGCCAGGAAAAAGTAACAGTAAACAACAATCGACAAATGGTTTAACGGCGACCTGTTTCTAGCGTGACACAGGTTTCAACTCAAATCTCACACTATATATAGCCTATCGGCTAAAAATATTATGGATTTTATATTAATTTGATATATTTTTAATATCCATTATACCATACTGATTATAATATTATTTTAATATTTATAAGGTTATTTATAATATTTATAATTATAATATTGTCTTTGACAATTATAATGATCAAATAGTTTTAAATATGCTTTTTGTCATCTAAATGTAACGATTTCGGGGACATGACATTGTCGATCAATTAGCAGATGATCCTACTATAGCTGACCATCCCCTAGTGTCTAATTTTCCTGATGAGGCAGTGTTCATGGCAGCAACATCTACAACATGGAAGTTATATTTTGATGGCTCTTATACCTGACACAGATCTGGAGTAGAAGTTCTTTTTTTCACCCCACAAGGAGACACTATTCCTAAGTCTTATAGAATTGCTTTTGTTTGTACCAATAATATTGCTAAATATGGGGCGTTGATTACAAGACAGAGAATAACCATTAAGTGGAGAATTAGAGACCTTTAGGTGTATGGTGATTCTCAACCAATTATCAAGCAAATAAATGATGATTATTAAACCAAAGATGAAAAACTTACGCCTTACAAAAATATGGTTGATAGTATTAAACAATATTCTGATGTCATTTGATTCAAGCAGATCCCAAGAGTGCATAATAGAGCAATTGATGCCATGGCCACTATTGGATCTCTACTTGACATGCCACAAAATATACCTCAATGTGAGTTCTTGGTGGAGTAGCTATTGATCCCCACTTTCGATGTTCCTGACTTTAAACTCGTGTGTGAAATTGTTGGTCCTGATCCCCCTTGGTATAATGACATATATCAGTGCCTTCATGACTAAACCCTTCCTCTGGACTTGTCTAGCACCCAACATAAAACCTTTATCTATCAATCCTCTAAATACATTATCATCAATGACACCCTTTACCATTGTGGTTTGGATAACACTCTTCTTAGTTGTCTTGACTCTGAAGAAACACAAACAACTTATGCGAAGTAAATGATGGTATATGTGGAGCTCATTCTAGTGGTCTTACCTTAGACAAGAAGCTCATCAGGACTAAATATTACTGGCCAACCATGGAGAGAGATGTATATTGATTCATCAAGACATGTCGTTAGTGTCAGATTCATGGAGACTTGGTTCATGCACTGACACAAGAACTTCATCTTCTCATGTCTATGTGGCCTTTCTCTTAGTGAGGAATCGACCTTGTAGGGAAGCTCCATCCCACCTACATTAATGGCCATAAATTTATTCTCAATGCAACTGAATACTTTAAAAAATGGATTGAGGCCATCCCCATGACCTATATCACCTACAAGAAAATTACGAAGTTCTTTCTTAATTACATCATTTGTCAATTTGGTGTTCCACTTTCCATCATAATTCATAATGGTCGACCCTCTAAAAACTAGGATGTTCATGAGCTTTGTGACAAATTTCATTTCCAACACAACTTTTCTACCCCTATTACCCATGAGGTAATGGTCAAGCTAAGGCAATGAATAAAACTATACTCAAAATCCTCAAAAATATTGTCAATGATGTTGGTCGTGACTGGCACCTCCATCTGTAATCTTATTGGTGCTACTCCATTTTCCCTGGTTTATGGATTTGAAGCTATTCTCCCTATTGAGGTCAATTTCCCATCATTGAGAGATTCCTTGTAGTGCTTTATTGACAATGAAGAATACATAATATCCAAACTACATGAGCTAGAACTGGTGGATGGGCGATGTCAAATGGTACTAACTAGTTCATCTCCAAGCATACCAAAATAATCTTCCCCGTAGCTATAATAAGAAGTCTAGGCCAAAAAATTTGATATTGGAGATCTTGTTCTAAAAGAAAATCAAAGGAATAGCTTGGACAAAGAAAAGAAAGGTAAGTTTGAGCCTAATTGGCTAAGTCCTTACATAATCACTGCTACGTATAGATCCAACACCTACCAACTTGCCACTCCCAAAGGTTAACCACTTCCAGAGCTGATAAACAACATGCACCTTCAAAAGTTCTATACTCGATCCTCAAAAAATCCCTTAAAATAATTTTAAAAATGAAAAAATTCAAAAATACAAAAAAAACAAAAAAATACAAAAAAGTAAAAAAATCGTCACCTTGATGAAAACCCGACAAACAAGCATCTTGTGTGACATCAAGAAAATAAAAATAAATAAATTAATTGAAAAAGAAAAAAGAAAAATAGTAAATAGAAATAATTCACCCTCTAGTGAAAACCACTTTGAAGTGGTGTTGTGGGTAAGTACCATGGTGAAAACTTGACAAACAGGTGCCATGTATAGTAAGCTAATGCTTCTTCATCTAACATTATTATATCTGGATTTTTTATTTCATATTAATTTTCATAATAAACTTCCTTCCATTTCATAGGAACTCATAATAAAGCTATTTATCCCTCTTATGGCTTGAAATTGGTTCAAATTTAGCATCACTCGCTTTCCATTCCCCATCCCTAATAAGGTTGGTTCATCCCATGCTTGTCCACATTTGGTCTTATGCCTGGCTAGGGGCAAGTCCTAGATCTAGGTTTTTCAAACAAGACCCTTGAACATATAATAGAGGATATCCTTGGGTCATTCATCTCCCTATGATGATCGTCCATTGATTCACATCCCATAATAAAAAAATCACACTCATATTATGTATTATCCGCCATTCACTATCCACAATCTATAATAAATGTTATCATATCTACCACTATCTATTTTCCATAATAAATCCTCCCTTGCTAAAACTGACAATTTTCCTAGACACAAGCAAAACATCTTTCAAAAAACACATAGCCTGACAAATCATGGAACAACAGATGAAATATCAAACTAGCCTTCAAGTCTAATTGATCAATTGCTTGTCTTCATCATCCATCTTTATCTATGGTCTTTTGTCTTATATAGTTTGTTACATTCCTTAAAATTAGACTAGGCATCTTATACAAGGTGCTTCAACCTGGAAACCAGACACTCTTTCTCTTATTTTCAATGCTTAATATGGTCATCAACTCAATCGAATAACTTTCAATATTGTGTGCTAATTTACTGCTTCTTGTCTCCCACCTATTCAATATCAAAAGATGATATCAATTGTTATCGTTTTCATATCATATTTAGTGACCACTAATTAATGTATAAAATTATGGCAAATTATTTTCAAGTGGACTCTTCAAGTGTCCATTGCATCATGATTTAGAAGATACACTGCTATTCCATGTTAATCTTAATCAAATAAACAAAATATTAACAAAGATCACAATATATCTAATGCATATCATTCATAGAGAAAATAAATGGTGGTCGTACTTAATGAGGCAAGGAAATCATCAACATTGCTGAAGTGAACCAAAATATATGCATCAACATAACAGTCTATAGAAAAATGGTAGCATAATTCTTAACATTATAGATTTTATATTTACAACCAAGAAATTGTGGAATTAGCCATCTCTCTTAATGGATGCCCTAAGATATTAGTTGTAACGGATTGCATTACAACGAGGTTGAAAATGCTCATTGTGTATATGAATCTAAATTCTCTCTCACCTTTTCTTATTTATTTATTTTCCTTAATTGCTCATTTCTTGGGCACTCCCATGAGCCACAAGGAGTTCGCTTGCATTGATAAATGCATAATAAAATTCAATTTCAATTTCCACTTGATAGTTTGTCACTAATATACATATTCAGTTTACTCGTGATGGTTAGTCATTTTAATGATTTAATTATATGTGTTGAAATCACCCATCGTGTATGTGAATTGTGACCCTATATTCTCTCTCACACACATTGTTTTTCTTTACATTGATCATTACATATTAATATAAATTCAATTTCAATTTACATTGAATAGTTTAATCACTAATATAACTTCAAATTCAATTTACTTGTAATGGTTCGTCATCTTAATGATTTGATGATACATGTGTAATATCACCCATTCATCTAAATTAAACAATCATGATGAAAACATATTTGATTGGTTGTTTCATCCATTAAACTGCCCAATGGGGCTTGAATCCTAACTATCATCAAGAATATGATTCAATGTCTTCAACTCTTTGATAACACAAAATAAAAAGTAGCCTGTAATTAGACAAGTTTGCCAAAACTCTAAAACATATTCATAACACAGTGAAAATGGTTATCACTATTAGATACATGCAATACTGCATTACATATTTGTATATGGCCAGGCAGCAGGAGAGCTTCTGTGATCTAGATTGCATGATCAGTATAATAATAGAGGCAGTACCTGTAAAAATTGTAGAATTCATAATACTATAACTTTGAGACTATGTGCACAACTGTGTAAACTCACAAAGTTCCAAGCTAAGACAACAGTAAGGTTTCTTATTTCTCTTTTAAAGGTTTTTTTATTGGTTTTTGTAAGTGATGGAAAGGGGGTGTCCTGATGTCCCAAGGCATCACAGGGCTGTTGGGGATGCCAAGAGATTCCTAAAACATTTCTGCAGAAGGGGCATGTCCAGTGTGGCAAGACATCCTGAGGACGTTCCCTAATTTTTGTCGGATTGGGGATAGGGAGGGGATATTCCCCGGGCAGGGAAACTTGGGTAGAAACAAAGGGATGTCTTCCTGGATTACAGTGCAAAAACTGAAGATACAAATTTATAACACTAATCTTTATTTTCAGCATTCATTTGTTTAGCAGAAGATTCTTTAGGCTCTGCGCAATGTGTTTAACCTATCAACGATCTCAAGTTCATTGAATCATTAGCAATTTCATAGATAGGCTATCTGCTAGGTATAACATGATGGGTCCATTAATATATAGAAGTTTGCAGTTTGTTGCAGCATTTTGAGAATATTTCCAGTTTCGATTCTTCTGTTATTGCTGTTATTCTAAATTGGAATAGATAATTTATTTTCATATACAGTTTTTATTTGCTGAGACCAAGCCTGAAATGGGCGTGCTTGGTGTGAGTCCCAAAGCTCTATTTAAGCCCATTTATCAATTATGACTTCCAACTACTACTGTTTGTGATGTTGTCCAATTGCTAATGAACTTTCACTGTAGATGCAAGAACCCACTGTTCCGGTTTACCTAATTTTATATATTCTTTAAAAAACTTAAAATGGCATGCAAACTGAGTTTTGTGTTCTACATGGTACGACGTCGAACACAAAATTACAACATTTGTAAAAGTTTGGGGGCTGAAAACTTGTTTGCTGAACATTATGTGTAGTTGTTCACTCCTTGCTCTGGCTTAGTTCCTACCCCAAACATATTCATGAATTTTTTTGACTTTCAGATGGAGAAAAAAATTTAGCTATTCAAAATTCATCAATTACATCAAAACTGAATGAATATAACGAAGGCAATTAGAAGCTCGCTGAAAGATTTTGGCAATCGTCGTGCTTACCTTGCTTGATGAACAACTACACACAAAGTACATGGCAGAGGGAGTAACGACATTGCTCCTGTTGTTGAATATGGTGCCTCCAGGAATGTAAAATACTCACAGCCGACGCCTGGATGGGAAGAGCTGCCCGCCTTTTGTCAAAGATTGGATTTGTTGGGGTTTTTGGGTTCCCACTCTTACTTTCTCCATACAAAATTAACTTTTGGTTGATCTCTTTGTGCAGTTGGGGGAATTAGAGATGGCATTTTCATAAATTGACCACAGTGTTTCAGATTCAGGATGCCCTTTTATAATCTTGCTCACAAATCTTGCCTCTGTCGTTGTCAATACAGTCAAAAGGGAAAGGCCGAGATAATTCATGCATTTGATTTTCTGCCAAACTAGAAACCTGGGCCTCATAGTCTTTTCCAAACTGATTTGCAACACGCTCGGATGCTTCACTACATAATTTGCAGGGAACTCCATAGTATTAACTATAAAGTTCATCTTTTCACTAATACTTTCCTTGGAGAAACAAAGGACTGCAGGGAAAGTCCGAAGTAGTTGCCAGGTTTCCTCAGCCGAGAGCCCGCAGAGTTTGAGATTCTCTATCTTGGCCTCTAATGTTTCTATGCGGCTACTAGCCACTATACTCACAACATATTTGAACATTTTTCTTTCCTTGTCACCGCCAATCTTGTGAATGAGATCAACGTGTGCAGGCGTAAGAGAAGTGACCGACAGAACACGCGGATTTAACATTAAGAATCTGGAGAGCCCCGTCCCACGAAAACCCCATCCCTCCCAGAAAGCAACCGAGGGCTTCAGGGTCTTCTCCAAGTTAAAATTGAGCATGAATGATGATCTTAACAGAGCTTTAACGAGAAGATCATGGGACTGAAATACATTCTTCAGGAACTCCATCCTGGGAAGAAGCCCCTTCTCGAGGGTGTAGCTCAATATGCTGGGATTCGCCGTCAAAAGCTTCGTCAGAGTGTGACCCTCGAATCCGAAACCTTCCAGTAGTTTGATCTTGGGCTCCAATTTTCTTTCTGCGCTTAAGCAGATAGCTTCGGGACGATTCCTCATTATTTTGGCAATTTGGAGTTCAGTACAGCCATATTTGTTCAACATATGAATAGACTGCGCCACGTTATCTAGGGTTCGAAGCTTCTGCAATCTGGGGACGGCTTTGAAGATCCGAGTGATCTCGGCCTCAGACATGTTGAATTTGGAGGAGGCAAAGTGTGAAAAGAGGCTCTGCGAACGAGCATTGGTGATGGCAAGTGTCGAGAACACATTGCGAAAATGGAATGGATTCATACCAAACAGTTTGCAGCAAAACTTGGAGTTCATGGTAGAATTACAAGATAGTTTAGGGTTTCGTTCCAAACGTCGAATTCGGAAACGAACAGAGGCTTGTGATCGTCCTTTTTCCTTTAGATAAAGAGGATGAAAACAGCTTACCATTTTTATTTATTTATTGATTATTCGGTCTATAAATAAGAGAGGGAATCTTTGTCATAAGAGTGTAAAGACATTTAACTTTATCACATATGACATTGCCTCAATGTTCAATTAGAGGGTTTGGAGGTGCTCCACCATCATCTTAAAATTTGTTTGATTGCATTTGTATATATAACATAGCATAGGAAATATTGGATGTTTGATTAGTCATAAAGAAAAAAGCATTTATAAAGTTGTGAGTAAAACTAGCATCTTTCAATAATTGAAACAAGAGGTACATTATGTTCATTTTTGTTGGTGATTAGTTGAGTCAATTTGCATTCAAAGTTGAAAATGGTGACAATTGATCTAATTAATAATAGATAATTTCATTGAGTTTTTTATATCAAAGTGCAAAACAGTGTGAGTCTTAGAACGAACAAATATTGTGAAAAACATTGTCAAATCACGTGATCTTTTATAATCAAAATGTTCAATAAACAAGGTAATGGTTATTGCAAAGTAAGAACAAAGTTGTTGACAAATTATCTACCCATATAATTGAAAGAATTTATAAAGAAGGGGGGTTTTAGTTTGGCTTGGTCTACATGATCTTGTGCATATCATTATCTTGTCCTTTTCACCCTTGTTTCATAATGCATTCTAGTTGTACATGAGATTTTCACATTTATTCTAAGTTCTCTTAAATTCTGTCACCTTTGAGTTGATTTTTTCTTTCGTATTTATATGGTTGCCAATCAATGTGGTTAAACATTTGATGTTTGAGTCGTTGGCTTGGAGTTACAGGAAAATGAATTTGAGATGCCCTAACAAACTCATATTAAAAGTCGTTTATGAGGTAACTATCATGTTCTTATTGTTATTTTGCATGTTCATGATTATGACAATGTATGCAAATGGTTTCTTGGCAACGATATTTGGAAGTGAATAGAGGTTTGTGATCGTTATGTTTTCTTTAAATAGAGAGAATGGAAATAACTTATTATTTTTATTTATTTATTTTGGTTAGACGTTAATTGATTATTTGGTCTATAAACAATGGTGTCTTTAGAGTCAACTAATTTTGTTTAGGGTACAATCTTCAATTTCATTTTTTTGTTTGTTAGGATTTATGTAATCAATAAGATTTGATTTTTGGGGTTCTTTAAGAGCAATTCAATTTTTTTAATAGATCAAGGTCATTAAATTATTTTGTTGTTTTTTAATTAAGGAAATTTAAGTAGTTAGTTTTTCAAATTAATGGGTTTGGTGTTTATTTTCAATTATGTTAGCATTTATTGTATAGTTAAGAGTATATGTTAAAAAAATATATATTGATCTATATAAAATATAATAATTATATAAATACAAATAGAATGGAAGCATACTTAAGATTTAAATTAGTTTCAAAGATTAGAGAGAATTATAAGTTTAATTATGTAAAATAATTCACTCTAATCATTAGTTCATGTCTAAAGGGCACTATTGTCTATGAAAAAATTCATAGAAAATAAAAGTTAAGTTGTGGGAGAAACCAATGTCAAAAATAAATGTGGAACCACAATTTGAGTCACAAAGGATGAGTTAAATACAATGATAAAACCCAAAACTCAAATAGAAAGATACACTCAAGATAGAACAACTGAAGACAAAAAATAGTGCAAAGTATGACAAACCAAAGCATCAAACCTCCATGATTATTTTTTATGTGCTCCAACATGAAGGATGGCGGTATGTTGATGCTCTTAAGCTTATAAATTACTTAATTTGACAACATAAGGTTAGTGTATAATTGATTCCTTGATATGAGAGAGATGAGTCTCTCTTAAATAAATTTTTCAAATGGAAAATTAAAGCCTAAAATGAAAAGATGAGATCAAGGGCCAAGATTAACTTGCACATGCAAGCCTCTTAGACTCTTAACAAGTGTCACAAGAGGATGTTAGATACTATATCAATGGAGGTGATCTCATTAAATCGTGAGATGATAGGAGATGAGAGCAAGCGTATGAAAATTAGAACATGAGGTGGAGGATCAAGCATGCTCACACTTGTTGTGAGCATGGAGGTGGTATGTTTAAAAAACATGTCCACACATGTGTGAGCATAAAGTGAGGATGAGTCAATAAGGGATGAGATGGAGTGTTAAAATTCCTCCAAGTTGGCATGCTCACACATGTAATAACAAGGAGTAGGATGAGTCAAGCATGCTAAATGTGTGAGCATAGAATAGGTTGAGGACACATATAAGGAAATGTAAGGTCAAGATTTTGATCCTTGTTGATGAATTAGATAATTGAGATTTAAAGGACAAATTCCTTTGCCCATTAGTTATAATGTAGATTATTAAATTAGAGGAAATTGTTAGGAGGGGATTAATTATCCTAATAAATTAACTGAATATTTATTAATTAATTAATTAGTTGAAGGAATTGGGAGCTAAGGTCAATTGATTAAGTTAATTTAATTAGTTAACTTTAGAGGTGTAAAGAGGAATAAATTGATCAAATTAATTAATGGAGAATAGTAATTATAAGGGTAATTAATTTATAGAAAATTAGTAAGAAGAATTGGAAATGAATTTGGGGTGTTTGTATTTTTCCCCTCTTGGATATGGTGTCACAACTGGAAAAAGAGGCATTGTGTCAAAGAAGAATAAAAAGTAGAAAGGATGAGGCTATGGTGGCAAGTTGTCCCAATTGCCTAAAAAATAATGAGGATAATGGATTGGAGGTGATGCCACCTCAAGAGAGTTGTCAGGTTAAATAGGGCTCAAGGGGTCTCTTGGGAGGATGAAAGAGACTTGGGCATATGGGGTGGTGTACCATGTTGGGGGATGATGTATCTTTTGAGATAATGATACTAGGATGGTGTAGACACCATGGTTGTATGATGTAGATAGATAATTTGATATGTTAATTGATATTGATTGGATGGTGCTAGATTTCATGGGTGTAGATGTTTGATTGTGATGTCTCAAGATTATTTTTATGATCATGACGGTATATGATGTATGGATAGAGGATGAATGTGAGAGAAGGGAGTGATGTGAAAGTGATGGAGATATAAATTGATGAGTGAGGTAATAAATGGGTGGAGGATGAAGGAAGATGATGGAAAATGACGAATTTGTCAAAGTAACATCTTTGTACGAGAAACATATTATTTGTTGTAGCACTAGTGTTATGCATCGTGATATAATGGATCATAATGATGGGATGCCATGTGAGTAGAAGATTGACGTAAAACACACATGTTCCAAATAACATAATATTCCAATAGGTAGGTTTTTAGGCCACACGATAACATGGAAAATAATGGTGTCAAAACATAAAGGTATATGGAGCATTGGAACCATAAGTTGTAAACAAACATTTATAGACAATATAATGAAACACACATATAATACATGATGTTGTAATTAGTACAATATTGAATCAAAGAGGGTGGATGGGTGGATGGGCATGGGATATAGGGAAATGATAGGGGGTGGGTTAGGTTTGGTCAAGAAGAGAGGATGGGAGAAGGTGGGTGTTAGAAAGATTTGGGGAATCACATACTAGATTTTTATGACCCAAGTATTCTCTATGAGTTGTATTTATACCCTAGACTCAAAAATAAAGAGAGATCATGGATTAGTGCATAATACAGAATAGATAAAACAAAAAAATATAAACAATATTTAAAGAACATCCTTGACACACCATATATTAACCAACTCCATATCTATTATATTTCTATTTTCTTATACTCGATGTCTTATGTACAATTCTATTATCTTCTCTATATCTTATATCTCTTACATATGTCTCAATCTCCTCTCTATTGCAAAATATTAGTGTGTATACATATAATTTTCTAGCAGTATGTGTCCCTTACATTCTAACATACTTCTTGGAGATTAATTATTAGCCAAGGGCTCTACAACCCTCTTGTATGGTTTATTGTAGGATTTATTACTCTATTATGTACTTTGGTGTTTTCCCTACTAACATCATCCCCCTTCAAAAAAATGTATTTTCCTCAAGATAACTCTACCCTAGGTATTTTGAAAGGATGGATTTGTATATCTCTTTTAGGTTGGTGAAAGTGTTGTCCATGTGTTCCTTGACTTGTTCAAGAAGCTAATTTTGGAAATTGATATATGTTAGTAGTTTTTAAACTTCTAGTAATAGGATAGAGGAGATTTGGATATCTTGTGCCAATTTTTATGTATAATTTAGTAGTCATGTGATGTGTGTGAACTAAAACCTCCCTAAGTTGTTAAAATTTCTACCTTATCTTCTCTCTTTGATCTTATAGCTATTGTAATTTTGCATTAAATTATTCCATTTATGCTCTTGCCTTCCTATTTTTATCTATCATTACATCATAATATGTTGCTACTTAAAGGATATGTAGCTCAATTTGATCCATTTGTCCCATGATCTTTGTTGTAACTATATGCCATTAGAGAAAAAATTGGTATAGATCATTTACATGAATTTTAGTATTTTTGAGAGTGTTGATATGTTCTTCCAATGTGGAGTGAGCAGTGGCACATATCTCTCTCTCTTCATCTATTTTTTCTTTCTACAATTTTATAAGGATGTGTTATCATATGTTGGCTACTTGTAACTATGTATTTGAAATCACCCCATGTACCAACATTTTAATTTATGCTATAAGAGGTTGGGAAGGGTTTCCTTGTACTTGAGGGAACTTATTTTGTATATCCTTTTATTATATCTTCTAATTACTCTATATTATCCACATATTGTTTTAAGATGTCCTCCCTAGCTGTTTGGTGAAAAATATCACCTAGGTGAAACTTTTGGAAAGGGGAAATTCTAGATGGATTAATTTGGGATCCAACCAATTTGGTAGTTAGAGCAGTTGCATAGTAGCTACAGCTTGAAGCTACTTTTTCTTTGCTATGATATCCTTTATTGATTACATGGGGGAAGTGGCTATAGAGGATGATGGTTGGTATGGGGATGGTGGAGAAGGAAAATTGATATATTGTCTACTAGATTGATTCATCTCTATAGAAGGGGACTATGGGACCGCTTCATATTTTAATTCTTCCTCACAAATTTCCTTATAGGCCTTCTTTACAGATTCCTTGATTTCATCTTCAATTTGTTTTTTAATCATTGGTTTCTCCAACATTATTTTGTATAATATGTACTTCGATTGAAGTTCCCTTGCTTGTATTTTAGATAATTTATCTTTGTGGGCCTTTGTGGTTGAGGAGACCACCTCCACAATCATTGCTTATTTCATTTGTGCTTCTTCTTATGCAACTTACTCCCTCTTTCGATATAATTTTTCAACTAGAGGTGGCAAGAATCAATCAATTAGTGTTTCCAATGTAGTGTTAGAGGTGACCATATATCTAATAATCATTTATTCTATTATGGCCCTATTTTGTGCTCTTATTTCCTCATACACCTGTAAAGTATGTTTTAATACTCCTTTCTTGAGCAACTCATTCTATAATGTGTCCTCATTCATTAGAATTTTTCACTTTTCTTTGACCAATTTATTTTCTTGGCTCACTTCCTTTGAGGGAGATTTATTTGTGTGTGATTTTTGCTTTAGCCTCTTTTGTTTCCTCTTTACACTCATTTGAAGGAGTACCTTTGATGCTTCTTCTACTAAGGATTATTTTTGTGGTTGTGTGGTAGCTATTCTCCTCTTTATCCTACCTTTGTTTCCTTTGGATTGTGTATATGTAGTTAGGGTTGTTCTTGTCTTAGGTCTTTTAGACCTCCATGGAGTAGATGTGCTTTATTCTTCTAGTTCTTCTTTTCACAAGCCCCATTTTTCTCTTAGTTTTTTTCTCTATTCTTATCCATATTCTCCTCTACTTTTTTTTCCCCAAGTTATCCATGAATTCTCGATAAGTTGTAAAATTCTTGGCATTAGGGTCTTTCGGTAGTTGAAGCGAAGTGGTTGCATATGAGTCAATTTATACATCTATGAATTCATATGATAACTTGGATATCTAGGAAATTCTTGGTTCTATCACCTCCATCAAAGTATAATCCTTATCTACCAATAATATGAGATATTCTATATATTTTCATACTACATCATAGGAGATGTGTTTGTTGGAGATTGAAGATTGCATCAAATGGTTGTCATTCAGGTCAGCAAGTTGTCATTGATGTCAACATAGTATTGTATGTATGACTCATTTACCGGAAGTTATTTCCCATTGAAGATGGCCATTATATGTGGTATGATATGTTGGTTTTTAGGTTCAGTTCCTACCATGTGAGAAACCATGATTCAGATATTTGAAGATCTTGGTCGACTTAGCATGTGCAATACTTTATGGATGTTTGGTCAACCTAATTGATGAGTATGATACATATATATATACATATATATCTCTTTGAAACATAGAATGGATGTGAGGTTATGCAAGAAGGATATAGAGACAGAAAAGGGCGTGAATATAGAAAATCAGAATAAGTGAAGAAAATGAAGACAATAAGTGTGTGATCAGAGCAGAACTATTGAGGGATTATTGATATATAGTACTACTTTTACTGAGCTTCATCTAGAATTGAATCCAACACAAGAAAGGTGTAATTTATCATTTCAATTTTGGTGGTAAGCCATCACTTTTATATCTCTATGGTGGTGAGCCATCTGGGTTGTAGCCCTGTGCACAGTGAGTCTTTATTCCAAGTAGTGAGCCTTTTGTAATTGGTTTTGATATTCTTTATAGTTCAAGTTAATCCTCACCGTGGTTTTTCCCTTATTGGGTTTTCCACATAAATCTAGTGTTACTGTGTTTATGTGATGACTTTCAGTTTCTGCATTCATTAATGAATCATTTATACTGTCTATGGATTTAGTTTTGGTAAATGGTTAAGGCAATTAATTTAGTGACAGTTGATTCACCCCCCTCTCAGTTGTCTTGTTCAACAATTGGTATTAGAGCAAGGTCCTTTGGAATAAGTCTAATAGCTTGAAGGAGATCTTGGCAGGTTGAACTAAATAATGAAGGGATCCGACTTAGATGCAAAATTGAGAATAGAGACCTCAGATTCTGAGAATGAAGATCTAAAATAAAATGTCAAGCAAGCTGGTGAATGTATTTAAAAACTAAGAAATCATATCTGAAAATTTAAGTTGAAGCATAAAAAAGTTTATTAGGAACTAAAAGAAGCAAACACTACAACAAATCCTTGTGATTTTCTCCATTTTTTGCCAATTTTTTGAAAATGTTGACACTATTTATCGGGATGGCACTATTTTTGGCATTTATTTGCACCGATCAGGATTAGTTGGCGCTAATTTAGGCGCTAATTTACATCAAAATTATCAACGCTTTTAGCGTCGATATTGGATTCGAGTGTGGCACTGTTGTTAGTGTCACCTTTGGCTTCGGGTTTAGCACCACTTTTAGCATCCTAACTTGAGCTTCGAGTTTATCTTCGGGTTTAGCACCAGTTTAGACACCCCTATGTCGAAGAGACTTATTTATATGTCTAATCAATGATGTAAAATAGTGAAATGTCAACAAGATACAGGCATATTGAGGAGAGAATCACATATGTCACATCGACAAGGTATATCTACAAGTGCCTGACGAAACACAACTCTTGGATATAACAAAGTAATGTCAATGAGACATTGAAATATCGGTAAGACAAATAAGATTGTCTCATCGACACTCTTCAAGTAATGATCAAAAGCATACACTACTAGACCACCGAGAGGGTGAGCAACATATGCAGTAGAGCAGTTGCTCGATAGGTAAATAATGGAAAGCCTCTAATGGAGTAGGCTCAAATAATTCTTCAGAAGTGTGGTCGTCTGAGCCTTGGGCTTCCCTATGTATGATAGGTATGTATTTTGGGGTGTCTTTGGTATAAAACATCTGTGAGGGCCTCTTTTTTGGACCATGTAGAAAAGAAAGCCGACTAAGATATTTTTGGAATAAAACTTTGTATTCAACCGTCTCCTAATAACACTTAAGCAAAAAGGATTTTTAAGAATTCCCTGGCAATGGCGCCAAAAAGTGATAGGTTGTCGTTAGGTCCTACTACTTTAGAAGAATTGAATGTCAATTGTCGACCGGGCAGTGTCCAAGGCAGTTTGCAGAAGAAGATTATTTGAACAACCCATTTTATATTTTATATTTTTTCTTTCAAACTACAGAAATCAAGTCTAATCTAAGACCATTACTTCTTAACTAGAAAATAATCTTACTCTAAGAAAATCCAAAATTACTAAATTAAAAAGCATAAGACAACTAATTTAGAAAGCATTACTACTAAACTAGAAAGCATGGAAATAAGCAAATTAAACAACTGATGTATTACAGAAACAAAAAATTAAGGGAATAGACAATTAAACATCTTTTAAACAGTAAAGGAATTTTATCAACTACAGAAGATAACTTATACAAATTAAAAATAATGGTGCTCCGGAACAACATACTCGACTCTTCAACAACTTGTTACTTCCTATTGAACAACAATTTACCTCTAACAAAGAAAATAACTTAACAATAAAATACTTATCTGTCTAGGCTAACTCCCCTCGAGTGGCCAACTCACGGGCTACTACTTCGTCTTTAACTCACATAAACTACAGATTCTCAAATCCTTTTATTACAAACAGACATCATCTTTCAAATTCAACAGTTACCAATAGATAGATATCAAATAACTCATTTTAATAGTGATTTGAAAAACCATATGAACAGCATAACGATACTTCCTCTCTATCTTCTTCATTACTTATGAAATTATAGTTTTATAGATAACTTCTTAACTAAATCCTAAATTTAAGATGGCATGGATAGCCATTGAAAAAATCTTCCTTAACTTCAAACTAACTTGATGTCTTTAAAGCTTTAAAACATGTAGAAGGCTCAAGAAGAGCCATAAAGTTTTTAACAACAGAATTTAAAGAAACTGAAACTGAATCTTTGACGCATCATCCAGGCATCTAGGAGTGGGTTCGCAGCATTACTCTTGAGGCACGTGCTGGCTAAACTTTTTCAACAGCCGCATGATGACCTGTTATTCCCTACGAAAACGCTCAAATCAACCCATTAAACCTGCTTTGGACAATTTCCTCAATTGATCAAAAGAAAGAAAGAAAGCATAATTTTCCTTAAAATAAGCAATTACTTCTTGTAAAGTTTAATAAATTGGCACAGGCTTAGGATTGAATTAGCAAAAGTAAGGTTTCCAGATTTTATTATGATGAGGTTATTTTTACCTCATCATTTCCTCCCCTACCTAATTTCTGGCAGGTCCTCCTGCTCCATGGTCAAACCCTTGAGTTCTATTCCATTCTTCATAAAGAGTACTGAGATCATGTGTTTCCCTGGCCGATGCATTGAAATTTTCAGGGTTATGAATGAACCCTCTATGGAACATCACACTCTCTCTCCACTCATTAAAGAGTCTGTCATTCTAATCTGTGGAAATATTAAAGGTCGGGGTGGATTAAGTAGCAAGGGGGGCCTGTATTTCATTCCTATTTTTGTTCTCAGGGTTTTCAGGATTTTAACTAGAGCATCAGCCCTTCTGAATGACCATCTGATGTTTAGAGGAGAAATAACTTCTCTTTTCTTTAAGTAAGCTGGAAGAGGGGTGAACCTTTCTTCGCATGCATGCCATGATTTTCCAATTAATTTATGTCCATTAGCCATGAAATTGTTATAACACAACTTGAGGTTGTTGTCATACCTTTCCTTCATCTTTTCATTAACAAGAAGAGACAAAAATGTAGCTTTGAACCCATCAGGCCTTGAATTTGGGGACCTTATCTGGAGACCCACTGTTTTCTCTGCCTGCACAAATTCTTTTGTTCGATCTTGCCAATGAATTTGATTTCTCATGGTTGAGAGAAATGCCCTCAATTCTACCTCTTGAACAAATAAATTAATAAAGAAATTTGTATGATTTTCTAATAACAAATCATGCAGAAAGAATTCACAAATTAAATCCTGGTCTTCAGGAGTCGACTCTACAAATATTTTTACACACTTTATCATTAGGATCATAAGGTTGATCATTATAGATCCTGAATAGTTTCCATCTTAGCCATTGTTCATTCAAAAACATTAAGTAAACTCTCGACGGCCTTCTACAATTCAGCAAACATTCCACAAGTTGACAGGCATCCTGCTTCCCTCTGTAGGCTTTGTGAAATGACTCCTTTAGGAGCACTAGTTCTTTCTTCAGCCTATGATTTTCAGTTTGGACATTTTTGAGGAAGTAACACTGTTCCATCCATTTTATTAGCAGAGGTGGAATGCAGACCTAGAACCAATCAGTTACAACTAGTTCAGTTTGAATTGCTTTGGAATCAGTTTGGGGTCTCACAGCGCATTCCTTCAAATCATGTTCTAGTTCAACTAATGTGCTGATGGAAGTGTTTAATTCTTCAGTCTTTATTTTTTTGTCTTCCTCAAAAGCTGTGAGCATGAGCACAAAATTATGTTTTATTCTTTCCATTTATGCATCTTTATGTGCAATGTTCACACTATAAGTTTTATGCTTTTGATACTACTCTTGTATTTGTTCCTAAAATTTATAGATGTTTGATTCTTTTTCTTGCAATTGTAGCTTCAAGCCTCTTATTTCATAATCCATTTTATTTATTATAGCATTTTGTACAACCAACTCTTCTCTCTGCAATTCTATAAATTCATTATTTTTAGACAATTGTCTCTGTAAATCATCAATTTGTACTTTATACTTTTCTAATTCAACAATGGCACAACTGGTTTCAACTGTTTCAAAAAATTTATCTACAATGGGTGATAAAATTTTCTGGTATACTGCCATCCCCCTCAGGTTCTCTTCCTTGAGTTTCATCATTGAAAATTTCCTCTATATGTGCAAAATGGAAAGGAAATACTTCACTTGAATCCTCTCTATTTAGGGGTACCTCGTCTTCACTAGCATGCTCTGAAATTTCTATGGGCTCTTGTGGCCGCTTAGGCTTTTTCTTTTGTGAACTTCCCTCCTTACCCTGTATTGGGGTTTCAGAGAATTTGGAAGCCAGCCGCTTACTCCTTCTGAGTGGAGGTGATTCCTGGAAAATGACAGGTGTTTGATTTTTTCCTCGTTTTCTTCTTTCTTGGTTTAATTGTGTCAGAATAGACAATATTAACCTATTCTTGTAGGTCAGGGGTTTTGAATGTATCACCGTAGAGGTCTGGAAAATCCTCACCAAGAGTGGTGGAATTAAGAGCTTATGGAGTCGAAGAGCCCTTAGGGGAAGTTGCTCTAGATGATGGAATAGCTTGTTGGGATGGTTACCTTGATTCTATGGTTCTTGCAATTGCAGGTTTCTCCATTTTCTCTAAAAATTTCTTCCATTTTCCCTCGAGTTTCTTACGGAAGTGGTACTTGCAGATTAGCTGAATTAACCCGTAATGTTTCAAAGGCCTAGACCTTGTTTTATACCTTTCCATGGAAGTATTTAAGGAATCACACAATAATTCAAGCATATTAACCCTAAGAGTTGGGTCTTCCTTTCCATGACGTAAATGAGTCAACATATGAAAGGCAGGCCCTACAACTATAGTAAGTTGACCCTCACAAGTAAAGTACTTTATAATCCATGCAATGACACTACCCCAAGGTTCTAATATGGAAGTTCTCTGGAATCCCTTATTTTTTCCCCTAGTACTTATTACTACCATTGGGTATGGGTCTCCCTCTCTAACAAATAATTCAGCTAATTTTTGGTACGTTATTTGAGAGGTTTATTTTTTATTTATGCCTGCATTCTCTAATCCAAATAAGCGAGAAATAATCTTAGAGCTACCTTGAAACGCTTCCCTTGAAGTACCACTTCACCATTTGTGTAGTTCTCAACAAAATATATTACCAGCTTTTCATTATGGCCTTCAAATTTTCTGATGAAGTTTAACCACTTTGCTTCCTTGAACAATCTGGAGATATTACTCAATCCCAATAATTTTTCTGCTGAATCTAGTTCTGCCTTTCTTTTACCACCCCCATTTCCTGATTTCACACTCTCCAAGAGATTTCAATTCCAGCATAGAGCTCCCACGCAGGTTCCTTTTGGAAATATTGCCTTTGAAATTACTTATTTGTTTTATTTGTAGCTTATGCTTCAATGATTTCCAATCTGCATGGAGGTCTGCAAAAGGCTTTGTGGTACAAGTAGTTGATCACTGGGTAGCATAAATTACTGAATTGGAAGTGAGGTTCATGCCAATTAATTATTCTTTATTCGAAAATAACTACCTACTTAAAGAGAAAATTAATACTTACCCTCGTTCTGTGATCGTTCGAAGATCTTAAACCTCACAAATTTGACAGGATGATGTGAAGGCATTGGTTGAAGTGACGATGAAGTTATTATGATATGGCACAGAATTCTATGGGGGACGGAGTTGTCAATGAGGAGTACGGAGTTGGGTGGCTTACTTATAACTAAAGCAAAAATAGAAAGACAAATGTATAGGATATTCTAGCAGAAGAATCATGAAAACTTCAAAATTTTGAAGGAAAAGGTGGCAGAAAACAAGCGAACAAGTTCCAGAGCACGTAATTTGGTCAACGCATTCGAAATGAGTGCTTAAGTTCCGGAGCATCGGTGTGTGGTGTGATCGGAAAAAAGAATGAAATGAAGGTTCTGGAGCATCGCTAAAAGATGCAGGCGAAACAAGAATGAAATGAAGGTTTTGGAGCATCGCTAAAAGATGTAGCCAAAACAAGAATGAAATTAAGGTTTCAAAGCATCACTGAAAGAAGAATGAAATGAAGGTTTCAGAGCATTGCTAAAAGATACATCCGAAACAAGAATGAAATGAGGGTGCTCCGGAAGTTATTTTCTGCTTCTTGAGAAGTCCTGCAAAAACATGAAAAATATTTAGCTAAGTCCAAAAATGATGAAAGATTAAATGAAGGAAAATATCTGAGCATACATGTCCATTTATTGCATATTTTCAATATTTTATTTATAATATATATATATATATATTTTTAATGGCATAACATTATTACCAGATAGACTCTATCATGGCAGAGTCAACACATTGGACCTCGCCTTGCATTTCGACCATCCTTGTAAAGTCTTCCCTATTGACCGGCTTATGGTAACACGTAAGTGATGACCATTAACCAATAGAGTTCGTGTGTCACCATTGATCAGTTTTAACCGAACAGTTCCGTTTGAAAAGACTTCCTCAACTTCATAGGGTCCCAGCTAGTGAGTCCTGAGCTTGCCCTTATGATCCTTGTATCTAGAATCAAATAACAAGGCCCAGTCCCCATTATGAAACTCCTTTCCCTTAATATGTTTATCGTGAAATACTTTCCGTTGATGTTGAATTAGTTCAGTTTGATGGATGGCGTCTAAACGAAGTTCATCCAACTCACTTAGTTGCAAAACTCATTCAACTTGGGCTCTTTTTAAATCTAGACCTAATTCCATATCCACTCATAGAGTTTGTAACTTGAACTCAATGGGAAGAAAAGGCTTCTTCCCAAAAATGAGCTCATAAGGGTTGAATCCAGTCGTAGATTTCCAGGTTGTGTTGTATGCCCATACGGCTTCAGAGAGTTTCCTGGCCCAGTCTTTTCTTCCAGAAGAGACTGTTTTTGTTAGAATATTTTCTAGTTCTTTATTAGTTACTTCTACCTGGCCATTCGCTTGAGGGTGGTAAGGGGATGACTTCCTATGGCTTACCTGAAAATGATTGGTAAATGCCAAGAGCACTCAAGACATGAATTGGGGTCCCTGATTAGTTACGATAGTTCGAGGGGCGCTGAATTTAAGGAAGATTTTATTATAAAGGAAATGTGCAACCTACTCTTCCCTAGCTATTCTTAAGGCTTGAACTTCGGCCCATTTTGTCAAGTAGTCAATGCAAACCAGTATATACTCTTTCCCTTGAGAGGAAGGATCTATGGGTCCGATGAAATCTAAACCCCATTTTTTGAATGGTTCAAGGACTACCTGAGGCAGTAACGACATTTCCGAAGAAGCAATTGGTCTTCCTACCCTCTGAAATTCATCATAATGATGAACACAGTTCTTAATGTCTTTGTGAATTGAGGGCCAATAGTATCTGGCACCTAGGACATTGTGGGAAGTTCTCTTTGCAGAGTAATGTCCCCCGATGGGTCATCATGACAGGACCTTAGAATGCTGTAAGTTTCATCAGCTCTTACACATCTCTTCAAAATCATGTTAGGACCACAACGAAATAACATTCCATGAATCCACTTGAACAAGGCACTTTCCCTGATTAGACGCTTATTTTTCTTGGATGTGAATCCAAGAGGTATCTCTGAAGCAACTAAATAGTTAGCGATATCTGCAAACCAAGGTGATTTTATAGAAATTGCAAATAGATTTTTATCGGGGAAATCATCCTGTACAGGGGTAATGCCATCTTCTTCATGTTTGATTCGTGACAGAAAATCGGCTACCACATTATATTTCCTTGGTTTATCAAGAATCGTGGCATTCAACTCCTGAAGGAGCAATAGCCATCTCATAATTCGACCATTAACCACGGGTTTGTTCATTAGGTACTTCACAGTTGAGTGATCCGTATAAAATGTGACCTTATATCCCGTAATATAATGACGAAATTTCTTGATAGTGTGGACAACAGCCAAGAATTCCTTTTCTGTTGTTGTATAATTCTTTTTTGTTGGAGTAAGATTTTTGCTGATAAAATATATAGCATACTTCCCTCCGTTCTCATCTTCTTGTCCCATAACTGCATTGATAGCATCATCAGAAGCATTAGCATAGATCTGAAAGGGAATACTTCAGTTTGGCCCTCTCAGAATGGGAGCAGAGACAAGTTTTTCTTTGATCGCTTCAAATGATTGTTGACACTCAGATGTCTAGACAATCTCTACTTCTTTCTGTAAAAGAGAGAAAATAGGAGCTGTGATTTTACTAAAGCCTTCTATGAACCTTTTCTAGTAACCAGCATGTCCAAGAAAACTTCTTACATCTATCTAAGTTTGAGGGATTGTCAACTATTGGATGACTTCAATTTACTTTGGGTCAACCTTTATTCCTTCTGAGGAAATATGATGACCCAAGACTATTCCTTGCTCCACCATTATTAAGCATTTATTATGGCTAAGGGATAGTCTATTTTCCTCACAAACTTGCAGAACTTGATCTAGGTTCTGAAGAGCTTCGTCATAGGTTGAACCATAGACTGTAAAATCATCCATGTAAACTTCGACACAGTCATTAATGAGAGCAGAAAATATAGCAAGAACGACTCTCTAGAAGGTTGTTGGAGTGTTGCATAGTCCAAAAGGAAGCACTCTATATGCAAATGTGCCCCAAAGGCAGATAAACATGGTTTTGTCCTGGTCTTTTGGAGCAACCTGTATCTGATTATAACCACTAAATCCATCGAGAAAGGAGAAATACTTCCTCCCTGCCAAGTTGTCCGGGACTTGATCAATGAATGGTAAGGGAAAATAATCTCTATAAGTGGCTTTATTGAGTTCTCAATAATCTACACAGATTCTCCACTTCCCATTTTTCTTTGGGACTACCACCATAGGTGATACCCATTTATTATCAAAGATTGGATAAATAAATCCAGCACGAAGGAGTTTCTCAATCTCAATATTGACCAAATCCTTTCATGCAGGATTGAGTCTCCTTTGTGGCTGGTGAACAGGCCTTATACTGATGTCAGTGTAAATGTGATGAGTACAAATACTTGGGTGAATTCCCCTCATGTCCGTATAATCCCAAGTTAGACCTTTGCACCAACACATTAAACAACTTATCCTCCTGAGTTTTTGTCAACCAGATATTGATATTTAAGGTTTTTCCTGGTAATAGCATTATCGATTTTGTTTCGGGATGAACCGAGGTCACAGTATACATAGGTCACAACAACGTATTAAGAGGGAAACTATGAGGTACCAGTTGGTGAAACCTTGTGATATCCTCATAGAAATGACTTATTCTGGGAATCATATTTGCTAAGGGACACGACATTCCCATTGTAACATAATTGTGCTCCATCCCACTTATATCAATTGGTTGCCCGAAAATCCTTGGAGCATCTATCATTTCTTCCTCATTTGGGGTTATAGCTAGGCATGCTATTTCGTTTACTAATTCCTCCTCCAATTCTTCCCCGTGTTGTTTAATTACCACCATGGCTAGGGAGGCTAAATTGTCTGAACAATTTCATTCCTCAGGTTCATCAACCCAGAATTTTTCATGCTTAGTAGGCTTAGCAGGGGGATATAAGAACAAGATTTTTCTATCTTGGCCATGTGAAATAGTCATTCCCCCTTCCCTACAATCAATCTTAGCAAAAACCATGGCCAACCAAGGTCTTCCAAGAATTATAGGATAGCTATCCTTAGGTGTAAGTGACTGAATTACTTGGAAGTCGACTGGATAATCCCATCCATCAACTTTGACAAGTATGATTTTAATGACGCCCTTAGACTAATTTGCCATCTATAAGACTGTGATTGTAGGATGTAAATCAGTTAACCTAATTTTTCCATTACATCCACAGTCATCACGTTAATAGATGCTCCTAGATCCACTAGTGCATTTGGTATTGTTACCTCATTGACTGTAACAGTTATAAGTGGACTTCCAGGATCATCATATTTCGGAGCAATAGTCTTTCCAGATAGAAAATCAGCTAAATAACCATCAATATGAACGGTATTTATCATTTTGGATTTCTCCCTAGTGTTTTGATACATAACTGTTTGATTAACTGGTTTAATTCAGGAATTTCTTTTATTGCTTGCAATAAAGGAACTTCAATTTGCAACTGCTTAATATCCTGAATTAACGTAGTTTCTGTAGCCAAAGATACTTTCGGAGTATCTTCCAGAGTTATGGACTTTAAACGTTTCGGATATGGTGCCATCTTTTTCTTCCTTGTAACAGGATCCTCTTTATATTGACTTAAGGATTGACCCTCCTCCCCCTGAGACAAGTTAGCAGCCCCTACTACTGAAAAAGGCTCTTTGTCTTGAGGAGTAGTATCCTGCTTAGATGATGTGTCTTTTGTTGGACTTTTAGGCTCACTTTCCTCCACTATTTCTTCAATGGTCGGTGGTTGAAGAGTTCGACCAGAACGTAACTACACATTTCCGAAGTGTATTGCATTAAGCGCAGTAACATTTTCATGTTCGGTAGAATAGACTGGTGTATTTTGGTGATTATTTTTTAGGATTGGGAAGCGGTTTCACTGGAAGCTGAGGTTGGTTTACCTATTCATTATGAGGAGGGTTATGAGCTGGAGGTAACAGGTTCTGTTGTTGATTCCTCCTTGGTTCAATATAGAACTGATTTTGTGTCATATTCCATTGGGGTATCACATGTTGTTGGTACCACTGTTGTTGGGGTTGATTTGGCCATTGTTGATTGCCCCATGTGTGGTTTGTCCACTCGGGGGATCTCCAATAAGGAGTTCCCCAGTTAGGTTGAGGTGGAGGCGATTGATTCCAAGATGGAGTCCATTGACTATGAGCCCAGTTATTTTGTGGTCTCCATGTAGGATTAGGATTATGTCCATAAGGGAAATTATCTCCTTGACGTTGGTTTAAGGCATGTATTTCTTCTTCAACCTAAATGGTTTTTTTCTTAGTATTCTTAATATCCGACAAAAGCTCGCACTGATTTGTAAGATGATTTTTCTCACATATTTGACAAACAATAACTTTATCCAAAGGACACTCACACAATAGGTGTTTATTCCGACACCGTGGACAATAAATTGACAAGGTCTCAGGGTTGCGAGTTTTAGCTTGTATACCATCTAGGGTGGTATTCAGCTGTATGAGAATATCCATTTTTAGATTTTCTATTTCTTCGCGGAGCTTACCTATCTCATTAGAACCTTTAAAAAGATTAGTTTTGCGGATTCCTCCCCTAGTATGGGAGAAATTCCGACAAAACTCACATATTTCTTCAAGAGTTAATTGAGATACATCACTTTTTCCCATTATATCAAGATTTCTTCGAGCATCATCATCAAGACCTTTAAGAAATATTGTTTTGAGAATCTCTACGCTAATGGTCATTTCTCCACATCTTTTGGAGAGGAAGAGGAACCTATCGAGATAATCCTCCAAACTTTCGTGCTCATTTTGCCTTAGCTTAAACAACTCCTCCTTACGATCACTTACCCTATAGTAACTCTGGTACTTTTGTAAGAAAACAATCTCCATTTCTTCCCAGGATGTTATACTACCAGAACCCAATCCCATCAACCCATGCATTGTTGAGTCCTTCAAAGTTGATGGAAAAAGCTTCAAATTTTGGTTGTCATTCTTATAATCATAAGTCTGACATAGCACTTTAAATTCAAAGAGAAATTGGTCAGGGTCTTCTAAAGACAAGCCATGAAAGGTTGGAAGGAAAGTTGGAGAAATGTTCTTCATGACAGTATCATCATCAGCGTCCAAATTAATAGGATAGGTAAATGTTCTAGGAGGCTGAGGTTCAGCTCTATGATCTCCCATGATGTTCAGAAGAGTATGTTCCTCAAAACCAATTTCCTCTATATTTGGTTGTTATGCCAGTTGCTCGACAGGTAAATAATGGAAAGCCTCTGGTGGAGTAGGCTCAAATAATTCTTTAGAAGTGTGGTTGTCTGAGCCTTGGGCTTCCCTATGCATGATAGGTACGTATTTTGGGGGGGTCTTTGGTATAAAACGTCAGTGAGGGCCTCTTTTCTGGACCATGCAGAAAAGAAAGCCGAGTAAGATATTTTTGGCATAAAAATTCGTATTCAACCGTCTCCTAATAACACTTAAGCAAAAAGGTGGGTTGAGGGATTAAGGTTTGAGGGTTAAGGGTATAGGGTATATGGTTGAGGGTAGAGGGTATTGGGTTAAGGGTAGAGGGTTTAAGGGTTGAGGGTTGAGGGTAGAGGTTATAGGGTTGAGGAGGGAAGGGAGGATAGAGATTAGGGTTGAAGATCCAATGTATAGGGTAGAGGGTAAAGGGTATTGGGTCAAGAGAGTAGAGGGTTTAAGGGTTGAGGGATTAGGGTAGAGAGAGAGAGAGGGGGAAGGGGTAGGAGAGAGAGAGAGAGAGAGAGAGAGAGAGAGAGAAGGAGAGAGAGAGAGGGAGGGAGAGAGATAGAGAGTGGGAGAGGGAGAGGGAGTAGAGGGGAGAGAGAGAGAGGGAGAGGGGGGGAGGGAGAGACTTGAGAGAGAGAGACCTGAGAGAGGGAGAGGGGAGGGAGAGACTTGAGAGAGAGAGACTTGAGAGAGGGAGAGGGGGTGGGAGGGAGGGAGAGATAGTGGGAGATAGATAGAGGGAGTGAGAGAGGGAGTGAGAGAGGGAGTGAGAGGGAGAGGGAGTGGGAGAGATATAGAGGGAGAGTGGGAGAGATATAGAGGGAGAGTGAGAGAGTGAGTGAGTGAGTGAGAGAGAGAGAGAGAATTTAGAGAGTTGGAGAGAGAGATTAGGGTTTAAGGGTTGATGTATCAAGAATTTTTGTAGTATAGGGTTGAGGGATTAGGGTTTAAGGCATAATGTCCAATTTTGAGGGTTTAGGGATAAGTGAGAGACCTATATGGCTAAGAGAGGATGGATGACTAACGATAGAGAGAGAGAGAAAATAAACCTATAGAAAATCAACATTTTCACAATACGAGCATGTTTGAAGAAGTTGAGATGTAGTTGTTTCTATAGCAAGACAAAACACGCTCGTGTTATAATGTGAGCGCATTTTGTCTTGCTCTAAAAATGGTAAAAATTCAATAAAGCCATGATCTCCATGCCCAAATTATGTATATTCTCCTGGTTATTCACGTGCTCTGACAAAAAAAGAGCTTTTTGATGCTTTTTTGAAGTGTGAATGCAAAGTTTTTGCATTCTACCACCTTTTTATGAAATTTTCACCACCTTTGCATGAAACAATAGATTTTTCATGTTGAATTTGACATATATCAATTCAAGTCTCAATTCCATTCAAGAGTGATATACAATTGAACATTGAAAAGGAAACAAGCTTGTGAAAAACTCAAATTGTTGAGGAGTTTGATGCAAGAAGAAACAAAGGCTACATAATTGGATATAACTCCTTCATTTGAATCTCCATTTTTTTAGGTATGGCTTGCTTTGATATTGTTATTTTTCATATTTCATGTTCATCATTGTTTATTTTTCATTATAAAATTAGACCCTCTTGGCACATTTTAAACTACACAATTATTTACACTTGCCAATTACATTTTTAAACCACATCTCTTTGAGGCATTTTGTTAAACAATTGACCTACCTTGTGTATGCTTCCACATTTTGTATACACATATATATGAGAGTAGTTATAAATATGTAATATAATACATAATTTCTCAATCCTTTTCTATGGATGTGCATACCCCTTTCCAAATCTTTCATTTTGTTATAGGCATGGGGGATGTTGGAAATGTAGTGGAATTTGGTTTTACACCTATAAATTGCATATGCTTGAGAATTTTCTAAATCCTTTTCAAAAATTCCATTTTGTGCATATCCTGTAATCATTCTAGTCCACAAGGACATATCTCATTGAGGCATTTTGTCAAACAGTTCTACCAAGTAGTTGATTGCCTTGTCTATGCTACCAAATTTTCCATACATGTGTAACAAAGCATTCTATCAAACAACATAGAGAAGGCTATCAATTGTTTGAAAAAATGCCTCAAAGAAATCTCATGGTGATGTGCATTTTTTCAAACAGTTGATTGCCTTGTCTATGCTACCAAATTTCCCATACATGTCTCTACAAAATTGGAATATGATCCTCCCACATTAATAGATCTTCATCTATTTTTATTTTCATCTATATTTCTAAACTTACCTCATCACTAATGTGATATATTTTTAATGTTTCCTTGATTACTCTACCTACAAGGTATTGTATCCCTTCTCTCAATTGTTTCAAGTCTCTTTATTCAAGGCTAATAACAACATGGGGAAAGGTGCAACTAAGTTAGTAGGGCCAACTAGGTGATGTAAGTATGAAGTTAATTGCCCTACTTGATTTTTAAGTTCTTCCTTCGTGTTCTCATCCTTTTTCATTCTCTCAAGTATAGGTTCTTTTGTTCTTGAAGATTCTCTGGTTTGTTTCTTTTGTTCTTGATCCTTAGAGTGTGGCTCCAACATTGGGTATGGTGTTTCTAACCATCTTATTGATTCAACCACCATGTTTATAGCTCTATTTACCAATCCACTTCCTCTATAGGTTGGTCAAATACCCTTTCTATGTTGTACATGGGATGTAGAACTTTCCTATAAACTTCTTATTCCTTGGACATCACCATGAGACAAGATTTCTATGAGGCATTCTTCCAAACAACCCACTAACTTGTCAATGCTTCCATTTTGTTCCTATCTTGCAATTATGGCATTCCACGAGACCACATTTCTTTAAGTCATTCCATCAAAAAATTCATGTAAGCTTTGATAAGCTAGTGAGATCACTAGCTTGTCAATGAGGTAGCATTGACAAGGTAGTGGGCTATTTAAAAAAAATCCTCATAGAAATGGAGTCTCACAGTGATATAATAGCTTGTCAATGTGGTAGGATTGACAAGGTAGTGGTTTTTTTGAAAAAATGCCTCATAGAAATGGGGTCTGACGGTGATATAGTAGCTTGTCAATGCAGTAGGATTGACAAGGTAGTGAGCTATTTGAAAAAATGCCTCATAGGTATCATCACTGTGAGACTCCATTTCTATGAGGCATTTTTTCAAACAGCCCACTACCTTGTCGATGCTACCACATTGACAAGCTAGTGAGCTAGTGAGCTCACTAGATTGTCTATGGTACCACATTTTGCATACATGTCAACCAAAACTTTTTTTTCAAACAATTCACATGCCTTGTCCATGCTTCCATTTTGTTTCTATCTTGCAATCATGGCATGCCACAAGACCACATTTCTTTAAGTCATTCCATCCAAAAGCTCATGTGACCTTTGACAAGCTAGTGAGCTCATCCAAAAATTCATGTGAGATCACTAGCTTGTCAATGCAGTTGGATTGACAAGGTAGAGGTTGTTTGAAAAAAAACTCATAAAAACGGGGTCTCAGAGTGATGTATATCACCGTGAGACCCCATTTCTATGAGGCAAGTTTTCAAACAACCCACTACTGGTGAGATAGTGAGCTCACTAGCTTGTCTGTGGTACCACATTTTGCATACATGTCTACCAAAATATTTTTGTCAAACAATTCACATGCCTTGTCCATGCTTCCATTTTGTGCTTATCTTGCAATTATGGCATGCCATGAGACCACATTTCTTTAAGTCACTCCATCCAAAAATTCATGTGACCTTTGACAAGATAGTGAGCTCACTAGCTTGTCAAAGTGGTAGGATTGACAAGGTAGTGGGCTGTTTGACAAAATACCCCATTGACACCCCATTTCTATGAGGAATTTTTTCAAACAACCCACTACCTTGTCAATTCTACTGCATTACATCACCGTGAGACCCCATTTCTATGAGGAATTTTTCAAAAAACCCACTACCTTGTCAATCCTACCGCATTGACACATCACCGTGAGACCCCATTTCTATGAGGCATTTTTTCAAACAACCCACTACCTTGTCAATCCTACCAGATTGACAAGCTAGTGAGCTAGTGAGCTCACTAGCTTATCTATGGTACCACATTTTGCATACATGTCTACCAAAAAAAATTTGTCAAACAATTCACATGCCTTGTCCATGCTTGCATTTTGTGCCTATCTTACAATCATGGCATGCCATGAGACCACATTTATTTAAGGCATTCCATCCAAAAATTCATGTGAACTTTGACAAGCTAGTGAGCTCACTAGCTTGTCAATGCAATAGAATTGACAAGGTAGTGGGCTGTTTGAAAAAAATCCTCATAGAAATAGGGTCTCACGGTGATGTATATCACTGCGAGACCCCATTTCTACAAGGTATATACATCACCATGAGATCCCATTTCTATGAGACATTTTTTCAAACAACCCACTACCTTGTCAATGCTAACACATTTTGCATACATGTCTACCAAAACATTTTTGTCAAACAATTCACATGTCTTGTCCATGCTTCCATTTTGTACCTATCTTGCAATCATGGTATCCCACAAGACTACTTTTTTTTAAGGCATTCCATCGTAAAATTCATGTTAGCTTTGTCTATGCTAGAAATACTCTTCTACAGGATGATTGTAAGCATTTCGCATGAAGGGTTGAATGACATATATTTCATTTATTTCTATGGATTCACTTTTTAGGAACTAAATTTGTCTCATTATCATGATATAGATAAAATTATCCATCATGTCGAGGAAACGATCAAGGATTAAAACAACACATGAAGAAACCCAAGCTAAGAAATCAAATAAAGCAACATAGATGAGGGATCGTCGTGAGAAGAAATTGGAAATGATTGACAAAGACATGCCAATTGAAGAGGAACCTCAACCATCAAAAAGAGAAATGGAATTGGTGGCACAAAGGGAATGAATGCAAAGGCATCATGCTAATAGATATTTGAGTATTGTAGTTGGAGACGCACCCTCTACCGCAAGTGAATATGGAGAGACACCATCTGCCACAAGTGAATATGGAGGGACACCATCTACCACAAGTGAAAATGGAGGGACACCATCTACCGCAAGTGAATATGGAGAGACATCATCTACCGCATCTCAAGTTGAGAGTAAATCATCACTCACATTTGAGGAAGGAGGTACACCATCATTCCTATCTCAACCTGAAGGTATGTCATCCATTCCATCCTCGATCGAAGGTACGCCATCTAGCTCATCTCATTTAAATATTGATGAAATCATTAATGTTGAGATGAATGTACCTATGAGAACACCACCTAGAATTTTTCATAGAAGGCCAAAGTTTTTGATTAATATTGATGAGAATATTTTGCAGCCAATGGAAGGCAAGATTCCACAATGCACTTGTATAAGATATGCTCATAAGATTTGGAGAGTGTTCTTTGAAAAGTTAAATGAGACCGCAAGATGTCAACTATTTTTTGAAATGATGTGAAGTATAAAGTATAGGTCCATCATGAAGATTCTTGGGTTGAGAACATCGAATGCTTCAAGTGAAAATACTATTGTGAAGAAACTAATGGATGCTTATGACAGTGTGGGTAATACCTTAGACTCAAAAGATAGTAATGTCACCAAACACGTTTCATTACATCGACTTTAGTAAGTAATCAAACAAGGATATCTCGTATTATTAGAAAGATGAGTCAACAATTGAGAATTAATAGAAAAACTTTATCAAGAGTCGTTCAAAGGCGCCAAAGAATTGAAAAATGCTTCCATTGAATTATGGGTATTCTTAAGAAGACTCCCATGAAAACATAAACCAGTTGTTGAGCCATTAAGATCACTAATTGAAGACTATTGGAAAAATAATGCAAAGCCATCTCCGAATCAAAGGGATGTGGTAAGAAGGAGAATTGGTAGTTGAAACCGTGAGTCACATTCAAAGAATTTTTTAGATATGACTCAAACACAATTTTTTCATAAATTTCTAAAGGATTATCCTCAAATTCAAATGTCAAAGATATTTTTAAATGTTTAAACCTTTTTTATGTCAATATAAATCACACATGCACTACTTGTTGTATATTACATATTGAATTTTCTAACCATTATGATGTTTATTGTTCTATATGTTTAGATTTGCATACTAACAATGTTTTGTAGGATTGTGGCATACATGCCCCACCAACATCTTCAAGAGAATTATTATCAAAAAAATTATGTGAAAGAGAGGAAGGCCAAATATTCTACAAGAAACTATGCTTGGATAGCACATGTCAGCATTGCAGTGGCTTGCAACATATGGAAAACACACATTTGGTTAGAAAGAAAATAGTAGAGTTTGACAAGTATAAAACAATGGCATACAATACAAAAGATGGTAATCAAGAAAAAATGTTTGATTTGGTTATTCAAAAGATTCTAGTGTATCAGTTTATGTCTACATTTCATGATAGTTTAGTGTATGAGTATGCAAGGCATACCCATAGAGCTCGATGGTTGGATTTGCAATTCAAGTTATTCAAGGACACCTTTCCAATTGGTAGCATGGTTTTAGTGGTCAAACTTGTAGAGAACTACACTCTACAACCACAACGTGAGGTGCAGTCACAATATTACAACTCCACACAGGTTTCTATATTTGTGCACATAGCATTCATTCATGTAACTGATAGTAAAGAGGATAATATGAAGGTATTGAGGGAGTGCCACTTTTACATTAGTGATGATAACACACATTATCCAGAGTTCATGCAAGGTTTATTTTAATTGTTCTATAGTGTTTTGGTTAGGAGGGGCATAGCATACAATCAACATATAATATGGCCGGATAACTGTGCAACACAGTTCAAAAACTCGCGAATGTTCTATTGATTGAACAAGATGCATGTTATTGTAGGTCTTCAACATATGTGGAAATTTTGTGAGGTCGGGCATGGAAAGGGGGAGTGTGATGGTGCAAGAGCATGTGTCAAAAGAGTATTAGCACGAGAAGAGTTAAAGTATAAATACAATGCAAAGTTGATAGATGCAAAATAAATCATCGAGTGGTGTAATTATTTGATGGGTCTAGGTAATGAAGGTAAGTCTTTAGTTTGTAGATTTTTTTGGCTGATAGATGATATTGCCATTGCACCTATGAGGGTTGTTGTACACTGACATGATCAAGTGAGCTACACTCTTTCCTTAGCTCAAATGTAGGTTCATGGAGTATCCATACTAGAAGATGGCATGCTTTTGTTCTTTATGTACAATTGAAGCTTGGAATGAGTGTGAGTCAAAGGAGTGGGTTGACGATGGTGGTTATCTTAGCCCACTTCACACATATCGACTTTCGATGGTATTGGAATTGACATAGATGGAATCATCGGTTGACTTTGACAACATATCAGATCTAGTTCAACTAGGTAATATATCTACTTGCATAGTTTTTGAAATTTGTATTGCTATCTTACTTCATAGTGTATTTATAATGTTGACTAAGTTCATCTAATTTTCTACACATATCAATGTAGGGAATGTTTATGTAGTTATTGTAGATGAATACAACAAATAGGGAATAGATTGTTACTTGTGTCCTTGCATTGAGGCCAAAAAGAAATTGAAGGCCCCTATTATAGATGGAGAAAACATCGAATACCCTACAAGTTCAGTGGTTGTTACTGGAACGTGGCTTAGAAGGTACCCACATAAGAGTGTTTTTGATGGTCAAAGTAACACAACAATGTTAAAATATAATATTTCTACTCTATTTCTCTTGAAAAAAATAAAATCTTAAACTATCTATCTTCCAAGGTCTCTATAGTTGGTTCTCAACTGTGTTGTCATTCAGTGGCCTATGCAACTATAATGTTCAAGGGGTCTGCTGGTAAAAGGAGACAAACTGAATAGTATGAACCAATTTAATGTTTGGGGGTGTAAATAAATAGAAAAGATAGAACATGGCATAAGAAAACAAAACATGAACCCTCTTCCACATTCTGACCGAAATCTACGTTCATGTTTTGTTCTAAAAAAATGAATGAAGACCGAAATCTGATAATGTTAATAGTTTTATCAACAAAATACTCATTACCTTCCTCAAGGATGGATTGTTCTAGAAGTGTTTGTTGAGGTAACTTATTAATTTATTCTAGTTTCTTGACATTTTCTTTGTATTCTTCCTCTTGTTTCCAGAGGGTCTCAACATATGCAGTCATATGATTGACTGATTCCCATGCACCTTCATGAGCCTTATGAATTTCAACAAGCAATTCCTCCACCTCTTGGTTCAACCTATCAATCCATATGTCCAACATCCCTACTTTAATTCTCATCTCAACAAGGTCATCAACTTCTTTCTTACTCAACAAAATTGGTGTCTCAAGAGTAGTTGATTGCAAAGAAACAAGAGAAGACAAGTCCTTCAAGAACTTATGAAATTTATCCAATTGAGATTTGAGCTCATCCTTCCTTTGCTTATCTTTTATCATCCTTGAATTAGTGGAAGATGCCACAATATCAATGAGATCCATCTATTGGTTCCTTGTAGGTCTCCCTAAGTTCACAATGCCTAGCTGATAATCACTCAACTGCATCTCTTGTTTGTCCTTGTCAACCATGCGAATGGAACATTCAACTACAATTTTTCTAGCATCTGTCAATTTAGTGGAATGAAGGACTCGAGCCTTTTTCTTGGGTCTTTCCTTCTCAATTTCCTTCATCACATCATCCCAGTTTAGGGGTTGATGTTGGAATATCTATTTCCTCTCCAATCTGAGCTTTAACCATGTTGGGGAAGCAAGAGGAGTAACCACTTGTTGTGAAGAATAAGTGACAGAAGAGGGGGGTTTCCAAAGTGTTACCTTAGGTTGAGAATCAACCTCTTTTTGTTGCTCCTTAGCTAACCTATTAGCTTCAACTTTCTCTCTTTCTTCTTCCAATCTCCTCTCTTCCAACATGTCATCCCTTTTTTTTTTCAATTCCTTAACCCTCTCCCACAATCTGACCACTTCTTGTTCATGTTTGGCTTGTTCTTCTACCTCTATTATTTTTAGTAATATCTCTTCTTCTTCCTTCTTTCTTTGGGCCTCCTCTATAGCTTTGGCTTTGGCCTCAAGGTCTTCCTTTTCTCTCTTCTACCAGGCCTTTTCCTCTTCAAGGTCGTGAATATTTTGTAGGAGGGCCAACTTCTCCCTCTCTACATTAGCTCTCCATTCATTTTCCTTTTGTTGCTGCAGAAGGTCCTCCTTCTCTTTATGTTTCCTTTCTAACTCTTCAAGTTTTGATCTAGCTTCCAATTCTTGCTGCTTAGCAAGAGCATCAGCTTGTGCTTTGGCATCAACCTCCTTCTTTGCTTCCTCAAAGATTTTCCATTGATCCTATGGAGTTAGGACATGCTTGGTCCCAACATCTTGAACATCCTTAGTAGATGCAATCACAAGAGGCTCATTATCTAATTGAGTGGCCTATGAATTAGTGTCTATATCATGAATCTCAACCTCCTTTTGCTTATCCTTTTCAACTTGTTCATGGAGGCTTCCTATAGGTACTACTTTAGTAGATTCTTTAGGGAGAGAAGGTTGAGATGAGGCTCCTTCTCCAACTGGTGTAGTCTCCACACCTTGTGATTCATGGGTTTCTTGAGTAGGTACTCCTTGATCAACATCTCCTCCAGAGCTAGGAGGATAATACTCCAATTGTTCCTTAGGGTTTGTCCTCCTCTTGGTTCTCCTATAACCCTAGGTACCTCCTTCTTTCCTCTTCTTTGAGGATGGAGTTGTTGGATCCCTTATTCTCATTATCACCCATTGGATACTCATATCCCTTACTGTCCTGGAGATTTGTTTAATATCTACAAACTCCTCTTCATCCCAATTTATTGGGTCCAAGTTTTTGGTGCCTACATTTTATGTTTCATACCCGAGGTCCAAAACTACACCATCATTTGATAGTGTATCAGGAATGTCTTCCTTTACCCCATATTAAATCATCTACGGGATGGTAAGCCTTTCATAGTTCCTTTTCCTTACATCATGTAATCATTCTGCAAATCTATCTAAAAATCCTCTAACAAGTTATAATGCTTATCATAAATGGTAGGAGCTAAACAATTCATTTTATGCTCTAGATAAAATTGTTTATGGGCTGTATACAATCCCAAATTTAGATAACTTAATTCTTCACACACTACCTTTGTAGCCAAATTGTGAACATAGCAATATTCTCCCAACTTCATGGGAAATTTGTGGCATCCAAGCTTGTGTTTATTGGAAAAATTTATATTCACTCCCATAGCTTGATATATAAACTCCATAAGAACAATCATATCACTGCAACATCTTAACAATCGATGAGGATGTCCATCAAAACCTGCCACTCTAAAGTAAGAGAACTTGGGGTACTAGATATACCAATGTTCCCATTCATAAGTGAAGGCCATAGCTTCCCTACTCATCCTATATCCAAAATCTCCTGTCAACTAGTTAATAATGACATTGAAAAAATTCATCATTAATCCTTCTATAATGTAGCTCTGATGTTTATAGGGTCAATTGATCATAATGCTCACATGCCTTCTTTTGTTTAGGAGCTTCTCCCAATATGCCCACTGCATTCAATCTAGGGAATATGCCCATCCCTACAGTTGAATATACAACATAAGAGATCATGAAGAAGTTCTTTGTTTGCCCCACCTTGAGCATCTGATTGTGCAAATTATCTGACAAAATCATGCCCCAATCAAACTATTTCTCACCATCCAAAATGGTTTCAATGAATGGAAATATCTATTCCTTAAAATATACAATTTTTCTTTCCAAACACCATGGAAAGAATCATGATTAGGTCATCAATTTCCTTCTTGAATTCTCCCCTCTTGGGCTATTCAAGAACCTTGGTTAAGGACTTCTTCTCAGTCTTCAACCATTTTATATTCATGTGGGACGTATTAGCTTCCTTGTCCCTGTTGAATAATTGCAATGCCTTTGATTCAGTCAATTTCTTGGGGTTCTTGGGGGTAGGTGCATTGAACAAGAACCTCACCATTTATGGTGATAAATCAATAATTACATTTCCCTAGAGGTCCACACACTACCTTGATACCGGATTGTAAGCTCCTGTTGCTATCAATATAAGTTATGTGCTTTGAACTGATAAAGGGAAGAGTGTGACATGTGCCAGTCCAAAGTGGGCTATTATTTTAGTCCTCTCAATCACATCCTTTGAGAAAGTATCTACGATTAGCTCCTCACAATTGAATGGCCTCAAATTAGTGTTTGTGATGTCAGCCCACTCTGAATCCAACTTGTTGGCTGTAAGAGTGGCATCCTGATGGTTATATCTCAAGGTGTAAGGCAATTGCTCCACCTTTATCTTCTTTGGTTTCACTCCCTTTGAGCTTTTCATAGCTTGCCATTCCTTTTGTGAAACATCTTCAGATGCTCCTAACATTGTTTACTCCTACAAGATAACCCTAGATTATATTAGCAAAAGGTATAGGAATAAACATTGTAAATTTTACCTTTCATACCTCTCTATTCTTCCCTAGGTAACCCTCTATACTTAGTGAAATTTTAAACTTGGTGGGAGCGAGAGCGAGAGAAGATTAGGAACTAGAGAGCTTAAATATATAACAAAATCAAAACCAGAACTGGAATTTTCAAAAGTTCCAATATTTAGTATCATTCAATGATCCAGTTCCACCAAACCTAGCAAGATCAGATTTAGAATTGGAATCAGAACCTACTAGGAGCGGGATCATTTCCATAACCGAACTCTTAGGAGAAATTTCATTGGACGAGTTCGTTTCCAACTCCTGTTTTGCTATGGATTACCATGGTAAAGTGGATTCTCCCCACATGCCTACATCATTTTGGACTCAGGTTGGACTCAGGTTAGAAAGAAGGCGCGGGGAGGCAAGATTTAAGCTTGACTCCGCTTAGACAAATGAGACCGAGATTGAGCGAGCAAGGTCATTTATGAAAAAAGGGAGAAACATGCAAATCCTAATTCGTACGACTCATCGACTTAAATTAGAACTAGGGCATCAAAACCCATAATTAAATTAGTAAGACCGACACAGGCATAAAACCAAAAAGGGTCAAGAGAAAGATTTAAAATAGTTTTAAACACCAAAACCCTTCAAAATGAAGCCCTAATCAAAACTAGGGCACGGTGGAACGAAAACACCACCAAGAACAAAGAATCTAACAATAGACAAAAAAAAAAGAAAGGAAAGCAAAAAAAATACAAACAAAAAATGGAAGACAAATGCAAACAAAACAAGAAACAAAAACGCACACAAGCAAAGATCCACAGGAAAATTCCCATGAACGTGTGAATAAAAAAGAGAGCAAGAAAATAGGAAAACATAAAGAGAGAACAGAAGAAACCCACCTACCTTGAAATGCAACCAAAAAGGGTTGAAAATCGACCAGAATCCGCTCACGAATGCTCACCCGCAACCAAATAGTGCTCCTCTTCAAGTTACTTCAGCTCTAGCTTGATAAAATGCTTTGGATAATTGTAATGAGCCAAATAACCTTGATTAAGGTTTTAAAAACCATTTCGTGCATGTGAGGAGGTTGCAATTAATGCAGTTGGTCGGGGCTGGAATCAGAGTGAAGGTGAGTACACAACCACCGCGTACATCAAAGGTAAAACAAGAGCGGAAGCGGAGTCGGGATAGAACCAGGAACTTTGTCAAAGTTCCACATTATTTTTTGGATCCGTCTCTGGTCCTATGATAGGGAAAGTACAACAAAGAAATGGGGCAGGATCGAGACCAAATCCAGATCTGGGGCTTTGCAAAGTTCTAGGTTCGGATGCGACTCCCGTTTTGCTCCCTACAAAGAGAAAGAACAACAAAGGAAAACAAAAGAACAAAGGAAAGTGGGACTGGGCCAAAGCCCATCCCAAAATAGGACACAAAAGGAAAAACAAAACACAAGGAAGAACAAATGGGAGCGAAATCGGAACGAAACCCAGACTTGGAAATTTGGCAAAGTTCTGGGTTCAATTTTTGTTTCAGTTTCGCTTCCGGCAAAAGGAAAAGAAACACAAAGAGGAGGAAAACAAAAGAAAACCCAAGGGAGAAAACAACCCAAGAGCCCAAGACAAACAAAACAACAAAGAATCCAACAAGGCAAGAAATGGAGTTGGGACTAAAACGAAAACTGGACCAGGGACTTTGTCAAAGTTATAAGTCTGGTTTCAGTCCGTGTTTTGAACCTGCAAAAACAAAATAAACAAAAACTTAGGATGAAAAATAACAATTCCTAACACCCAAACAAGAACACCAAGGACAAACAAACACAAGGGTGACCCATTTTGACCAAAAACTAAATGGGGTGGTTATGCAAGGCATAACAAGTGTAAATATTTGGTTGTTTGAAGACTTTGACACACATCAAAAGATTCTTCATTACTCAAACCTTGTCGTGGCATACAATGTTCATTTGATCAAATATGGGGGTAGACCTTTGAACAAGACCTTGTGGAAGGTGTGTGATTTTGACCATAGGGCAACATTTGACACAATAAAGAGTAGAGGATACCCCGATGGTATGTTGGATTAATTTATAAGTATGCACATTGGTTCTTACTAATTTGTAAGTATGTGCATTAATTTGTATTAAAATTTAGAGTATGCACATCAAGATTAGTTGATAGTTAGACCTTTCATTTCTATATTTTAAGTTTACATATGTTTTGGTCCAATGCATAGCATAGACAAGTTAGTGGGGCCCACTAGCTTGCCCATTCGGTGAAATCGGCAAGCTAGTGGGTTGTTTGAAAAAATGGGTCCATACATCACCGTGAGACCCCATTTTTTCAAATATCCCACTACCTTGCCATTTTCACCGAATTGGAAAGGTAGTAGGATGTTTGAAAAAATGGGTCCAAGAAATGGGGTCTCACAGTGATGTACATCACCATGAGACCCCATTTCTTGGACCCATTTTTTCAAACAACCCACTAGGTTTCCAATTTCACCGAATTGGCAAGCTAGTAGGTACATCATCATGAGACCCTATTTTTCAGACCTATTTTTTCAAACAACCTATTACCTTTCCAATTTCACCCACTAGCTTGCCAATTCGATGAAACTTTGCCCACTAACTTGCCAATTTTTTAACTTGAAGTCTTTATTCCTATATTTACTGATTATTCCATTCTATCATGTTGAAGAAGTGGATAGATGCAAACATTATAGATAGGAAATATTGTATGAATTTCCGTCATGCTTTGTTAGCTTAAAAAATGTGATTTCTTATGTATTCATTCTTATTTGTTTGTGTCTAATCATATCATGATCTTGTTGGTGATTCATGCCTCATTTTGTATGATTTCATTTTTATATATCAAATAAAAGGTGCAATAGGTACATTAGATTATGTTGATTAAGGTGTAAGGGTTCATATTTCATTCAACCATGATAGTTGAGGTTGTGGTCTGGTATGTATTTTTTTGTGTTTTCATTTATAGTACATTGGTAATAGTATTAGGCGTGTCATTGTATTATGTCATGAGCTTATTAATGTTTCTTGTGGTCATATTGAGCTTAGTTTCAAATCCTTTAAATCCTTGTTAATGAATTTTGTATGTGATTCTTATTTGAAAACACCCAATATATAATTTGTGTATGCTTGAGCTTGCGATACAAGGTACCCACCCTTGGATTATATGCATAACTACAAGTATGACAAATTCCTACTTTTATGGTTGCCTATTGATATATCCTATTCAGATCCAACCTTGGGCCTAGTGACATATGGATATGTTGAGTTAAGTAAATATGAGGAAAGCTTGTGAAGCTATGGTGACATGTTCATTGACTAAGAGAAATCCTACTAACCATACATTTCTATGTAAGATTACCTCTGACTTCTCCTTACTAATTGGACCCTTGAGTGATCCATAATGCTAACTATATTATATTGTTCATCCTCATAAGTATTATTAGTACCTTTGAATTCAATTAATTTTTATGAGTTATGCATGATTAGATTCATAAAAGGGGCAGCAATCTCATGACAAACATGAGATTTTAAGATCAAGAGTTATAAGGCCATACTTGAAGGTGTTTGAAGATGGTCATTAATGGTAGATTACACAAATGGTTGCAGAACTTAGTTAAAGGGAGTGAAATTACAAGAGGAAAGATATTCCATAAGGATTCAAGAGGGTAGTCCTTAGGTCTTAAAGACAATGAGTTGCATATAAATATTAGAGGATAGTCATACAAATGATAGTCAATAGAAGGAAGCAAGGACACTTATAGTACAATGCAAATATTAGTGGTTGTGCAAAGTGGTATGCGACATGTAAAGAGAATTTCATTTCCTCAATCACTAAAAAATTCAAATATTAGTGGTTGTATCAGTCTTACCACTGTAAAAATTCAAGAGGTGTCATTTTTTTTATAATTTGGAGGCAATAAATACAATTCTTATAATGGAACTGGAATCCAAGGATATTTAAGTTCAAAAGCATGTCAATGGTTGTTACAGACTTCAAAGAAGATGTTTCTCTCTAATATTCAAGTTAAAAGGGTTTCTTTTAAGGTTGATTTACATTCGCATGTGATATCAAGTGTCCTTAGGCACCTTTTAGGTTATGAATTTGTATCCCTTCATGTTGAATCACTCCAAGCTACGTTCAACCATTTCAATCTCTTAAGAGTCCAAAGTGCAAAATGACTGCAATATTTGAAGGGTTGTAAATCAACCATCATGACAATTACAAAATATTCATATGAGGCTTGACATTGAATTGTGCCCCTCTATAATAACCTTTCTCATTTTTCTCTATCTCAGAGTCATTTTCCTGTGGTGACGACTTTTCAGTTGAGAAAAAGGTTGTCAAATGCAAGCAGTGTAAAGTTGTAAAGTAGTGCAACTTTCATTCTACAACTCATATGACAAAATGGATTGTTCCAACACATCTGGATGGGTATGTTTACACTAGGCATGGTCCTATTTCACACCCAAACATGTCAAATCACTTCAAGCTACGCTCAATCGGTTCGATCCCTTAAGAGTCCAAAGCGCAAAATAGCTGCAATCTTTGACGGTTTATAAGTCAAAAAATTTGATGCTTAAAAATTATCTGTCTAAGGCTACATGATCATGTTGGACCCCTCTACAATAACCTCTCTCAATTTTCTCTATCTTTGAGGCATTTTCCTATGGTGATGAATTTTCAGTTGAGGAAAAATTTGTCAAATACAAGCAGTGTAAAGTTGCAAAGTGGTGTAACTTTCATTCTGCAACTCGTACGACCAAACTGATTGTTCCAACACATCTGAATGGGTACATTTACACTAGGCATGGTCCTCTTTCACACCCAAATATGTCGAATCACTCTGAGCTACGTTCAACTAGCTTGATCCCTTAAGAGTCCAAAGTACAAAATGGTTGCAATCTTTGAAGGGCTATAACTTGGAAACTGTGATGCTTAAAAACTCTCTATCTAAGGCTATGGGATCATCTCTGTCCACTCTACAATAAACTATCTCATTTTTTGCTATCTCTGAGGCATTTTTATGTGTTGACAACTTTTTAGTTGAGGAAAAAGTTGTCAAATGCAAGTAGTGTAAATTTGCAAAGTGGTGAAAATTTCATTCTACAACTCGTATGACCAAATAGATTGTTCTAACACGTCCATATGGGTAGGTTTATGCTAGGTGGTCCTCTTTCACACTCAAACATGCCAAATCACTCTGAGCTATGTTCAACTAGCTTGATCCCTCAAGAGTCCAAAGTGCAAAATGGCTGCAATTTTTTATAGGCTATAACTCAAAAATTGTGAACTTACAAAATCTCCATCTGAGGCTACAAGATTGCGTTGTGACCCTCTAAAACAACCTCTCTTGTTTTTTGTATCTTGGATGCATTTTCTCATGGTGATGACTTTTTAGTTGACGAAAAAGTTGTCAAATGCGAAAAATGTAAAGTTGTAAAGTAGTGCAACTTTCATTCTACAACTTATATGACCAAACAAACTATTCCAACACATCTGGATGGGTACATTTACACAAGACATGGTCCTCCTTCACACCCAAACATTTAAAATCACTCTGAGCTACATTCAACTAGCTCGATCCCTTAAGAGTCCAAAGTGCAAAATAGCTGCAATATTTGATGAGCTATTACTCAGAAACTACGATGCTTACAAACTCTCTATTTGAGTCTATGAGAGGATTTAGACCCTCTACAATAACCTCTCTTTATTTTTTCTATCTCAGAGGTATTTTCCTATGGTGATGACTTTTTAGTTCAGAAAAAGGTTATCAAATACAAGCAAAGTTAAGTTGCAAAGTGGTGCAACTTTTGTTTTGCAACTCATATGACTAAATCAACTGTTCCAAAATGCGTATGTTTATATTAGGCATGGTCATTTTTCACACCCAAACATATTAAATCACTTTGAGCTACGTTCAACTGGCTTGATCCCTTGAGAGTCCAAAATGTATTAAATGGCTGCAATATTTGATGAGATATTACTTGGAAATCGTACTGCTTACAAACTCTTTGTCTAAGGCTATAGGATCATGTTGGGACCCTCTATAGTAACCTCTCTCAGTTTTTTCTATCTCAAAGGCATTTTCCCTTGGTGATGACTTTTCGGTTAAAGAAAAAGTTGTCAAATGCAAGTAGTGTAAAGTTGCAAAGTGGTGCAACTTTCATTTTGCAACTCGTACGACCGAACAAACTATTCCAGCACATCTGGATATGTATGTTTATGTTATGCATGGTCCTCTTTCATACCCAAACACATTGAATCACTACAATCCACATTCAATTAGCTCGATCCCCTTAAGAGTCCAAAGTGCAAAATGGTTGCAATCTTTGATGGGCTATTACTCAAAAATTGTGGTGCTTACAAACTCTCCATCTGAGGCTATGGTATTGTGTTGGGACCCTCTATAATAACCTCTCTTGGTTTTTTCTATCTTAGAGGATTTTTCCCATGGTGACGACTTTTTAGTTGAGGAAAAAGTTGTCAAATGCAAGTAATGTAAAGTTGCAAAGTGGTGCAAATTTTGTTCTGCAACTTGTACGACCAAACAAACTATTCCAATAGGTCTGTATGGGTGTGTTTACATAAGGAATGGTCTTCTTTCATACCCAAACACGTCGAATCACCTCAAACTACATTCAACCAACTCAATCCCTTAAGAGTCTAAGGTGAAAAATGATTGCAATCTTTGACAGGCTATTACTCAAAAACTGTGATGCTTAAAAACTCTCCATCTAAGGCTACAAGATCATGTTGGTCCCCTCTACAATAACCTCTCTTTTTTATTTCTATCTCTGAAGCGTTTTCCTATGGTGACGAATTTTTAGTTGAGGAAAAGCTTGTCAAATGCAAGTAGAGTTAAATTGTAAAGTGGCGCAGCTTTTGTTTTGTAACTTGTACGACCAAATTAACTATTCCAACATGTCCAAATGGGTACGTTTGTGCTATTAATGGTCCTCTTTTTCACTCAAGCACCCCAAATCACTCTAAGCTACGTTAAACTGGCTCAATCCCTTAAGAGGCTAAAGTGAAAAATGACTGCAATCTTTGACAAGCTATTACTCAGAAACCGTGATGCTTACAAACTCTCCATTTGAGGCTATGAAATTACGTTGGGACCCTCTATAATAAAATCTCTTGGTTTTTCTATCTCGGAAGCATTTCCTCATGACGACGACTTTTTATTTGAGGAAAAAGTTGTGAAATGTAAGCAATGTAAAGTTGCAGTGATACAACTTTCATTCTGTAACTCATACGAACAAACTGATTTTTCCAACATGTCTGGATGGGTACACTTACACTAGGAATGGTCCTCTTTCACACCCAAACATGTTGAATCGCTCTGAGCTACATTCAACCAACTCAATCCCTTATGATGGCATGCAAAACAAAGGAAAAGAGAAAGATTCATATGATAGTTGACAATTCTAAGTATTCCACACCAAAACCATATGATTGCATGAAAGAGGTAAAACATCTGGGTGTAAAAATAGTTGAGGAAAGGCTAAAACTTTTTGTTCTCGAAGGGGTTATGATCTGATTACTATTTGGATCTCATACTTACATTGAATTGATTATTATTAATATTATTATTTAGGTAACTTTCATATTCCTATTATGGCTCTAATCACAAATGAGAAGGCTACATGACTCTTAAAATCTTGTATGATCATCCTCAAGTCTAGCAAGGGAAAGATATTTTTTAATTATCCTCCTTGCCCTTACAACAATATGGCTGTTGTAAAGAGGAAATTTTTCAATATTCTAGAAACAAATTGAAAGATTTATAGCTAAACCTAATCATAGGTCAATTGAAATATGAGCCCATATGATGGCTTATGACCTAGCTAAAGAGAATCAAGAACAATGATGTTAATAAGTTCACACTAAAGCCTCGATCATAAGTAGAAGCTAAAAATATCCCAAAGAAGAGGTATAAATATATGTTGATACATGAGATATTACAACCCCTATTCCTACTCCTTCACAATCATATCAAACATTCTAGAAGAAATTTGTTGCATATCACTTACAATTAAAAAACACATTACTTGAAGAAGCTAGGTTGGAGTGATTATAGAATAAGTAATTGGTGAAAATATGGGCAAGAAGTTGGACACATGGTGGAAAAACCAAGTCACTTTTCCTTGGGTAATAAATGGGATGCCATATATGAGAAGGATCATTTCAATCCTACCTCTTCCTCCACTCGAAAAAAGCCTCAAATCCAAGTAAGTGAAATAACAATAATATCATTTGGTGATGAAAAATGAGTAAAAATAAAAAACTCCAAGTTTTCAAACTAGGTAGCTAATTACATAGGTAGATTTGGTGCTAGAAATATTCACAACCTATGCATCTACTCAACCATATGTTTCATTTAAAAGTATCTTGACCCCGCTCTAATGATTATTTCAAAGAAAACAAAAGAAATAATTAATTCTAGCTCTTATTGAAGAGGAATCTACCTAAAATTTCCTACTGCAAAGAATGAGAGGTTCCATCTCCACAAAATTAACTAACCAACCAAGAAATAATAAAATCACCCAAGACAACTATGAGGAAAACTAATGAATCCTTTGAATCTTAGTAGGTGCCTACCAAAAACTAGAGCTTATTTTAGAATACCGCAAGTGAAGGTGATGACCTAGAAGAGGAGAAGGAAAAAACTTGAGAGAAGTGATGATCCACCTATGAAAATGGGATATGAAAAGTAGAAAACAGAATAGTAAAGCATACGAGATCCATTAGAGGTTTGTACAAAGAAGGTACAATAGGTTACACTATAAATATCTATCTTCCCTCTCCTCCTAGTTTTATCCCTTCTAAATTATTCCTTGGATTCCATATTGAATTAGCACATAAGTAAATGATAAATTTTTGGTGAATCATTTTTAGAAATATTGAAGTTGTTTAGCATCAACTAATAAAATTGTTTAGCATCAATTGATAAATATTCAAGACAAACCATGAAGGATGACAATGAGAAATGGTAGGGCTAGCCAATTAATAAGTATACACATGAATAAGTGAAGCATACATGTGAATAAGTGAAGCACAAGTACTCAAATACACTTAAGCCTTGAAGTATACACATGAATACATAATATACGCATTAATACAAAGTATATGCATGAATAGAAGGTATAAACATGAAAATACGTAAGTCGCAAAGTATACATTGGAATACATGTGAGTCACAAAGTATACACTTGAATACATGTAACTCATATCTATTGAAGCATGGATTTATAATGTAAATATGGATAGCATCAATAAAAATATTTTTTATTAACCAATTAGCCATGTAGGCATACATCAATATATGTCGATATAAGTATAAAATATATACAAAATAGCCATATAGGCTTACAAGAATTCCATATAGGAATACAATGTCAAATATATGCAATACAAAATGTGTCCAAAAATGCCATATAGGCATACAACAAAGGACCTTAGAATCAAAAGTCATTGCTCTCCAAGATCTCGAAAAAAACTATTGCCATTTGCTACTCGAGTGGATGGTGATAAGTTTGTCACTCCTTTACTTTGAGGTTGAGGGGTTCTCTTGGTGCTCCTCCTAAGGTTTAGTTCCTTATCAAGCCTTACATGTTACAATAACAAGAAAAGACATTAATATATAGAAATTATATTATAAAAAATGATATATTTAAAAAAATAATCACTTACCGCTAGTAGATGATCACTCTCCTCAAGGGAAATATTCACATGCCCATGTTGTGGCATGCTGAAGTCTTATAGAAACCATCCAAAGAGAAATTAAACTACGAATCAATAATCATTTGATTTTTCACTAATTAACAACTATAACAATGAACGTAATTTGAAATTTAGTAATCCAGCTCATACCCTCGTGAGAGGCATCAAGGAGTCTATAGAAGAAGAAACACCAAGATCCATTACCCTATGAACATCTAGAGGTGTTTCCACTTGTAACATTTGAAAATAAAACAACAAATTATTCAATCACGAAAAATACAATAGTGATGCAGGTCATGGATTATAATGTATGAGATAATGAATAAAATTTTGAGTACTTATTGAACTATATATTTCTTACTATCATGCTTACTATTTTCCCTATCCATAGATTGTTCGAAAGAACCTATTTTAGGATTTTATCTGTGCCAGCAAGGTGGTGAACCGTTTGATAAAATGCTTTGGTAGACATGTACGAAAAATGTGGTAGCATAGAGAAGGAAGTGAACTATTTGAATAAATTCCTCAAAGAAATGTGATCTCATGGTGATGGAATTCTGTGAGAAAACAAATGTTTCATGGAATTCCATCACCATGAGACTGCATTTCTTTGGGGAAAATTTTCAAACAATTAATTTCCTTCTCTATGGTATTATGTTGGGATGGGGTGGATTTTATAGTGTGGTCTTTGGTATGAGATGGAGGGGATCATGACATGAAGAGTGAGGGGTGGGGATATGAACAAGTGGAATATGAGGTGGAAGCTTCTATGGATTGGTAAATTGAGGATGAGGATGAGGAGCTTGAAAAGGATTTGGAGGGGAATTTTGGTTAAAGGCTTGGTTTCTATTCTTAAGGCGGTGAGTTGTTTGAAAAAATGCCTCAAAGAAATGTGGTCTCATGGTGATGGAATGTCATTCCATCACCATGAGACCATATTTCTTTGAGGCATTTTTCAAACAACTCACTAAATTATCTATGATATTGCTTACTATTATGCTTTGATAGATATTTTCCAAGCATCCATATTTTGTTGGAAAGAACCTATTTTAGGCTCTTAGCCATAGCAAAAAGGAACTTAATTGTTTGATAAAATGCTTTGGTAAATATGTATGGAAAATGTGGTAGCATAGAAAAGGCGCTGAGTTGTTTGAAAAAATGCCTCAATGAAATTGGGTCTCATGGTGATGTCCCGAGACCACATTTCTTTGAGGCATTTTTTGAAACAACTCATTGCCTTGTCTATGCTACTGCTTACTATTATTCTTTCATAGTGTTTTTCCAAGCATCCATAGCATATACATGGTAGTGAACTGTTTGAAAAAATTTCTCTATAAAATGTGGTCTCATAGAATGTCATGACAAGCAATGCAATTGGCAACTACTCCATATGTTACTTATGCTATGTGAAGTAATTGAATCATTGCTTATGTTGAATTTCTAAAAAGCTATATTGTAATTGAAAATTTATCATCTATCAACATCTAGTTATTATTTATCCAATGTGAAGTAATGCTTTGAGTTTGAAAGATGTGCAATGCAATGTAATCAATGATATGAATATAAACTACACAAATCTATTAAGTACAATTCATTAGTTAAACTCTTTATTCTATTACATGTGTGAAGGTTTGTACTCCACTGGCATTGGGAGGTGTTCCTAGAAACCTCCAATATTAACCTATTCAACATCCAAAATCAGATATTAGAATACCATTCATATAACAATGCTATTCACATGTGATATTTATAACTTTTTACTAGTTACAAACCTCACCAATAGATGCAGTGGAGTAAAAAATAGGTGTAGGGCTGGTGTATCCAGTATCAACACTATGACCTTGAAATTTTATTACAATCATTAAACTAAATTAGTTAATCTTGCATTTCAAAAATGAAATTTAATAAATTAAATTCAATGAACATGCTAAAATTTACCTGAGTATCAACACTGAAAGCCTCATTCAAAATGTGATTTTCCATCGCCATCTCTGCAACTATAGACGTATCCTACACACTAGCCTCCTGACTATTTGTGGGGTCATATATATATATATATATATATATATATACCGACCAACAAACCTGACAAGAATGAGGTGGAATCCTACCCCTCAAAATCTCCCCTAGCTAGCACTATACTACAATAATGACACATTGGATGATACTTTGAATTAGAGAGCTAATAGACTATAGAGTGTCCACCTCAACACTCTCCTTCATGATGGAAGGGATAGAAATGTGCTCATACACCAGCCTAGTGAGTACTCTTCTCCCTTTCCACTAGGGATCAAGACGTGCACCTAGTCTATCTTGTGTCGACCCACAACCTCTCCCCTAAAATTCCTACATATCAAAATAGTTGGGGATTTTGTTGACGACAAACTCACAGTAGAGTTTCCTCAAGAAATAATGGAGGCCTCATTATTGCTGCATGGTGGATGGTCAAAAAATATCCATTGCCTATTCCAAAAATTGTTCCTAATCCATTGGTAGTTGAACCAATGGATTGGAAACCTCTTGCTATTAAGGTCAAGAGTTTGATTTGTGTGTGTTGGTGAATAACTTGAGCACAAATCATATTTTGTATTTTTTTCATCTTTCACACTCCTACCTCTTATTTTCCCAACCACTTAATTATTTTCTAATTTCATCTACATTTGTTAACATGTCTTGAAGTGAATTCACAAGTGTGCTTCTTTCCATGGTTGAACTTACAAGATCGTTCAACCTCGTGATTAACTCCTCAATCTATTTTTTGTTGTTTTCAATTTCTCCCATTAAATTTTACTGAGTACCAGGAGAATGTTGAGGAACTTTTGGAGGAGTTTGTTGATGTGGTTGTTGAGGATTTTGTTAATGTGCTTGTTCATGAGGAGGAGAAGGATTTTAAGGAGGAATTTTAGGTTGATTATCAACTCCTATAAATTAAAGAAATGAACATCAAAAAATATCTAAATTTACCTATTTAGTAACAACTTCATAAAAAAACAAACAATCCTTACTTATTTGACCTCCCCATTGACATGGCGGCATCCTAGTGAAGAAATTGCAAATATTTGATGAATATATTGTAAGATTTGATTATTTTAAAATGTGAGCGTGCAATGATGGGGTTTGTTGGTTGCGAGCAAGAAAAATAACAATGAAAATGAAATGAATTGAATGTGTTTTTTTATAATAGGCTATAACACACTCGCCTTATAATGAAAATACATTATAATGTGAATGTATTATAATGTGCTCATGTTATAACATGCTCACGTTATAGCCTTTCAAAAAAATTAAAAAATTTGACTACTTTTTGGCCCCCCAACTTTTTGCACCTGCCTTGCTTTACAAACTGACATTCCTTGCATGTTGCATTGATAGGCTTTGCAATCCTTGGTATATATCTCACAACATCAATAGAACTAATTTTTACAAGGCTATCAAAATTGATGTGATCCATTCTTCTATACCAGAGCTAACTTTTATTAATTTGAGATATAAAGCACTTTGCACCACTAATTTTGAGTTGTTAGACATTACCTTTTGTTCTTGTTCTAGTAGCAACCAGAGTACTAAAGCTTACTTTTATAATTTCAAAACCACCATCCTAAAACACAATATTATATTATCTACTACACATGTTTCCTACACTTAGAATATTATACCAAAGACCCCTGACATAAAAAAAAATCATCTATTTTATGCTTGCCATCAAAATTAATTGAACCTTTTTCACAAATATTAGTAGATGTATCATCACCAAAATTAACAAGACCACCATCATACCTTTCAAGCTTAATAAAATTACTCTTATCACCTGTCATATGGTTTGAGCATGCATTATCAATGATCCAATGATTCCTCTCTTCTCTTGCATGAGAAGTAGTCAATATAGTTCCTTCAACCTTGTGACCTATTTTCATAACACTTTCCTTCACACATCTTCTAGGATTAGTAGAAATAGTTCCAAAATTTAAAGAGATGAACAAGTATTCGTCACTATCTTCACCATGATAGTCAAGTTCTTCATCATCAAAGACACCATTGTCTTTTTCAACATAATAACTCTTCTTGACAAATTTACCTTTATGATCCTTAGGTTTCTCATTGGTAACTTCGATTGGATATTTAGAAGCATAATGACCTATCTTTCCACAATTGAAACACTTTAAAGGTAACTTACCTCTATATTTTCCAATGCTCCTTTTCAATATTCTGACAAAATATTCTTCCACCTCATAAATATCATCTTGATCTGATTCATCATCCTTCTCTACTTTACAGACTTTAAAGGTAGTTTCTGTAGGAGTTTATGGTGTACTCCTCAAACACCCCAGGATCACCTGCAAGACAAAATAACTTCCACAAGAGAGAAATAACAGAAATATTATGCTATCATTAAGATACAAGAATGCCAAATTGAATATGGAAAATTACATATGAAGCCTTGCCTATATAGGCAAGGTTGAGATTTAGTAGGCTATATTATGTTGCCATGTATCATGATCTAACTGTTAGGTTTTCAATGGCAGATATCTAAAAGCTAAATGCAGATTTTATCAAATAAACTAGAAGTAAAACACACAGAAACATAACACAGAGAATTTAACGTGGTTCACCCAATGTGGGCTACATCCACCAAACCGCAGCCATCCAATGATTTCGTTAACCAGTGTAAAACCCCATTACAATATCGCGAATAATCGCCTGTTTCTTATAATACTGTAACTCTATCCTAAACCCTTTATAAATTAGGGTTATACAAAATCGGGGATTTTTCCCTTTTTGTGATTTTTCCCCTTTTCAGTAATTTCGCGAAAAAGCAGGCCAAAATTTTTTCTCAGGGGCTACCGCCCGGGGCCCGGCCCGACCCCGGACCCCGACGAGGATACATGAAGAGTGTAAAGTATAGAATGATCAGTCGCCACATACCAACAATCTCCCACTTGGAGACTGATCAGGCTCCACACCTAAACAATCTCCCACTTGGAGACTGAACCTGGACGACACCGCTGCACTTACAGCTCCCACTGGAAATAAGCACCTTGGACCCTGCTGCTTTCTTATACTTTAATTCAACCTTGAAGGCCAACCAAAGTTGAAGAGGAGCTCAGCTTCTCCCTTATCACCGCCTTAGTAAACATATCCGCTGGATTTACATCTGTATGTATCTTTGCCAGCTCTACCTGTCCATCCTCCATCACTGACCGAATGAAATGATACCTCAACTGTATGTGTTTGGTTTTAGAGTGCAAAGCAAAATTATTTGCAAGATGTATAGCACTCTGGCTGTCTGTAAACAAGTAATTTTCAGCCTGTTATTTTCCCAACTCTTCCATGAAAAGTTGCATCCATATCATCTCTTTTGCTGCCTCTGTTGCAACCACATACTCTACCTCTGTGGTGGATAAAGCAACCACCTTTTGCAATCGAGATAGCCAACTTACTGTTGTCCCACCAATGGTAAATACATAACCTGTGGTACTTCGCCTGGTATCAATATCCCCTGCCAGATCTGAGTCAACATAGCCTTTTAAATCTGTATTAGATCCCTCAAAACATAAATGTTTATCTGGTGTACCTCTCAAATACCTGAGAATCCATTTCACTGCATTCCAATGCTCAATTCTTGGATTACTCATATACCGGCTAACAACTCCTACAGCATGTGCAATATCTGGTCTCGTGCATACCATGGCATACATTAAACTACCTACAGCTGAAGCATATGGTACTTTGGACATTTTTTCTTCCTCCTCTTGTGTCTTTGGACACATATCCTTAGTCAATTTTACATGGCTGGGCAAAGGTGTGCTGACAGCTTTTGCATTCTCCATATGAAATCTCTGCAACACCTTTTTAACATAATCAACTTGAGATAAAAACAATTTCCTGTTTTTCCTATCTCTTGTAATCTTCATACCAAGGATTTGTTTTGCTGCCCCCAAATCCTTCATAGCAAATGAATTTGCTAACTGTTGTTTTAACTCCTTTATGTGATCCATGTTAGACCCCGCTACAAGCATATCATCACATATAAACATAAAATAATGTAGCTATCTTCACCTAGCATCTTAAAATAAACACAATGGTCTGAATTACACCTGTTGTAACCTTGCTCAGCCATAAAACTATCAAATTTAAGATACCATTGTCGAGGTGCTTGCTTCAAGCCATATAAGCTTTTCTTCAATCTGCACACTAGTTTCTCCTTACCTTTGACCTCAAATCCTTGTAGTTGTTCCATATAAATTTCCTCTTCCAAATCACCATGGAGAAAGGCAGTTTTAACATCAAGCTGTTCTAAATGCAAATCTTCAACAGCCACAATACTTAACACAGTACGAATAGAGGTCATTTTAACAACTGGAGAAAATATTTCATCAAAATCAATGCCTTGTTTCTGTGCAAATCCCTTTACAACTAATCTGGATTTAAATCTTTTCTTACCTCCATCCTCCTCTTTCATCCTATAAACCCATTTGTTTGCTAAAGCCTTTTTACCTGCAGGCAACTTGCATAATTCCCAAGTTTGATTTTTCAGAAAGGAGTCCATTTCTTCTTCCATTCCATGCTCCCACTGAACCTTGGTATCCACCTGCATAGCTTCATGATAACATTCTGGTTCACCAGCATCAGTTAATAGAATAGAGTACAAAGAGGGAGAAAATCTTTCTGGAGGTCTACTTAACCTTGAAGATCGCCTAACATTCACTGGAGTTTGTAGTATTTCTTGTTGTTGCTATTGCGGAGCATGAGGAACCACTGGAACATTGGTGTTTGTAATATCATCCAGTACTGCATAATCCTGTTCTTTCTTCTCATGCTGCTGCAATAGATCTTTGTACAACATTTTCTCATTGAATATGACATCCCTGCTTCTCACAATTTTCTTATTTTCAAAATCCCAAAGCCTATAACCAAATTCATCCATGCCATATCCAACAAATATACATTTCTTTGATTTTGCATCAAGCTTGGTTCTATTTTCAGAATCTACATGTGCAAATGCTTCACAACCGAAGGTTTTCAGAAAAGAATAACTCACCTTCTTACCTTTCCATGCTTCCTCTGGAATACCACAACCCAAAGGATTAGATGGACCTCTATTAATTAAATAAGCAGCAGTGTTTACAGCCTCTGCCCACATGTTTAAAGGCAACCTAGCATGCAATCTCATAGTTCGTGCACGCTCCATTATTGTTCTATTCATGCACTCAGCCACTCCATTTTCCTATGGAGTCCTTGGAACCGTTTTCTGCCTACGAATACCATTAGAGGAACAATAATCTTCAAACTCTTTGCTGCAATACTCACCACCATTATCAGATCTGAGACATTTCAACTTTTTACCTGTCTCATTCTCAACCAAGCTTCTCCATTTTTTAAAAGTTTCAAATACATCCGATTTCTGCCTAATGAAATAAATCCATACCTTCCTAGTTGCATCATCGATGAATGTGACATAATAATGAGAGCCACCGAGAGAAGATACCTGAGTTGGTCCCCATACATCCATATGCACAAGCTCCAATTTCTCATCCTTCTTTTGTTTCCCATCCTTGAGAAAACTAACTCTCTTTTGTTTGCCATACACACAACTTTCACAGAAATCCATATTAACACATTTTAGACCTGGTAAAGCATTCTTTGAATGAAGTACTTTCATACCTTTTGCACTCATGTGCCCAAGTCTGTTATGCCATAGTGCTGATTCAGAATTTGCAGCATCTATCTGATTTTCTTCCTGCTGAACTACAGCAACTATTCCTGAACATTGATTTTTATCTGCAATAGCTAAAGTAGAAGGAACAGTATGACCTGTACAAAGATATAAGGTGCCTACTTTCGCACCTTTTGCTACTACTAAGGCACCTTTCATAATCTTCCAATTTTTATCACTAAATGTAACAACACAACCTTCATCATCTAGTTGCCCTGCAAAAATTAAATTTCTTTTTAGCTTTGGAATGTGCCTTACCTCATGTTGTAGCCAATGATTCCCATTCTGCAACTTGATCTTGATTCTTCCTTTTCCAACAATCTGACAAGGTTCATTATCTCCCAAATAAACTAGCCCAAAATCCCCTTGGACATAATTAAGAAAATAATTTCTATGGGGTGTAGCATGAAATGAAGCCCCTGGATCTAACACCCAAGAATCATCAACATTGTCAAGAGAAAGAATCAAAGCATCCTCATTAGATTTATTACTTACCACATTTGCCTCTTTATTTCCTTCCTGTTTGTCTCCTTCTTTATTTTTTCGAGACCAACAATCTTTCTTTACATGCCCTAGCTTACCACAGTACCAACAATCCCTCTTTTCTCTAGATTGGGACCTTCTGTCCCTTGATTTTCCTTGTGACTTTCCATGACTCCCAAAATTGTTTCATCTCTCATTTGTTTTGCCCCTACTTTCTGCATTCAAAACACTACCTGATGTGGATGTTCCACTTGAGCTTTTCCTATGAATTTCTTCACTCAAAATAACACCAACAACATCATCAAATTTCAATGTATTTGAACCAGAAACAAAATTGCTAACCACCATTACCAAGCTATTCCAGCTTTCAGGCGAAGAACACAAAATCAAAAGAGCCCTAACTTCTTCATCAAAGTTAACTTTTATAGAAGTTAATTGACTGGGAACCATATTAAATTCATTTAAATGATCAGTAACTGATCCACCTTCTACCATTTTCATATTAAATAAACGCTTCATAAGAAATACCTTATTCAAAGCGGAAGGCTTTTCATACAACTTTGCTAGGGTTTCCATCAACTCTAGAGTTGTCTTTGTTGTTGTAATATTGAACGCCATTGATTGTGCCAAGCATAAGCGAATACTGCCAAGTGCCTTTCTGTCCAAAATATCCTAGTCCTCATCCATCATTGCTGTGGGTTTCTTGGTTTTCCCTTCCAATGGCCGCCATAAATCCTTCTGATAGAGATAGTCCTCCATCTGCATCTTCCATAATTGATAGTTCTGCCCATTGAACTTATCAACCTTCATCTTACCCTCGTCTGCCATTGCTCCCACTTAACCGTGAGACTCCCACTCAACCGTGAGACTTTCCTGCAAACGATAATTGAAAAACAACCTGGCTCTGATACCACTTGTTAGGTTTTCAATGGCAGATATCTAAAAACTAAATGCAGATTTTATCAATTAAACCAGAAGTAAAACACACAGAAAAATAACACAGAGAATTTAACGTGGTTCACCCAATGTGGGCTACATCCACCAAACCGCAGCCATCCAATGATTTCATTAACCAGTGTAAAACCCTATTACAATATCGCGAATAATCGCCTGTTTCTTATGACACTGTAACTCTATCCTAAACCCTTTATAAATTAGGGTTATACAAAATCAGGGATATTTCCTTTTGTGATTTTCCTTTGATAATTTAGCAGCAGCGAGGCCAAAGGAATTTTTCGCGAGGGCCTCTGCTTGAACCGATTCGAAGTGCTATGAACCGCCAGGCGGCGAGATACATAGAAAGTCTCTGATGCTCGAATGATCAGTCGCCACATACCAACAATCAGTTCTAATATAACCTGCAAAAGGCATTAAAACTATGTGTTAGACAATAGATCATTCATCTTTCCATCAATTTTTTTTTCAAAAGTTTGACAGTTAGATGCATCGCTTCAAAAACAAATGCAGGCACACTATCAGATGTGTCATTCTAAATTGCAAATGTGGTGCATAATAACACACACGTCTTACAAACATGCATATGCATTTCACAAACCAAATGCGTCACAAAATCAAGGCATCTTAATAATCAAACAAATGTGTCACGTAACCTACAAATGCGGTGCATATTATTGGCCTATCTATTATGCAAATGCGAGCAAAAATTCAAATGCGTCTCACAAAGATATATGTGATGCAAAAATACAAATGTGGTGCATATTTTGTCAATTGCGTTGAATGCCTAAATGACCTAAATTCTACCTAGATGTTTTTTAACATATGCGTCGTTTCGCGAGCAAATGTGTTGCGTACGAACGCATATGCATCATTTCACGAGAAAATGTGTCGCATACGAACGCATATGCGTTGAACTAGAAGAAACACATATGATTATTAAACTTTATATGCCTAGAAAAACGTGCAAAACAAAATTTCAAAAGTTCGATCAAGGGTACATACCGAGGGTCTCGTGTTGGTAGGGCGTCTAAAGGTCCAGATCCTGCATCTGCAGTGATTGATGTAGGGAACTGGCGACATTTTCACTAAGGGCTCAAAGCAAAAATCACTATTCTTCAATTGTTTAGGGTGCAAATGATTTTATTTTTACCCCAATTTCTATTTATACCTAGGGTTTAGGGTGGCATTTCCCCTGACCTTGTCTATTGGCCAAGTAAAATTCCATCTTCAGTCAACTCGTAAATGAACCTAACACCTCCAAATTCATTTATGTCAACTCCACTACATTTTTGGCTATCAAATTGTTTTATTGGGACTATTTCCTTTTTCTTTTTTTTTTAAATTCAAAAATTCATCAAATTTCCCTAGGGGGCATACCCTAACCTCTTTCATACTGGGGCACGATTGGGACATGTTTTGAACAATTTTCTTTGACACAAAATCCGAAATGACATTGTATCAAAGAGGGGCAAAGTGTAGACATTGAAAAATTGGTCTAGGCCTATGAGTACCATTTTCGACATAATTTTCTAATGTCCATCGTCATGATTAAATAATTTCCTATACACACCTTTCTTCTATTAATTAAATAACTTTAATTAATTCATTATGACCTTTATTCAACCTTGATTAATTAAATAAATCTTATTTATTTAATTATGTCGCTAATTAATTAATTCTCTTTCTAAATTAAATAATTTGTTATTTAATTTACCCCTTATCATATTTTGACTATAATTAAATAATCATTTCGAATTATTTAATTATTCAATTAACCTTTTTGATAGTCAATTAAATAAATCATTATTTATTTAATTGAATCCTTAATTTTTGAATGTTGAATTAAATAAATATTTAATTCATAAAAATAGTTATTCTTGTCACATTCTTCTATCGTCTACTTATTTAAGTATTCATTCTCACTCGACTCGAGACCTATTTGAATCCATTAGTTGTCTCTTGATTCGATATCTGATCGTCTCTGCGAAGAGACTCTCTGTCGTAACCAATTAGTTGTCTAGTTAAGACTCTTATGCATTAACATATTTATTAATTAAATATCTTTATTTAATTAATTAACTCATGTGTGCATTCGAACAGATCGTTGTCCAAATTCTATCTTTATCGTTTTCATTCAAACTCTTATTCGTCTAATTTTTTAATACTTTCAACTAAAGACTAAATCATTTATTTAATCTTGATCTATTATTCTTTCGATTTTCGAATAGTCTTAACACCAGATTAAATTGTTATTTAATTTAATCTTCATCATGTAGAATTTTCTAACTCACATCGCATGACATTCATCAATCTCAATCATTGATCTCTCTTTCGAATCTAAGCCAATCGTTCGAAAACCAACTTTCTATAAATTGACCGACTTTTGTCATTATTCTTCCTCCAGAAATCAATATACTTTGGAAGTGTTGTACCCTCCGCACACATGCCTCGTTCAGAACGGGGACCCTCTCTTTCTTTCGCCTCGCTGGGTTATTTTGTTGCCACTCTGTGGGACCCTTCAGGCCTAGCTCACTAGGTTTCCCTCGTCGGGTTTCCTTATTTGTTTCTCTCTTTTAGGCGGCGTTTGGCCTACACCCTTCTGGCTTTCGAGTCCCAACATCATCTTTTTCGTTTTTAACTTGCATTGAAACTGGTCGTCCACCGCGCTTTCCAGGCTCGGATCGTCGGGATTGCCTATCTGGGATTCCTATGATGGTTCGCCATTCCAAACGGTTGTGGACTTGCATCCTTCCAACCCTCGAAAATGGTGCCTTCTTCATGGTCAGCTTCACACTTGACAATTTTTAGACAACCTTGCCCTAACGTTATTCTGACCCTTAGGTTTTGGTCCTCCCGTCGCCGTCCTGATTTTCAAATTAACCAACCTCACCGTCTGCCATACCTACATTTAGTAAGTGAATTAATTGCACTTAGGGGTATAAATATTAGTCCTGACATGTCATTTTTACTTGTCAAGAATGGAAGAAAAGTGCTTCCCTGCCCTTGCACCCGAGACTCTCCTGCGTCGTTCCTCACGAATTCAACAACTCTCTTCATCAAGTGTTCGAGGTATGCTTTCCGTCTGACAACCCACCTCATTTTTCATAATTTTATGCTTGAGTAATGGATGATAAGGGATAAAATAATATGAATATAATAGAAGGAAGATTGTGTTATAAAACCCATGTGCTAAAAACTTCAAAACATCCCTTAAAAAACTTGGAAATCGAACTCGGAACATTTTCCTCTCGTCATTGTTCTTCGAGGTAGGCGACAGTGCCCTCCAAGCCTGGGACTCCCTACTGACTTGGCCATTTTCAATCAAAACTTGCTAAAATTTCCTTGATGGAAAAACTCCTTGCCAGTTCCAGACTCCAAAACTCCACCTCCAGATTGTTGCTTCTTCTATGTGGTTTTGAACGACGTTTTCCCCATGTCTTTTCGGACCTCGAACTCCGGATAGCCCTTTGATGTAAAAATTGTGATGAAAATGAATGCCTCCAAATGACCCTCGGGCCCCGGCCCCCGGACTTCCCTCTGCAGGCCACCATTGCCATTCCATTGTTTTAAATGACCGTTAAGTGATTGCCTTCTGATTACCGGGTCCTGAGTGCCTCCCTGCTGCTGGAGTTCAAAACAAAGTTAGAATGAAATATCTAGGTCTTTACCTTCATCGGATCTTGGGTTCTGGAATTCCGTCGTCGGGACTCCGTCCCATTTCTACCATCTAAAACAGCGAAGTGCAAGGCGAAACTTGTCCTCGTGTACGATCTGCTGGGTTGCAGCATCTAGATTTTTGTCCCTGCTTCGTCGTTTCACACAACTATCCTTCAATGGCATCCTGACCTTCATGACCTTGAGCACCCAAATGACCAAAAATGATACAAGGCTTTGTCTCACTTCCTTTTGGCTCATAGGTTCCGGACTCCAGAACTCCACCTATGGAATTTCGTTTCTCCAAATTTGTTTCAAATGGCTAACCCTTGACAACCTTCTCTCAATTTGATTTCGGGTGCCCTAATGATGACCCAAATGACTTCCAATATGAAAACAAATGATGACCCACGTGCTAAAATTTGATCTTCTCCCACATGGATACTTCAAATTATCCAAATCCAAGATAAGGAGAAATCATTCGGGTCTCCCTGCCTTATTCGCCCTTCAGGAAAACATTCTAACAGGGGAAGTCCGACCTCTTGGGCCCGGACCATCCAATTTCCCTCCAGTGAACCTCTAATGATAATTTTGATTGTGTTAGATTCTTGAATAATGAATTATCCAATCTGACCATGTTTTGCAGGGATTTGGCTAACCATTTGTATCATCATGATTGATTATACTTACCCTCACCTCTATGTCCAGGATATATGGAATTGGGTGCAAAAGCCTCGGGGGCAGTCGAGGACAAAGGAAAGAGAACTGCCAAGCCTCCTTGAGGCAAGTGAGATAAAGATCAAATGAAATATTAGTTCCAAGGAGCACAGTTGCAGTCCAAGGTCACCACCAAGTGGAAGCATATTACAGACACCAATATTGGGCAAGTCAACATTGATGATTTCATACATAGGGTCACAGTAAAACCCAAAACAAAAAGTGCAAGACTAATCAGGAGTAGTGGAATAGCTAAGGCTACAGGGTTCCCTCTCACCTTGATTGCCCCTGAGCTAGTAATGGTTTGTAGAGAAGCATATTAGCCGAAAATGAGGACTATTGTTGACCGAGATGGGAACATTCTAGCCGACATGTCAGCTTTAGGAATTACAAAGACCTTCCATATCCCTGTCTTCCGGAGTGTGGAATTGCCAACCATCCAAGAATGTAAGGAGATGTGGGACGAGAACCCCATGAAGTGTAAGAAACTCATAAATCAATATTGGCTAAAGGATAAGAGAGGTAGTGCTACAAAATTTCTTCAGGAACTCTTCCGCAATGATTTCTTCAAGGACTACCATTATCTAGTCACCCTATTGAATAGAGTAACGAGCCTCCCTAATGCGGCCTATTTTTAGGAGTGGATGATATACTTCATTGAGCAAATTCTCCATGGGGAGGACACCACATTCTACTAGAGAGGGATAATTAGTGACTATTTTCATGAGCAATTCATGAATGTTAAGAAGACATCCAAGTTTTATATGACTTCTTACTTGGTATACTCTTTGGATGATTTGAGGCACTACCATGGGCTATTTAGAGCTCTAAATGAAGAGCTCGATAGAGAACTCAAGGACTATGACAGATGCCCTCAACTGTAATACAAAAACTTCAAGAAGGATTATTGCATGGTGAACGATGCCTTTATTGCTTATATCATCAGGTTGCTTGAGGGTGGTTTTGAGAGAAGAGTCTCCCATAGTGCTCAAGCTTTTCTAAAAAATTATGCTTTCCTATTCATCCAATATCCTAAGTTTACCTACATCCACGCCCAAGGATTTTCAGAAATACCAAACAAGCTGCCCTGGTACCCTAATGACCAAATAATATTGTTGGAACTCTCTTGGCAATTGTGGCACATTCACACCATCCTGAGCAACAAGCATCTAGTGGGGATCCCTTATCCCCTTACTCTCGGCCAAGGGATGTATGAGCTCTACACTTCCCAATGCGCCCACAACTCAGAAAAGGAACTAGAAGAGTACCATTTCAAGTCCCACATGGCCAAACCATAGATGGATCCATATGGCCATATCAAGCAGGCAATTAGATAGGAGTATGCGCACCTACACAATGTTGAATATTTTTGGGCCAATTGCAAGGATGACTTCGAGGTGTAAATTAGGCACTATATGTGGATATCCACATACTTTGTGAAGAGGGTGAACTTGTTCCCAGTGCCCGATCAACTTGAAGAAGATGAGAACACTGTAATAGACCCCAAGTACAATGAAATTGCAAATTTTCCACTACCATTAATTGATTGGGATGAGCAAGAGGTTGATGACCTCGACATTCTTACCAAGCCTATTGAGGCTCGAAGCAAGGCATGGATTGATGCGAGAATTGCTCAATTGAAGAAACAAGGAGTCGTCCTGACATACAAAGGGCTCAATAGTAAGCCAAGTGGATATGAGGGTGCGACAACTACATCAACTGGAGAAACATAAAAATCCCCTCCATCTATTCGTTCAAGGCAGAGAAAGGAGATGGAAGAGCAACAACCCAACCCAAAGGTGTACGCTAGAAAGGATTAGGAAGGTGAAATTTCCAAGAAACATAAGAGATTAGGCAATGTCACTGAGATGCTAGTAATTCAAGAAGATCCACTCCATGAGGGAGAATAAATGGAGGTGGATCAACCAAAGTCTCCGCCTATCTCATTTGTTGATACAACCACTCTCACTGTTGCCACCACCCTGCCTATCTCGCACGTAGTAGTTGCATCCTCTCTACCTGCGGTGGACATCATCATTCACCTTGTCTCTACTTCTCCCATTGCATAGGTAATATTGGTGAATTCATCCTCTACACACTTCGTCGATCTCCTCATCTTCTATGTCTCTATCTTTTTCTCTCCCAATGATTGTCACAACATGCCTACCCTTACCCTTCTGGAGTCCTTCGTGAAATAAATGCAAAATGTGCCATCCGAGCTCTCGGGAATGTTTGCAAACATGGTGGTGTAGGCTGGAATAGCCCAAGCAATAATTAGCACTCTAGTTCCTCCTCCTCCTACTGAGCCACCTACAATGGAAGCCACCATGCAGATCTCTGAGGAATTGGACCGCCAACAACGGATGGAGGCAGCCAAAAGGTTGGAAGAGGAGGCAAACGAGTATCATGAGCACCTCGTATATGAGCATCGAGTAATTGATGAGGTTGCCTATGAGTCTTCCAGTGATGATGGCAACCATTTGGACACAAAGACAATTGAATAAATATCTGATCCTGAGCTTGATGCTGAGGTGGTGAAGAAAATCAAGAAAATTGAAGATACGGAGGCTGAAAGACAACCTATCAATGAAGAAGAGGTTGATTCCACAAAGATAGAGGATGATAAGGCTCTAGTGAAAGGACATGACCATGACTACGAACATGATGAGGAGATGCTCCCTCATGATGAACAAGAGAAAAATGAAGAAGATAATCCTGAGGAAGAGGTTGAAGTTCATGAGAACATGGAAATTGAGTAGCTCAAGGAGCATGAGGACTTCGATGAGGACAAAGAATATGCGAGGGCAGAGCGGGAGGAGGCTTTGAATGATAAATCAATTGAAGTCAAGGAGGATGAAAAGGAAGACAAATAGGAATCACCTAAGGAAAAGTCCTCGATGCTTGATTGGTTGGAGATATAATTGGAAAAGAAGGCTCCCGCCTCAAAAGACCCAAAGACAAGCTATATTGGCTCGAGCCCAAATCGACACCAAGAAAGAGAAGAAGTGAAAGATCAGGTCAAAGGTAACGATGGATACCTTAGGATCAAGAATGGTGCAAGTAGCTACGCCAATGGTGGGAGAGCGAGGAGTAAGTTATAATATCTCCACCATTGACCTAGGGGTATCCACTAGGGAGTAGAAGGTGGATCACCTCCAAGAATCCATAGCCACGGTGGTGCATCTAATCCAACAGGATAAGGTATCAAAGGAGGAGATCAAAGCACAAATAGCCGACTTGACAACTTATATTCAACAGTGGTCATCCGTAGAAGAACAACCCACCACCTCCTTGGCCCCACCACAATTGTTGTCCTAAGAACATATTGACAAGCTAGAAAAGAGAAAGAACTTGGACAAGACCATGAAGAGCTGG
>CM021109.1:84108081-84293081 GCA_007115665.2 Sequoiadendron giganteum
AGGGTCTCAACATATGCAGTCATATGATTGACTGATTCCCATGCACCTTCATGAGCCTTATGAATTTCAACAAGCAATTCCTCCACCTCTTGGTTCAACCTATCAATCCATATGTCCAACATCCCTACTTTAATTCTCATCTCAACAAGGTCATCAACTTCTTTCTTACTCAACAAAATTGGTGTCTCAAGAGTAGTTGATTGCAAAGAAACAAGAGAAGACAAGTCCTTCAAGAACTTATGAAATTTATCCAATTGAGATTTGAGCTCATCCTTCCTTTGCTTATCTTTTATCATCCTTGAATTAGTGGAAGATGCCACAATATCAATGAGATCCATCTATTGGTTCCTTGTAGGTCTCCCTAAGTTCACAATGCCTAGCTGATAATCACTCAACTGCATCTCTTGTTTGTCCTTGTCAACCATGCGAATGGAACATTCAACTACAATTTTTCTAGCATCTGTCAATTTAGTGGAATGAAGGACTCGAGCCTTTTTCTTGGGTCTTTCCTTCTCAATTTCCTTCATCACATCATCCCAGTTTAGGGGTTGATGTTGGAATATCTATTTCCTCTCCAATCTGAGCTTTAACCATGTTGGGGAAGCAAGAGGAGTAACCACTTGTTGTGAAGAATAAGTGACAGAAGAGGGGGGTTTCCAAAGTGTTACCTTAGGTTGAGAATCAACCTCTTTTTGTTGCTCCTTAGCTAACCTATTAGCTTCAACTTTCTCTCTTTCTTCTTCCAATCTCCTCTCTTCCAACATGTCATCCCTTTTTTTTTTCAATTCCTTAACCCTCTCCCACAATCTGACCACTTCTTGTTCATGTTTGGCTTGTTCTTCTACCTCTATTATTTTTAGTAATATCTCTTCTTCTTCCTTCTTTCTTTGGGCCTCCTCTATAGCTTTGGCTTTGGCCTCAAGGTCTTCCTTTTCTCTCTTCTACCAGGCCTTTTCCTCTTCAAGGTCGTGAATATTTTGTAGGAGGGCCAACTTCTCCCTCTCTACATTAGCTCTCCATTCATTTTCCTTTTGTTGCTGCAGAAGGTCCTCCTTCTCTTTATGTTTCCTTTCTAACTCTTCAAGTTTTGATCTAGCTTCCAATTCTTGCTGCTTAGCAAGAGCATCAGCTTGTGCTTTGGCATCAACCTCCTTCTTTGCTTCCTCAAAGATTTTCCATTGATCCTATGGAGTTAGGACATGCTTGGTCCCAACATCTTGAACATCCTTAGTAGATGCAATCACAAGAGGCTCATTATCTAATTGAGTGGCCTATGAATTAGTGTCTATATCATGAATCTCAACCTCCTTTTGCTTATCCTTTTCAACTTGTTCATGGAGGCTTCCTATAGGTACTACTTTAGTAGATTCTTTAGGGAGAGAAGGTTGAGATGAGGCTCCTTCTCCAACTGGTGTAGTCTCCACACCTTGTGATTCATGGGTTTCTTGAGTAGGTACTCCTTGATCAACATCTCCTCCAGAGCTAGGAGGATAATACTCCAATTGTTCCTTAGGGTTTGTCCTCCTCTTGGTTCTCCTATAACCCTAGGTACCTCCTTCTTTCCTCTTCTTTGAGGATGGAGTTGTTGGATCCCTTATTCTCATTATCACCCATTGGATACTCATATCCCTTACTGTCCTGGAGATTTGTTTAATATCTACAAACTCCTCTTCATCCCAATTTATTGGGTCCAAGTTTTTGGTGCCTACATTTTATGTTTCATACCCGAGGTCCAAAACTACACCATCATTTGATAGTGTATCAGGAATGTCTTCCTTTACCCCATATTAAATCATCTACGGGATGGTAAGCCTTTCATAGTTCCTTTTCCTTACATCATGTAATCATTCTGCAAATCTATCTAAAAATCCTCTAACAAGTTATAATGCTTATCATAAATGGTAGGAGCTAAACAATTCATTTTATGCTCTAGATAAAATTGTTTATGGGCTGTATACAATCCCAAATTTAGATAACTTAATTCTTCACACACTACCTTTGTAGCCAAATTGTGAACATAGCAATATTCTCCCAACTTCATGGGAAATTTGTGGCATCCAAGCTTGTGTTTATTGGAAAAATTTATATTCACTCCCATAGCTTGATATATAAACTCCATAAGAACAATCATATCACTGCAACATCTTAACAATCGATGAGGATGTCCATCAAAACCTGCCACTCTAAAGTAAGAGAACTTGGGGTACTAGATATACCAATGTTCCCATTCATAAGTGAAGGCCATAGCTTCCCTACTCATCCTATATCCAAAATCTCCTGTCAACTAGTTAATAATGACATTGAAAAAATTCATCATTAATCCTTCTATAATGTAGCTCTGATGTTTATAGGGTCAATTGATCATAATGCTCACATGCCTTCTTTTGTTTAGGAGCTTCTCCCAATATGCCCACTGCATTCAATCTAGGGAATATGCCCATCCCTACAGTTGAATATACAACATAAGAGATCATGAAGAAGTTCTTTGTTTGCCCCACCTTGAGCATCTGATTGTGCAAATTATCTGACAAAATCATGCCCCAATCAAACTATTTCTCACCATCCAAAATGGTTTCAATGAATGGAAATATCTATTCCTTAAAATATACAATTTTTCTTTCCAAACACCATGGAAAGAATCATGATTAGGTCATCAATTTCCTTCTTGAATTCTCCCCTCTTGGGCTATTCAAGAACCTTGGTTAAGGACTTCTTCTCAGTCTTCAACCATTTTATATTCATGTGGGACGTATTAGCTTCCTTGTCCCTGTTGAATAATTGCAATGCCTTTGATTCAGTCAATTTCTTGGGGTTCTTGGGGGTAGGTGCATTGAACAAGAACCTCACCATTTATGGTGATAAATCAATAATTACATTTCCCTAGAGGTCCACACACTACCTTGATACCGGATTGTAAGCTCCTGTTGCTATCAATATAAGTTATGTGCTTTGAACTGATAAAGGGAAGAGTGTGACATGTGCCAGTCCAAAGTGGGCTATTATTTTAGTCCTCTCAATCACATCCTTTGAGAAAGTATCTACGATTAGCTCCTCACAATTGAATGGCCTCAAATTAGTGTTTGTGATGTCAGCCCACTCTGAATCCAACTTGTTGGCTGTAAGAGTGGCATCCTGATGGTTATATCTCAAGGTGTAAGGCAATTGCTCCACCTTTATCTTCTTTGGTTTCACTCCCTTTGAGCTTTTCATAGCTTGCCATTCCTTTTGTGAAACATCTTCAGATGCTCCTAACATTGTTTACTCCTACAAGATAACCCTAGATTATATTAGCAAAAGGTATAGGAATAAACATTGTAAATTTTACCTTTCATACCTCTCTATTCTTCCCTAGGTAACCCTCTATACTTAGTGAAATTTTAAACTTGGTGGGAGCGAGAGCGAGAGAAGATTAGGAACTAGAGAGCTTAAATATATAACAAAATCAAAACCAGAACTGGAATTTTCAAAAGTTCCAATATTTAGTATCATTCAATGATCCAGTTCCACCAAACCTAGCAAGATCAGATTTAGAATTGGAATCAGAACCTACTAGGAGCGGGATCATTTCCATAACCGAACTCTTAGGAGAAATTTCATTGGACGAGTTCGTTTCCAACTCCTGTTTTGCTATGGATTACCATGGTAAAGTGGATTCTCCCCACATGCCTACATCATTTTGGACTCAGGTTGGACTCAGGTTAGAAAGAAGGCGCGGGGAGGCAAGATTTAAGCTTGACTCCGCTTAGACAAATGAGACCGAGATTGAGCGAGCAAGGTCATTTATGAAAAAAGGGAGAAACATGCAAATCCTAATTCGTACGACTCATCGACTTAAATTAGAACTAGGGCATCAAAACCCATAATTAAATTAGTAAGACCGACACAGGCATAAAACCAAAAAGGGTCAAGAGAAAGATTTAAAATAGTTTTAAACACCAAAACCCTTCAAAATGAAGCCCTAATCAAAACTAGGGCACGGTGGAACGAAAACACCACCAAGAACAAAGAATCTAACAATAGACAAAAAAAAAAGAAAGGAAAGCAAAAAAAATACAAACAAAAAATGGAAGACAAATGCAAACAAAACAAGAAACAAAAACGCACACAAGCAAAGATCCACAGGAAAATTCCCATGAACGTGTGAATAAAAAAGAGAGCAAGAAAATAGGAAAACATAAAGAGAGAACAGAAGAAACCCACCTACCTTGAAATGCAACCAAAAAGGGTTGAAAATCGACCAGAATCCGCTCACGAATGCTCACCCGCAACCAAATAGTGCTCCTCTTCAAGTTACTTCAGCTCTAGCTTGATAAAATGCTTTGGATAATTGTAATGAGCCAAATAACCTTGATTAAGGTTTTAAAAACCATTTCGTGCATGTGAGGAGGTTGCAATTAATGCAGTTGGTCGGGGCTGGAATCAGAGTGAAGGTGAGTACACAACCACCGCGTACATCAAAGGTAAAACAAGAGCGGAAGCGGAGTCGGGATAGAACCAGGAACTTTGTCAAAGTTCCACATTATTTTTTGGATCCGTCTCTGGTCCTATGATAGGGAAAGTACAACAAAGAAATGGGGCAGGATCGAGACCAAATCCAGATCTGGGGCTTTGCAAAGTTCTAGGTTCGGATGCGACTCCCGTTTTGCTCCCTACAAAGAGAAAGAACAACAAAGGAAAACAAAAGAACAAAGGAAAGTGGGACTGGGCCAAAGCCCATCCCAAAATAGGACACAAAAGGAAAAACAAAACACAAGGAAGAACAAATGGGAGCGAAATCGGAACGAAACCCAGACTTGGAAATTTGGCAAAGTTCTGGGTTCAATTTTTGTTTCAGTTTCGCTTCCGGCAAAAGGAAAAGAAACACAAAGAGGAGGAAAACAAAAGAAAACCCAAGGGAGAAAACAACCCAAGAGCCCAAGACAAACAAAACAACAAAGAATCCAACAAGGCAAGAAATGGAGTTGGGACTAAAACGAAAACTGGACCAGGGACTTTGTCAAAGTTATAAGTCTGGTTTCAGTCCGTGTTTTGAACCTGCAAAAACAAAATAAACAAAAACTTAGGATGAAAAATAACAATTCCTAACACCCAAACAAGAACACCAAGGACAAACAAACACAAGGGTGACCCATTTTGACCAAAAACTAAATGGGGTGGTTATGCAAGGCATAACAAGTGTAAATATTTGGTTGTTTGAAGACTTTGACACACATCAAAAGATTCTTCATTACTCAAACCTTGTCGTGGCATACAATGTTCATTTGATCAAATATGGGGGTAGACCTTTGAACAAGACCTTGTGGAAGGTGTGTGATTTTGACCATAGGGCAACATTTGACACAATAAAGAGTAGAGGATACCCCGATGGTATGTTGGATTAATTTATAAGTATGCACATTGGTTCTTACTAATTTGTAAGTATGTGCATTAATTTGTATTAAAATTTAGAGTATGCACATCAAGATTAGTTGATAGTTAGACCTTTCATTTCTATATTTTAAGTTTACATATGTTTTGGTCCAATGCATAGCATAGACAAGTTAGTGGGGCCCACTAGCTTGCCCATTCGGTGAAATCGGCAAGCTAGTGGGTTGTTTGAAAAAATGGGTCCATACATCACCGTGAGACCCCATTTTTTCAAATATCCCACTACCTTGCCATTTTCACCGAATTGGAAAGGTAGTAGGATGTTTGAAAAAATGGGTCCAAGAAATGGGGTCTCACAGTGATGTACATCACCATGAGACCCCATTTCTTGGACCCATTTTTTCAAACAACCCACTAGGTTTCCAATTTCACCGAATTGGCAAGCTAGTAGGTACATCATCATGAGACCCTATTTTTCAGACCTATTTTTTCAAACAACCTATTACCTTTCCAATTTCACCCACTAGCTTGCCAATTCGATGAAACTTTGCCCACTAACTTGCCAATTTTTTAACTTGAAGTCTTTATTCCTATATTTACTGATTATTCCATTCTATCATGTTGAAGAAGTGGATAGATGCAAACATTATAGATAGGAAATATTGTATGAATTTCCGTCATGCTTTGTTAGCTTAAAAAATGTGATTTCTTATGTATTCATTCTTATTTGTTTGTGTCTAATCATATCATGATCTTGTTGGTGATTCATGCCTCATTTTGTATGATTTCATTTTTATATATCAAATAAAAGGTGCAATAGGTACATTAGATTATGTTGATTAAGGTGTAAGGGTTCATATTTCATTCAACCATGATAGTTGAGGTTGTGGTCTGGTATGTATTTTTTTGTGTTTTCATTTATAGTACATTGGTAATAGTATTAGGCGTGTCATTGTATTATGTCATGAGCTTATTAATGTTTCTTGTGGTCATATTGAGCTTAGTTTCAAATCCTTTAAATCCTTGTTAATGAATTTTGTATGTGATTCTTATTTGAAAACACCCAATATATAATTTGTGTATGCTTGAGCTTGCGATACAAGGTACCCACCCTTGGATTATATGCATAACTACAAGTATGACAAATTCCTACTTTTATGGTTGCCTATTGATATATCCTATTCAGATCCAACCTTGGGCCTAGTGACATATGGATATGTTGAGTTAAGTAAATATGAGGAAAGCTTGTGAAGCTATGGTGACATGTTCATTGACTAAGAGAAATCCTACTAACCATACATTTCTATGTAAGATTACCTCTGACTTCTCCTTACTAATTGGACCCTTGAGTGATCCATAATGCTAACTATATTATATTGTTCATCCTCATAAGTATTATTAGTACCTTTGAATTCAATTAATTTTTATGAGTTATGCATGATTAGATTCATAAAAGGGGCAGCAATCTCATGACAAACATGAGATTTTAAGATCAAGAGTTATAAGGCCATACTTGAAGGTGTTTGAAGATGGTCATTAATGGTAGATTACACAAATGGTTGCAGAACTTAGTTAAAGGGAGTGAAATTACAAGAGGAAAGATATTCCATAAGGATTCAAGAGGGTAGTCCTTAGGTCTTAAAGACAATGAGTTGCATATAAATATTAGAGGATAGTCATACAAATGATAGTCAATAGAAGGAAGCAAGGACACTTATAGTACAATGCAAATATTAGTGGTTGTGCAAAGTGGTATGCGACATGTAAAGAGAATTTCATTTCCTCAATCACTAAAAAATTCAAATATTAGTGGTTGTATCAGTCTTACCACTGTAAAAATTCAAGAGGTGTCATTTTTTTTATAATTTGGAGGCAATAAATACAATTCTTATAATGGAACTGGAATCCAAGGATATTTAAGTTCAAAAGCATGTCAATGGTTGTTACAGACTTCAAAGAAGATGTTTCTCTCTAATATTCAAGTTAAAAGGGTTTCTTTTAAGGTTGATTTACATTCGCATGTGATATCAAGTGTCCTTAGGCACCTTTTAGGTTATGAATTTGTATCCCTTCATGTTGAATCACTCCAAGCTACGTTCAACCATTTCAATCTCTTAAGAGTCCAAAGTGCAAAATGACTGCAATATTTGAAGGGTTGTAAATCAACCATCATGACAATTACAAAATATTCATATGAGGCTTGACATTGAATTGTGCCCCTCTATAATAACCTTTCTCATTTTTCTCTATCTCAGAGTCATTTTCCTGTGGTGACGACTTTTCAGTTGAGAAAAAGGTTGTCAAATGCAAGCAGTGTAAAGTTGTAAAGTAGTGCAACTTTCATTCTACAACTCATATGACAAAATGGATTGTTCCAACACATCTGGATGGGTATGTTTACACTAGGCATGGTCCTATTTCACACCCAAACATGTCAAATCACTTCAAGCTACGCTCAATCGGTTCGATCCCTTAAGAGTCCAAAGCGCAAAATAGCTGCAATCTTTGACGGTTTATAAGTCAAAAAATTTGATGCTTAAAAATTATCTGTCTAAGGCTACATGATCATGTTGGACCCCTCTACAATAACCTCTCTCAATTTTCTCTATCTTTGAGGCATTTTCCTATGGTGATGAATTTTCAGTTGAGGAAAAATTTGTCAAATACAAGCAGTGTAAAGTTGCAAAGTGGTGTAACTTTCATTCTGCAACTCGTACGACCAAACTGATTGTTCCAACACATCTGAATGGGTACATTTACACTAGGCATGGTCCTCTTTCACACCCAAATATGTCGAATCACTCTGAGCTACGTTCAACTAGCTTGATCCCTTAAGAGTCCAAAGTACAAAATGGTTGCAATCTTTGAAGGGCTATAACTTGGAAACTGTGATGCTTAAAAACTCTCTATCTAAGGCTATGGGATCATCTCTGTCCACTCTACAATAAACTATCTCATTTTTTGCTATCTCTGAGGCATTTTTATGTGTTGACAACTTTTTAGTTGAGGAAAAAGTTGTCAAATGCAAGTAGTGTAAATTTGCAAAGTGGTGAAAATTTCATTCTACAACTCGTATGACCAAATAGATTGTTCTAACACGTCCATATGGGTAGGTTTATGCTAGGTGGTCCTCTTTCACACTCAAACATGCCAAATCACTCTGAGCTATGTTCAACTAGCTTGATCCCTCAAGAGTCCAAAGTGCAAAATGGCTGCAATTTTTTATAGGCTATAACTCAAAAATTGTGAACTTACAAAATCTCCATCTGAGGCTACAAGATTGCGTTGTGACCCTCTAAAACAACCTCTCTTGTTTTTTGTATCTTGGATGCATTTTCTCATGGTGATGACTTTTTAGTTGACGAAAAAGTTGTCAAATGCGAAAAATGTAAAGTTGTAAAGTAGTGCAACTTTCATTCTACAACTTATATGACCAAACAAACTATTCCAACACATCTGGATGGGTACATTTACACAAGACATGGTCCTCCTTCACACCCAAACATTTAAAATCACTCTGAGCTACATTCAACTAGCTCGATCCCTTAAGAGTCCAAAGTGCAAAATAGCTGCAATATTTGATGAGCTATTACTCAGAAACTACGATGCTTACAAACTCTCTATTTGAGTCTATGAGAGGATTTAGACCCTCTACAATAACCTCTCTTTATTTTTTCTATCTCAGAGGTATTTTCCTATGGTGATGACTTTTTAGTTCAGAAAAAGGTTATCAAATACAAGCAAAGTTAAGTTGCAAAGTGGTGCAACTTTTGTTTTGCAACTCATATGACTAAATCAACTGTTCCAAAATGCGTATGTTTATATTAGGCATGGTCATTTTTCACACCCAAACATATTAAATCACTTTGAGCTACGTTCAACTGGCTTGATCCCTTGAGAGTCCAAAATGTATTAAATGGCTGCAATATTTGATGAGATATTACTTGGAAATCGTACTGCTTACAAACTCTTTGTCTAAGGCTATAGGATCATGTTGGGACCCTCTATAGTAACCTCTCTCAGTTTTTTCTATCTCAAAGGCATTTTCCCTTGGTGATGACTTTTCGGTTAAAGAAAAAGTTGTCAAATGCAAGTAGTGTAAAGTTGCAAAGTGGTGCAACTTTCATTTTGCAACTCGTACGACCGAACAAACTATTCCAGCACATCTGGATATGTATGTTTATGTTATGCATGGTCCTCTTTCATACCCAAACACATTGAATCACTACAATCCACATTCAATTAGCTCGATCCCCTTAAGAGTCCAAAGTGCAAAATGGTTGCAATCTTTGATGGGCTATTACTCAAAAATTGTGGTGCTTACAAACTCTCCATCTGAGGCTATGGTATTGTGTTGGGACCCTCTATAATAACCTCTCTTGGTTTTTTCTATCTTAGAGGATTTTTCCCATGGTGACGACTTTTTAGTTGAGGAAAAAGTTGTCAAATGCAAGTAATGTAAAGTTGCAAAGTGGTGCAAATTTTGTTCTGCAACTTGTACGACCAAACAAACTATTCCAATAGGTCTGTATGGGTGTGTTTACATAAGGAATGGTCTTCTTTCATACCCAAACACGTCGAATCACCTCAAACTACATTCAACCAACTCAATCCCTTAAGAGTCTAAGGTGAAAAATGATTGCAATCTTTGACAGGCTATTACTCAAAAACTGTGATGCTTAAAAACTCTCCATCTAAGGCTACAAGATCATGTTGGTCCCCTCTACAATAACCTCTCTTTTTTATTTCTATCTCTGAAGCGTTTTCCTATGGTGACGAATTTTTAGTTGAGGAAAAGCTTGTCAAATGCAAGTAGAGTTAAATTGTAAAGTGGCGCAGCTTTTGTTTTGTAACTTGTACGACCAAATTAACTATTCCAACATGTCCAAATGGGTACGTTTGTGCTATTAATGGTCCTCTTTTTCACTCAAGCACCCCAAATCACTCTAAGCTACGTTAAACTGGCTCAATCCCTTAAGAGGCTAAAGTGAAAAATGACTGCAATCTTTGACAAGCTATTACTCAGAAACCGTGATGCTTACAAACTCTCCATTTGAGGCTATGAAATTACGTTGGGACCCTCTATAATAAAATCTCTTGGTTTTTCTATCTCGGAAGCATTTCCTCATGACGACGACTTTTTATTTGAGGAAAAAGTTGTGAAATGTAAGCAATGTAAAGTTGCAGTGATACAACTTTCATTCTGTAACTCATACGAACAAACTGATTTTTCCAACATGTCTGGATGGGTACACTTACACTAGGAATGGTCCTCTTTCACACCCAAACATGTTGAATCGCTCTGAGCTACATTCAACCAACTCAATCCCTTATGATGGCATGCAAAACAAAGGAAAAGAGAAAGATTCATATGATAGTTGACAATTCTAAGTATTCCACACCAAAACCATATGATTGCATGAAAGAGGTAAAACATCTGGGTGTAAAAATAGTTGAGGAAAGGCTAAAACTTTTTGTTCTCGAAGGGGTTATGATCTGATTACTATTTGGATCTCATACTTACATTGAATTGATTATTATTAATATTATTATTTAGGTAACTTTCATATTCCTATTATGGCTCTAATCACAAATGAGAAGGCTACATGACTCTTAAAATCTTGTATGATCATCCTCAAGTCTAGCAAGGGAAAGATATTTTTTAATTATCCTCCTTGCCCTTACAACAATATGGCTGTTGTAAAGAGGAAATTTTTCAATATTCTAGAAACAAATTGAAAGATTTATAGCTAAACCTAATCATAGGTCAATTGAAATATGAGCCCATATGATGGCTTATGACCTAGCTAAAGAGAATCAAGAACAATGATGTTAATAAGTTCACACTAAAGCCTCGATCATAAGTAGAAGCTAAAAATATCCCAAAGAAGAGGTATAAATATATGTTGATACATGAGATATTACAACCCCTATTCCTACTCCTTCACAATCATATCAAACATTCTAGAAGAAATTTGTTGCATATCACTTACAATTAAAAAACACATTACTTGAAGAAGCTAGGTTGGAGTGATTATAGAATAAGTAATTGGTGAAAATATGGGCAAGAAGTTGGACACATGGTGGAAAAACCAAGTCACTTTTCCTTGGGTAATAAATGGGATGCCATATATGAGAAGGATCATTTCAATCCTACCTCTTCCTCCACTCGAAAAAAGCCTCAAATCCAAGTAAGTGAAATAACAATAATATCATTTGGTGATGAAAAATGAGTAAAAATAAAAAACTCCAAGTTTTCAAACTAGGTAGCTAATTACATAGGTAGATTTGGTGCTAGAAATATTCACAACCTATGCATCTACTCAACCATATGTTTCATTTAAAAGTATCTTGACCCCGCTCTAATGATTATTTCAAAGAAAACAAAAGAAATAATTAATTCTAGCTCTTATTGAAGAGGAATCTACCTAAAATTTCCTACTGCAAAGAATGAGAGGTTCCATCTCCACAAAATTAACTAACCAACCAAGAAATAATAAAATCACCCAAGACAACTATGAGGAAAACTAATGAATCCTTTGAATCTTAGTAGGTGCCTACCAAAAACTAGAGCTTATTTTAGAATACCGCAAGTGAAGGTGATGACCTAGAAGAGGAGAAGGAAAAAACTTGAGAGAAGTGATGATCCACCTATGAAAATGGGATATGAAAAGTAGAAAACAGAATAGTAAAGCATACGAGATCCATTAGAGGTTTGTACAAAGAAGGTACAATAGGTTACACTATAAATATCTATCTTCCCTCTCCTCCTAGTTTTATCCCTTCTAAATTATTCCTTGGATTCCATATTGAATTAGCACATAAGTAAATGATAAATTTTTGGTGAATCATTTTTAGAAATATTGAAGTTGTTTAGCATCAACTAATAAAATTGTTTAGCATCAATTGATAAATATTCAAGACAAACCATGAAGGATGACAATGAGAAATGGTAGGGCTAGCCAATTAATAAGTATACACATGAATAAGTGAAGCATACATGTGAATAAGTGAAGCACAAGTACTCAAATACACTTAAGCCTTGAAGTATACACATGAATACATAATATACGCATTAATACAAAGTATATGCATGAATAGAAGGTATAAACATGAAAATACGTAAGTCGCAAAGTATACATTGGAATACATGTGAGTCACAAAGTATACACTTGAATACATGTAACTCATATCTATTGAAGCATGGATTTATAATGTAAATATGGATAGCATCAATAAAAATATTTTTTATTAACCAATTAGCCATGTAGGCATACATCAATATATGTCGATATAAGTATAAAATATATACAAAATAGCCATATAGGCTTACAAGAATTCCATATAGGAATACAATGTCAAATATATGCAATACAAAATGTGTCCAAAAATGCCATATAGGCATACAACAAAGGACCTTAGAATCAAAAGTCATTGCTCTCCAAGATCTCGAAAAAAACTATTGCCATTTGCTACTCGAGTGGATGGTGATAAGTTTGTCACTCCTTTACTTTGAGGTTGAGGGGTTCTCTTGGTGCTCCTCCTAAGGTTTAGTTCCTTATCAAGCCTTACATGTTACAATAACAAGAAAAGACATTAATATATAGAAATTATATTATAAAAAATGATATATTTAAAAAAATAATCACTTACCGCTAGTAGATGATCACTCTCCTCAAGGGAAATATTCACATGCCCATGTTGTGGCATGCTGAAGTCTTATAGAAACCATCCAAAGAGAAATTAAACTACGAATCAATAATCATTTGATTTTTCACTAATTAACAACTATAACAATGAACGTAATTTGAAATTTAGTAATCCAGCTCATACCCTCGTGAGAGGCATCAAGGAGTCTATAGAAGAAGAAACACCAAGATCCATTACCCTATGAACATCTAGAGGTGTTTCCACTTGTAACATTTGAAAATAAAACAACAAATTATTCAATCACGAAAAATACAATAGTGATGCAGGTCATGGATTATAATGTATGAGATAATGAATAAAATTTTGAGTACTTATTGAACTATATATTTCTTACTATCATGCTTACTATTTTCCCTATCCATAGATTGTTCGAAAGAACCTATTTTAGGATTTTATCTGTGCCAGCAAGGTGGTGAACCGTTTGATAAAATGCTTTGGTAGACATGTACGAAAAATGTGGTAGCATAGAGAAGGAAGTGAACTATTTGAATAAATTCCTCAAAGAAATGTGATCTCATGGTGATGGAATTCTGTGAGAAAACAAATGTTTCATGGAATTCCATCACCATGAGACTGCATTTCTTTGGGGAAAATTTTCAAACAATTAATTTCCTTCTCTATGGTATTATGTTGGGATGGGGTGGATTTTATAGTGTGGTCTTTGGTATGAGATGGAGGGGATCATGACATGAAGAGTGAGGGGTGGGGATATGAACAAGTGGAATATGAGGTGGAAGCTTCTATGGATTGGTAAATTGAGGATGAGGATGAGGAGCTTGAAAAGGATTTGGAGGGGAATTTTGGTTAAAGGCTTGGTTTCTATTCTTAAGGCGGTGAGTTGTTTGAAAAAATGCCTCAAAGAAATGTGGTCTCATGGTGATGGAATGTCATTCCATCACCATGAGACCATATTTCTTTGAGGCATTTTTCAAACAACTCACTAAATTATCTATGATATTGCTTACTATTATGCTTTGATAGATATTTTCCAAGCATCCATATTTTGTTGGAAAGAACCTATTTTAGGCTCTTAGCCATAGCAAAAAGGAACTTAATTGTTTGATAAAATGCTTTGGTAAATATGTATGGAAAATGTGGTAGCATAGAAAAGGCGCTGAGTTGTTTGAAAAAATGCCTCAATGAAATTGGGTCTCATGGTGATGTCCCGAGACCACATTTCTTTGAGGCATTTTTTGAAACAACTCATTGCCTTGTCTATGCTACTGCTTACTATTATTCTTTCATAGTGTTTTTCCAAGCATCCATAGCATATACATGGTAGTGAACTGTTTGAAAAAATTTCTCTATAAAATGTGGTCTCATAGAATGTCATGACAAGCAATGCAATTGGCAACTACTCCATATGTTACTTATGCTATGTGAAGTAATTGAATCATTGCTTATGTTGAATTTCTAAAAAGCTATATTGTAATTGAAAATTTATCATCTATCAACATCTAGTTATTATTTATCCAATGTGAAGTAATGCTTTGAGTTTGAAAGATGTGCAATGCAATGTAATCAATGATATGAATATAAACTACACAAATCTATTAAGTACAATTCATTAGTTAAACTCTTTATTCTATTACATGTGTGAAGGTTTGTACTCCACTGGCATTGGGAGGTGTTCCTAGAAACCTCCAATATTAACCTATTCAACATCCAAAATCAGATATTAGAATACCATTCATATAACAATGCTATTCACATGTGATATTTATAACTTTTTACTAGTTACAAACCTCACCAATAGATGCAGTGGAGTAAAAAATAGGTGTAGGGCTGGTGTATCCAGTATCAACACTATGACCTTGAAATTTTATTACAATCATTAAACTAAATTAGTTAATCTTGCATTTCAAAAATGAAATTTAATAAATTAAATTCAATGAACATGCTAAAATTTACCTGAGTATCAACACTGAAAGCCTCATTCAAAATGTGATTTTCCATCGCCATCTCTGCAACTATAGACGTATCCTACACACTAGCCTCCTGACTATTTGTGGGGTCATATATATATATATATATATATATATATACCGACCAACAAACCTGACAAGAATGAGGTGGAATCCTACCCCTCAAAATCTCCCCTAGCTAGCACTATACTACAATAATGACACATTGGATGATACTTTGAATTAGAGAGCTAATAGACTATAGAGTGTCCACCTCAACACTCTCCTTCATGATGGAAGGGATAGAAATGTGCTCATACACCAGCCTAGTGAGTACTCTTCTCCCTTTCCACTAGGGATCAAGACGTGCACCTAGTCTATCTTGTGTCGACCCACAACCTCTCCCCTAAAATTCCTACATATCAAAATAGTTGGGGATTTTGTTGACGACAAACTCACAGTAGAGTTTCCTCAAGAAATAATGGAGGCCTCATTATTGCTGCATGGTGGATGGTCAAAAAATATCCATTGCCTATTCCAAAAATTGTTCCTAATCCATTGGTAGTTGAACCAATGGATTGGAAACCTCTTGCTATTAAGGTCAAGAGTTTGATTTGTGTGTGTTGGTGAATAACTTGAGCACAAATCATATTTTGTATTTTTTTCATCTTTCACACTCCTACCTCTTATTTTCCCAACCACTTAATTATTTTCTAATTTCATCTACATTTGTTAACATGTCTTGAAGTGAATTCACAAGTGTGCTTCTTTCCATGGTTGAACTTACAAGATCGTTCAACCTCGTGATTAACTCCTCAATCTATTTTTTGTTGTTTTCAATTTCTCCCATTAAATTTTACTGAGTACCAGGAGAATGTTGAGGAACTTTTGGAGGAGTTTGTTGATGTGGTTGTTGAGGATTTTGTTAATGTGCTTGTTCATGAGGAGGAGAAGGATTTTAAGGAGGAATTTTAGGTTGATTATCAACTCCTATAAATTAAAGAAATGAACATCAAAAAATATCTAAATTTACCTATTTAGTAACAACTTCATAAAAAAACAAACAATCCTTACTTATTTGACCTCCCCATTGACATGGCGGCATCCTAGTGAAGAAATTGCAAATATTTGATGAATATATTGTAAGATTTGATTATTTTAAAATGTGAGCGTGCAATGATGGGGTTTGTTGGTTGCGAGCAAGAAAAATAACAATGAAAATGAAATGAATTGAATGTGTTTTTTTATAATAGGCTATAACACACTCGCCTTATAATGAAAATACATTATAATGTGAATGTATTATAATGTGCTCATGTTATAACATGCTCACGTTATAGCCTTTCAAAAAAATTAAAAAATTTGACTACTTTTTGGCCCCCCAACTTTTTGCACCTGCCTTGCTTTACAAACTGACATTCCTTGCATGTTGCATTGATAGGCTTTGCAATCCTTGGTATATATCTCACAACATCAATAGAACTAATTTTTACAAGGCTATCAAAATTGATGTGATCCATTCTTCTATACCAGAGCTAACTTTTATTAATTTGAGATATAAAGCACTTTGCACCACTAATTTTGAGTTGTTAGACATTACCTTTTGTTCTTGTTCTAGTAGCAACCAGAGTACTAAAGCTTACTTTTATAATTTCAAAACCACCATCCTAAAACACAATATTATATTATCTACTACACATGTTTCCTACACTTAGAATATTATACCAAAGACCCCTGACATAAAAAAAAATCATCTATTTTATGCTTGCCATCAAAATTAATTGAACCTTTTTCACAAATATTAGTAGATGTATCATCACCAAAATTAACAAGACCACCATCATACCTTTCAAGCTTAATAAAATTACTCTTATCACCTGTCATATGGTTTGAGCATGCATTATCAATGATCCAATGATTCCTCTCTTCTCTTGCATGAGAAGTAGTCAATATAGTTCCTTCAACCTTGTGACCTATTTTCATAACACTTTCCTTCACACATCTTCTAGGATTAGTAGAAATAGTTCCAAAATTTAAAGAGATGAACAAGTATTCGTCACTATCTTCACCATGATAGTCAAGTTCTTCATCATCAAAGACACCATTGTCTTTTTCAACATAATAACTCTTCTTGACAAATTTACCTTTATGATCCTTAGGTTTCTCATTGGTAACTTCGATTGGATATTTAGAAGCATAATGACCTATCTTTCCACAATTGAAACACTTTAAAGGTAACTTACCTCTATATTTTCCAATGCTCCTTTTCAATATTCTGACAAAATATTCTTCCACCTCATAAATATCATCTTGATCTGATTCATCATCCTTCTCTACTTTACAGACTTTAAAGGTAGTTTCTGTAGGAGTTTATGGTGTACTCCTCAAACACCCCAGGATCACCTGCAAGACAAAATAACTTCCACAAGAGAGAAATAACAGAAATATTATGCTATCATTAAGATACAAGAATGCCAAATTGAATATGGAAAATTACATATGAAGCCTTGCCTATATAGGCAAGGTTGAGATTTAGTAGGCTATATTATGTTGCCATGTATCATGATCTAACAACATGTGACAACATGAGAACCCTAACTAACTACCTAGGGAATGATGATAAGATAGAGATAAGTTCTAGAAAAGATAACTCATCTTCTAGAAGAAATCTTATCTCCTACAAACATGGAAAGGGTAATGAACCCATTATTAAATTATTTATCTAATAATGCAACCTAGGACTTAATTAATTAAATATTATGCCTAAGTAAACTTAACTATGTGAATATGTCCCCTAATTACCTAGTGAATGAATTAGCTAGGTACAAGACATTTCTTCACACCAACACCCCCCTTAAGTAAAACTTAGGGAGAAGATTATTATAAAAACTATGCAAAGACTATGACTATGGGTCTCGGCTACTAGGCCATGTTAGGTACCCATTTACAATGCAAATGCAAATGATGCAATCAATCTCTCACAAGTGGAGAAAAGGAGAAAACCCAGTGGGACAAAACTCCTCTCCAAAAGAGATAAAAAAAACAAAAAAAAACAAACATGATGTATGGAGGAATCAATGATACCCCCAAGGGCTACATCCATCATGTATATACAATCAATGACCCCCCCATAAGAGGGAAATAGAGAGATAAGATATCCCCCTCACAATGAAGAAGATCCAATGCTAATGAAGAATGCATGAAAACAAAAGATGATCCAATGTCTACAAGAAACACATCTTCCCTTGGGAATAAAAATATCCATAAGATGATGAATAAGTCTCTTCATGTCCAACTGAAAGGAGGAAGAATGAACGCTCAACATGTATGCCTCTGAAAACTGAGTAGGAGCATCCAAGCTTGTCACAACATCATCATAGTCAAACTCAACCAAGAAACATGACAAATCAAGTGAAGGAGGAGACTCATGAATGTCATTATCCAAAGAAAAAGTAGAGGGTATAACAGCTGTGATAAAACTGTCATCAAAGAGGAGAGAAATCCCCTCAAGTGTGTCCTCCAAATCTGCAGTATGAGACTCCACAAACAAGCTAGAGATACTTGTCAAATCCTCATCCCACAAAGCAAGATCTGAAAAACTATGATCATCCTGTTGAGTAGAAGCATCGACGGCTGAAGGAGTAGGAGGTAGAGAAGGAGGAAGCTCAACATTGGTCTCTAGAATACCAAGGTGTAGATGACCAAACTTATCCTCATGATTCACACTCAATGAAGGAGTGCGAGATATAGTCAAAGGAACATTATCACCTTTTGAAGCAAAATGTGAAAAGGAATATACATGAGATGAATGATCAACCATCCCAATAGCAAAAATATTCCTAGTCTCCAAGTCCCTTATGTACACCCTATCAGGAGTGAACTCAACTATTTTACCTTGACCCCCATGAGTAATTTGATAGATAGAAAGGATATCTATGGTCAAAGAAGGAACACAAAGTACATCATTGAAAGTCCCTTCCTCCATATCAATATAACCCTTCCCACTTACCTTCATATATGTATTGTTACCCATCATTATATGAGGTGAATTACAAGGCTCAAAAGATGAAACATATCCATATACTATGCCATATGATGAGATGTCGCTGAATCAAGAAGCCACCTATTAGATGTAGGACTTGTAGAGGCCAAGAGTGCTTGTCCTTTCATTTTGTTCAAACCAGTTGTATATTTTGTGTTCTCTGACTGTGAAGATGATGGTATTTCTGATTGAGATGCTGAAGAAAAAGTAGAAGAGACTGATGAGAGAATTTGAATGTTATTATTTTGAAGAAGGTGTGTGATTTCATCAATCTTCTTATTGTAACATCTATGCTCATCATGTCCTAAATTTTTGCAATATGCACATTTGAACTTCTTTTTAGATGAATCCTCTTTAGAAGAGGGTGTAGACTCAAGAGTGCTATATGAAAGAGGATCTTTACCTTGCTCATTAGACTTGGGAGCCTTATTTTGCTTCTTACCCTTTCCACTTGAAGCCTTTTTCTCCTTTGCAAGAAGAGCATGAGATGTAGAAGACTTCAATGTGCCCATGTGTACCAACTTTGCTTGTTCCCTTGCGATTTGAGTTGAAAATTCATCAAGAGAAGGCATTTTGTATGTATTTCCAAGGGCATCCATTATAGCATACAATGTAGAAACAAAAATTGAATAATCAGGACCAAGCTTAGCAAGAATAGAAAGAATCAATTGTTCATCCTCTTTAGTGACCCCACAATTAGATAGTTGCAATATGAGATAATTGAGCTTAGAGAAAAAGTCTTGGATATTGTCAAAATCTGAAGGATTAAGACCCGTAAGTTCATTCTCCAACTTAAATTTCCTCATCTTATTTGGCTTACCAAAGAGATTCTCTAAAGTAGTCCAAACTTGATTAGGATGTGTGCAAGATGCAACATGATATCTAAGATTTGGAGAAATGGACAAAAGAAGAGTACCAAGAGCTTCATCCATTCTATCAAGTCATTTCCTTTTTTCTACATCTCCATTGGGTTTTGAATCTTTGCCATATGTGATTCTTTGCAACTTAAATTTTAACAATAACATCCCCATTTGTGATTTCCACTCATGATAGTTATATGGGGTTAGAAGTAAATTTTTTGGTAAATCCATGATACAATCAAATATTACAAGAGAGGAACAATAATTTTCCCTCACAATACAAGCAATTAACCCCTTTGTCCAAACAATTTTACACTTTTTTTGCAAATTTAAAACAATGTATCCCAAACTATCAAATCAGCTACAAATTGAAATTATGAAAATTTGGAAACAAATGTGCAAAAATTGCATGAATAGAACTGAAGTGCTCTTGAATGCCTTCCCAATGCCACAAATTTGGGAAAAATCGGAGTCTAGAGCAAAAATATATGAGCTCGGAGGCATAAAATGATGATCAGCTTCAACCTAGAAAAAGTGGCATAAAACAAAATAAAATCTGCAAAAAACCTGCACCACTGAAAAATTGAGACTTCCAGCTTTTCGACGATATTTCATTTCAAAAATTTTACCTCCATTTGCAAAAGTTATGATAAAACGAAAAAAGAGCTATTTTAGACACTTAAGGCAAAACCTAGACAAGTCAAAGCTAATTTGACTCAAATTTCGGCTCCATAATAAATGATCCGCCTTTTTGCAAGTTTTTTTTTTAAAAATGCAATGAAAAGCCTTTTTAAAATATGGTCAAGTATAGACTTTGAATAGTTGGCCTTTTAACTTTTATAAGGCTTTGAATATAAAAGCACTTTTTGTAAAGTATCCGATAATAAGCAACCTGTCGGCTTCATAAACTTTAAATCAAAGTTTGATATATTGACAATTAAAAAATGGGCAATATAAGGGAGAGGAGTCGATACGTAAGTGGGGTCTTAACGTGCGATGGGACATGCGTTTGTTGGGGTCCACATCTATACATCGGTCCTCCACAACTTAAAAATAATTTCATCCATAAATAGGCATGATGACATCAAACATAAATCAGATATAAAATGCACACTTAATAGCATTTATTTCAAAATAAAACAAGTACATGTTAGAAGCCAAACATGATGAAGTGTATCCAACTTGCATTTGACATATAACAAGTAGCATTCCAACATGGAATTTAAACAACCCAAACATTAAGACATGCACCCTTCCCCATAAACTGGTAAACCCAACTATCACACCAATGCATATGTCACTTTCACATTAATCGCAAGTACGCAACATAAACAAGGTGTCAAGTCAACAACTTTGAAACCCATCCGACCCATCTTTGACCGACTGGCGAACCCATTACAACAATGTTTCCCATCGTAGCATAACCAAACCAACACGCAAATGCATTCACCTATCCCTTCTACCATGAGACCTACAACACGTATCAACTTGAATCTATCCCATCTCGCCAAGTAGGGTGCACACGTATTGGAGATAAACCCAAATATCCCACTTGCATCCATTTAACACTCTTGTAAGGCTGCCATTTTTCAAAACAAAAATATTAAAACAATTTCAAACAATCCACCAAACCAATCAAGTCAAGAATTAATGGTTGAAATCAATCAAATCTCCAATTCATACGAAACAAAATTCAAATTCAAAATAGGACAACAATTTATTTCACCACACCAAACAAGCATCAATCAAATTCAAATAATTCCCAATTCAAATAGCCGTGAAAACCAACAAGTATCTATTTGTTCTGCAGTGAGCGACATAAGAAAAGGAGGAGTGACAAGCACATAATTGAATGAGTTAACATCAAGGGGAGGCAATAGCTCAGATTCCAGTGCACCAGCATCCATATTGTTCCAGATTTTCCTTTTCACACTTTTCCATTCATTTACTTTATATTGTTCTTCATTACAACCATTACTACTTTCCATTTCTAAGCTTTATATTGATCTTCATTACAGCCATTACAGTCATAGGCTTTTGTTTATGTATCAGTAGGGTTTATATTGCAAATATTGTAATCATAGGTTAGCATATGTGTTCCATAGGGTTTATAAAGCAAATATTACAGTCATGGTTTACCATTTAAAGCTTTCCCTAGGGTTTGTTTTCCAAATAATACAATCATTCGTTAGCATATACATTCCCTAGGGTTTATATTGCAAATATTGTAGTCACAATTTACCATTTCTATTTCCCAAAGGTTTATATTACAAATGTTACAGTCATAGTTTACCATTTCGGTTTCCCTAGGGTTTATATTGCAAATATTACAGTCATAGTTTACCATCTTTGTTTCCCTAGGGTTTATATTGAAAATGTTACAGTCATAGTTTAGCCTTTCTATTTCAGTAGGGTTTATATTGCAAATATTACACTCATAGTTTAACATTTTTGTTTGATAGGTTTTTGCATTATCATTCACTCTTCTTATCGTAGTCTGATATCGTAGTCTCATAGGTTCTGCATTATTGTTTATATGGTAAATATTGGTCATGGTTTACCATTTCTATTTCATAGGTCCTGCATTATCATTCGCTCTGCTTATCTTATTCTCATAGGTTTTGCATTATCATTCACTCTAGTTATATTATTCTCATAGGTTCTACATTATCATTCACTCTAGTTATCTTATTCTCATAGCTTCTACATTGTCATTCACTCTGGATATCTTATTCTCATAGGTTATGCATTATCAGTCACTAAAGTTTCTATTTTTAGAAGGTTTTTTTTCATCATTTTCATATCATTTTGCTTCATCAATCGACAAATATTTATGCCTGTCAATGAGTTCGTCATAAACAATATATGTAAGATTTGTTAAACTCTTATTGTTTTTCATTCATAAGCTTTCTATTGTGTCATAGTTCAAACATGAGTGTGGTTTTCACTTTGTTGTGCATGAGAATGTTAATGTTGTAAATGCTTAAGAGATATGAGATGTTTTTAAACTCTAACTCCCTTGCATAGTTTGTAATTTTGTGCTTCTTACTCTACTTCCTTATGTCGCTCACTCCAGAATAGATGCAACTCTCTAAATTGTTACAAAAGATAATCTTAATTGAAATGCAACAAACTATAAAGATAACACATACACAAACTAAATAATCTTTTGTTCAAGCATCACTCTCTTCATACATATAAAGATAATTGTTAAAGCATTTGTGTTTCATAGTTGACCATTTATCTATCCTAGGTTTTGTATTATCATTGACTCTGGTTATCATATTTTCATATGTTCTACATCATAAACTAATTATTCTTCTGTTCAAGCATCACAACACTCTCTTCATACATATATAGATAATTGTTCAATCATTTGTATTTCATAGTTTACCATTTATGTTTCATAGGTTATGCATTATCATTGACTCTGCTTATCTTATTCTCATATGTTCTGCATTACAAAGTAATTATTTTTTGTTCAAGCATCACTGTTTTGATTCTAATTATTCTATGTAGATGGCCAAGGGCAATGTAGTGGTGACTCATACTGGGAACAAAAAAAAGAAAAGAGCCAAGACAAGGTTGCCCACCGAGAAACGAGGATGCAGATTCCCCCCTAAAATAGATCATGTTGCACAAGTAGATGAGGTTTCTACTCCTCAAATACCGCAGATTGAGGTTACTACACCTCAAATACCGCAGAAGGTAAAACAAATACATAAGTTGTGGTCTGAGGATGACATGAAAAGGGCACTCTATGACATTGAAGAGAATGACATGTTGATAAGGTGGGATTCCAAAAGGTGGTCAATCCCAATAGCCACACTATCCAAATGGCTAGGGGGTCTAACAACAACTTCCAAGAAAGGTTTGCCAACAGTACTCAGTGAAGAGGAAGAATATCTTATTGTGGAATGGTGCGAGCAAATGGCTAATATTGGTCGTGGTCTTGAGATAGTCAATATTAAGTATGAGGTTGCTCAAATATGTCAAAATAGGCCAAACCCTTTCACCAATGGCTTCCCGGGGAAGTCCTAGTGGACATGCTTCAAGCACAGGCATCCTCAATTCGCATTACGAACTGCTGAAGGCCTATACAAAGATAGGGAATTCAATCTTAGAGCTAATGTTGTAGATTCATTCTACAAAACACTGTCTACAACATACAAATCTATGCCATATGGTCCTGATCGCATATGGAATTGTGATGAAACTGGCATCCAAGCAGGCAAAAATGGGTCCATGAAGGTGCTCGCAAGAAAAGGTAGCAGGAATGTCTCTTACATTATCCCAAAGAGTCGTGAATGGATAACCATTCTATGTTGTGTCAATGCTACCAGGCAGAGCATTCTAGGATTCTACTTGTTTAAGGGGAGTGTGAACATAGATAACTACATCATAGATTATGAACTAGGTGCTTGCATGGCAGCCTAGCCACATGCATGGATGACCAAAGAATTGTTCATAGATTGGTTGACCCACTTCAAAACCTTGATTCCAAGTGGTGTCTCACCCACCAACAAGGTCTTGCTAATCTTTGACGGCCATGGAAGCCATGCAACACTCAAAACCATCCAGGAAGCAAGAGAAATTGGTGTAGATTTGTTAATATTTCCATCACACACATCACATAAGCTATAGCCGTTGGATGTGAGTGTGTTTTCACCTTTCAAAGATTACTTCAAATCAGAACGTGAAGATTTTTTGTCAAGGTTTCCAAACATTGAAGTGAGGAGGAGCGAACTTGCAATGTTAGGCAACAAAGCAATGAAAAGAGCTTTGACAGTTGACAACATCAAATCTTAGTTTAAAACGACTGGTATATGGTCGTTGAATCCTACTGCACTTGTCAACAACATGTGTCCCAGTGAAATATTTGTGCTTAGTGAGGATGTTGACGCAGTTGAAAATATTCTCAACCTTTCTAGACTTGGTGTGTCAAGCAATGATGTCACAGTATTGCATTCCACTCTTCCAAATGGACACATGTAGCCTGCAATAGAAACACATCACTCACCTCATAGTTGTCCTATGAATCAGTTGCACAAGTGGTGGTTAATGAACACACCCCTCCCATGGTGGACAGGGTTGTTGATCAATTCAGCGAAAGTTTAGGTCTTCCATCACAATGAAGCCAACCATCCTGGTTGGTTGAGGGAGTAATGAATTTAGGCATTGATTTGGAAGTCCCAGAACAACAGGATACCTATAATTTCCCATCACCACCACCAGAAATTGACCTTTCTCAAGTTGAGCATTACTATGCTCCTTCTTGCAATTCAGATTTACAAGGTAATGAAGATGTACCACAAGGATCATAGGTAGTCGAGGAGGTCATTGGCACACAGTTAGATGGGACACAAGAAACACAAACAGTTCCGCACATCAACAAGTTCCTCAAGTTTCTTGTGCACACTATCCATCAAATGAAATCCAAAGCACGTGAAATTTAGATTAGTAGACACTATCAATTGTTGACAACAAATGAATACACGAGGTTGTTAATGGATCAAGAGCAAAGGAAGAAAGAGGTTGAGGAGATAAAAGAAAGAAAGAGACAAAAATTAGCAAAAATTACAACAGAAAAATGATAGAGATGTGAAAAAGGAGCAAGAGAGGCTTCGCAAGGAACAGGACTGAAAGGAAAAAGAGATTGAGGAGGCACATAGGGCTTTACAAAGAGAGAGAGGAGGTTAAGGAACACTTCTAATTTGTCTCAAAGTAATGGAGTCTTCTGTGATATTCTCAACATTAATATCCCTCAGTTCTCCACATCAATGAATTATTCAAGCCTCTCCCAATCTGACTTTAGGGGCAGTCAATATCCATATCAATTTGGCACTCAGGATGTACAGATGTGTTCACCACCACCCCCCAACACATGTCACTTGCACCCAATTAACCACTCCAAGTCCCACTCATGTATGCAACAATCCCTATCGACTAGAAGGGGATGAGAGCATGACAATTGACACCCCAACTAGCCAAGATCCTTTTCACAACAACAATAGCTAGATTACAAATGCTAGTTTCATTGACTTTAGAAGTATTGATATTTACAAATGCACCGAAATTGTGGACAGTTGTAATTTTTTGATAGTACAAATTGACCATTATTGTTTTGGTTTGTGAAGTAGTCTGATCATATTTGAAAAAGTGTTGTATGTAATTTTCAATGTGTGTTATTGTTTTTATTCGCAATGTATGGTTCTTCGTTGACAGTTTTAAATATATGAAAATACAGATGCATCATTAATATTTTTATTTTCAATGTATTATGATCATATTGCAATGTGTGTTCTATGTAATTTGCAACGTGTCACTATTTTCATTTCAAATGTTTGCTTCTTCATTGACATTTTTTCATTTTCTATTTCTTTTCCAATTATTTTGCCACGTGGGAGGTTGAAATTTGTCCAGGACTTTAAAAACACACAAAAATGACTCGTCGATCGATGCTAGGCACCTCGGGTGCCACTTCTTGCATGGCTCAGCGCCCAAAGTTGACAGCCTTGCCATGTCAACTTCTCTCAGTCCGCCACACTAAGAATCCACTACGTTGCATTTATCACTCGCTACCACTTCCTATTCCTATCGACTTTCGCATTCAATTGCTGTTACCTCTCCTAAGCTCCTCGCCACCCCACAATTTTATTTTAACCAACCTATAGATATACATATACATATACATATACGTATATACATATGTATATACATATCCATGTACATATGTATATGCATACATATACATATACATATACATATGCATATGCATACATATACCTATACATATACATATACGTATGTATATACATATCTATACACATATACATACATATTTTCTGAGCCAACTTGCATTGAATGCTCCCTAGTGCCTCGCTCTTGTCGCCAAATTTTCAGCCTTTCATTCTAGCAAGTTGTCATTATTTCTTCACTTGCAAACCACTACCTGGTCGGTTCATTGTCAGCAACCTTAAAACCTTTACCACAACCTGCAATGCTTAGAGACCGGTTCGTATTTGGGTAGAAGCCGATTAGGAGATAGGTACACTCTAGTTACTGAATGTTACCAGTGGCTCCACTTTTTCCATGCAAGCAATGAACGGGTTCCTCGCCGCCATGAATGGGTTCCATATACATATACATATACATATATATATGTATATATATATATGCATACATATACATACATATAGATATGTATATGCATACATATACATATCTATATACATATACATATGTATATGTATGCATATGTATACACATATACATATACATACCAATATACATACACATACACATACACATATACATAATCATATACATATACATATGTATATGTATGCATATGTATACACATATACATATACATACCAATATACATACACATACACATACACATATACATAATCATATACAATTAAGCCGTGCAACTTTTCTATCTTTTTCAGGTGCCATTAATGAATTTGGGGGTGTTTAATTTTTCATAGGTGATGCTTCATCTTCAATTCAATGTAAATGAATGAATATATATTATTCTACTGTGATTCAATTCATTCATGGAAATGAATGCATATAAGCAATGTTGCAATTTTTCATTTCAGTAACAAACAATATAGTTGGTTTTTTTTATGCCAGTTGTAAACCTAGGTTTGTTCTCTTTTTTCATAGGTTCTGCATGTAAGCAATTCTATATACATATGTGTTGGGAAATCTGCTTCAACTTTCTGGCTTGATATTCTTTTGGACTTGACGTTTTCTCCATGTAACGAGCCTTAACTGCTTTACCGCGGTTGTGTCATCATCCCCTGGCGGTACCGCAGTGACTGTCTAGGCAATTATCGCCTTACCATGCGTGGTGAGTTCACTCACCGCGCGTGGTGCGGTAAGCCTGCACTGGCAGTTACCACCTTATCATGCGTGGTGAGTTCTCTCACTGCAGTGGCGTGGTAAGGCCATCAATGACATGACTTGGTGGTTATCGCCATACCGTTGGTGGTGGTTTCTCTCACCATGGTGTCCGCGGTGAGACCACCAATGGTGGGCTTGATGGTTACCACCATACCACAGGCAGTGGTTCCTCTCATCGCGGTGTCTGCGGTGAGACCGCTAGCGGTGGGCTCGGTAGTTACCGCCTTACTATAGGTGATGGGTCCTCTCACCACGATGTCCGCAGTGAGACTGCCAGTGGTCGGCCTAATAGTTATCGCCCTACCACAGGGTGGCCTGGCGGCCCCCACGGTAGCGTAGTATGACCGCCAGTGGTTTTCCCGAAAGCTACCACCACACCGCGGGTCGACTCGAACTAGGCAGCGGTAGCATGGGGATGGTGGGTTTGGGCTCGGTGAAGACTTGGGTGAGCTCAATTGAGCTCACTACCTTGCTGCAAGGCGAGTCGGTGAGCTCAGCGGTAGTGCGGCAAGAGCTCGAATGAGCTCAGAGCTCGATCAACCGGGTTGGACCAGATGGTCGATGCAACTAGGGAATGGTAGATGGGCATGTGACAGTTTGACAACAGTATGATTGGCTAAAGACCGAAACAGTGAAAGACAGTTATTGCAGGCCAACTTCTTGCAGGAGACAAAACCCGATTAGGGCATAAATTTATTGCCTGGGTGGCTCAATGCAATCTATGCAGATCGGTTACTTGTTTGAATGGACATTGTAGCATGGACCAAGTCATGGGATCGGTTGAGATGTGTAAATGAAAATGTAAGACTTGATAGTCAATTACATTGTTTTATATGTAAAATAAAAGGTGACGATTAACAAGTAGAGTGAAGAGAGATACTAAGATAGTTCAAGCGGTTTTGCATATTGCTGTATGTGTGAACCTTAGTCTCTCAGTTCTACAAAGATGTGAACTTGTGGAGGCCATGTGACTGGGTTGGCCGTGAGGCTAGCTGAGACAGTCAACTGATGAGCTGAAGGGAATCTACATGGTATGTCTTTGGAGACATTGAAACTATGTGAAGGTTATGTTTATCATGTTGCCTGTATATTTCTTCAGATGGACAAGATGTTATCTTCTGAAGAGCATTGCTCTATTTTTGTATTGTAATTGCTTTGTTACTGAATAATAAAAGTGAGCTGAATATTTTGGAGGGTGGGATTTTTTACCCGAAAGGGTTTTCCCCACATAAATTTGTGTGTCTACATATTTGTCTTTCATGGTTGTCTGATTCTGTATTCTTGAATCTATGCTTGTGTTGAATCTGTTATATATGTTAAGCATTTACTTTTCTTAGAGGATCAATGGGGGATTTACTGTGCCTGCTTCCACTCTATGACATAGTTGTTTGTGTCTTTGAAGTGATAAAAATGAAAATCACTAAGGCACTACTGTCTTAGATGTTCGTTCTATGATGACAGACCCGTATCATATCCCCAACAAGTGGTATCAGAGCTAGTTAAGGGAGGTCAAGGCTTGGTGATACCAACAAGTGGTGTCAAAGCCTTCTCTTGGTTACTGGAGTTCTGGGTATTTCTCCTGTGATGATTTCTTAGCCTAGCAAGCTTGAGGAAATCTGGAGGAATCGATTGGTGTTTGATCCTTCAATGAGTGGAAGTTCTTGCTTCTTTGATTCAACATAGTTTTGAAAGACACTGGAGTTTCTTGGAGTTGATCGTATTGTGGCAATATGGTCTGAGGCTCTTGGCTCACAATAAATGTTCCTGATGCAAGGGGTGTGAGGTATGCTTATGGTTATGTTGCAACAGAAGCATGGTTTCATACTAGGTGTCTGTTTGAGAGGCTCCCTGGCGGTATGGAGTTGCTTGTGTTGTTGTTTAGCTATGGAGCATTATGCTTGTGTTGGGTGTTCTGACTTAGCACTGAAGGTGTTTTCTTTGTTGCTCTGATTGCATGAAGGCTATGAAGTTGATCCAGGTGGTTTGTAACTTCTGTATAGCCTAGCTCTCTTATATGCATGTGTATGGTTGTGGTTTTGGAACTGGTCTGAAATAAACCTATTGTTCATGCTTACCTATATCTTGCACTCGCATGTTTCAGTTTCATGTCTTTGGCTCTGAAGGTTTTTTGTAGATTTTCCTAAAAAGTCTATGATGCATATTCATGTTTTTCATTGTTCTGGTTAACCATGATGGTTATGTGCAGACTCTTGGGTCGTCTAGATGAGTAGTGAATATGGACATGCATGGGTGTTTTATAAACACTATGGTTTTGCAGGATTTCACAGTCAAGGAAAACTTGTGTTTTGTGTGGAGCTGTTGTTCTGCTATTTTCTAGACCCTGGCTTTTGGGGTGTTACTAGATGAGATAGCTATAGTTCGACATGGTTTTGAGGAGTTGTGTTGTCTTCTCTACATGGGAGTGTTGGGTATGTATTTTACTCATTCAACATTCTTGTGGTGTGTGTGCTTATTGGTTTCTTTTACTATGGTGCTTGATTTGTGGACATTATTGGCAAATCGGATATGTTGCTGATCTGGTGCTTGAGTCATGTTCGTCTATGTGGTTGTTCTCTCTGATGATATCAGTTTTGTAGTTTCTAGTGCAATGATAGATTTACAAGGTTTTTGAAGTGGATCTCCAAGTTGTGCGGCTGATGGATTGGCTACCCATTGGGTGCAGTGAGACAACTCGGATGTGGACTATCAATACCCATGAGATTGCTTTTGTGTTGTTGCAGATCTGTTAGCTGACCTTGTCTGTGGTCACTTGTGCATTGGCATGGTTGTTTTGAGATGAGAAGGTGAATGGCATTTTGAGTACCTGAATAGTCAGATATGGGGACTTGTAGCATGAGAATCACGATGTCATGGAGAGCTTCTTAAGCTTTTGACAATGATGGTGTTTTCTGTGCGATCTGGGAATCATGGTGTTGTTCGATGTTGTTGTCCGATGGGCATGTTGTCGGTTGTACCTGAAGGTTGTTTAGATCAACAGGTAGTCGGTCATGATTCTTGGAAAGCTTGATGTCATGGTTTAGTGGGAGCTTTAGCAGTGACTGTGGATTCATCACTTGGCGGTGAATAATTTTCTTGGTGTTGCAGATGCTTCTTGAGGACTCTTAGATCCTATTACTGCAAAAGAGCTTTTTGTATCTGCATGATCACTATTTGAAGATGTGCAGGATCTTGGAGCCATGGAGGACTTTGTTAGTTTTTTGGATGAGATGTTGGTGGTGCTTGATAGATGATGTTGGTTTAGAGTTTGTTTGCTTTATTCCATGGTATAATCTTTCTTGTGCATTAGAGTTTTGGCATGTTGTTTTTCTCTTGAGACCATAGATAGTTCACCTGAAGCATGGTATCCCCTAAGGGGGATGTGTAGATCATGGTGTCATGATAAGCTCTTGTTCCTAGTTTTGGAGCTTTGATAGTGGTCTGGGGTTTCTCTATGTTTTGAGTACATTGGTCATATGTTGGAGGACTTCATGTAAAGTGCAGTATTGCAAATTGGAGTTAGCATGAAATGACAAGTTGTTGGTGCTCATGGATGCATGGAGAATAAGGTGAGGCTGAAATTATTTTGAGAATGTTTATGTCACAAATGAAAGTTTGAATAGCCTGCACCCTGGTTGAATGCGAGTTCAACAGAGACCATGAAGGAGAATGCTCTTGGGCAAGTCACAGTGGCTTGTATATCTTGGAGGAGCATCTTTTCTTTTCTTCTTGGTCTGCTTGGTAGTGGTGTTCATTTGAAAGGTATTTGCCCATTATATCTTTTAGATATGTGTTATGCTTGCTTTCATGATATGAATCTTGAGTTATTTTAAGATTCTGGAGGATTCATAATGAAAGGTGGTTAGCATAAGTGGATCTCCTTGTGCTTTTGAGGACTAATAGGAGATGGTTATATGGGTTTTTTTGATCTTCTTTGAGGTGATTACATCCATGGAACTGTTGGGTGTTGTTATGGCTTTTCCCATTGGGATGTGAAGAAGATCATTCTTGATACATCTGGCATTTAGAAATGTATGTAGGAGGATGCTACATGTTTTGATTTGCAGTTTCTCTCTAATCCGGTCCTTTCTCCCTGTATGTTTGTTTTCATATGAATTTAGATGTGAGATGATTTTGTGGAGCTGAGTTGGTCACAATTTGTGGTCATGTTTTGTCACTTGGGTGATGACACAAAGGTTCCTGTGACTCTTTCTTCAGTCAGATATGAAGGACTTTGGAAGAACGATGGAAGATTGTTGAGAGAAATGTTTCCTTCAGCAGGATGTTGCAGGTTGTGCAAATCAATGTGGATGTTCCTCAAAGCTACATGGTCACTCATTTCTATGTGCGGGGATTGGTGGACTTGGTATGCCTGGATCACTTGTGATGGTGCTTTGTTTGCATTCATCTGGACAATACCCTTGCAGTGGGAGTACCTGGACATGTTTAGTCTTTCGACTAGTTGACACATGGTGCTTGTGTTTGTTGATGATGGGTGGCTATGTGATGACGTGAGTTTACTGATGGTCATAACTTTGAGGTATGGGTGATTGGATGGTTTAGCACGAGCTGTGTGTGCTATTTTTCAGTCGCGTGGGTTTGATCAGTTGGATGGAGGTAGTCACTTATTCTGGTTGTAGTCCAAGCTGATTGGTTTTTTCTATTTTTGGAGAATGGTTCTTGTTCTGTGTTTGCGTTGTGCTTTTGTTGTTGTTGTTGTGGTGCCTTTGCCGCTTGAAGGATCAAATGCTTGTGTTCCTGAGACTGGCACATTTTTCACCTTGGCGTGTTCCTGTGTTTGGAGCTATTGCCTGAGACGATGGAAATTTTTGGATGTCGTTGCAGGTGTCTTAGTTGGAGCGTGAAGGCTTGGTTTGGTCCTTTTTTGGGGTTTTGGAGAAAGCCTAAAAGTCTTCGTCAAGTGGGAGATTGTTGGGAAATCTGCCTCAACTTTCTGGCTTGATATTCTTTTGGACTTGGTATTTTCTCCATGTAACTGGCCTTAACCGCTTTACCGCAGTTGTATCATCATCCTCTGGTGGTACTATGGTGACTATCTAGGCAGTTACCGCCTTAGCGTGTGCGATGAGTTCACTCACCACAGTGGTGCGATAAGGTCGCTTGCAACCTGCATTGGCAATTATTGCACACGGTGAGTTCTCTCACCATGGTGACATGATAAGGCTGCCATCGGCTTGGATTGGTGGTTACTGCCATACCACTAGTGTTGGTTCCTCTCACCATGGTGTTCGCGATGAGACCACTAGCATTGGGCTCGACGGTTACCACCATACCACAAGCGGTGGTTCCTCTCATCGTGGTGGGCTCAGCGATTACCGCCTTACCACAGGTGGTGGTTCCTCTCACCGTTGTCCACGGTGAGACCACCAGCAGTCGGCCTAGCGGTTACCGCCCTACCGCAGGGTGGCCTGGTGGTCGTCATGGTAGTGTGGTATGACTGCTAGTGGTTTGCTTGATAGCTACCGCCACACCGGGGGTCGAATTGAACTGGGCAACGGTAGCGCATGGATGGTGGGTCTGGGCTCGGTGAAGACTTGGATGAGATCAGTTGAGCTCACCACCATATCGCGGGGTGATTCGGTGAGCTCGACAGTAGTGAGGTAAGAGCTTGGATGAGCTCGGAGCTCGATCAACTGAGTTGGACTAGATGGTTGATGCGACCAACAAATGGCAGATGGGCATGTGGCAGTTTGACATCAGTCTAACTGGCCAAAGATCGAAATAGTGAAAGGCGGTTATTGCAGACCAACTTCTTGCTGGAGACAGAACCTGATTAAGGCATGAATTTATTGCCTGGGTGGCTCGATGCAATATGTGCAGATCAATTACTTGTTTGAATGGACATTGCAGCATGGACCGAGTCATGGGATTTGTTGAGATGTGTAAATGAAAATGTAAGACTTGACAGTCGATTACATTATTTTATATGTAAACTAAAAGGTGATGGTTAACAAGTAGAGTGAAGAGAGAGATTGAGACATTCGAGTGGTTTTGCATATTGCTGTAATCGTGAACATTAGTCTCTCAGTTCTACAAAGATGTGAACCTGTGGAGGTTGTGTGACTGGGCTGGCTGAGACAGTCAACTAAGGAGTTGAAGGGAATCTACATGGTATGTCTTTGGAGACATTGAAACTATGTGAAGGTTTTGTTTATTGTGTTGCATGTATATTTCTCCAAATGGACAAGATGTTATCTCCTGAAGAGCATTGCTCTAGTTTTGTATTGTAACTGCTTTATTATTGAATAATACAAGTGAGCTGAATGTTTTGGAGGGTGGGGTTTTTTACCCGAAAGGGTTTTCCCCATGTAAATCTGTGTGTCTACATATTTGTCTTTCATGGTTGTTTGATTTTGTATTCTTGAATCTATGCTTGTGTTGAATATGTTATATATGTTAAGCATTTACTTTTCTCAGAGGATCATTTACTTTTCTCAGAGGATCAATGGGGGATTTATTGTGCCTGCTTTTGCTTTATGGCATAGTTGTTTGTGTCTTTGAAGTGATAAAAATGAAAATCACTAAGGCATTGTTGTCTTAGACATCCGTTCTATGATGACAGACCCGTATCATATCCCCAACAATATGCACATATATATACATATATGTATATGTAAATATATATACATGTATACACAAATATACATAAATGTATACATATAAATATATATACACATACACATACACATATACATATACATAACATTGTATGTTGTTTTTGTGCCATAGATAAATTTGGGGTTCTCTTTTTCATAGGTTGTGCATGTAAGCAAATCTATATACATACAAATACACATCCATATCCATATCCACACATGCATATACATAAAACATAGACATACAAATATACATATAAGTTTTGCTTCATCAATGCAATCAACTAAGCAATAGAGACATGTTTTAGGGAGACTTGATTTCATGAACGCTCGTTTGATGGCAACCTATGTTGCACGGGTCCACAACTCCATTCAAATTGTGAAGTGTTGCATAGGTAACCATGACAAGCCTTCACAAAACCAAGTCCCCTAAACCATTCAAATAGAAAGCTACAATAGTTGCATGATTCAATTGATGCACCCTAATCTATTAGAAAGATAACACCCCCAAATGAGTCAAATCACCTATAAAATAGAACACACTTGCACTTAATCAAAGGCACCTAAAATTGATATAATTGTTGCAGGGCTGATTTGATGAAGGATAACCTATGCAAAAGAGAACCCCCCAAAAATAATTGAATAGTAGAGCTTCATGTTCGAACCATAAAAATAATTGTAAATTCCAACCATACAAATATTAAACACAATTTGTAGTGTCAAAGTATGTGCAATTGTTACAAGATGTAATGGTTTAGGGAGACTTGTTTTTAGGAATGCTCGTTTGATGGAAACCTATGCTACATGGGTCCACACCTCCATTTGAATTATGAAGTGTTGCATAGGTAACCATGACAAGCCTTCACAAAACCAAGTCCCCTAAGTCATTCAAATACAAAGCTATGGTAATCTATATTGCACTTTGTCCACAATTGGACCTTTCAACTGTGAAGTGCTACATAAGCAACCATGAAAGGCCTTGGGAAAACTAGGTCCCCTAAATACATGTTGTAAGAAAGCTTTAGTCCTCAATATTGATCTATGGTAATACATGTGAATACTTGAAGGTTTTCATGGATATTTGAATTGGGAATTATTTGAATCTAATTGATGGTTGTTTGGTGAATCTGATTGATTTCAACCATTAATTATTCAACTAATTAGTTTGGTGTATTGTTTGCAATTGTTTCCATAATTTTGTATTTAATAATGGGTGCCTTACAGCTTGTAAAAATGGAAGCAAATGGGATTTTGGAGTTCACCACTACTACGTTCGCACCATACTTGGTGAGATGGGATAGATTGGTGCTGATATGTGTTGTAGGTTTCATGATTGATTAGACATGCATATACATTTTCTTGTTGGTCTGGTTATGCTACGATGGGATTCATGGTTTTAATGGGTTTGGCATTCACTCAAAGATGGGTGAGATGGGTTTGAATTGTGTTGACTTGGAACCTTGTTTATGTTGTGTAGTTATGATTAATGTGAAATTGATGCTTGCATTGGTGCAACAGTTGGGTTTACCAGTTTACGGGGAAGGGTGCATGTGTTAATGTTTGGGGTGTTTAAATTCCATGTCGAAATGGTACTTGCTATATGTCAGATACAAGTTGGATACACTTCATCATGTTTGGCTATCTTCGTGTACTTGTTTTGTTTTGAAATGAATGTTATTAAGTGTGCATTTTAAATCTGATTTATGTTTGATGTCATCGTGCCTATTTATGGATGAATTATTTTTTAAGTTGTGGAGGACCGGTGTATAGGTGCACATCATATAAAATTGAGGACACCCCCAAATTAATCAATGGCACCTACAAAAGATGCAATTGTTGCAGGTCTGAATTTATGAAGCATACACATAGACATACACATATACATAGACATAGACATAAGTGAATTAAACACGATTGCAGATAAGTATAGCAAGGGGCAACAAGTGATAAATGTGACGAAGTGGAGTGTTAGGGTGGCTAACTGAGAGAAGTAGACATGGCAAGGTTGTCCACTTAAGACCTCTTCACACATCTATACACACACAAACATTTACATATAGACATACACATTTACATAGACAAATACATACATGCAGACATATACATAGACATAGACAGAGACATACACATACACATACACATACACATACACATACACATACACATAGACATAGACATAGAGAAATACATACACATACACATACGCACACAAACATTGCCATCATTACAAGAATTTGCTAGAATGAAAGGCTGTAAAGTTGACAAGTGTGTGAGGCACTACGAGCATTGGATGTAGGTTGGCTCAAAAAATACGTAGGATGTTGTGAAAGTAGTATATGTATATGTATATTTATATACACATATACATATACATAAATATATAGACATATTCATATACATATACATAAAAATAAACATATGTATATGTATATGTATATGAATATGTCTATACGTATGCATATATATATAAATAAGATGCAAAGACCTTAAGCATATACAAGTTGGATACACTTCATCATGTTTGGCTGCCAATGTGTAATTGTTTTGTTTCAATATAATTACAATTATGTGTGCGTTTAATATCTAGTATACATAAATATATGTCTATGTATAGTATATGTCTATACATATGTATAAACGAGTAAACGTGCATTTAATATATATATCTATGTAAAGGTACAATATATGCATGACTGATTTGATGAAGTAGAACCTAAAAAAAATAGAACACCCCCATATATTTCGAAGACACGAAAAGAAGGTACAATAATTGGATGATTGAATTGATGGAAAATAGCCTATGCAAAAGATAGCACCCCTAAAATAATCAATGGCACCTAAGAAAAGATAGAAACATTTGCATTACAAATTTGTTGAAGTAGCACATATGATAATTTTAACACCCCTATATTTATCAATGAAGACTAACCATGATGAAGTTGGGTATTCGTTTTTTGATAATGGGTTTTAAAAAAAATGCTATTGGTCCACGTGTCCTGCCACGTGGATTGTGTGATTTGGGGTGCATACGTATCAACTCCTCTCCCCTACCAAATCAAGTAGATCCTATTAAAAAAACAAGACCCCCAAATTTTTATAATGCAAACAAAAAAAGATCCAATAATTGCATGTCTAAATCGATGAATCCTAATCATTGGGAAACATAACACCCCCAATTTAATGAATGTCACCTAAAGAAAATATCAATAATGAATGAATGAAACAACATGTATGAAAAACCTAAACCCCTAATTTTATCAATGGCACGTAGAAATGGTACTCAACAACATTAATAAAAAAGTGAACATTAACCCATGATTGTAATGAATGTAATGAAGAACAATATAAAGCTTACGAATGGAAAACACTAAGAGTATAACAATTATCACATATGTATATGATTGAATTGATGGAGCAGAACCCAAAATAAATAACACCAACATATTTATATATGGCACATAAACAACATAAAAAATTTAAGTGACTGAAAAAATGAAGCAAAACCTAAAAAAAGATTAACCCACATTTTTTTTTTGGTTAATGAAACAAAGAACACAACCTAACTCAATGATAATGACCTATGATAATACAATAAGCAGAGTCAATGATAATGCAGAACCTATGAGAAAAGTATAAGCAGATTCAATGATCATGCAAAACCTATGAGAAAACAATAAGGAGAGTGAATGATAATGCAAAACCTGTGAGATTATGATAAGTAGAGTGAATGATAATGCAAAACCTATGAAACATAAATGATAAACTATGAGTTTAATATTTGCAATATAAATAACACCAACATATTTATCTATGGCCAAAAACAACATAAATTTTTTAAGTGATTAAAAAGATGAAGCAAAACCTAAAAAAAGATTAACCCACATGATTTTTTTTGGTTAATGAAACAGAGAAGACAACCTAACTCAATGATAATGCAGAACCTATGATAATACGATAAGCAGAATCAATGATAATGCAAAAACTGTGAGATTACGAATAACAAAGTGAATGATAATGTAGGATGTATGAAACATAAATGCTAAACTATGAGTGTAATATTTGCAATATAAATAACACCAACATATTTATCTATGGTAGAGAAACAACATAAATTTTTTAAGTGACTAAAAAGATGAAGCAAAACCTAAAAAAAGATTAACCCACATGATTTTTATTGGTTAATGAAACAGAGAACACAACCTAACTCAATGATAATGCAGAACCTACGAGAATATGATAAGCCGATTGAATGATAATGCAAAACCTATGAGAAAATGATAAGAAGAGTGAATGATAATGTCGAACTTATGAGATTACAATAAGCAGAGTCAATCATAATGCATAACCTATGAGAATACGATATGCAAAGTCAATGAATATGCATAACCTATGAGAATAGGATAACTAGAGTCAATGATAATGGAGAACCTATGAAAAAGAATAGGATAAGTAGAGTATATGATAATGCAGAACCTATGAAACATAAATGGTAAAACTATGACTGTAAAATTTGCAAAATAAACCATAGGGAAACAAAAACGCTAAAATATGCATGTTATATTTTCAAAATAAACCCTACTGAAAGAGAAATGCCAAAATATGAGTGTAATATTTGCAATATAAAACCTACGAAGCAAAACCCATATAAAGAAAAATATAGCTTCATCTATGGCATGGAAATAATGAACATTATTATTATTGAAAGAAGAAAACAACCCCAAAAATTTGAATGGCGGGGAAACAATCAATTGCATTATTATCTATTATATAAATAGAGCGATGCTTGAACAAAAGATTAATTTCCAAATATTTAGTGTGTTTATGAACACAGATAGGACAATGTTCATAAACACTAAACTTCAACACAAAAAATGATATCTGCAACACCAAAAAACCAATAAAACAAACTGAAATTCCAAACCAAACTCAAACAACTGAATAATGACAAGCCTTAGTGAGCAAGCTCACCTGGGTCAAACATGCGACAAACCCATTCGTTGCTTGCGGTGACCTTCATGGTAGCGAGGATCCCCTGCATGGTGGCAAGGAACCCCTGCATGGCGGTGAGGAACCCCTGCATGGCGACGAGGAACCCGTTCATGGAAGTGAGGAACCCGTTCATTGCTTACATGGAACAAGTGGAGCCATTGGTAACGTTTGGTAAATGGCGTTTATCCATCTCCGTATTTGCTTCTACCCAAACATGATATGGTCTCCGAGCATCAGAGGTTATGGTGAATAGGTGAATGTTGCAAACAATGAAACAAGTAAGTATTGGCGTGCAAGTGAAGAAAGAATATCTACCTGCTAGAATGAAAGGTTGAAAACATGGCGAGAAGAGCGAGGCACTGGGAGCATTCAATGAAGTTTAGCTCTAAATAAACGTGGGGTGGCATGGAGCTTAGGAGAAGTCACAACAATTAAATCCGATAGTCGATAGGAATAGGAAGTGGCAGTGAGTGGTAAATGTGATGTAGTGGATTCTTAGGGTGGCGAACTGAGAGAAGTTGACGTGGCAAGGCTATCAACTTTGGATGCTGAGCCACACAGGTAGTGGCACTCAAGGTGCCTACATATTGGTCGACGTGTCATTTGGGAATTGTTTTAAAGTTGTGGAAAAATTTTGATCTTCCACGTGGCAAAATGTTTTGAAAATAAAAAAACATAATTTTATATTGTTTAATATTCGTTTTTGCATAATGGGTTATTTTTTAAAAAATGCTATTGGTCCACATGGACTGTGCAATTTTGGGTGTGTACGTATCGGCTCCTCTCCCCTATATCAACTTGTCGATGGAAAGTCTAACCTCAAATATCGTACCTGCCAACAATGAAGGTTGTTGTGCAAACGAAGACTGTGATGGTACGCTGACAAAGACACTTAGTACGTCGACCAATTTAGACTGAGATAGGACAATTTCACAAAGCCCACATAAGGTACCGGTCAAAGAATAAATGCGCCAATGACCAATGGATACTGTTGATCCAAACAAAATTGATAGTGATTGGACCGATTTGATAGCCAGATGATCTATGATGTGATCTCGACCAATAATCAAATGGATTCCATGGACAAACACTGTGGATGACCTTCGTATCATTGATCTAGGTGACGCCGAGGATTTGACAATGTCTCAGAGGAAGAATATTTTGTTGTGAAAATGGATGAATTGGTAGTCAAAATTCATCTATGTAGCCTTCTGAGCACAATGGTGATGCAGATCTGGGCCCAAAGTGCCCCGAAAAAATAGTGACCTCCTGGATTAGCTTCTCTTTACACTTTTCCAAACCCTTCACAGATTAGCCAAAACATATCCAAATTTGACGAAATGAAAGGAAAACCTGACTTTCTTCGATGCTCTGGATTCAACCATGAGGTCCTTGAAACCCCAAAATCCACCCAAAAAAATCTTCAATCCAACATGAAACCCTCAGATCTGAGAAGGAATCTACAAAACTAGTGCTCTGATACCATGTAGGATTCTATGGTGTACTCCTCAAACACCCCAGGATCACCTACAAGACAAAATAACTTCCACAAGAGAGAAATGGCAGAAATATTATGCTATCATTAAGATGCAAGAATGCCAAATTGAATATGGAAAAGTACATATGAAGTCTTGCTTATATAGGCAAGGTTGAGATGTAGTAGGCTATATGATGTTGCCATGTGTCATGATCTAACAACATGTGACAACATGAGAACCCTAACTAACTACCAAGGGAATGATGATAAGATAGAGATAAGTTCTAGAAAAGACAACTCATCTTCTAGAAGGAATCTTATCTCCTACAAACATGGAAAGGGTAATGACCCCATTATTAAATGATTTATCTAATAATGCAACCTAGGACTTAATTAATTAAATATTATGCCTAAGTAAACTTAACTATGTGAATATGTCCCCTAATTACCTAGTGAATGAATTAGCTAGGTACAAGACATTTATTCACACCAAAAATTTCTTTACTTGTAGCATCTTGACCAAACTCTCTCATTTCAAAAGAAGTTAAAGCACCAAACATCTGATCTATAGAATAATTATCCAAATCTGAGATTCTTCAATAGTATAAACTTTAGAGCTATAAGATTTAGTAAGAGTTCATAATATCTTTTTCATCACTTCCCTTTCCTCCAACTTTCCACCAAGACCATTGATGACATTGACAACTTCATCAACCTTGAGCATATAGGCAGTAATGTCTTAATCTTCAAAGATCCTTAGGGTTTCAAATTTGGCTTTGTAGTTCTGCATCTTCACTTGTTTGACCTTTTCATATCCTTCATGAATACTCTCCAGCTTTGTCCAAACTTCTTTAGGATATTTCAGACTTACCACCTTTCCAAGTTTATGATAAAAAAGACCACTCAAGATAGAATTTCTTGCTTTGCCATTGTTTTCATAATCCTTGATCTCTTCAACACTTGTCAGACCATTTACAAGAATAGTATATCCTCTTTCAATTGATTGCCAGACTCCAAATCCAAGAGAGACTAGAAAGGACTCCATCCTCGCTTTCCAATAAGCATAATTCATTCCATCAAACATAGAAGCTTTGACACCCTTACCGTGTGCCATTTTTATCTACCTTAAATAGTTAATCTTCTTACAAGGAATTGTTGTGTGGTCTCACAACATGCCCCAAGATTGTAAGACTTGGGGACCCCAAGTGAAAACTAACACTTATGGCAAGTGATAGCTAGTTGGAAAGGTCACCAAAAGTGAAAAGCAAAGAGATTTTTTTTTGAAAGAGTAATTCGTAATTCAAGTGTTTTGGGTATCGGGTATTGGGAACTGAGAATGTTAGAAATGGAAAAGGCAATGCAAGGGTAAAGCAAAGTGTTCCAGTCCGAGAGTCGAGATCTGGTGAAGATGGAAGTTTTGGTAAAATCAAATTCTAGGAAAATCATGGGTAAAGATGAATACCTGGTGTCAGGTACCAGGTAACAATGCAAATGAAAGTTTTAAAATTTTAAGGTTATCTAAGAAGTCTAATGGTCCGATAACTCGATATAAAAGATGATTAGGCAAGAATATATGATTTTCTTGAAAGCATGTTATTTATGATGTATTTATATGATAACCAATTAATGATGGTTTTATTTACATAAGATTTGTAAATAGATATATTATTAAAGGGATTTATTAGATGGAATTTGTGATTGTAGAAGTAGATTGCGATGTAGAGTTCGGGTATGGATGATTAGGAAAATTTGAATCAAAGATAGAATCATATCCAAATTGGGCTACATATTCTAGGATATTATATGCAGAGGGGCTTGAATCCATCAAAATACTAGGGATCCCAATATTTCACATATGGCGACAGAAAGTGCCAACCTCTGAGGAAGCTCATTCCTAAGAGTAGTAGGAATAGGATGATGAAGCAATCATTCTGAATATATGGGAAATTTCCTACACATTATTTTGATTCAAGTTATTATCCTGATGATAATAAGAAGATGAAAAGCTGAAGAATTTTAACATGCAGATGGAGGTTGACCTTCATTGAATTCATTTGCAATTCTCTTACAAGTCACCATATTCCACGTGCCTTGATGTGATTCATCCCTTGGATTTCCTCTCATGTATTTGTCTTATCCTACCTATGCCTAACTTCTATAAAAGGCCAGGGGATACTTATTTTTAAGTTAAGTTCAGAATTTTTGGATGTCAAAAGAGTCAAAACTTCTCTAAGTTTTGTTCTTTTTTCTTATTTTATGAATCATTCCATACTAAAAACTTGTATGCACATATAACTTAATCAATATCGAAGCTAATTTGATAGCTACCCATCTCATGTATTTTTTGTAGCTAGTTTTTTTAGTTCAACTGAACAAGACTATATGCTGCATCATTTAAGGGTGCATACAAAACCTACTCGGTGTCCAAACTAAAACCCCCTTCTTTAAAAGCTTGCATCATTTTATGCCTAGCTGTGAAGCAATCTGGTGAAGTATAAATCATTCTTTGATTTTATTAAATCTTGGGGCATGCGTGGAGAATAACCAAGAGAAATTTTATTTTTCAGTATTTTTGATGCTTTATTTTAGATTAGATGTTTAAATTTATGATAATGTTCCAAAAAATAGAGGAATGAATGAAAATCTATTGAAAATATTTCATTTTCTATGAATTTTTTGAAATCTTAAAACTAAATCTACTTAAGTGAGAGCAAAATTTTTTGATGTTCATGAGATTATTTTATGATCAAACTGGAAATATTGTATCTAATTCTCATGATTCTTAATGAAATTGGAGATAACTTTAGGCCCCTTGAGATTAACAACAATATCACATCATACTCTGAAGTGAACCTAGTATGGTCAAGACCTAACTACCAAAGACTTGGGATTAAGCTAAGTCAACCTTTTTCCTATTACATAGACACCCTAAGATTTCCCTAGTTAAGTCTTTCAAGAAGATAGGTTCTTTGTGGTTTTCTTGTGAGGATTTTATCTACATTGTTGATATGAGTGACATCGTTGTCAATAGGAACTGGCACTAGAAGGAGGGTGGCATTTTAATTTTCTTTATATCTTTGTCTCCATGTTTTGTTTAGGAATCTGTATTGGTTTCAGGTTTAAAAGGTAGCTTGTAAGGCGAAAGTCTAATGCAAGCTCGTATTTCAAAAATGAAAGTTGAAAAACTTCAAAAAATTATTAACCAAAGATTATATCCTTTGAGTTTATTCACCTTTGGTAGAATCATCGATTGTAGAATTCATGATACAACTGATCACAATGAACTCGATTGTGATTTTTTTTAACTAGGGTAAGTTTGGCTATGTATAAGGCGATTATGTTAACGAAAGAAGTTTTAAATACTAAAAGAAAGGGATTGTTAATGAGAAATATGCTGAATCCTGAAAGAGAGTATAAGCCTAGTGGACTTGAAAATGTTAAAAAATTAACTGATATATAAAACCAGTTTGATAACTCAAATTGTTATGAAGAAAATCTTAAGGTTTTGCAAGAAGACTAGCGAGAATGCCAAGACTTAGAAATATTGCACCAAAAAGAAGAAAATGACATTGATGAGTTATCATTCTCTTCATACGTGGAAAACATAAGTAAAGAAAAGGAGTAGGAAAATCAAGTGGGAGACGCGTGCTTTTTGTTCCAAACTAAAAATTCACAAGCTAAAAAAGGAAATTTTCTTGATTTTATGCAAGATAAAGAGTATCAAGTTTTTACTTTTTCTCTCTTTGATAACAATATAAATTATGATATCGTTTGTTCTAACAAAGTTCAAAGTGAAGGCAAGGCCGAAGGCACAAAAATTTTTGGAGGAGAAGAAAATCGAGAAATGGATGCAGTCGTTCATGGAACTGAACATAATAAAGAGGAAAACCATGAACCAGGGTTGAAAGAAGGTAGAGTATTGATGAACTAGAAAAAGTGTGTGCAATCGACCTTTAATGAGGTAATTTTCATACATATGATCTAGGTTATTGGTAAGTACGCCTTTGAATTTATGTTTGTTAAACATAGAAAATTTAAAGAAATTCATTGTTACAATAGGACATTTGAAATTTATTCTAGTGAATTTAGGGATAAGCCTGTTGTAATTCATACTAAAAAAATAATGGAAATAGTCATTGAACTTAAAATAAATTACATTGTTAGGGTTATTCAGTTGTTAGATTAGAATTATGGTTAGTTAGGGTTAGTTTTCTTTTGTAGGGTTTGTTTTGATTTCATTTTTGTTTTATTTTATTTTTATTTTTTTGTTTGGCCCTTCACATTAGCAAATTTTTCTTAACTTATCCTACACATGAGAGTTAATTCAAACATTTGTAACATTGTGCTATGAAATTAAAAATGTTAAAACCATACACAGTAAATACACACTTTAAAATGTATAACAAAGCTAAAATATATATGTGTGTATATCACATTTATACATAGAAGTATCAAAATTATTTTTGTAAAAGAAGATAAAAAAGAAAAAGAAAAAAGAGGGAGCTAAGCTACAAAGAAGAGTAGCCATTCAGTCAATCTAGGATGCCTCATCCATTAGAGATAAATATCCTACCTAGGTAATTTCCTGGTGAACTTCAAAGTCAGGAGTATGGAGGTTAGCCAAGAACAACCGAAGTGGAACCACTTCCTCGTGTTCTAGGAACTGAGGAATGTCATCCATGGAAGGGATTCCAATGTTCAGATGTGCAACAGATAGAACAATATCTATATTCTCCAAATATTCAGGTTGTACTATCCAATTCATAGCTAACTGAACATCTTCAACAAGAATCCCAATGTCCAGGAGTGATGCTACAAAGTGAGAAGCCAAGTCGAAATAAAATTGATAGTAAGCTTTGGATCCCACATATTGTTCCCCGAGGACTAAGCACAAGTTTGGCACAATGAAACTAGTAGTTCAAATGAAGAAAACCTTTTCAAGACTCTGAGTCATGATACGACCCAAGAAAAAATTTTGGTGGCAAGAGCAGGTCAGGAAAATTGGAGTATCCATGACTTGGAAGCAAGCAAGCACTAGTATAATAGAAAATGAAAAATAAATAAAAAAGAAGGCAAAGCAAAAGTGCAAAGAATGCAAGAGAAGTATGAAATTTATAGAAACTGTGAGGAAGTTGTAGTACATAGTTTCCTGGATTAAAGTCTTGGAAATCGTAAGAAAGGTGGCAACCAAATGAGTTTCTCCAAAGCAGAATGTTAAATCAAATTAATTTTTACACACAATTGGTGATAATTTGCTTTAAATTTGACTAGTACAAAGATTGCAAATCAATCAAGTTAAAGATTTCAAAATTAATGGTGGTCATTTCATTGTCTTTTTATTAAGCTGTATTAATCATGAAGGTGTCCGTGTGTGCAAAGTGGAAATGAAAATGAAGCCAGTAAGGCAACACATGTCATCAACTAGGAAATTTTAAAGAAACAATACGTGTGCATTGAGGCATATGAATTTAATGCATAATAGTGTGATCATGTTTAAGTGTCATCATGACATTTTTGATCCATTAATGTGGTGTAACGCCATCAAATCGGAAGTGCTAGCTGAGTATTTAGTAGTTGCCATAAAATTCGATTGGAAGGGTGCTAACTAATGGTTCTAAATTTAGATTTAAATTTGATGATTAAGTTGTTTGCTGCTAAATTTTAATTTATGCATATTTTCTAACATATAGCAAGTGGAAGTTAGCTAGGATTTGGCATAAAGGTGGTAAAGTTTAGCTGGGAATACACACCAACATGGAACTATTAAATGAGTTTTTGGGAAGTAGTGAAATGATGAAGGGATTTGCATTGAATGAAAAATCAAAAGGTAACCTTTGCTACCATTGTAATTGCCAACCTAATAGCGAGCTTCATTGCTTACAAGTTGAAATGAGCTATCAATAAAATATCAAAAGATATATATATATATTAGCTCTTTAGGCTATCCAAATATCTCTATCAGGGCTATAGACACCTGGCTGGCAATAGAGCTATGTTTGGGGGAATTATAGAGATAACCTTCTTGGGGCTATGGACGCTTGATTGGCAGTAAGGTTCTATCCCTGGTTGGATTTCAATGCCAATGAACTATTTGTTTTCATTGAGTTTCAAAAACTGGAATTAATCAAAGCACACACGAATATTTCTAGAGGAATTTCACTATTTTTATGTTAGAATATAGGTAAAGGTAAAGATTTATTATTTTGAAATATGCATAAATTATAATTTACGATTAGATATTTAATCCCAAGTTTTAGTTTAAATTTGGTTTTATTGGTTGCAAGTTGTTGTGTGGTCTCACAACATGCGCCAAGATTGTAAGACTTGGGGACCCCAAGTGAAAACTAACGCTTATGGCAGGTGTTGGCTAGTTGGAAAGGTCACCTGAAGTGAAAAGCAAAGAGATTTGTTTTAGAAAGAGTACTTCATAATTCAAGTGTTTCAGGTATTAGGTATCGGGAACCGGGAATGTTAGAAATGCAAAAGGTAATGCAAGGGTAAAGCAAAGTGTTCCAGTCCAAGAGTTGAGGTCTGGTGAAGATGGAAGTTTCAATAAAATCAAAGTCCAAAAAAATCATGGGTAAAGATGAATACCGGGTACCAGGTAACAATGCAAGGAAAAGTTTTAAAATTTTAAGGATATCTATGAAGTCCGATAGTCTGGTAACCCGGTATAAAAGATGATTACACAAGAATATGTGATTTTATTGTTCAAGCATGTTATTTATGATAGATTTATATGATAATGAATTAATGATGGTTTTATTTACATGATATTTTATAAATATGTTTTTTTAAAGGGATTTAATGATGGAATTTGTGATTGTAGGAAAAGCAGATTGCAATGCGGAGTTCGAGTATGAACGATCAGACAAATTTGAATCATAGATATAATCATATCCAAATTGTACTACATATTTTGGGATGTTATACATAGAGGGGCTTGAATCCATCAAAATACTAGGTATCTTGGTATTTCACATATGGCGACAGAAAGTGCCAACCTCCAAGGAAGCTCATTCTCGAGAGTAGAAAGCTCGAGGTAAAACCCAAGTGTAGGAACATGATGATGAAGCAATCATTATAAATATATGGGAAATTTCCTACACACTATCTTGATTCAAGTTATTATCCCAACGATAATAAGAAGATGAATACCTGAAGGACTTCAACGTGCAGATGGAGGTTGACCTTCATTGAATTCATTTTCAATTCTCTTACTAGTCACCACATTCCATGTGCCTTGATGTGATTCATCCCTTGGATTTCCTCTCATGTATTTGTCTTATCGTACCCATGCCTTACTTCTATAAGAGGCTAGGGGATACTTCTTTTTAAGTTAAGTTCAAATTTTTTGGATGACCGAAGAGCCAAAAATTCTCTAAGTTTTGTTATTTTTTCCTATTTTCTAAATCATTCTAGATTAAAAACTTGTATACACATAAAAATTAATCAATATTGAAGCCAATTTGATAGCTACGTATCTCATGTATCTTTTGTAGTTGCATCATTTAAGGGTGCATACAGAACCTACTCAATGTCTAAACTAAAACCCCTTTCTATAAAAGCTTGCACCATTTTATGCCTAGCTATGAAGCAATCTGGTGAAGTATAAATCAGTTTGCTTTGATTTGATTAAATCTTGGGGCACGTGTGGAGAATAATCAAGAGAAATTTTATTTTTCAGTATTTTTGATGCTTTATTCTAGCTTAGATGTTTAAATTTCTGAAAATACTCCAAAAAATATATGAATGAATGGAAATTTATTGAAAATATTTCATTTTATATGAAGTTTTTGAATGCTTAAAGCTAAATATACTTAAGTGATAACAAAATTGTTTAATGTTCATGAAATTTTATTACAAATATTTTTGATTTCATGAGATTATTTTATGATCGAACTGGAAATCGTGTATCTAATGCTCATGATTCTTAATGAAATTGGAGATGACCATAGGCCCCTTAAGCTTAATAGCAATATCATATCATACCCTAAAGTGAACCTAGTATGGTCAAGACCTGACTACCGAAGACTTGGGATTAAGCTAAGTCAACCTTTTTCTATTACATGAACACCCTAAGGTTGCCCTAGTTAAGTCTTTCAAGAAGATAGGTTCTTCGCAGTTTTCTTGTGAGGATTTTATTTGCATTGTTGCTACGAGTGACATCATCATCAACAAGAACCATTTCTCTGATACTAATTATTAGATGCACATGAAAACTAAGAGGGGGGTGAATTAGTTGTATACTTAAAACATTCAATCCTCCATTAACATTCAAACCCTTATCAACCTTTAAAACCTTATCATGCATTAGTAGAATGTAACCATATGAAATAGTGCTACAAACACATCCAAACATATGAGAAAACAAAATTTACATGGAAAACTCAAGAAGAGAAAAACCATGGTGAGGATTAGCTCACATATATATGAATTACAATACCAAATACAATTAGACTCACTATCAAAAATGAATAATTGTCCAGAAGAAAGAAGAAAGGGGTGGATCACTATAAAATGTGAACTACTAATAATGCATCTAACTTATGTTGTAGGTACAGTTCCACTAAAGCACAAAAAACTCACTCAACATACTGAAATGTAGACAAATTTTGCTTACTGCATTTGAAAGTCATAATAATTTAGGCTCACACTCAAATCACCACACTTGATCAATTTCAATTTTTTTGCATCATACACACACTACACTTGATCCACACAATAAATCACCTTACATATAAACCATTTGTGACCTAAAACAATCTCAATTAGGTCAACCTTAATGAAATGTATGCACCTCAACCATGCAACAGCAAATAGGTCGGCACCAATCACTTTCATGGTAGAAATAAGTGAAGGTAGACCATTTCAAGGGTTAAGTAGGACCCAAATCTACATCAAACGCTTCTCAACACTTCCCCAAATGAAAAAAATCTTCCGCAATTAGCACTAGCATGCCACGTCAACCAAACCTACACTAACACTAACAAGCAACAACATACACATCTCTCCAAGTGTGAAAACATCTCTCAAACCACAAAACAACACTACTTCAACATTTAGGAATATCCCTTAACCACCATAATACTATGCAACACTTTCACAACCACCTGGAACAAAAACACCTTTGTCTTGTGCAACAAGATACACTGAAAATGAAATCCAACACAAGAACTGCACTTGTGGAGCAACCCAAAATGAACTACTCTAAGGAAAGTAGATACAAAAAAAGTAAGCACATTCCTAGATCCACAAGACAAGAAACTTCATTGCGGAGAAACCCAAAGCAATCTCATTTCTCCCAAACACCCTATTTCACAAATAGATATACTGTCAAACACATCTTTCTCTACCACATGATCTAAAACCTTCAAATCTAGATATAACACCTTTTAACACTTTCGATCAACACTTCCAAATAGAACAAACATATCTTCGACCATGAAGAAATGTGGGTCAAAATAATGAACACACCTTTGTCACTTTGTACACTCTTTTATCCATTTTTTCTCAAAATCACTTGGAAACCAAGTGAACCAACTACAAATACAACATTTACTCATCACATACATCAATGACATTATTGATGATAACACCATAACACAGTGCAACACTCCAACAACTCCATCTATCTCTACATACTAGGGGTTGAAATCAATATGACATCAAAACCACAACACATCCAACGTTACTAGCCGGCTCCAAAAATCTTCTCAACTATACTCAATCTTGCAACAAAATCTGCAACTATACTAGAGGTTGACAACAATGACAACACTAGCAACATTGTGTTGACATAAATGACAACACCAACAACAACTTTCCAACAAATGTCAAATTTCACTAACCTATGTTGTTTTTTGTTAAAGATCACCTAGTGAATATCATAATTCACTATCCTGTGATGCTTTGGTTCATGGTTCACCAAGAAAATATCAAACTTTGTTAGACTATGACTCATGAAAACTTTGGGTATGGATCCTAGTAAGTTTTTTGTGGAGCTTGATATTCTATGATTGTCATACCCCCTTTTACATGTTTGTATTGTGTTTGTATTTCATTTGCATTGTTTTGAATTGTGTAGTTTCTCATTTAATGCATATTCTTGCATTATGTTATGTTGTGTGTATTTATCATGTATGCTTCATATTTTTTATGTTGCATTTCACTTCATATTTGTGTTCCTTTTTCCTTACTTTTTCTTGCTATATGATCTAAAATTTGGGGGCTAGCACAACCCCTAGATTCGATGTCATCTTATCTCTTTAATGATTGGATAATTGAATCCCTCTTGGATTTTTTGTACTTTAGTGCGAGTCTAAGAATAAGTTCATACTCTCACTAAAGTGGGGGTTAAATATATTGTCAAAAAATTTCACCCTTGACAATTTCACACTAGGTTTAGATCCCCGCTATGTTTTTGGATCTAATTATGTATTTAATCACTTGTTTTATGAATATCTTCAAAAAATCAAACAATTGGAATGAAAATAAGCATTTAAAATTTCTCCCCAATGTTTAAAGCTCTAAAAAGGATGGGTCTAGAATAGGGAACCTAGTGCCATTACCCAACCCTTTTTGGCTCAATTTAAATATGTTGATTTCAATACTTTATTATTTAAAAATCTAATTTCATTTGTTGGCTATTGGTATTTGGTTTTCAAGAAATTAGAGGAATTGCATATAAATACAAGCCATTTTTACCATTTTAATCCTAGCATGTTTTGAGAAGGAAATTAAGATTATTATTGAACAATCAAGAGTAGTCAAGAGAATAATTATCAAGATTATTGTAGTATTTATTTCATTCAAGCATCATGTTAATCATATATCATGTTTTTATGTAAGTTTGTTCATTTGTTTTATGAGTACTAACACTTGCAAGTTTTAAAATCAAGAAACAATTTATCCTTGAAGGTGATGAGCACATGACTTCAATCCATCAAGGAGTGCAAATATGAGTAGTGAGTTGCAACAATTTTCTAATTTATCACTTGTTATCATTTAGCCTCTACTTGATTGAGGTTAAGATCTCTCTTTTACATCATCATAGACATTGTTGAGGTATAAATACCAAAATGGGGTTTGACTTAGGCAAGCCCCTATAAGACACAACCCTTCCTCCTCTTTCATGTGTGTATTTTCTTAGATCTGAAGCAAGTTGGAGGAAGATTAAAGAATAATTGCTCATTCATGCATTCAAGCCCTAGAAGTTGTCAAGTCAAGGATAGTGGATTTTATCATCAATAGACAAAGTTTTTACAATGATTCTGAGAGAGAAGGATTTGTAGATCAAGAGAAACATGAGTGTGAAATTATATCTTAAATAGAAGCAAGCCAGTCCAGAGTGCGCCGCACCCCTGTCCATTTGTTTCAACACCAAATATGTATTCCAAGTTCTTTTGTGTTTGTCCTTTTATTTTTGGAATATGTTTCTATCTTTATTTTTTGTATTTCTCAAAAGTCATCTTACTTTTCTCTATTTTCATTAGTAACCTAGGAATAATATTTCATTATATAATTTAGTCAACTAAAAATCAATTAATCACATCCACATTATCCCCTTACACATGCAAAAAAGGGATTAAAAACCTTATCCATCATTATGACTCTTCCATTGAGGTTTGTAGCCAAGTGGATATTGAGATCATTTTTAATCCCTAATGTCCCTAATTGGAAGAAGTATGAATTAAGACCCAAATCCCTTTTTCCAATCAAAAAAAAATTAAACATGCATTTGTAGAAACATCAACCAAGCATCTAATCTCATTAATTAATAACTATAATATGAAAATTTAAAGCCCAATTAAAAATGCCTAGTTCTCCAAACAATACTCTCTCATGGATTATGCACTCCCTCAAATTTTGGCATATGTAGTTTTCCTTCTTTAGTGGTCACCCTAATTCTCTTTGATTTTGTTAGATTGCATCTTTTAGGTTGTATTATTGTATTTATTTAAGTAATGGTATGACATAAAACTTTTCAACCTTACCAATGCATATAGATCATTACCCCATTTAATGAAATGGGTGAGTACACGAGAAAAATTGAGCATTAATGGTGAGAATTTCAATTTATCTGCTCTTTTATTTTAAAATAAGGAAATTTTAGCATGAGCCTTTTCTTCCAAACCTCCTTTATGAAGAACCTTAAGGAATTCCTATTGAATGTGAAAATGATGAATTGGTTGTATCTAAGGATAAAATAATCTAAAAAATTATGTTGCGGGGAAATTATTCATTGTCAAACCTCCATTCGGATCAAGATTTGGATAAGAAAGTTTTGCATTCGGTTCAAGATCACTTTCAATTCGTGACTTTATAACAAACACCAATTGATTAATATTTTGATTATGGGTTATGAAACTTCCTATTTCACTTAAGACCTTATGTCGAGTTATGATGGAAATACTTAAAGTTTTTTCAAGTCGATACCTTTTTATTGGATATTTAATAGCTTACTAGATATATTACCTTACTAGATGCAAAACTCGTGAGGGTGAAGTATCTTGTTCCGCATAACCCAAAAAGCCCAAAAACACACTTTCTTATCTTAAACAATTTGAATGAGTCCAAAAGGGAAAAATGTCATTTTAAATAACCCTTGCATTTTTTATTTATGAAATAATACATAACAAGACCCAAAATTCATGACCTATGAATATACATAAATTTTACCACTACCTCCCAAAACAAGCAAAAACAAAAAGAGGGGGTCCCCATTTTGTAAAAACAAAATGGGGCATGTTATGAGACCACATAACAATTCCAACAAAAGTTTCCCCAAGGACATGTGAAATCTATTTTATGTTGATTGTCAATGGTGACACAAATTTGATTATAACCAAAAAATCCATCCATTAAGGACCAAATTTCATTCCCAACTATTAAATCCATAATCATGTGTATGTTGAGTAAGGGAAAATCATATTTAAGACAAGCTTTATTTATTTCTCTAAAATATGTACATATGTGGATGCCCCTAGTGGGTTTGTTAAATTGAACTAGGTTGGAAACCCACTCGGGATAATCAATAGGTCTAACATCCAATAAATTTTAAAACTCCAATTTGACCAATAAGGCTACTTGAGGATGCATCTTACAAAGTTTTTGTTTTTTTAGGTTTTTCATTAAGAAAAGTGTTAAATGATGAACCACTAACTTAGGGTCAAGGACCAACATGTGTCACATAAGACCATACAAAATTTATAGTTCTACTTTTAAAGAATTCCATGAAGTATTTATTCCCTTGTGGTGGTAAATATGCTACAAAATATATGATCTTAGGATTTTCAATTGTTCCCAAGCTAGCTTTTCTTTTGATTATTCTATCAAGATATAGGATTTTTATTGATACTTAGGCATGATAAGAAGATCAAGATTCCCATTTTCTTCCTCAGATAATGATAGAGCATGATTTCCCTTAGAGCTTTACCTTATGATGCTCAATTGGTTGTTCTGAGTGAGAAGTTTTGAAGTTTCATCCAAATATGCTTTCTCATCAAGCTTAATAAAAAAATAAGCTTTATGATCTCTCAAAGGTATAGTTTCTCTAAATCCCATAATTCTATAATGGAATCATCATTCTAGAATGTATCTAGAACTAGTGGACCTTGTTGATTGCAATCTATAAGCTGAGGATAAATACGAGAAAGATCTTTAGATTGTGATGTGGAGGTAAATGATATGGTTGATAGAGTGCAAATAGAATGTTCTTGATTAGGAGTTTCAACAATGGGAGAATCCCTAGTCACTTTAGTTATATTGGATTTTATCTTAAAATTTACCTTATGATGGGAATTATATCCAAGTCCCTTATCATTATGCCTTTTTGTGATAGATATGGGTTCTATAGTTCATTTTTGTTGACATCCTAAGCATTTTCCTTGATATCCTATGTTCTTAATTATGCTAAGGCCTTTAGAAAAGTTTTCCATAGGTAGCAAAGGAACATGATCTTCATCATCCTTATATAGCCATGTTGAGACTTCATCTTCAATATTTTATTTTCCCAACTCACCCAAACTCAAGAATGTGGTAGCCTTAGATTTGAAAACCATAGATATATCTTGTTTAGGTTTAGGTCTACCATATGTTTTAGGTGAAAGAGGAAGTTGGCCTAGAAATAAATCTTGTTTCAAGTTATGTCCTCCAATCCACTTTTCATCAACTTGAACCTTCATCTCAAGAATAGTAGTGTGTTTATTAGAAGATGAGGATAAAGTGGATAGATCTATGTAAGATGATGATGAAGGAGCTTCTTGATTGCTAAGCACTTGGATGCATTTACAATATTTTTCTTCCAAGGTTTTGCGATATTGAAAAGGGCGATAATATCCAAGAATATTGACTTTGAAACCATCTTAGGGGAATTTTAGGCATTGATGAATGTAGAGGGAATGACTTACGAGGCATATGTCCATGGAAAAACAAGAAGAATTTTGTATGGGAGATCAAGATCCAATACTTGACAAATGATATCCATTGTAGCAGGACCAACTTGAATTGGGAATTTTATTGTTCCTTTGGATTCACACTTAGCATCATCCTAAGTCTTTATGGTGATTTTATTTTATGATTAAATGAAACCATCAACGTACTCGAATTGTTTTACTAGCCGAAGGGTACAAATGTTTAGGCATTCTCCACTATCAATCATGACTCTTTTGATTCTATTCTTGTGAGTGAAGAATTATAGGTATAATCCCTCATTATGAGATGTATTAGAAAAAGGAATATCATTTTTAGTAAATACAAAATGATGGGGAGTTGAGATATGTCCAACCATGGTTTGAAATTTATCAAAATATGTCTTCTTAAAAGGCCTTTTCTAGGATTTCCCTATGTGCGAGGGATACTTTTAAGAGCTCTAGGATGGCTATTTATGTTGGGATTTTATTGAGATGATCTAAAAGGCTATAATTAGATTTGGAAGATGGTGTGAATTGGTCCTCTTGAAGGGTTATTTTACCCCTAGGTTTAGTTTCAACACATTTTCGATTCTTATTTAGAGGGGTTATAGTAGAGACATGATGAAAAGACTCTCCTTGAAGATATATGGTGTAATACTAAGAAACAATAATATAATTGGATCCTTTAGGATTTATATCTTTATTTGAAGGTTCCCCTTTTCCATGTTTAGGGATAGGATCCTTGAACATTTTGACATCATTTTTAATTGAAGGTGTATTTTCTATGCCAACATCACCTTGATCTATAAGGTCTTAGATAAGATTTTTCAATTTGAAGCAATTGAAAGTTTTATGTACTTTGATCCTATGATACTTGAAATATTCATTTTCTTTGCACCATGGAGGTTTAATTGGTGGCTCTTGATTTCTTACTTCAGGTAAGGTGATGAGCTTACTCAAATTATTTTTTGCAAGGTGGATTCAAGGGATTCCCCTAAAGGAGTGTATTACCTTTTAGGATCAATTTTTTGCTTAGTGGGCCTTCTACCACCTTCATTGCTTTGATGATTATTTGTTGCCAACTATAGGGTAGGTCAAGATCATTTTGAATTTTTTTTGCATCTACCACACAATCATTGACAATGTTCTTATTTTTGGTCCAAATTCTTGGCTTATCTTTAGATGTTGAATGGTTATCCTTATTATCATTAAAAAATTCACAAGACCCTTAGCAATGAGAGTTTTTAAAATTTTAATACCCCTTTCAATGACCTCTTTGAATGTATTACCACATTCAATTTGAAGGTGAAAGACAAATTCATGGTTTAGATTTTGGTTAAATATGTAAACAAGTTATTTTCCAAGAATATGATAGGGAATTTTACTTTCCAAGTTACTCCATCTTTGTAAAAAGGAGACAAAATTTTCTCCATCGTTTAAAATAATCAATGTAGTGTCATGTTCAATGTTGTATGAAAAAATGTTCAATGAATTTGTCTACCAAATCATGAAAGGTCTCGATTCCATGAGGCAAACGTGAGAACTACTCAATAGCTTGACCTCGTAAGACTCTAGGAAAGAGGAGCATTAGATATGTATAATTATTAGAACCTCAAGACAAGCTATGTAAAATTTTATTATATGTTCTCTTGGATCACCTCTCCCTTTGTATTTTTCAAACTTAGGCATTTCAATTTTTTAAGGAAAGGGTATCATGTTCAAAGGCTTGTCAAAATGATAGGGGCATATGTCTTCCAATGCATAACTCTTCTTAATGTTGATGTTTCACATATCCATGTTTGTCATCTTTTGTTGTAATTCTTGAATTTGTTGAGCCAAGTCATTTGTAGATGTGGATGGAGGTACACTTGTGGGAATGGATTGTTGTCGATGTTGATGTTGTTGTTGGTTTTGATTTAAAGGAGTGTAATGTTGTTGTTGATATTGATTTTGGCTAAGTGGAATAGACATGCTTGTATGTTTGAGGAACCCATTTTTAGATAAAATCTATAAAAGGTAGGTGATTGTTGGGGTGTAAATTGATCACGAAGTGTCTCTTGATATGATTTCCATTGAAATTTTGATGTATTAGGTGGAGGTGGTGGTGAATATGTGAAGGTAGTGACCACCTTTTATGATGATGTTTGAATTGGATTGGGTTGAATTATTTTTCCCACATGTCGGGGTTAGTGAGATCTACATCCTTGATGAGATGGTTAGGTATTTTAGCACCTTTTTGAGCTAATACTTGAAGTTAGTGATTAGGATTCTTTTCGAATATAAGTTCCAAAACTCTCATTTCTTTAGGTTCTTGCTCAAATTCTTGAAGATCTTCGGATGTGGGGTCTTTACCATCCTCTGTATAAGGAATCCTTAAAGGGTCGATATAAAAGAAGGGTGGATTTGAATACGATCCTTGCTCATGTTTACCCATGCTTGTGGGAATATTTGATTCTTATTGATAGGATTCTTTTTTTCCTTATATTGAGATCCTGTAATTGGCATATGCAATGTAAGACCTTAGCCTTAGATAAAATGAGATTTTCTTACAAGAATTTTGATGCTTGTTTCTCGAAACTAAAATATATCAAAGTTAAATTGGATATCCAAATGATGATATTGATAATGATTGATAAAATAATAGATTCTTGCTTGAAATAGACTTGTGAGTCCAAGCAAGATGATAAAATTGATATTGATAAAGTGTACTTGAACTAGACTTGTGAGCCCAAGAAAACTTGATAAAAGAGTACAGGTTTCCAACCCAAGAGTAACTTTGAAGCTATCTAACTAGTATATACACACATGATATGATATGATAAAGATAAAAATATTGGAGATCTAATTTGAGCTTTGATAAATTTTAACAATGATACGATAATATATAATTTTTTTTGTCTAATCCTCAAATAGTATCAAGGAAAATGAAATATTGCCAATGAAAGACCAATTGAAGCTTTGTTTATTTGGATTTTTTCTATTTTGATAGGTTTTTTAATTTTGAAGGACAATGTTTGATAGCCAAAAGTGACTTGGAATATGCCAAAAGTGCATCAAAATAGCCTAGAAGTGTTACAATGGAGACCCTAGGTTCTGAAAAATCACCTAAAAGCATTGCAAGGTATACACTACAAGTGCTACAAATTTTCTAAGAAGCACTACAAGATAAGCCAAATGAGGCCTAGAATAGACCAAAAGTGGCTTAGGACACCCAAAAGTGCAGTTTCAACTATTTGGTAGTTATTTTATTCTTTGGTTTTGATTTTGATCAATTTCTTCTTGGAAAGAGATGTAATCAAGACAAAAAAATGATTAAAAATGTAGAAACAATGTAAGACCCACTTGTATATGCTTATGCAACAAAATATTTTTGCTTACAATTTTGATTTTTGATTTTGATGTTTTTTGTTTTGATGTTTGAATGTTATCTTTGATCGTTTTGAAATTTTAAAATTTATGCTAGAAATGTAAATGCTCAAATAAATGATACAAATAAGCAAAATTGTAAGGCTCAATTTTGGATAGATATCCCCACTTCAACTTCAAGTGGAGATGGAAATCTAAACAATCAAGCACATAATACATACCAACAAGCTTACTCAAATAGGTATGACCAATGAGTTTTAACTAGGATTTATAAGGTCAATTAAGGGTACCCTCAAGGTATATACCACAAGGGTATGTGATGCATTAATCCACAGATGAAAGGGAATACTCCCAAACAAATAGGAGGAAAGGGTGACTAACTCTCCACCTTCACTTCTCTAAGGTATAAAGTTCTTAGAGACTTTGTCAAGATTGACAATATTCCACTTCCAAGAGGAATTTCTTTCAATTCACCCCCCTCTCTTTATACTCTATCGAAAAACGAGTTGAGGTCATCCCTTAGAGTGATCACTTCTCCAGGAAGACCCCCTAAAAAGAAAAACAAGATCACTTATTTTTGATCCTCAAGACCACTGTTGGGCATAAGAGGAGAGCATACATAAGTAGATCATGTGGATTAATATAAATTTATTTTAAAAACCAGATCCAAATGTGAAAGATAAATTTTAGCCCAATTTTCAATGCGAGGAAGACACACCAAGAACTTAGATTAATTAAAGTAAAGCAATAACTATTTTAACACTTTACAAAATTAAAAGTGATAGAGTGATTGAATGAATGAACCCAATATCCAACACTAAACTTGCAATGTCAATTGGATGAAGAGCTCCCAAATCCACTTTCTTTTGCAACTGCTTCAATTCTTAGAAGATCTAATTTCTTGCAAAAAAAAATTACCAACAAAGGACACCAAGATAACAAGATCTTAGATCCGAGGTTGGTTTCAGATTAGATCTAAGGTTAGCTGTTAGAAAATGATATCTTTTTCAAACCAAAAACAAATTTAAATATAAATTTGAAATTTAACCCTAAATACTACTCAAATGCACAACAATAGAGATCAAAAGCGTTGCAGAAAACACCAAAAGTGTTACGATATGAACCAAAAGTGAAACGAAGAATATTATAGTTAATCAAAAGCACAACAAGTCAAACCAAAAGCAATTCAATATTGACCAAAAGTGTTGCAAGATGAACCAAAAGTGCAACAACTAGTGCTAGAAGCACAACACTATTTGTTGGATAAAATAGAAGAAAATTCTAGTTAACCAAAAGAACAACAAGTCAGACAAAAAGCACTGTAGATTTGGCCAAAAGAATGACAAAATTGATTGAAAGCATAAATTTGTCATGTCGATAAAAAATAATTTTTTTACAAAAGCAAATTGATCTGATATATATACCAAATGTGGTCTGTGTTAGCCCAAAAGCAATCTCTATCATCCCAAACACATTTTGAATTGATTTAAATGTGAGAATATGATGTGTAGTTCAAAGAAACATAACTGTTAAAATAGAAGAATATTCTAGTTAACCAAAAGCACAACAAGTCATACCAAAAGCGTTATAAATCCGGCCAAAAGAACAAAAAAATTGATTGAAAGCACAAATCTATCATGTCAATCAAAAAATAAACTTTTTACAAAAGAAAATTGACTTGATATATATACCAAATGTGGTTTATGTGAGCCCTTGGCAATCTCTATCAGCCCAAACACATTGTGAATTGATCCAAATGTGAGAATATGACCTATAGTTCAAAGAAACACAACTCGTGCAAAAATTTCTTGTTAATATTTAGGACGTGGATCCCATCAAACGTGTCAAAATGTTGATGATGAAAATGTGAATAAAAAGATGCAATCAACATGGTGTTCATCCCATAGTGTGATGGTAAAGTGGCGGTGTTGTTGTTGTGGCCACCAAGGTTCAAACCTCCATTGGGCCATTATGATTATAGACACTATGCCTCCATTGATCTAGTGTGCTCATAGGCTTGAACTACAACATTAAGGCTGCTAATGGCGTTAATGCCATGAGATGGGTGTCCAGGTCTATGTTGTTCCAATCCCTTGTTGGGCTGGTGCATCCTTTCATTTTAGCCCTTCATTTTCCATTTGAAAATTCTATTTAAGAGAGGCTCACCTCTATCATATCAAGGAACCAATTGAACACTAACCTTATGGTGTCAAATTGAGTAATTTCCAAGCTTAAGAGAATCCACATATCTCCATCCTTCATCTTGGAGAACATCTAAAATAATCATGGAGGTTTGATGCTTTGGTTTTTCATACTTTGCATCATTTTTTGTGTTCATTTGTTCTATCTTGAGTGTGTCTTCCATTTGAGTTTCGGGTTTCATCATTGCATTTAACTCATCCTTCGCAGCTCAAATTGGAGGTCCACACATTTATTTTTGGCATTGGTTGTTTCCACAACTTAACATTTATTTGCTATGAGTTTATCCATAAATACTAGTGCCCTTGAGACATGAATTAATGATTAGAGTTAATTGTTTTATATAATTAAACTTATACTTTTCTCCAATCTTTGAAACTGATATAAATCTCAATTATACTTCCATTCTATTTGTACTAATATATATTTTTTAACATATATTTTAAATTGTACAATAAATATTAACATAATTGAAAATAAACACCAACCCATCAACATAAAAAAACTAACTACTAAATTTTCTTTAATTAAAAAAACAATTTACTAAACTTCATCTACTAATGAAATTGAATTGATCTTAGAAAACTCGAAAAATCGAAAATCAAATCTCATTAGATACATAAATCCCAACAAAAAAAACTAAGAATTCAAGATTGTAACCTAAACAAAATTAACTATTACTTGTAGACCAAATAATTAATTAGGCTTACTGATTACATAAATCCCAACCAAAATTCAAAGGTTGTAGCCTTAGACAAAATTAGCTATTACTTATAGACCAAATAGTCATTTGTAAGATGTTTCCATCCTCTTTATTTAAAGCAAACTGAACAATCGCAAACCTCAGTTCATTTTCAGGAAACCCTAAACTATCTTGTAATTCTGCCATGAACTCCAAGTTTTGCTGCAAATTGACTGTTATGAATCCATTCCATTTTCGCACTGTGTTCTCAACCCTTGCCATTACTAATTCTCTTTCGCAGACCCTCTTTTCACACTTTGCCTCCTCCAAATTCAACATGTCTGCGGCCGACATCACTCGGATGTTCAAAGCCGCCCCCGGATTGCAGAAGCTTCAAACCCTTCATGGCGTGGAACAGTTTATTCATATGTTGAACAAATACGGTTGAACTAAAGTCCAAATTGGCTGTATAATAAGGAATCGCCCCGAAGCTATCTGCTTAAGCGTAGAAAGAAAATTAGAGCCCAACATCAAACTACTGGAAGGTTTCGGATTCGAGGGTCAAGCTCTGACGAAGATTTTGGCGATGAATTCCAGCGTATTGTCCCAGAGCCTCGAGCATGGACATCTTCCCAGGATGGAGTTTCTGAAGAATGTATTTCAGTCGAAAGATTTGCTCGTTACAGCCACGTTAAGAAATCCATACATTCTTAGTTTTAACTTGGAGAAGACCCTGAAGCCCTCGGTGGCTTTCTGGGAGGGATGGGGTTTTCGTGGGACGGAGCTCTCCAGATTCTTAGTGATGAGGCCGCGCGTTCTGTCAGTCACTTCCCTTAAGCCTGCACAAATTGATCTCATTCACAAGATTGGCGATGACAAGGAAAGCAAAATGTTCAAATATGTTCTAAGTATAGTGGCTACTAGCCGCATGGAAACGTTAGAGGCCAAGATAGAGAATCTCAAACTCTGCGGGCTCTCGGCTGAGGAAACCTGGCAAGTATTTCGGGCTTACCCTCTAGTCTTTTGTTTATCCAAGGAAAATATTAGTGAAAAGATGAACTTTATAGTTAATACTATGGAGTTCCCTGCAAATTGTGTAGTGAAGAATCCGCTAGTGTTGCATGTCAGTTTGGAAAAGACTATGAGGCCCAGGTTTCTAGTTTGGCAGAAAATCAAATGCATGAATGATCTTGGCCTTTCTCTTTTCACTGTATTGAGAATGGCAGAAGCAAGATTTGTTAGCAAGATTATAAAAGGGCATCCTGAATCTAAAACACTGTGGTCAATTTATAAAAATGCCATCTCTAATCCCCCAACTGCACAAAGAGCTCAACCAAAAGTTAATTTTGTATTGAGAAAGTAAGAGTAGGGACCCAAAAACCACAGCAAATCTAATCTTTCGCAAAAGCGGGTAGACCTTCCCATCCAGGCGTCGGCTGTGAGTATTTTACATTTCCGGAGCCACCATATTCTATAACAGGTGTGATATATTTCCTCTGTCATCTATTCCATGTCTAGTTGTTCGTCAAGAAGGTATGCATGGCAATTGTCAAATTTCTTAAGTGAGCTTCTAATTGCTTTCGTTACAGTCATTCAGTGTGATGTAATTGCTAGAAGTTTTATTACCATCTGAAAGTCATACCATCTGGAAGTCATAAAAAATTTCATCAATATGTTTGTACTGGGAACTATGCCAGAGCAAGCAGTGAACACTCATACATAATGTTCAGAAAACAAGTTTTCAGCCCCCCAATGTAGAACACAAAAGTCAGTTTGGATATCATTTTGTCATTTTGTCTTTTACGTCATACCATGTAGAACACAAAAGTCAGTCTGGGTATCATTTAAGATTTTCAAAGAATATATAAAAATAGGTAAACCAGAACAGTAGGTTCTTGCATTTACAGTGAAAGTTCATCAGAAAATTGGACATCATCACAAAATATTATTAGTTGGAAGTCGTAATTAATAAGTAGCATGCCCATTTCAGGTTTGGTCTCAGCAAATAATAAACTGTATATGAAAATATACTGGATATTTCAGTTCAGAAAACGATAACAGATGATCAAAACAGGAAATGTCCTCATAATTCCCGAAACTGCTCAAAGAGCTCAACCAAAAGTTAATAATAATTTTGTATTGAGAAAGTAAGAGTGAGAACCCCAAACCCACAACAAATCTAATCTTTGGCAAAAGGCGGCAGCTCTTCCATCCAGGCGTTGGCACCATATACAACAACAGGAGCAATGTTGTTATTCCCTCTGCCATGTATTTTGTGTCCAGTTCATTAAGAAAATTGTCAAAAAAATTAAGTGAGCTTCTATTGCTTTTTTTACAGTCATTCAGTTTGATGTGATTAATGAATTTTGAATAGCTAGAAGTTTTTCGCCATCTAAAAGTCATAAAAAATTTCATGAATATGTTTGGAGTGGGAACTATGCCAGAGCAAGGAGTGAACAATTACACATAATGCTTAGCAAACAAGTTTTCAGTGCCCAAACTTTTACAAAAGTTGTAATTTTGTGTTGGACTTCGAACCATGTAGAACACACAAGTCGAATTGGATATCATTTTAAGCTTTTCAAAGTGTATTTAACTAAATGTAAACCAGAACAGTAGGTTCTTGCATACAGTGAAAGTTCATCAGTAGTTGGACATCACAAAACATTATTAGTTGGAAGCCATAACTAATAAACGGATTTTAACATAGTTTTGGGACTCGCAACAAGCACGCCCATTTCACGCTTGGTCTCAGCAGATAAAAACTGTCTGAAAATAAATTGGATATTCCAATTCAGAATAACAACAATAACAGATGAATCAAAACTGGAAATGTCCTCAAAATTCTGGAACAAACTGCAAACTTCTATCTACCAATGGACAGGTCATCATGTTATACCTAGCAAATAACCTATTTTAGAAATTGCTCACGATTCAATGAACTGAGATCATTGATAGATTAAACGCATTATGCAGGGTTTAAAGAAGCTTCTGCTAAACAGATGAATGTTGGAAATGAAGATTAGTGTTATAAATTTTAATCTTCAGGTTTTGCACTGGAATCCGAGAAGGTATCCCTGTGTTTTTGCTGAAGTTTTCCTGTCTCTGGAATATTTTCTTCCCATCCCTAATCTGACAAAAATTTAGGGAACGTCCTCAGAATGTCTTGCTATACTGGGGTACATTTCCTGGACATGTCCCTTCTACAGAAATGTTTTAGGAATCTCTTGGCATACCCAACATTCCTGTGATGCCGGGATGTTAGGATACCCCCTTTCTGTCACTTACAAAAGCCAAGAGAAATAAGAAACCCTACTGGCTCAGCTTGCAACTTTTTGAGATTACACAGTTGCACAGAGTTTCAAAGTTACAGTATTAAGAACTCTACAATTTTTACAGGTACTGCCTCTATTACTGTACTTATCATGCAATCTGGATCCTGGCAACTCTAAAACAGCCTGGCCATATACAAGTATGTAATGCAGTATTGCATGGATCTAACAGTGAGCCATTTTCATTTTCTGTTATCAAATAGGTCTTTACATTTTGGCAAACATGGTCTAATTACAGGCTACTTTTCATTTTTTTGTTATCAAAGAGTTGTAGACATTGAATCATATTCCTAATTATAGTTAGGATTCAAGCTGCATCGGGCACTGTAATGCATGAAACAACCAATCAAATATGATTTCATGATTATAATTTAAACCTTTGGTTAGTAATATGTATTGATCAGGTAAACTCCTGAATGTCCATGGGAGTGTAAGGATTGGAATAGTTAAATGAAAATAAATAAATAAAAAAGAAAAATAATGTCTGTGAGAGAAATTAGGGTCATAATGCATATACATATTGGGTGCCTTCAACACATATAACTAAATCATTAAAATGATTAATCAATGCGAATAAACTGAATATGTATTTTAGTGATAAACTATCAAATTGTAAATTGAATTTGGATTTTATTAATAGGTATTCATCAATACAAGCAGAATCCTTCTAGCCTATGGGAGTGACAAAGAAATGAGGCAATTAGATGAAAATAAATAAAGAAAAAAAAAACAATTTGAGAGAATCTAGGATCATTCACATGATGGGTGCTTTCAACCTAGTTTTAATGCTATCCCTCACAATTCAAATTCAATTTACAATTTGATAGTTTATCACTAAAATACATATTCAGTTTATTCTCATTGATTAATCATTTTAATGATTTAGTTTATGTGTTGAAGGCACCCAATATGTATATGATGGGTGCTTTCAACCTAGTTTTAATGCTATCCCTCACAATAGATATTTTAGTACCTTCATTGAGAGTGATGGCTAATTCCACAATTTCTTCGTTGTAAATACATAATTTATGATGCTAACAATCGTGCTACCACTCTTCAATCGTGCTACTACTCTTCTATTAATTTTTTCATGGTGGTGTATGTATTTTGGTTTATTGCAGCAATGTTGATCACTTCCCTGCCTCATTAAGTATGGCCACCATTCATTTTCTCTAAGAATAATATGCATTTGGATATGTTATGATCCTTGTTACTTGATAGTTTGTTGTTTTGATTAAAATGAATGTGGAATACTATTGCATCTATCTAAATCAAAATGTGATGGGCACTTGATAAGTGCACATGAAAATAAATTCCCACAATTTCATATATTGATTAGTGGTTAGTAAATTTGATAGAAAAATTGATAACAATGGATATCGTCTTTGGATATTGAGTAGGTGAGAGACAATAAATGGCAAATCGCTGCACAATATTAAAAGTTATTTACTTGAGTTGACCATAGTAAGCATTGAAAATAAAATATTACCAAAGGAAACATTGGCTAAAACAAAAACAAATTTTTTATAAATTAGATTGATGTCAAAAAGTTGATATATTGCTTGTTTTCATATTTTATGCCATACCTTATGTTTTTGTTAAAAAAAGAAGAAGATGAAATTATGTCAAAAAGTAGGCCATGTTGTTTTTTTTTTTTTGTTATATATTATGCCATACCTTTTGTATTTGTAAAAAGAAAGAATAAATTATGTTAACATCCACCAATGACCTTAACAAGTCAATGAGATTGTCACAACTTGTGTAGATTAGAATAGATAAGCCTAGTGCTCGACAAGTCTTGAATGAACTAATAAAAGAAAAGAAGAGAATCATCCCCATAGAAGAGTACACCAAATTAGAAAAATAAAAATAAAAAACTTGTTTAGTATGCACAAGGCACCTATAAAAATCTGATGGGGAAAAATGTGTATAAGGCCTAATAATTTCGTTGGAAAAATAAACTTGGGTTCATTCTATCCTTGGGGATAAAATAAAGATTATGTGGCTATCTTATACCTTCATAAATCTAACATTGTTGAATGGGTATTGTCTTTTAATGTTGATTTGATCATATGAATTTCCTAAATGTAGAGAAATGGAGGATGCACTTCTTTAGATGACTCAATGTTCTTTTTCATCTATCTTATTAACTTAAAATGTACATGAGATATTTTTCAACATTTAATCTAACAAGTAGATACGAGCATCATATTGACCACTATCCAATGATAAAATATAAGATATGCAACAAAGAATATACTTTTTTCTTGCACTTACTTATATTGAGACAAGACCTTTGCCACTATATAGACTTTGTGAATCTTTCAAGACCTACAAATTTGTGAGCGTAGATTGGGCCAAAAATTCTACTGCATTAGTTCGTTTGGCTTTCTTGAGTAAAATTCTCAGAGAACCAACATAGTTGGTGCATCATTTAATACAAGATTGATTCCACATTTTCTATCAATTTATCTCTCTCCACCCACTTGTCCTTGATAATGTTCTAGAGCTCGTTGACTTGGATGCTTGACTTCTTTCTATTGATCATATCTTGGTTAGCCTTTCTCACCATCTCACTTTCACTTGCTATATTGACACATATCTTTTCTTGACACTTTCTTTACTAATGGTTCTCCCTTTGCTATACATACTCTATCTCCTACTCTAAATGACAATTCTTGTCCTACTATTCCAATCCCATCATGTCCTATGAGCATTCCTCTTCTAATGGGCCACAATTCATGTCAAGACATGAAATGATGATCTATGTCCTACTATTCCAATCTATGTTTTTCCACTTCTCCTTTCTTACTAATATCTTGGATACATCACTAGATGTTGAGCATAGCTCTCCCCTTATTTCTATTATTACTCATGTTCTTCTCTTGATGATGTATCTTTTGATGCCTTAAATGAGTTAAGCTTATTAATGATTTGGCACATATTCCTTATGATGATTATCCTACCTTTGATCCTTCTTTTTCTCCTACTTCCTATTCATATTGTACCTTTTTCTTATGTTTCTAGGACATCTCTCCCTTCAATGGATGATATTAGTCTTGAGGACTCTATTACATATGGCCTTCCTATTGCATGCTTTTTATATACTGCATTGGATGAATTCCAATATGATATTGACATTCATTCTTCTCCTTGTGCTTCTTTTCCCACTTTTTACCATGTATTTAGGCCCTCACCTTTAGATATGGATCCTCTTACTCCTACACCTCCACCTTAATAGCCTTTTTTGCCTCCATCTTACAAATTGGTCCCTCATCCTTCTCTTATTATTGTCCCACTTTTGGTTTTCCTAATAACTTGGGGAGTATTTGCCTATATAAGTTTAATGGCTAAGGAGATCCTATTCAACATGCAAGAAAAAATTATACTCTTTGCTTGACTATTACTTTTGAAGATCGTGTCTTGGTGTTATGCATTTTTTTTGTATTGTGTCAAGCTTATCAATTTAAATTATATTTTTGCTTTAATCAAGGCCATGTTTCAAAGCCCTGTCTCACTAGGGAGGATGAAGAGGTGAGTTTTGAAGGTAAAGAATCTACAACTTAGGTCTAAGAAGTTTTCCATAATGAATGAAATCTTTCTTTGAATGGCGAGATAGAGAGGAGAGAGAGGAGAGAGTGAGAGAGAAAGAGGGAGAGAGAGAGAGAGAGGAGAGAGTGCGAGAGAAAGAGGGGGAAGGGAGAGAGAGGATGGAAACATAGAGAGGAGAGAGTGAGAGAGAGAGGGGAGAGAGAAAGAGAGAGATAGAGGGAGATAGACACAAGGAGAGAGAGAGAGAGAGAGAGAGAGAGAGAGAGAGAGAGAGAGAGAGAGATGAAGATAGTGAAAGAGAGAGGTCTAGAGCATAAGAGATAAATAATGAGTGAGATAGAGAGAAAGATTATAGAACTTACTAATTACTGAAATTTGACCTCTTGATTACTGAAATTTGATTGTCTAAACAATTATAAGATCTTTCAAAAACTAGAATTTGCATTATTACTCCAAGAGGTCTAAAACCACTTTCAAACATCTTGAAACTATATACATAAAACATAACTTAAGTATAAGAAAGTAAATGTTCATATCTAGTTTTACTAGTAAAGAAAGACAAAGACAAAGACAAAGACAAAGAAAAAATAAATAGTTCAACAAAATGCATTCTAATTTAACTCATCATTCACATTTGGTGAGCACCAAATTTAGTGCTTGCCAAATGATGCACTTTCATTTAGCACTCACGAAATAGGGTGCATTAGAAAATACCAACCCTTATGCCCAGTCATTTGAGCCATTTGGCGAGCGCCAAATTTGGTGCTTGCCAAATGGTCATGTCAAGTAAAAAAAACATAAGTGACATCTTTTTTCCCACATATTTTTGCACTTACCCACTAATAAAATGAAAGAGAGAGAGAAGTATTTAAGGAGAGATATCATCTAGAGAGAGTAGGTATCTAAGGAGAGAGAAAGAGAGGGTAACACTACATGCATACGATAGGAGCGAGGGAGAAATGAGAGAGGGTAGCACTATGTTAGGAGAGAGGGAGAGATGAAACCAACTTATAGATATTTTTTTCTTAATGTACATGATAAGACTAATAAAATGAAAGAGATAGAGAGAAGTATCAAAGGAGAGATAGAGAGCTCAAACTTAGGTATCTAAGGAGATAGAGGTTAGCTCACTATGGTAGGAGAGAGGGAGAGATGAAACCAACTCATATTTAGATAATTTATTAATGTACAAGATAAGACTAATAAAATGAAAGAGAGACTTGTATCTAAGGAGAGATAGAGAGAGAGTAGGTAGCTAAGGAGAGAGACAGAGAGGGTAGCACTACATGTACATGATAAGAGAGAGGGAGAGATTAAATTGGAACTCAATTATAATTTCTTAATGTACAAGATAACACTAATTTAAAATATGAGAGAGAGAGAGAGAGAGAGAGAGAGAGAGAGGGTAGCTCACTACATGTATGATATGAGAGAGGGGTATCATATAAGGAGAGAGGGAGGGCAACACTATGGTAATTCCCCCTAGGTAGAACTTGAGAGAGAGAGAGAAGAGAGAGAGAGACAAAGGTAGCATTATGAATTTATGGTAAATTGAAGATTTATATTGTTAGCTTTCTTTAAAGAGAAATCAAGTCATCTAGAACTCTAATTTCTTAATGTAAAATAATCTAAGTACTAATAAAATGAAAAAAAAAATCTTGCTAAATTTATAATACAAAATAGTAGTTCACTTTGAAACCTCATCAAATGTTTAATTTACTTAATTAAAACATATTGCATGTTCAACGAGCACTATCTTGGAGATAGGGTGGGGGGGAGAGAGAGGTAGGTAGGAGTTAAGTATACATTAAAAAAACCCTAAAATGAGAAAATAATTAAGCACAATTCCATGCAAACCTTTTGAATTAATCAATTACAAGTTGAAAATCATCGTACCTAAAAGTTTAACTCTTCCCTTGACAAAATAAGTCCTTTTGTGTTTTTTCTCAAATGCTTGAATTGAAAAAAATAAAAATTATATATATGAAAGTTTTCAACCAGAAGACTTTCGATTGACTGGTTTTTGGTTGAAAAGGTTTTGACTAAAACATTTTTGACCAAACATATTTAAGTTGAAAACGTTTCAATCGAAACTATCTATGCGGCATCCTTGTTGGGAGCCAACTCAACCTTTTTCAAAAATTTCTAAAACTTTCCACCTCAACTAAATATTTCTTCAATCAAAATGATTTTCTAAAAAAATAAAAAAATACCATTGTGTAGAGCTCAAAATTGAGAATCCAAATATATATATATATTTTTGATATTTTGATTATTTTTAATATGTTTTTAAATATTGCAAGTAGGTTATAAAAAATGAAGCTGATTAAAAAATAAATAAAAACACTAAAATATTTAAAAAATTTCTAAAAAAACATGGTGCACTAAAGAAGAGAATCCTCTCCAAAAGTTTTTTTTTTGCAAATGATAAAAAATAGATAATAGTTGATGTCAAACGAAAAAACTATCAAATTCTCATAACTTTGACTTTGAAATGTTATTACAAGGAAAATATACATCAAAAAATAATTTTTTTCCATGCACTAGATATTGGAGTTATTTATTTGGGAAAAAATTTAGGGGAAAATAAAATTGTTTCCTATTTTATCTTGACGTCAACTCAACGTCACTATTTCCTAAAATTATCAGCAATTCAAAATTTGCTCTTCAATTTATAAAAAAAATCATTTTTTTTTTAAATTTAAAAATTTACAAGAATAAACTTCATCAAGAGTTCTACATTTCATTAGTTTACATCATTTTGAAATTTTTAAACATAAAGACCACTTTTATGCAATTGAATTTGAGAATTTTTGCTTGTGTTTGTTGATTCATTTATAAAAGTGTGACACAGGTTTGTACTTTTACCCTATTCTCCGAATCTGTGGTGGTCCCTCCAGTTCCTCCTCTAAAGGAAGAAAATAAACCTATGTTGAGGAACACCTCTATTACCCCTTTGCAAGCCGAAACTCATGCAAGATGAAATAGAAGTGCAAAGAGCATAAATGAAGACATCGTGTTCTAGCTCATCAACTTGCAAAAAAGTGTGAAACCTTACCTAATAGTCATCCATCCATCCAATCTAACTTTCATGAATTACTTCCCACCCATCCATCCTCATCATCACCTAACTCCAACCTGCCACCCTCTTCAAACCATGAAATTGAACCTTACCTATCCCAACCTAAGCAAAGAATGAAAGAATAACATATGAATAATGTTACTCATAATCATGATGATAATAAGAAACCTATTGTAATACATTTAGATAGTGAAGAAGAAGATAAACTAGATGAACAAAAATATCATAATGAGCTATCTCTTACATTTTCTAAATTGATGAACTTAGTTGGGGGTAGTCATGATGATCCTCCCGAGGAGATTTACTCACCTCATGTTGAATAGGTAGTGTTACTCCTTGTATGGAACTTGTTGTAGTCCCTTTAGCATATTGTCCACCTTCTATTTATGATAAATATGGGATGTAAGAAAAAAAAATTAGATTGGCTCGCATGTGCAATACCCTTGTGTGTGTCTTTAGTGTGTTTTCTTGCACATGATGTGATTTATCATTTTGTGTTGCTTGGTGTGTCTCTATGTTTGTTATTTTTATTTGAATGACCCTTGATGTTCTCGTTGGCACAATGATACAAAGAAAATGAAATTTTTGTGACATTCATCTATTTGTATCTCTATTATTATTTATGTTGTAAACATTATTTTCTTGTGTTTTCCTTTTGGGGATGATGCAAAGTGTTGAGACATTTAGGTCTCTTCCATGTTGACCCAAAATCTTGTTTTATTATCATAATGTGTCATTCCTCCATTGTGTTCATAGTTCCATGAGTATTTGAGGAATGGTGTCAATTCCAAGCATAATTGAATATTATATATTATCTATGGTCCATACTGACCCCAGATCTATAGATCCCTTTTGTGCTATATGTTATCTTTTTATGTGGCTTTGTTTTGGGGGAAACCCCATGCCATGAGTTAAATTTATTGGGAATATATCTTTGGCATATGGTTTTCCAATAAGCTCTCATTGCCTTATTATGTTGCATATATTGTTTTACTCTACCTTAAAGGCAATTGCCCACAATTGACATTAGCAATTACTTTGAGGTGTGGGCATGCATTCCATTATGTGCTTCACTTTGTTCATAGAAATTGGACTGAAGGTGATGCATTTGTTTGTCATGTTGATTATTTTTGTAGCGTCTTATCAAAATTATTGGGATTATAATTCTTGATATGGTTGACTTGATAATACACCTAGTGAATATTGGACTTCACTAGCCCTTGTATGTCTCTCATTTGATACCTTTTCAAAAACTCACCTAGTGAATATTGTTAGATGCACAAGGCAACTGAGAAGGGGGTGAATTATTTATATACTTAAAACATTCAATCCTTCATTAACATTCAAACCCATATTAATCTTTAAACCCTTATCATGCATTAGCAAAATGTAAAGATATGAAACAGTAATGAAAACACATCCAAACACATAAGAACACCAAATTTAGATGGAAAACCAAAGAAGGGAAAAACCATAGTGAGGATTAGCTCACATATATATGAATTGTAAAACTGAATACAATTAGGCTCATTGACCAAAAAAAAAAGAAAGGTTCATTGCCAAAAGGGACTCACTATCTAGAAGAAAGAAGAAAGGGGTGACTCATTGCTAAATATGAACTACTAATAATACATTTGACTTATGTTGTAGGTATAGTTCCACTGAAACACATAAAACTCACTCAACATACTACAATGTAGACACCTTATGCTCACTGCATTCAAAAGTCATAATTATTTAGGCTCACACTTAGATCACCACACTCGATCACTTTCACAACTTTTGCTACACAAACTACACTTGATCCAGACAACATCTCACCTTGTATACCATCCACAGCCTAAAACAATCATAATTATTTCAAACTTAATGAAACGTTTGCACCTCAACCATGCAACACCAAATAGTTCGACACCGAACACTTCCATCCGAACACTTCCATAGTTGAAATAAGTGAAGGCAAACCACACCAAGAGTTAAATAGGTCCCAAATCTACACTAACATGCTTCTCAACACTTCCACACAAAAAAATGTCTTTTGCATTAGCGCTAGAATGCTAGGTTGACCAAATATGCACTAGCACTAGCAAATGACAACATATGCATCTCTCCAAGTTCAAAAACATCCCATGGACCACACAAAAAAACTAATTCAACATCTAGGAATATTCCTTAACCACAATAATACTCTGCAACACTTTTGCAACCACCTGAAACAATGAACACCTTCATCCTACGGAATAGGGTACACTGCAACTAAACTCCAACACAAGAACTACACTTGCAAAGCAACCCAACACAAACTACTCCAAGGGAAAGTAGATACATACAATATAAGCACATTCTCAGATCTACAAGACAAAAAATTCACTACGGAGAAATGTGGAGCAATATTATTTCTCCTAGACACCCTATTTCACAAACAAACACATTGTCAAACACATCTTCCATTACCACACAATCCAAAACCTAAAACTATGGATATAAAACCTCTGAACACTTATGATCAAGAATTCCAAAATGCACAAGCATATCTTCAACCATGAAGAAATGCAGAGAAAAACAATGAACACACCTCTATCACTATGTACACTCTTTTATTCATTTTTTCTCAAAAGTACCTGGAAACCAAGTGAACCAGCTACAACTACAACACTTACTCATCACATACATCAATGAAAATAGTAATGTCAACACCACAACATAATGCAACACTCCAATAACTCCATATATATCTACATACAAGGGGTTGCCATCAATATGGCATCAAAACCACAACATATCCAATGTTACCAACCAAGTTCAACAATATTCCCAACTATAGTCAATATTACAACAAACTCTACAACTATATTGGAGGTTGAAAACAATGACAACACCAACAACATCAAATTTTCAACAATCTCCCCCTTTGTGATTGATGACAACACTAAATCTTTGAAAAACCATCAACAACAAAAGCAACTTTGCATCAAGCAACATTCTAGCAACACCAACTCTCTTTTGTTCCACAAACTTGTTCTCCCCCTTTTTAGAACATATTTATGCACCAATTCTCTCCCTGTGTTTCCTTTGTTTTTCAAACAATACTCTCTCCCCCTTTGACATCAATGACAAAGGGCCATAAAATTATCCAACTCTCACTGCTCTTTCACTCTTCTGTATTGAACTCTTTTCCTCTCCCCCTTTGACAATATTCAAAAGACAACATCTACACTTTTCACACATCATCTGCACTACTTTGGACAACACTTGCAACACTAGCAAGCAACTGCTTTCTCTCCATTTCTCTTATTTTTTTCCACTCTCCTCCTTAGGGGCACAAAATATGCTCCATCTGACTTCACCAAACAACAATACCACTACCTAATCCCCTTGAGAGGTAGCCTCCAACATCAGTCTATAACAAAGAGTGAACCTTGATTACTCCATCGAATTGATGCACACATTTATACATCTTAATTGAAAGGAGAGGCAATGACCCCCCAACTTCTACCAAAGATGCTCAAAAGTATCTTTTTGAAGAGTCTTGTGAAAATATCTACAACCTGATGTTTCATAGGCACATACTCCAACTTCACCTTATTTTTTGTGTAACATGCCCATTTTTCTACTAAGTAAATTTATAAATTCTACCCACAAGTGAATAGTTTACGCATCTTACATTATGCAATAAAATAATTATTTTCTTTTCAATAATGAATGCTCCATTTGAAACCTAACCTTTCCAAAATTTTCTAGTGCATAATCAAAAAGTCTTTTCAATAATATAAGTATGATTTCACTTTACATAAATATATTCAAGATAATATTTCACATTTACAATTTCCATATAGATAGACACATGAATACATACATAGGTACAACAAGCTCACACGAACTAGAAATACCAATGGTCCAAAATACCATTCTTCCAAATCTTGGCTGCCAACTGCATGAGGAGAAGTATCACTCAAATGCTTTTCCACCAACCATGGACTTATTGCAGTCCTCCTCACATCTACCAAACTTAGGAAGATGGTCTTCCCTTCGACGAAGAGATTGGTTTAGTAACCTCATCCTTCATATAGCCTTTCTTCAGCAGAGTGATGTGTCCTAGATCTCTAGAGCTTACCATAAAGTCTACTTCTATATCTATGATATTCCCAGCCTAGTATGTACTTGGATCACATTGGATTGATAGTGTAGATAGTGGCTACCTACATTACTTTGGCCAAAGATTCATCATCCAACACTTCGAGTGAGGGTCATCTATATTCACCACAATAATTGGTTTATTTGCATTTGACCATTAGTATTCTATTCTAGGTTATTCCCTTTCTTTTGGATTATCCTAACACTAGTAATAACCTACCCATTAACTCACATTAACCTGGAATTGTTACTAAGTATCTCAAAACAACTCTATCTTAAGCTACTCACCTAGAGTGTTGTAATACTACATATAGTACTAACATTCTACATAAAGTATAAATAGTATACAATCATATAAAACCCAATATAATATAAATATGTGTATACGTATTAACCTAAAAAAATGGTTTCCCAATACAAGAAACAATCAAGAAACATTCGAGATACATGAAGGAATCATAACGCACATAAAATACAATCAAGTTTGAAACATGAAAACATAAATAACAATATTTCTAGCATAATAGCAAAGGAGTAGAAATCATCATGCCTATTGAAAGCTCCAACTGATTATTCCTCTCTCCTAGCTTAATGGCTCAAGCTTTCTTGCAACTTCCTCCAAGAGAAACCCAAATCCCACTACTAGCTTCTCACCAACTCTATCAACAATACTAATGCAAAACAACTAAACAATTATGTAACTCCCAAGTTCTCAATACAATAGAACTACAATAAAGTAATTAGATTGAAAAGTGTAGCAATTAGTAAAATGATCACCTCTATTTATACTAATTGTGAGCAACCAAAGGCTACAAACAAGTTAATATTTTTCCCACCTTTCTATCCTCATGCAATGACTCTTTAAAATAACTTACAAGTTTGTAACACACAACAGTTCACACCTTTCAAATGGCTGAGTTGACTTGTTACAAGGGACAAAAAGACTCTTTTACCGTGTCAAATAAAAAACAAGCTCAAAAGAAAGTTTCCTAAATTGAATTCCTTCTCATATTGCTGCCAAGTTTACTTTTTACTGAGTCTCAAGGCTAAGATATTGCATTATCAGACTTATGCACACTATACAAACTTCTTATGCATTATGTTCACTTCTATATTTGTGCCATATTTCATAAGTTCACCCCATGAGAATAGCGTGCCTGTTTGACTACTTTTGTGTATGTTTAAAACTGTATTTACTTTCTATTGCAATGTTTACACAACAATATTTATTCCTACTTGCTTCATAACTTGTTGACTTGATCTTTTGTTGCTATGCATAGGTTTACTATGCAACGCATACCATGGCTGCACCATATATATGTGCATACATCTTATTTAAGCGTTAAACTAATATTTACTAACAACGCTTTATATTATGCTTTATGAATATCTCAAATGATTTCCACTTATATATTATATATATAATATATTTATGCATGTATATATACTTTAATATATATATATACTCATTTTACAAGGTTATCAATTACAATAATTGTCGATTATCAAACATATATAGATACATATAAGATAATATTACGTAAATATTATAATTATATATAAATATATATGAAGTTAAATGATTTATTCATATATATGAATATATATATTATATATACATATATACATAATATAATTTTAATACTTTTATAAAAACACACTCTCATATCCATCAATTGACATATATACATGAAGTATATATATACATATATATGTCACCTTAGTCCAATTGATATTACCACGCATATGGGTAATCCGCCCACGAGTAGGTATAGGTACATCTACCTATGTATACTCATGTACATATTTACTCACATGTATGAGTTTATCGTAGACACATACATATATACATTTTATGCATATATATCATCAACATAACAATAAACACACAAGGAAGGAATTCCACTCAACATCAAGATTTAATTGCACTCCTCAATCCAAACATTCATAGAACAAGATCAAAAATCAATCTAGACATTCACAACTAAATTGGAGATCACTTACCCATTACTTGAATTGACTTGACTCAACTAAGACCAACTAGGGCATGAGTGTGTGAATTCTCAATAAGGCTGAATTAAAGGTTACTAAACCAAGTTCTTCTCCTAAGTGATACTTCCCCTCTCTTTTGGAGGTTTGAACTTGTTCTTGCATCCAACTTAGTACATCATAATAGTAGTTAACCAAATCAAATACATTCATATGCATCACATATATTTCATATACATGATCATTATAAAAATTAAATTAAACCAATAATTCATTCATCATATTTTCATCAGGATTCATTAATAAAACACAATCACACAAATTAAAGCAATTTATAAAACAAGGTAATAGTAAATAGGTAATAACACACATGGTGTAACATATTTCCCCCCTTGTGAATCATTGTCCCTGATGATTTTTAAGGTATCAAATATGATCATAACATAAATCACAACATCACAAAAGACAACAACATAAAACATCATTGTTTTCAAGTGTTTTTAAAATCTAGCAAGATTTGTGGAAACATTTCCTTTATTTTAGCATAGTCTTCCCATATGGCTGAATCTTCTGCATACTGATCCCACCAAACCTTGCATTGTAGGACCTCTCTATTACACAAGTGGAGCTTACATGTTTTGAGCACCTTGAGAGGCTTGATTGTTACCACCCCTGGGTCATATACCTATAAATAATTCCAATCAATAATATGGTTATTGCTTGGTATATACTTCTTAAGATATGATACATGAAAGATGTTATGCATTCTGACAAGAGCTGGTAGTAAGAAAATCTTATACACAACATGGTTGATTTCCTCAAAAACCTCAAAAGGACCTACATAGCATGGAGCTAGTTTGGATGACTCTCCAAACTTGATAGAACTCTTGTGAGGTTCAACTCTCAACAAAAACTTATCCCTTATTGTGAAATTCTTAGGTACTCATTTAGAATCAATGTAACTTTTTTGCCTATCATTAGCTTCTGCTAACCTCTATTTGATAATTCCAACTTGTTCCTTCATTTCCAATTCCATCTCTGACCCAAGGCTTATCTTATATTCTAGCTTATAGGAGTTCAACACTTCCTGCCATATAATGCTTCAAACAAAGCCATCTTGATTGCAGAATGAGAGGAGTTATTATATGCAAACTCTACTAATGGTAGGTAATCCTCCCATTGTATTGCTGATCCATGCAATAAATCCTTAGTAGGTTTTCTAATACTTGGTTCACCCTTTCGGTTTGTCCATCCATTTCCAGATGATAAGAAAAAAATATGTTCAGTTGAGTTCCAAGTGAAGAAAATAGGGTTTTCCAAAACCTAGATGTCACATGAGAATCCCTATCAAAAATGATATTTTCAAGAATTCCATGCAATCTATATATCTCTTGAATAAAATTTCATTCTATTATAGGAGATCCATCGGTCAGATTCCTTGGTATGAAGTGAGCTACCTTTGTAAGCTTGTCAAGTACTACTAGAATGTCATTGTGCTTGTTCCTTGACATCGAGAGACCTTACACAAAATCCATACTAATAAATTTCCACTTGCTTTTCGGAACTTCATGTGGATACAAAAGACCTATAGGATGGTGATGCTCTGTCTTCACTCTTTGGCACTCCAAACAACTAGCTATAAATCTTGTTGCATTCCCTTTCATACCTTTCCAAAAGTATAATGGATTTACATCGACCAACATCTTGGTTACACCGTGATGTCCTGAATATGGTGCATTATGAACTTCTTTCCATAGCATGCTCCTTAATTCCCTACTTTTAGGTACATAAATCATTCCCTTAAATCTCAATAAACCATTAGGTTCAAACTGATATTCTTCATACCTTTGATCTTGCAGATTGTCCGAGAGTGCTCGCTTCACTTGTTCATAGAACTCATCACCCTTAGATTCTCACAACACTTGACCCTTGAATCCAGTATGGATTGATATCATCGAGAGATATGCCTTCTATGACTTAGGGTGTTGACAACTCGAATTTCCTTCCCCTTGATATAGCTGATGTTCAAATCATAATCAGATATCAACTCCAACCATTTCCTTTGTCATGCATTCAGATTAGGTTGAGTAAACAAATACTTTATACCATGATGATCAATCTTCAGTTCAAATGGTTTTCCCAACAGATAATGTTTCCACATCTATAATGCATGGAAAAATTTTGCTAACTCTAAATCATGCAAACCATAATTTTTTTCATAGGGCTTTAGCTTCCTAGATTCATAAGCTATGACTCACCCTTCTTGCATCAATACTTCACCCAACCGTTCTCTTGATGCATTCATAATAAATACAAAGTCACCATTTGGATCTAGTACCTTTGATATAGGTGTCGTGGTCAACCTTTCTTTGATTTGGTCAAATGTCGCTTGACATTTCTTAGACCACTCAAACTTCTTTCCCTTCCTTTGCAATGATGTGATGGGAAAAACTATTCTTGAAAAGTTTGCAACAAACTTACGGTAATACCTAGAACCAAACCCTTAAATATTCTAACTTCTAGCACATTCTTGGGCACCATCCACTCTAACATTGCTTTTATCTTTGTTGGATCAACCCTAATACCATCAGCCAAAATTATGTGACCCAAATACTGCACTTCCTTCTAGAAGAAGGTGCACTTCGAGAGTTTTATGTATAGTTGATGCTCTCTCAATCGTTGGAGAACAATCTCTAGATGCTTGATATGTTACTCTTCATTATTGGAGTAGATTAAGATGCCATTCAAGAAGACCAACACAAATCCATTCAAACAATCCATAAATACATTGTTCATTAGGTTTATGAATTTTGTTGGTGCATTTGTTAGCCCAAATAGTACAACTGTGAAATTGTGATGACTGTATCTAGTCCTGAAAGTTGTTTTGAAAATTTCTTCATCCTTAATTCTTAGTTGATGATATTCTAAACGTAGATCAATCTTCGAAAACACTATCGCTCCTCACATCTGATCAAAGAGATCATTGATACATGGCAACAAATAATTATTCTTTATTGTTGCTTTATTAAGCAACCGATAATCAATACATAAGCATAGTGTACCATCCTTCTTCTTTAAAAAGATCACTGGCACTCCCTAAGGTGAAACATTGGGTCTTATTAATCCTTTAGACAAAAAATATTCTAGTTGTGTATTGAACTCCATTTTAGTTATGGTCATCCTATAAGGTACTTCTGATATAGGTTTCAACGCTAGTACTATGTCGATGGAGAAATCAAATATCCTCTCAGGAGGTAATCCAAGTAACTCAAGTGGAAATACATTCACAAATTTATGTAAAATAGGGTATTTTTGTATATCCCTTTTTCCCAAATTCCAATACTTCACCCTCTTCAACATCTTGGGAGTCTTGAGGTCCATAATACAATACATCATCTTGAGAAATGAATTCCTTGCATTCCTCACTTTTATTGCAAAGAGTTGACAAAATTCCTTCTTTTCTCTATGCATCTGTACAACATATATCTATCATAACTTAACTTCTCTAGGAATTCCTTGTAATGAAACCTAGTTACCTAGATCATCTAAGCATTCAACTATTTTCGCATGACAATATATATTGGACCTATGTTTCCATTGCCAATTCATCCCTAAGATAACATCATAAGATCCCAAGGGAGCTACATATATATTCACTTTCAAGAGAAACTCGAAAGTTCAACCCTTGCTTTGAATAGATATAGGAGAAATAATTTTTTTGTGGCACCAGTATCTATTAACATTGAAATGGGGAATTACAGAAAAAGTACCTGATACTTCCATTATTGTAATCTGGTACTCCACTTGTCAATCATCTATTGCAACATGAATCTTCTTTTGATATGCAACTCTTTAAGGTCGAAGAGAGTTATGATGTGGTTGCAACCCTAATGGTTTTCTTGGATAATTACTTGCAAAATGATCCCCACCACATGCATAACACCCTTTCATTAGTCCCCTCCTTTTCACAGATCTTCTGGAATTACTTTCATTTCCACCAACATTGTTATTAAAGTTGTTGAAATTGTTATTGTTTCCCCTTTGATCTTTCCTTGGTTCATTCAAATTATTTTGGGATCCCCTGTCCCCTTGCTTTTGAAAACTTTTCCCTTCACTAGGATTCCTTGGGGCTTGATTGGTTTGTGTCCAACCCAACTTATTTTTATTTCTCTCTTGGTAGTTCAAGATAGACTTAAGCCTTTTTTCTTGCTTAATTGCCTTCCCCTACACCACATCCATGTTAGCTAGACCATGCATTTATACCTCACCACCTATTTTTACATTAAGACCCGTGATAAACTTCCTTAAATTAAATCATTCGTCCTTCTCGTACATAGATACATACTTCAGGAATCAACTGAACTTCTCCCAATACTCATTCACTGAGGATTCACCTTGCCTCAGGTTCTAGAAGGCAATGAGATTTTGGTCATAGAAGAGTTGGGGCAACCATCGCTTTCAAAAAGTATCTCTAAATTTTCTCTAAGTGAGACTTAAGGAACTAAGACCAAGCTCCATTTTATTATTCATCCACCAATTGGATGCTTCACCAACCAACTGAAATGCTCCCCAAACGAATTTAGTGACATCAAAGTAATTTTTTATTTTGAAATGCTTCTCCATCTCTATAAGCCATGATTCTACCGCATCACCAGTAGTACTACCTTCAAATATTGGTAGTGTGTTTTTTATCATGTCTCGGGATAACTCACTTTCCAAATGCTTCCTTTTGGCTCCCCCAGACTGAGATTGTGACTTATCATTCTCATGATCACTAGATTGAGTGTGATTGTGGGAATTATCCACATCTTCTTCATTGTTGGGAACTTCTTCTTCATTATTTGGGACTTCTTGTTCCTCTCTTTCCTTTCCCCTAACTTCTTGTTCAAGGTTTCCTATTCTTTCTCTAGTCTCATCGATGATAGCCAAAATGTGATCCAAATTAGCTTTAGCATTCTCAACACCATGACCTACTTCTTGACTTCCCCCATAATTATTTCTTGTCCTAACCATATTTTACCAAGAACGATTATACATGGAGGTTTCATTTAAATTAGATCTATAAATGTTTTCTCAATGTTAACAACATTCAAGGATCTATCATTCACATAAGAAATTCTATAAAAGAACTTATTCACAATTTTTTTTAAACATATTTTTCATTATAATAAAAAAGGATTTTCAATTTCCTTGAGTTTACATAGAATGACTATTTAGATAGTCTAAGCATGAGTATCCCTCAAATTCACTTTCTGATACATAAATTCATGGGGTGTAAACCTCATATTTTTTCTCATATACATCATTGAAAGGGAAATAACCTTTTGATCTATCCTCAAAAACATAGTTTTGAGCTACATAACCCTCTGATTCACCACTTGTGGCTATTACAATAACTTTTGCTAAGGGAAGAACTCGAGGATCCCTAAATATCATGACTGGACTAACACTACATTCTGAGGGCATATCCCTAAAAAGTGATAAAGATTCTGACTTGGCCAAGGAGACAAAAGGTAAGAAGTTGAAGTTGGCAGCCTCTTCCATCCTTCCCTTCTCTTGACTGATTCATGAAAGGGCAAGACTGAAAGTCTCAATATCACTCAACCATATGGCATTGTCATAATTATTTCCCTTGACAATGGCTCAAACAAGGGCTTCTCTTTCCATCTTGGCCCATAGGTAGTTCTCATTTCCGATTATTGACTTCCTTACAGTAATCTTGAGACGTACCATCGTGACACAAGAATTTACAAACATTAGACTCATAAGTTTTGGATTGGAAACATAGCAATCACAATGGTTCTAGAGCTGAACCTGGTAGCTTTGATACTATGTGTAACATGACCATTGATCTACTCATTAATTTTATTTTTTACCCACAAGTGAATAGTTTACACCTCTAACATTATAAGAAATAAAAAAATTGTTTTATTTTCAATAATAAATGCACCATTTGAGACTTAACCTTTCCAAACTTTTCCATTGCATAATCATAGAATCTTTTCAATAATCTAAGTATGATTTATCTTTACATAAATATATTCAAAATAACAATTTACATTTACAACTTACATATAGATGGACACATGAATACATACATAGCTTCAACAAGCTCACACAAACTAGAAATGCCAATGGTCTAGAATGTCCTTCTCCCAAATCTTGGCCACCAACTGCATGAGGAGAAGCATCACTCAAACGCTTTTCTGCCAACCATGGACTTACTACGATCCCCCAAACATCTACCAAACCCGGTAAAATGACCCTCCCTTTAATGAAGAAATTGGTTTGGTAACCTCATCCTTCATATAGTCTTTCTTAAGAAAAGTGATGTGTCCTACATATATAGAGCTTAACATAAAGTTCACTTCTATATCTATGATATTCCCATCCTAGTAGTACTTGGATCATAGTGAATTGACAGTGTGGATAGTGGCTAACTACACTACTTTGGACAAAGGTTCATCACACAATACTTCAAGTGAGGGTCATCTATATTCACCACAAGAATTGCTTTATTTGTATTTGACCATTAGTATTCTATTCTAGGTTATTCCCTTTCCTTTGGATTATCCTAACCCAAGGAATAACCTTCCCATTAACTCACATTAAACTGACATTGTTACTAAGTGTCTCAAAAAAACTCTATCTTGTGCTACACACTTAGAGTGTTGTCATACTATGTATAGTACTAGAATTCTATCTAAAGTAAAACTAGTATAAAATCATATAGAACCCAATATAGTATAAATATCTATATACATATAAACCCAAAATAATGGTTTCCCAATACAAGAAACAATAAAAAACATTTAAAAGACATGTAAGCATCATAACACACATAAAATACAATCTTTCCAAACATGGAAACATAAATAACAATCTTTCCAACATAATAACAAAGGAGTAGAAATCACCATGCCTATTTAAAGCTCCAACCGATTATTCCTCTCTTCTAGCTTAATGGCTCAAGCCTGCTTGCAACTTTCTCCAAGAGCAACCCAAATCCCACTAATAGCTTCTCACCAACTCTATCAACAATACTTTAATGTAAAACAACTAAACAACTAAACAACTCTCAAGCTCTCAATACAACAAAATAATAATAAGGTAATCATATTGAAAAGTGTAGCAATTTGTAGAATGGACACCTCTATTTATACTAAATTGTGAGAAACCAAAGGCTACAAAAAATTTAATATTTTTTCCACCTTTCTATACTCATGCAAGGAATCATCAAGATAACTTATAGGTTTGCAATACATAACAGTTCTCACCTTTCAAATGGCTAAGTTGACTTGTTACAAGGGACAACAAGACTCTTTTACTAAGTCAAATGAATAGCAAGATCAAAAGCAAGTTTCCTAAACCGAATTCCTTCTCATATTGTTGCCAAGTTTACTTTTGACTGAGTCTCAAGGCTAAGATATTGCATTATCAGACTTGTGCATAGTGTAGAGAGTTCTAATGCATTTTGTTCACTTCTATATTAGTGCCACATTTCATAGGTTTGTGGCCCACGAAAATAGTGTGAGATTGAATACTTTTGCGTTTGTTTAAAACTATATTTACTTTCTATTGCAATGTTTACATAGTAGTATTTATTCCTACACACCTCATAACTTGTTGACTTGGTCTTTTGTTGCTATGCACAAGTTTACTGTGCAATGCATACTGTGGCTACACCATATATATGTGCCTACATCTTATTTAAGTGTTTCATTAATATTATTAATGATGCTTTATATTGTGCTTTATGAATATCTCAAATGATTTCCATTGATATATATGCATATATATATATATATCCTTTGAAATATATACATACATCTTAATATATACTCATTTTACAAGGTTATCAATTACATTAATTGATGATTATAAAACATATATAAATACATATAGGATAAGATTATGTATATATAGCTATATATATAAATATATATTAATATATATGAAGCTAAATTATTTATTCATATATATTAATATATTATATGTATACACACACACATATATATATATACATAATATCATTTTAATACTTTTATAAGAAACACTCATACTCTCATATCCATTGATCAACATATATACATGAAGTGTATATATACATATATATGTCACCTTATTCCAATCGATATTCCCATGCATATGGGTAATCTATCCACGAGCATGTGTAGGTACATGTACCTACTTATACTCATGTACGGATTCAATCACATGTATGAGTTTATCGTGTACACGTAGACACGTACATATATATACATTTTATCCATATATCTCATCAACATAACAATAAACACACAAGGAAGGACTTCCACTCGACATCAATCTACTTAATCGCATTCCTCAATCCAAACATTCATAGAACAATATTTCAAATCAATCTAAACATTCACAAATAAACTAAAGATCACTTACCCATTACCCGAACTGACTTGACTCAACTAAGACCAACTAGGGTGTGAGTGTGTGAATGCTCAATAAGGCTAAATTAAAGGTTACCAGACCAATTTCTTCTCCTAAGTGATACTTCCCCTCTCTTTCAAAGGTTTGAACTTGTTCCTGCATCCAACTTAGCACATCATAACAATAGTTAGTCAAATCAAATGCATTCATATGCATCACATATATTTCATATACAGGATCATTATGAAAATTAAATTAAACCAAGCATTCATTCATCATATTTCTATCAAGATTCATATATAAAACACATTCACATAAATTTAAGCAATTTATCAAACAAGGTAATAGTAAATAGGTAATAACACATGAGGTGTAACATTTTGAAACTTTATCTCTTAAGAAGTGATATTAGATTGAGATATGTTTTGTTCTTTAATGCATTGTTAGTTTCTTTGAAATATTGATTGAACTTGAATTATCACATAAGATAATAATAGGTTCATCAAATAAAACTTTGATATCCTTCAATGTATGCTTCATCCACAAAACCTATGTATAACATGATACTGTTGCAATATACTTTACTTCTATAGTAGATGATGATACCGAGTCTTTCTTCTTACTCAAACAAGAAACCAACCTTCTTCTAAGAAAGAAAGCACCACCGCTTGTACTTATTCTATCATTAGTACATCCAACCCAAACTATATCTATATGCATTCAAGGAAAATCGGTATCACAAACCATAGTCTGGAGTTCCCTTCAAGTATCTAAATATCCTCTTCACTACTACAACATGAGATTCTCTAGGATCTTCTTAAAATATAGCCACAAAATAGACTGAATGCAAAATATATGATTTGGTAGCAGTTGGGTATAATAGTCCTTGAATCATCAATCTATAATTACTCTGACCTGTCTTAGGAGATTCATCATTCTTGCTCAACTTAAAACTAGTAACCATGAGAGTACATATTGATTTAGAATCCTCCATTCCAAACTTCTTCAACATTTCTTTAACTTACTTTGAATTTTAAATGAAAATACCTTTCTCTAATTGATTGATCTATAGCCCAACGAATAAATTCATCTCCCCACACAATGACATATCAAACTCTTTCTGCATCTCCTCTGGAAACCTCTTGCAAATTCCTTCATTTCCTTCAATAATTATATCATCAACATATACTACCAAAATCAAAATTTGACCTCCTTCAAATTTGAAATAAAAATTGCTATTTTTAGTACCTTTTTTGAATCCTTTCTGCAACAGATACTTATCTAAACTTGCATACCAAGCTCTGGGAGTTTATTTGAGTCCATACAACACTTTCTTCAATTTGTAGACCATCTAAGCATCATCTAATAACTAAACTACTTGTGGCTGTTCAATGTATACCTCTTCTTCCAGCTCACCATTCAAGAATACATACTTCACATCCATCTTATAAATGTTGAAATATTTATGTGGCGCAAAGGCCAAAAATATTATAATATCTTTCATCCTTACCACCAGAGAAAATGTCTCCTCAAAATATTTTCCTTCTACTTGTGAGTAGACCTTACACACAATTCTAGCCTTATTTTTGACAACTTTTCCATCCTCATTCAATTTATTTTTGAAAACTTGTTTTGTTCTTGTCATATTTTTGTTTTATGGTCTTAGGACCAATTCCTAGGTTAGATTATTCTCAATCTACTCTAACTCTTCTTTCATAGATTTGATCCAATTCTCATATTTGTATGCCCCAATTACTATTTTAGGTTCTATCTTAGAAAGTAAGCAAAATTTTACATGTTCTTCTATCATAGAAGCTTCTTGAATTGTCTTGTTCTTCATTTTTGAACCACCGAAAATGAACTAGGGAAAGAGGATTCCCCAATAGGCTCCTAGGGTTTTTCACCTAGAAGCTTGGTTGAGGAATGAATCTATTTCACACTAATGTATTCTTGGTTAGTTCATTAAAAGGGGGATTAGGTGTTGATGAGGGTACGAATGTGTCTAATTATGATGTCTAAATGCAGTAAACTGAAAATAAGATGATTTATTAATGCTAAACTATTGAAATGTAAAGTGTTGGAAAACACACAATGATATGTAAAATGACCTAAAAACATAAACAAACTATTAAAAAAATGAATAGAAATGAAAAGGTGCACCTAGAGGATAAAAAGGGATGGCTTGAAGGTATAGAATCTTGGAAAATTTGATGCAGAAGCTGAGAGGGACACTTACGCCATTCTGGGCGACTTGGTCCTTTTTTTGTGAAAATCTACCAGAACCCATTTGAACCAAAAGGGTACTCAAATCTACTAAAAACCAATAAATGCATGTATGGTGGGACTAGTTCACCACTGATGGCTAACTAGTCCCTATCAGCATTTTGGGAAATCTGAAAGTGGAATATGGAGGTCTCAATCTACACTTTTTGCTTCTCAAAGTACCTGGATCTAAAACTTTGATTCTTGACCTGTAAGAGACTTTTAAGGGATGTTTTTCCCTATCAAAAAAATATATGTATTCAAAAATATTTCAATCCACTCTTCAATGGTTTCCAAGCTTCCAAGATACCTAAATCTGCAAACACACAAGGAGAGAAGGAGAAAATATTGATTGTTAGGGATTGAGGGTTTGCCTTGGTCAAACCCCTTTTGAGTAATTAAACTAAATGAAGATGTAAATGTAATGAAGCATGAAAAAATGGAGTTTACCTTGCCATGATGATTGATCTTGAGTTGTTGTAGCAATCAACCCTTGAATGCTTTAACAAGATGTGTTGATGACTTAGAATGTAGAAACCCTATCTTGCTTGAGAAGAGTGGTGGATGAGAGGTGTGTGAAAGAACTAGTTAGGGTTTAGAATGAATGAAATACAATTAAAAAGATGAGAAAAACCCTTATTTATACAATTTGTGCCTTAATTTCCTGAAAATAACACCATACAGGCCGACCTTAGGGTTTTGGAGACAAAATATTGAAAGAAATTTAAGTTTATTTTAATTTTTAAGCCACATGGGACTAGGTTTCCCAAGGTGAAGACGTAGTCCACCTGGGCATTTTTAAGTGTTTGTTGGGGATTAAATTGTGGTTATTGATTTTTGTCAGGATTGTCTCACAAAACACACTTAATTTGGGCCTATAAGTACATTAAGGGGTCATTATGCCATAAGAAAGGGTTAATTTAGTGATGACAAGCCTAGGAAAGTAATTTTTTTTACAACACCTGACACAAGGCTGGGAAAGGGGTAAAAAGAGGTCCAAAATTTATAAGCAGGGGTCCAAATGAGCGAAAAGTTTCAAAGTCTACACTTTTTGGCAACACATTTAGCCCCCACTTTAGTGAGAGGATGAACTTGCTTCAAATTCACACTAAAGTAGCCCAATGAAAATGGTGAAGACTAGTAAAGAATGAAGAAGGCGGTCAAGATCGCAAGATTCAAGATTCTAAGTCAAGTCGACATTAGTGCAAGAAGACACATTCAAGGGTGAATGATTTGCAACAAAATGAGATACATGATCATGCAATGACAAGAACTAGAAGGGAGAAAATAATGAAAGGAAAAAGGTTGGATCAAGCTTTGATTGTTTGTCCAAAAAGATGATGTGCACTCACTCTGGGGTGACAATACTTTTGGTTGTCCACTGGGTGAGAAGGCCCAAAAGGTGGGAAATGCAGGTGGCTATGGGGAATGTCATGCCATTGGTTGGTATACCCGCTCAAACGATATCAAAGTTATATCTCCTGATAAGTTTGATAAGGGGCCACTAAAGAAAATGATTTTTGAAATGATGGTGTAAGGAATGTTCAAAGGGATTTTGCTTAGTTCGTGCAATGTCTCATCTTAAGGAACATCAGGAATAATGTGTTCAAGAGAGGAAAAGGGTAAATGGTCTCATCTTGTATCCAAGAGAGGAAAAATGCAGATGTCTTAACCTGAGCAACATTGTACCTAATGTTTCCAAGAGAGGAGATCACAAGAAAGAGATAATTATGCATTGAAATGTGAGTGGTATTGTATGCCCCCACTTTAAAAATGGTTTCTAACACCATTTTTGTGAGAAATTGCTTTAAATTAGAAGAAGAGGAAGAGGAGGGTATGAGAGCTTGTTCAAAAATCCCTATGCCAAGTCACATGTTTCTGATAAGCTACGTCATGAAGGGGAGAGTATGTCAAATGTGAGTCAACTTAAGACATGTTGTCTAGATCCTAAGATTGCTCTTATATTATCATGAAATTTTAACAACTAGCTAAAAGAGACAATGACACGTGACATACGAGGGAAAAGGCTAACTAACCCTTTTCCCCCACTTAGTGCAAGACAAGAGTGAGCCAAAAAGATTGAGGGAAGAGGTGCAAGGTTGAGTGAAAATCAGTATCAATTAGAGGAAGGAGGTGCCCCCATATGAGGGAGAGAACCAAATTCCTTAAGATGTTAGATTTTGGTACTCAAGGCCTTACACTTATTAGTGGAATGACCATGAACCTAGTGGTAAGCACAAAATGAATGCTTGTTGGAACATTTCTTTCGAGTTTTAGGAGGAAGGGAGATCGAGTGATCTTGGAGGAGTCTCAACAAGATACCCTCTTGATCAAGGGGAGAAGGTTTTCCTTTGGTTTACAACAAGAAGGTGGATTTCTTAGTATAGGATGTCATACCTATGCAAGGCACTATAGATTGTGATATTTTTTACACTTCTTTGGAATGTGTAAAATCTAAATTAGTAGTGGGTTGTGAGATGACATTTCCATTAAGCAAAGAGTCCTTTGTTGGTTGCAAAGGATCACTTTCTAAGGTTGGTTTAGAAGGATGGTTTGAGATAGTATTGGTGTTGATGTTGGAGGAAGGTTGGATGACTTCGATGAAAGGAAAAAATCTAAGACCATGACTAGTTGTTTGCGAGGGAGGCTCGATAGGGTTGCAGATACCTTGTTCGTTGGCATCACATCCTTTTCCACTATAGCCAAGTTGTTTCACGAGCTCATAACCTTTTCCATAGATATTTTTCAATGATTTTGGATTGGGTGAGGATTTGTTTTTATATTTTGTGTCTAAAGTAGATGAGGTGGATGCTTTCAAAGGATTGGCCAAGTCTTGTGTTGACAAGACTGTGTTTCCCTTTTTAGAGTCTTTGGTTGTGATCTTGGTTTCTTCTAGTAAAGGAGGGTTGAATTCTAAGGAACCCCAATCATCATCTAAGGGTGTTGGTTGGACAAGTTCCACTTGTTTGGTGGGTGTCGAAGTGGTGAAGGGTTTTGATTTGTTTTAATCAAGTTGTAGGACACTGAATGGCTCAGGATCAGTGTTGAGTGTGTACACTTTGGTGTTGTAGATATACTTCATCTTATGATGAAAAGTGGAAGGCACTCCATTCATGGCATGAATCCATGACCTACCTAAAATGAGATTATATGAAACATCATTGGGCATAACATGGATAGGTGTGTCTAATATCGCCATTCCAACTATAAGAGGCAAAGAGATCACACCAACTGGTTTTTTTAATACATTGTCAAATCCACTGAGAGATAAGGAGGTAGGTTGAATGATTTATTTATCAATATGGATCCTATCCAAGAGATGGACACTACACACATTTACAATGGAGACATTATCAACAAGGGTTCGCTTGATCTCGATGCATTTGTATTGAGATATGATCACAAGAGCTTCAACTTATTTTTGCACTGCCAAAGGAGGAAGCTCACTTTGGTGGAAAACAATGTCAACATTCAGGCCTTGACTCATAGATGAAATGTCATTTGTTTGTGCATTACAAGGGATAGGAATTTTTTGTAAGGCTTTCTGCATCATGTCGTGATAGTGAAGGGAGACTTGAATAAGGTCCCATAAAGATATCTTAGCGGGAGTATTCCTTAGTTTGTCAACAAGGTCATACTCCCTAATGAGTGAATTCAAGCGAGGGGTAGTAGGTAAGATAGGAGGGGATGAAGGTAAGGATGTTGAGTTTGGTTGGGGTGGGCATGGTTTTTTCTTGTGTAATGTGTGTGAGCAATGGTACGATGACTCGGTTGTTGCGACACATTATCCTGAGGTGGGTAGAGGACAAATTCAAGTTTAAGTTTATTTGAAGGTGGGTAAAGGATGTGGAGGTTGAATAATATTAACGTCCCCTTGGGAAGGAGATTCAATGTTATCCTTGTCTTGCATCATGATATCCTCCCTAGAAGGAGAGATTTTAGGAGAACTACAAGCCACATGTTCTTGACATTCCATGGTTGGTTCTTCTAAAATAACTTCGTCACTAGTAGGGGAATGATAAATGATGGGAGTATCACGGGTGGGACGATGAGGAGAGGGATCTATTTGATTTTCTTGTTGGTCTAAGGTCTCCTTCTCTTGTTCCATACAGTCTACCTTAGTAGGAGAGCTTGGAAGAGGTTCATCACATGCTTCATCACAAGGGGAGAGGCATCAAGAGAAGGACCACTATGACTATCAAAGAGATTATCCCAAATGGTAGGAGCATTAGGGAAGGGAGGGTCAAGAGTCTCATGACTTGTAATAGGTATATCTTCTAACAATAACCTATCCTCTTGGCATCAAGGAGGGATATGAGAAGAACAAGTTTGAGGGTCATGGTTATAGAGACTAGGTAAGGGGATGATGTTTTCATCTTCTTGTTGCTTAATTTTTTGTAAAGGGGGATGAGGAGGAGGAAGACAAGAAAGACCATCATTATCTTCAAAGGTTGTGTCTTATTTCACCAAGATACCTTCATCACCAATGGGAGAGATGTCAAGAGAAGAACAATGATGATTATCATGATTATCAATGCTTCCATCCTCTTCTGGAAAAAAATTAGTGGATGAGCTAGAAGAGATGAAGTTATCAAGGGCTTCATCTAACATTTCCAAGTCATCACTACTAAAGGGATTTCTATTTCTAAGTTTGTGAGTAGGTGCATGTGAGGTTGTTAATGTTGTGTTTTTGTTTTCTAAAGAATCAAATTTAAATGATCTAGGAACTAATGCCAAAAATGAAAATAATTGAATGTTATCCACAAGTACCATGAATTCTATGTGAAATGTAATAGAATCTATGAAAAATTAAAATGTGACGTAAAGACAGAGAATAAAATGCAATTTTCAGATGGGAAACAAGGGAATTTTCTGATTACACTATGTAACAATCTAAAAAAGAAATGTAGTATATGAAAAATTGACACTAAGAAATTCATGAAATGAGCTAATTTATGCTAGATTTAATAAAATTCATGCTATACAAACACAACCCATGGTTACAGATAGTTGATGACAAAAAATAGAAGCATAAAAATAGGGTTTTCAACTCTGTAAAGGGCAATTTCAGAGGCGAAAAGGGACTAGGTCGCCCAAGGTGGTGGCCTAGTCCACCTGGTGATTTTTTTGAGATTTTACAGAGTAATTTGATGGATTCAAGTGGTTTATATATTGTGTGATGCAGACCTAACAAGAAATTACAAAATTTTAGAGATGTGTAATGTTCTAAGATGCAAAAATGCAACCTATATGCACTCTCACTAATGCAAAATTTAAACCCTAGAATACAATGTAAATAGTGGTAAATGAAATGCAATGAAAACCTAGGATGATTATGGAACCTAAACTAGAAAAGAATGGTATTCAAGGGTCAGGTTCACCAAAATGAACCACCAAAAATGAACTAGGGAAAGAGGATTCCACAATAGGCTCCTAGGGTTTTTCACCTAGAAGCTTGGTTGAGGAATAACTCTCTTTCACACTAATGTATTCTTGGTGAGATAATTAAAATTTGTATTAGGTGTTGATGGGGGTATGAATATTTCTAAATGCAATAAACTAAAAATAAGATGATTTATCAATGCTAAACTATTGAAATGTAAAGTGTTGGAAAACACACAATGATATGTAAAATGACTTAAAAACATAAACAAACTATTACACAAATGAATAGAAATGTATAGGTGAACTTGGAGGCTAAAAAAGTATGGCATGAAGGTTTTGGATCCCTAAAGGGCTAATTCAAAACCCGAGAGGGACACTTATGCCATTTTGGGCGACCTAGTCCTTTTCCTGTGAAAATATGTCGGAACTCGTTTCAGCCAAAAGGGTACTAAGATCTATAGAAAACCTAGAACTGAATGTATGGCGGGAATAAGTGGCCACTAACAACGACCTAGTTCCTTTCATATTTTCAAGAAATTTGAAAGTGGAATTTGGAGGTCTCAGTCTGCACTTTTTTCCTCTCAAAGTACCTAGATCTTAAACTTTGATTCTTGGCCTACAAGAGACTTTTAAGGGATGTTTTAACCTAGAAAACAAAGATATGTCTTCAAAAATCTTTCAATCCACTCTTTAGTGATTTCCAAGCTTCCAAGATACCTAAATATGCAAACACATAAGGAGAGAAGGAGAAAATGTTGATTGTTAGGGATTGAGGTTTTCCTTGGTCAAACCCCTTTTGAGTAATTAAACCAAATGAAGATGTAAATGTAATGAAGCATGAAACAATGGATTTTACCTTTCCATGATGATTGATCTTGAGTTTTTGCATCAATCAACCCTTGAATGCTTTAACAAGATGTCTTGATGACTTAGAATGTAGAAAACCAGCTTGCTTGAGAAGAGTGGTGGATGAGAGGTGAGTGAATGAATTAGTCAGGGTTTAGAATGAATGGAATAGAATGAAAAAGATGAGAAAAACCCTTATTTAGAAGTTGTACCCTAATTTCTCAAAAATAACACCATACAGGTGACCTTAGGGTTTTGGAGACAAAACCCCGAAAGAAATTTAAGTTTATTTTAATTTTTAAGCCACATGGGACTAGGTCACCCAAGGTGGCGACCTAGTCCACTTGCACATTTTTTAAGTTTTTTTCAGGGATTAACACATGGTTATTGATTTCTGTCGAGACTATCTCACAAAACACACTTAATTCAGGCCTGTAAGTACATTAAGGGGTCATTATGCCATAAGAAAGGGTTAATTTAGTGATGACAAGCTTAGGAAAGTATGAAATGTTTTTACAAAACCTTACATCACCTTGACACAAGGCTAGGAAAGGGGTAAAAAGAGGTCTAAAATCCATAGGCAAGGGTGCAAATGAGCAAAAAGTGTCAAAGTCTACACTTTTTGGCGACACTTTCCACAACTCCATTCTACTGAGGACTTATAGGGGTTGATAAATACCTCTTAATCCCATGATATTCACAAAAACTATAAAATTTATTTTAAGTAAGCTCACCACCTCTATTAAATCTCAAGCACTTGATTTTCATATCCATTTCATTCTCTACCACAAACTTAAATGCTTTAAAATTATCTCGAGCTTTTGATTTTTCTTTGAGAAATGCGACCCAAGTTATTCTAGAATTATCATCAATCAATAACATGAAATACATGTCACCACATGAGCTTCTTATTCTAGTAGGTCCACATAGGACTGTATGCACCAATTCTAAAGGGCGTGTAGTAGAATATTCTTTAGTTTTGAACCTCTTATTTGTTTGCTTTAAAAATTGACATTCCTTGCATGTTTCATTCAGGATTTGCAATCCTTGGTAAATCTCTCACAACATCAATAAAAATAATCTTTACTAGGCTATCAAAATTGATGTGACCCATTCTTCTATGTCATAGCCAACTTTTATTAATTTGAAACATAAAGCACTTTGCACCACTAATTTTGAGTTGTTAGAAATTACCTTTTGTCCTTGTTCCAACAAAAACCGGAGTACCAGAGCTTCCTTTTACAATTTGACAACCATCATCTTGAAACACAAGATTATATCCTCTACTACACATTTCTACTATACTTAGAATATTTTTCCGAAGACCCTTGACATAAAGAACATCATTTGTTTTATGCTTGCCATCAAAATTAATTGAATTTTTTCCACAAATCTTAGCAGATGTATTGTCACTAAACTTAAAAAGACCACCATCATACCTTTCAAGCTTAAAAAACTTACTCTTATCACATGTCATATGGTTTGAGCATCCACTATCAATGATCAAATAATTCATCTCTTCTCTTGCATAAAAATTAGTGTTCATACCTTCAACCTTATGATCTATTTCCAAAACACTTTCCTTCACACATATTCCAAGATTAGTAGAATTAGTTCCAAAATTTAAAGGGATGAACAAGAAACCATCACTATATTCACTGGGATAGTCAAGTTCTTCATCATCATATACACCATTGTCTTTTTCAACATAATAAGTCTTCTTAACAAATTTACCTTTACAATCCTTAGGTTTCTTATTGGTAAGTTTTATTGGAAATTTAGAAGCATAATGACCTATATTTCTACAATTAAAACATTTGAAAGGTAGTTACCTTTATATTTTCCAATGCCCTTTTTCAATCTTCACACAAAATATTTGTCCACCTTATCAAGATCATCCTGATCTAATTTATCATCCTTCTCTACTTTGCAGACTTTAAAGGCATATTCTTTACTTGTAGCATCTTGACCAAACTCTTTCATTTCAAAAGAAGTTAAAGCACCAAATATCTGATCTATAGAATAATTATCTAAATCTGAGCTTCTTCAATAGTAGAAACTTTAGAGCTATAAGATTTAGTAAGAGTTCATAATACTTTTTTCACTACTTCCCTTTCCTCCAACTTTCCACCAAGACCATTGATGACATTGACAACTTCATAAACATTGAGCATGTAGGCAATAATGTCTTCATCTTCAGACATCCTTAGGGTTTCAAATTTGGCTTTTTAGTTCTGCATCTTCACTTGTTTGACCTTGTCATCTCCTTAATGAATACTCTCCAGCTTTGTCCAAACTACTTTAGGAGATTTCAGACTTACCACCTTTCTAAGTTCATAATAAAAAAGACCACTCAAGATATAATTTCTTGTTTTGCCATTGTTTTCATAATCCTTGATCTCATCAACACTTTTTCAACCACTTGCAAGTATAGTATATCCTCTATCAACTAATTTCTAGATTACAAATCGAAGAGAGACTAGAAAGGGCTCCATCCTATTTTTCTAATAAGCATAATTCATTCGATCAAACATAGGATCTTTTGACACCCTTCCTATGCGAAATTTGGATATACCTCAAGTGGTGAAGCGATACCAATTGTTAGAAACACATGAAAATTGAGAGGGGGGTGAATCAATTTTATACTTGAAACATTCAATCCTTCATTATATAACATTCAAACCCTTATCATTATTTAAAACCTTATCATGCATTAGTAGAATGTAAACATATGAAATAGTAATACAAACACATCCAAACACATCAAAACACTAGATTTACAAGGAAAACCAAAGAAAAGAAAAAACATGGTGATGATTAGCTCACATATATATTAATTGCAACACCAAATATAATTATCCTCAATGCCAAGGGCTCACTTCCCAGAAAAATAAGAAAGTCATAGCCAAAAAGGACTCACTATCCAAAAGAAAGAAGAAAAAAGAAAGGGTGGATCACTATTAAATATGAATTTATAATAATGCATCTGACTTATGTTGTAGGTATAATTACATTTAAGCACAAAAAACTCACTCAACATACTAAAATTTAGACAACTTCTTCTTACTGCATCCAAAAGTCAATCATTTAAGCTAGCACTCAGATCACCAAACTTGATCACTTTCACATTTTTTGCATCATTAATTCACACACTGCACTTGATCCACACAACAACACACCTTACTTATATACCATCCATGACCCAAAACAATATCAATTAGGTCAAACTTAATGATATGTATGCACCTCAATTGTGCAACACCAAATAGGTTAGCACCAAACACTTCCACGGTGGAAAGAAGTGAAGGTAGACCATCTAAAGGGTTAAGTAGAACCCAATACAACCAAAACAATTCTCAACACTTCCACAAATAAAAAACATCTTCCGTAATTAGCGCTAGCATGCTAGGTCAATCAAACCTACACTAACACTAACAAGCGACAACATACACATCTATCCAAGTGTGAAAACATCTCAATAACCACACAACAACACTACTTCAACATCTAGGAATATTCCTTAACCACCATAATACTCTACAACGCTTTTGCAACCACCTAAAACAACAAACACCTTCATCCTATGCAACATGATACACTGAAAATTGAACTCAAACACAAGAACTACACATGTGGAGAAACCCAACACAAATTAGTCTAAGGGAAAGTAGATACAAACAAAATAAGCACATTCTTGATCTGCAAGACAAGAAACTTCACTGTGAAGAAATATCATTTCTCCCAGACACCCTATTTCATAGATAGACATACTGTCAAACACATCTTCCTGTTGGAAAGAGACATTGCTATTATCATTTGGTTTTGTCATTAATGGCAACCATAACCAATGAATGGATACACACATCATCATTTAATCATATCGGCAGAAAGATTGAAGACAATCAAGGAAGAACAGAGGATCCGACAATTCAGTGTTCATCGACCTTTATGATGATTTTCTTTTATTATCTTGTGTTGTGCATCTTAGGGAATGTTTTTTGGTATATTATCTCTATTGCTATTGAAGCAAATTGGATCGTATTGATCCATGTGCGAGTTTGAAGATCCGATTGAGTAATTTTCTATTTATCAATGCATAGAATCCAACTTCATGGATTTAACATGTCGCGGATGTTTGGGAAGTAATTATTCAAGTATGTTTGTGTTCAAGCATCTTTGTTTGGGTCCTAGCTAAGTTGTAGCTAACCATGGTGGATACACATTATATATTACTTATGTTTTGAGCCGACAATTGTAAATATTTTTGTGTTCTATTGATGTTGACATAGTGTGATTAAATTATTGATCGCAAATATATATAAGTGATTCATTATATCATTTTGGGATAGCAGGAAGGTGTGTTGATGCAATTGTGAATATCAGAAGAATAAAAGAGTGATTGTGCACAGTTTCACTTGTGCATTAATTATATTTTGATGCGAGTTTGAGAAGAGTAGAGAAAAAGTGCAGAATCAATTAGAAGGATAGAAGATCGACTATTGAGCCTAACCGAAACTCTAATCAAGCATATGTAGATGCTAATATCAAAGTTCAATCTCTTAGATGGATTTAATCTAAAAATTTTGTAAGGCAGTGAGCCTTTCCTTTTGAGCAGTGAACTCTAGGTAGTGTGCGTAAATGCAAGTGCATTCCCCATATTGTAAAATTCATTTGAGTATACTTAGATCATATTGTGGATTGTCCATCCATCGTGGTTTTTCCCTTGATAGAGTTTCCATGTAAAAATCCTTGTTTTATGGTGGTGTTTATTTGCTTCGTGTTTATGCATTATGGTTGAATGTTACTAATGCTTTGAATATAGAGGTTAAAAAAGTAATTTTTTTCACAACACTAATTCAACCCCCCCTCTCAGTGTAGCTTGTTTCCGACAATTGGTATCAGAGCTATTTCCTCAGAAAAAGTCTAACAACTTGGGGAGATCTTGGAAAGTGTTTTAATGGATTCAAGAAGTCTTCAACAATAAATTTTGGTGGCCCTAGATGATCTTGATCAGTCAAAGGCTGAAGTTTATAAATTGCAAGCAAACCTCATGAATGTTGAGAAATTCATTGAGTCTTTGAAAGACACAATAAAAAAGTCTAGAGAGAAGAGAAAGGAACTCTATGATCAGATTAAGAAGAATGACAATAAGAGCATTGAAGATGAACAACTCAGTCAAGCCCTAAAAGAAAAGACAAAAGAATGTGAAAAGCTTACCAAAGATAATGCTGCCCTAAAACATGAGATGTAATCTATCATGATGAGGATGACCAAGGAGCTTGAAGATAGAAAGAAGAATGAAGAGAACCTAGCATAGTCCTTGAAAGAAAATTCTGAAGTATGCAATTGATTGGACAATGAACTGGAACAATCTAAAAATAATGAAGAGGTGCTTGAAAATCAGACTGATGATCTTAGAAATGAACTTTCCACTGCAAATGAGTACAAGGAGAAGTTGAAAGTTAGATCAACTGAGCTTGATGAGCTGATTAAAGGTCAAAGGACTGATGGTGATAAGAGAGGTATTGGATATGAGGAAGGAGAAAGTTCAAAATCTAGACAAAGGAGTTCTGGACAAGGGAGATTCAGGCAAGGAAATCAAATGAACAAATATGGAAGGTATCTGGTAAGGCAACCTAATGCTCAAAGATTTAATGGATACTATTTTAGTTGCAATAAATTTGGACACATGGCTACTCAATGTAGAAGCGGAATGAAATCAAGTGGTCCATCATTCTTAATTCAGTGCTTTAAATTTCATAAGTTTGGTCATAAGTTAAATGAATGCAGAAATATGATGAACCAATTTCATAGAAATATCAGATGTTATACATGCAATAGAATTGGGAATATTGCTAATCAGTGCAGATCAAGAGGAAATCAATGGAACAAGTGTTCTAGATAGAGAATTTTTGTGTGTTATAACTGCAAAAAATTTGGTCACATTGCTAAATTTTGTTGGAATAGAAAAGGTCTGGTAAATCAAAGGAAAAATATGCATAAGGATATCAAGGGAAAAGGAAAAGTCACTACAAATGTGGTCAAGCAACAGATGTAGAAGATATGGGTGAAGAAAAATCCCTTTGTTGAAGGAAATGATCCAGCACCAAAATCCGCTTTTGGTAATTCCTCCGAGAATTAGTTTCAAGCCTTTCGCCTAGGGGGAGTTGTCTAGAAAATATTTTAACCCCCTAATAGGTAATAGACACCGGACGTGGATATGTACAACAAGTGCATAAATTCTCTACAGATGTTGTTGAACTCATTGGAGAAAGTAGTATGAAGTATTGGAGGTCTGCAGAAGAATTGTCTGTCATAGTGCATAGGAACAAGGTATCTGAATGAATTAGGGTAAAGAGCATTTATTACGATAAAAAGGGCTAGGTATGAAAGTGATAAAAGGTAATTTTTATCTTTCATTTATCACTTGAATAAAATAAGTTTGGAGAGCTCTGAGGTGAACCTTGGTGAATTGAGGTGAAATTCAAGTGTGAAGGTTATTCAGCAATCAAATTCTGATATGACAAAAAACGTATTTAAGAGAAAAACCCTACGAATTTGTGAATTAGTGAAAATGACTACTCCTTTGGTAGTTGAAGTCAGGAACATACCTCATCCCAAATTTAAATGGCATCCCTACAAATCTGTTGATACTTAACCCTTAGGTGCATTTTCGTCTATGTCAAACGAAGTTTTACACACGTAAGATATTGGGGCATATATTCACGCAAACATTGAAGAACTAGGAAGATCGCAACTTCTGAATCTATATAAAAAACATATAATTTGAGAAGAATTTTGTGTCAAGCCAGAATTCAAAACCCTAGAAGAGAAGGCATTTGCACAAATTATGAAATTTCCTATTTTTGAAGAGAATGAATGGGTCTGGTACATCTTGAGTCAAGTTCATGTAGATGACATATGGTTGAATATACCTTTCAAGATAACAAAAGAATTTATAAGTTTCATTACAATTTTAAGTTCCTCCGGTGGATTACCTATTCTGAAATTAGTGAAGAATCAAACGGTCACTGATGCAACTAGTTCTAATTATTATAGAAGGGAAATGTCAATTGATGACATTGTTGATGTAGATGTCAAATTTTCATCTATGGTTATTGGGTACAAGATTTATCATTCCATTTGAGACAATTATGTGTCCAGTACAACTATTTATGCAACATAAAGTATGGGCATACCCACAAAGAAATTAAGAGAAGCTAGAAGAAAAAGAGAAGAAGCCGAAGCAACCAAGGTAGTAGAAAAAATTGAATCAGCTAGTTTGATAACACCCTCTGCCAAAATTAGGACAACAAGGAGCTTTGCACCCTTATCCACTCCTGCAATAAAGACAATTCCTATGAAGACATCCGGTAAGGATGGAAAAAGGAAGAAAGTTAAAAGAAAAAGAGTCTATGTAGTAGTCTTTGAAGATGAAGAGACAAAATCAGATGAAGGATTTAAAGAAATAAAGCATCAAGGTGCTAAGGAAGCCATAGTTTCCAAAGATAAGCTCTCCAGAGAAGAAGTCCAAGCAAAGAAGAAGGAAAAGACTGACAAACTAGGTATGTCAGTAGAAGAAGTTGAAAATTCTTTGGTCCAGGGTGGCAATCTTAAGCCACTTTCTAAATGGTATGAGATTTTTGATAAATCAGGTCAAAGAATTCTTGAAGAGGCAACAATCAAGTATTTGAATACTTTCAATAAAGTTCTTATTGAAATAATGCCTAGCCTGCCTAAAAGCTTATATGAGACTTTAGAAATGAGGAGAGTCAATGCTAGGACAAAGGAAGAACAAATGAGAGAAAGAATCCTTGTAGAATTGTGTCTAGTAAATTCCATGGAACAGATGAAGGCACTCTTGAATAGAGATAATAAGGAATTCAAGAGAAAAACCAGAGTGAACAAGCTCATGATCAGTCTGCCTAATGAAGTTACAAAAGAAACTGAGAAAATCTTGAAAAATATTTTGTTAAATGAAAGAATCGATGTTGTTACTAAGGAAACACATGTTGAAGATGTCCCATCTACTCCGAAAGGAGAAGGAGAAGAAGAAAAACTTGATATAGTTGAGGATTCATAGATTCCTCCTAATATGGACAATACATAAATACCTATGGAGCTTGAGACTCCTAAATTTGTATCGTTGAGAAGGGTGAAGAAATTAAAATTCCAAAATTAAAGCAAGAATCTGTAGCTAGAGAAATAATAGTTGAGGAAAAGAAATTTGAGGTAAAGGAAGTTCAAATAGAAGCAAGAGACACTATAGAGGTAGTGAAGAAATTTTTGGTAGAACAATAGGGATAATTGGATTTTGAATTGATTAAAGGTCCTATTGACCTATCTACCTTGTCTCCAATTTAGAAAATGAAGGTAGCATCATTCGCCTAGGAAAAATCTAGAGAAGAATTGTTGAGGTCTCACATCGAGGACAATGAAATTTCAAACCTTGCATCTAGAGTTCTAGAGAAGATAATTCCTACATGTGTCAAAGATCTGTCTGGTTCCTCCTCTAGTGAACTAAAAAAGCTTGTCAACTCTGTAAGTACTCACTTCGAATCATTTGAGAAGTCAGCCATGATTAAAGCTAAGAGATAATTTGATGCCAAATGGTTCAATGGGTTGAAATAAATGATTGCTAAGGATAAAATTATTTTAGCCACATGTGTGAAAAATGTTCAAAATTCTCTGTTTGAAGGTGGGAATATTTACAAGTCATGTTTGACTTTTTCAAAATTCACTGAGGCAAATGAAAAGAAGGTTAAGGATCTGGAAAAATAGTTAACTACTATTTTTGATGCATTCGATCCTTTAGCTGGTGGTGTTGCCAAACAATAAAGTTAGGTGATATCTCTACTTGAAAAATTAAGGAGCTTAAAGCATGAAAATGATAGAATTGTGGAGAAGGCATGTGAACTTAGAAGTTTAATATGTCCGAAGATGGAGATAATGTCAAGTGCACTAAAGGAAGGAGAAGATACTATGGTAGGAGGTGATCCAGAAAACTTGGAGTCTACAAAGACACAATCCTACCTAGTCTTTGGTCACATAATCATCTTGGAGAGTCTCAAAAGGCTTTGGGACGCAAATTTGACCTAATTGAAGAAAGATTTTGTAGATATTTTCCAGTTTATGTAAGATAAAGAATCATCCTTATATATATGCAATCTACTTATAACAATTTTGTTTGATCTTTTTGTATGCAGATTCCTTCCTTTGCCATTGGTGTCAAAGGGGGAGAATAGTAGAGTGAAAAATGTATAATCGTCTCAGGGGGAGAGTTGTCTTTTTGGAATTTTGGAGATGGTATTGTAATTCATCTTGGTACTGATCCGACACTTAGTCATTTTTCACTAAGTGTTGCCATCAATGCCAAAGGGGGAGATTGTTGGCAAGAGACACTTCTAGTATCATTTGGTGTTGTCATTTATGGCAACCCTAACCGATGATTGGATACGCACATCATCATTCGATCATACCGACAGAAAGATCGAAGATAGTCAAGGAAGAACAGAGCATCCAACAATTGAATGTTCATCAATCTTTATGATGATTTTTTGTTATTATCTTGTGTTGTGCATCTCAAGATTTTTTTTTGGTATATTATCTCTGTTGCTATTGAAGTGCATTGGCTCATATCGATTTGTGTGTGAGTTTGAAGATTTGATTGAGTAATTTTTTGTTTATTAGTGCATAGAAGCTGACTTCATGGATATAACATGTCATGAATGTTTGGGAAGTAATTATTCAACTATGTTTGTGTTCAAGCATCTTTTTTTGGGTCCCAACTAAGTTGTAGTCGACCATGGTGGATACACATTACATATTACTTATGTTTTGAGCCGACAATTGTAAATATTTTTGTGTTCTATTGATGTTGACATAGTGCGATTAAATTCTTGATCGCGGATATATATATATATATATATATAAGTGATTGATTATATCATTTTGGGATAGCGAGGTGTGTTGATGCAAATTGTGAATATTATAAGAATAAAAGAGAGATTATGCATAGTTTCACTTGTGCATTAATGATTTTGTGATGTGAGTTTGAGCTAAGTAGAGCAAATGTTCAAAATCAGTTAGAAGGATAAAAAATATACTGTTGAGCCTAATCAAAACTATAATCAAGAATATGTAGATGGTAATATCTCAATTCAATCTCTCAGATGGATTTAATCTAAAAAAATTGTAAGGAAGTGAGCCTTCCCTTTTGAGCAGTGAGATCTAGGCAATGTGCCTGAATGTAAGTGCATTCCCCATATTGTAAACTTCATTTGAGTATACTCAGATCATTTTGTGGATTGACCATCCACCGTGCTTTTTCCCCTAACAGGGTTTCCACGTAAAAATCCTTGTGTTATGGTGTTGTGTTTATTTTCCTCGTGTTTATGCATTATGGTTGAATGTTACTAATGCTTTGAAGATAAAGGTTAATAAAGTTAAAAAAAATCATAACACTGATTCACGGCCCCTCTCAATGTAGCTTGTTTCCAACACTTCCATTGCCACATAATCCAAAACCTAAAACTATAGAAATAACACCTTTGAACACTTCTGATAAAAAAATCTCAATTGCACAAGAATATATTCAACCATGAAGAAATGTGGATCAAAACACTGAACACACCTTTGTCACTCTGCACACTCTTTTATTCAAATATTCTCAAAATCACTAGGAAACCAAGTGAACCAACTACAACTGCAACAGTTAATCATCACATACATCAATTATAATACTAATGACAAAACCACAACATAGCGTGAAACTCCAAAAACTCCATTTATCTCTACATATAAGGGGTTGACATCAATATGACATCAAAACCACAACACTCCCAATGTTACCAGCCAACTCCAACAATCTTCCCAACTATACTCAATCTTCCAAAAAACTATGCAAACTATATTGGAGGTTGACAACAATGAAAACACTAACATTATTATATTAACATCAATGAAAACACTAGAAACAACTTTCTAACAAATGCCAAACTTCACTAACCTATGTTGGTTTTTGTTAAAGCTCACCTAGTGAATATCATAATTCACTAGTTTGTGATGCTCTGGTTCATGGTTCACCTAGAAAATATCAGACTTTGTTATTCTATGACTCATGAATGCATTGGGTATTGATCCTTCTAAGATTTTTGTGGAGCTTGCTAGTCCATGCTTTTCATATCCCCTTTTGCATGTTTGTATTGTGCTTGTATTTCATTTGCATTGTGTTTTGAATTGTGTAGCTTTTTCATTTAATGTGTATTATTGCATTATGTTATGTTGTGTGTATTTATCATGTATGCTTCATGTTATTTATGTTGTATTTCACTCATATATGTGTTCATTTGTACTTACATTGTCTTGCTACCTGATCTAGAATTTTGAGGCTAGCAAAACCCCTAGATTTGATGTTGTCCTATCTCTTTAATAATTGGATAATTGAACCCCTCTTGGATTTTTTGTACTTTAGTGAATTTAAGAATATTTTCATACTCTCACTAAAGTGGAAGCTAAATGTAGTGTTAGAAATCCCCCCTATGTTTTGGGATCTAATTATGTATTTAATTATCTATTTTATGAATATCTTCAAAAATCAAATAATGGGAAGGAAAATAAGCATTTAATATTTCCCCTGATGTTTAAAGCCCCAACAAGGATGGATTTGGACTAGGGAACCCAATGCCCTTGTTCAACCATTTTTGGCTCCAATTTAAATATGTCAATGCCAATACTTTATTATTTGAAAATCCAATATTTTTGTTGGCTATCGTTATTTGATTTTTAGGAAATTAGAGGAGTTGCATATAAATACATATCATTTTTACCATTTTAATCCTAGCATATTTTCAAAAGGAAATTGACATTATTATTAAGAAATAAAGAGTAGTCAAGGGAATAATTATCAAGATTATTGCAACATTTATATTTATGTAAGTTTGCTCATTTTTTTTGTGAGCACTAACACTTTTAGGAATCAAATCAAGCAAAAATTTCTCATTGAAGGTGATGAGAACATGAATTCAATCCATCAACGAATGTAGATATGAGTAGTGAGTTGCAAAAATTCATCAATTTATCACTTGTTATCATTTAGCCTTTGCCTGATTGAGGGTAAGCTCTATTTTTACATCATCATAGTCAAATTGTTGAGGAAGAAATACCAAAATGGGGTTTGACTTAGGCAAGCCCCTATACGACACAACCCTTCCTCCTCTTTCATGTGTGCAGGTTCTCAAATCTAAAGTAAGTTGGAAGAATATTGGAGAATAATTTTCCATTCATGCATTCAAGCCCTACAAGTTGTCAAGTCAAGGAAAGTGGATTTTATCATCAACTGATGAAGTTTCGAAAATGATTTTGAGAGAGAAGGATTTGTAGATCACGAGCAACATGAGTGTGAAATTAGATATTAAATAGCAACAAGCTGGTCTAGGGTTCCCCACACCCATATCCAGTAATTTCAACACCAAATTTATATTCCAGGTTCTTATGTGTCTGCCCTTTACTTTTTTGGAATCTATTTCTTTCATTTTTGTATTTCTCAAAAATCATCTTAGTTTGATCTATTTTCATTAGTAACCTAGGAATAACATTACATCATATAATTCAGTTAATTAAAAGTCAATTAATCACATCCACATCATACCCTCACACACAAAAAAAGGGATTGAACACCTGATCCACCATTATGGATCTTCCATTGAGGTTTGTAGCCAAGTGGATATTGAGATCATTTTTAATCCCTAATGCCCCTAATTGGAAGAAGTATGATTTAAGACCTAGATCACTTTTTCCAATCAAACAAAAATTAAACAAGCATTTGTAGAAACATCAACCAAGCATCTAATATCATTAATTAATAACTATATTATGAAAATTTAAGGCCCAATTAAAAAATACCTAGTTCTACAAAAAATACTTCTTGAATGGGAATATCTATGGATTATGCAATCCCTCAAATTTTGGCATTTGTAGTTTTCCTTCTTTAGTGGTCACCCTGGTTCTCTTTGATTTTTCTAGATTGCATCTTTGGGTCGTATTATTGCATTTATTTGAAGTACATTTATTTAATTAATGGTATGACACACCACTTGGAAACTTTACCAATGCATATAGATCATTACTTCATTGAAGGAAATGGGTGAGTATGGAGAACTGTGAAGGGGAAAAACGTACTACTATAAAATGCAAAAATACAATGCAAGAATACAAAAACACCTAACACATCAAAAGATTAGCCTAGTTGGATTTAAGACAAAACAAGATAAAGATTTCAACAATACGATTATACCTTGCCTCAAATTGATCATTTGGTTGGCCCTTGATGTCGCTTTTGATGTGTGCTCCTTGATGGTAAAATGATGCAAAGTGCTTAAAATGCAAGATAATGATGTAAATGGCTAAGATGGATATTGGATAAAAAATGGGACAATAACTCATGAAGGCTCAAATGACTCAAGATCATAAGTTAGTTAATGAATGCATAAGGATTCCCTAATGAAGGAAGAAGGTGGGTATTTATAGGAAAAGTTGAATTCTCTAGAGAATTCAACGGTCAAGATTGAGCCACCATGGCCAAGATGGAGGGCTATGGTGAGTTGAGGACTCACAAGCCCTCACATTTGGACATGTGGTGGGCAAGTGGTCCAAAGGACAAGGTGAGATGGACAAGGGTACAAATAACATGGAAGAGGCCATGTGGTCCCAAGGTACTTGCAAGTACCTTGGGATGAGAGAGGATTTCTTTAAAAAGTTATTCCTTGGCCCCATATGAGACTAAAAGTCACAAGTGATGACTTTTAGAAAGTCATCATTTGTCAACATGGGGAATGAGAAAGACCTTGGAGAAATAAAAGTGTATTTTTAATTCACTTTTTGGAAGAAACCAAAGGATAAGACAAGATTCCTTCTAGAAGGTTTCTTTGTCCCATGGGTATGATGTGACACATGAGATGTCATGAGGAAGACAAATGCATGGGGGGAATAAGTGTGAATTTTTAATTGACATGGGGAAGAGGTCAACCCAAAAAAGGTAAGTACTAGGAAGGTTGACTTAAGGACATGTCAAATGGGGTAAGTGATTAGGATTAGGATTGTGCAAACAGGTGATTAAATTAATTAATGATGATTAGAGGCAAGTGGAAAGTCATGGAGGATGTGACATTAATCCTAATAAAGGATATGCACATCTTAATGAAGGATTAATTAAATTAACCCAGATTAATGAAAAGGTTATGGAGGATGTGACAGGGAGAGAGAAAGAATGAATTAAAAATTGAAAAGGATAATTGACTAAATTAAATAAATTGATTGCTTTTAATTAATTTAGAGAGGAAATGGGATAATGTATAAAGTATTTAATTGATTAAATTAAATACCTTGGGAAAGTTAGAGAAAAGGGACAATATTAATTAGATGTGTCATTTAATTAATATGGATGGGTTAGATGAATAAATGATGGGATTATGACCATATGAAATTGGTCAAATTTAGGTGTCTACAAGAACAATTAAGCATTAATGGTGAGAATTTCAATTTATTTTCTCATTTTATTTTAAAATAAGGAAATTTCAAAATAAGCCATATCTTCCAAACCCCCTTTATGAAGAATCTTCAGGAATTCCTATCAAATGTGGAAATGAAAAATTGGTTGTATCCAATTCCATAAGGAAAAAATAATCTAAAAATGTATGTTGCGAGGATATTATTCCTTATTTATCCTCCATCTAGATCAAGATTTGGATAAGAAAGTTTTGCATCCATTTCAAGATCAATTTCAATCCATGAATTTATAACAAACACCGATTGATTAATATTTTGATTTTGGGTTATGGAACTTCCTACTTCACCTAAGACCTTATGTTGAGTTATGATGGAAATACTTAAAGCTTTTACAAATCGATACCTTTTTATCGAATATACTAGCATATTGGATATATTACCTTACTAGTTACAAAACTCGTGAGGGTGAAGTATCTTGTTCTGCATGACCCAAAAACCCCCAAAACACACTTTCTTATCTTAAACAATTTTAAATAACTCTAAAAGGGAAAAATGTTATTTTAAAATAACCCTTGCATTTTTTCTTCTAAAATAATACATCACCAAGACCCAAAATTGACGACCTATGAATATTCCTAAATTTTACCACTACCTCTCAAAAGAAGCAAAAGCAAAAAGAGGGGGTCCCCATTTTGTAGAAGAAAAATGGGGCATGTTGTGAGACCACACAAAAATTCCAACAAAAGGTTCCCCGAGGACATGTGAAATCCATTTTATGTTGATCCTCAATGGTGATACAAATTTGATTATAACCAAAAATTCCATCTATTAAGAGGGTTAGTGTAGGATCATGGGGGTTCAAACTAGGCCCCTAAGTGGCAACAAAAATTTAGAAAATAGAACTAGGCAACTTGACATAAAAATTTGAATAGGTTATTAAAATTATTTGGAAAATATGTAAGAACAAAATTTGTAGCAAATTGAATGTAGTTTCTAGGCTATTAGTCCTTTTTTGGGAAAAAATAACTCTATTTTGTGAAAATTTGAAATTTCAATGCAGTAGTACTAAATTTCAGAAAAAAAGATAATAAGCAAGTGTATGTCTGACCACCCTAGGTACAAGCAAAAATTATATTTTTTTTGAAACTTTCAATATATGTAGAGAACACATGCCCGGATGTGCCACACTTTTTTTATAATTTTTTTGCATGTAATTAATCAGTTATGATTTTTTTATTAGAACATTTCAAAATTATTAAAATGTGTTTGTCTAACCACCATAACTTGGTCAAAGAATTATGAAATTCAATTTTTTTATCCTATAGTATGTGAAGCAAAGAATGTGATGCATCTTTTGATTCAAAAAAGTGAAATAGTTTGAAAAATATAGAAGTTTTTCAACCAGCCTATCAATTAGGACTTCAATTGTAATGTATGTAGAAAATCAAGAATAATATCTATTAAATTCAAAATAAGGCATATCTTACATTGGTGGAAAGCTAGAATTTTTTTCAATAAACCCTTTTTGTTTCATCAAATTCAAATAAAAAAAGTCATCAGCCACAAGGGCAAACTTCGAAAAACTAAAGAAATTTTGTTCACATTTTTTCAACTGACTTTCCAGGTTTGGCAATCCCAAACAAAAACTCGAGCCTACTAATAGTGTCAGAAAAAATCTTTATTATTTATAATACATAATATTTAATATATTAATATATACTAACATATTATATATTATATATTATATATTATTTATTATATATTGTATATTGTATATTTATATTATATATTATTATATTATATATATATATTTGATTCATAAGAGATAATTATATTAGATTTCCAAAAATATTTACATTGCGTCTATAGTGTAGGTTGTGAAATTTCCAAGAAAACACCCCTACAAACTGACCAAAATAAAATTCATTTGACACAACCAGCCCCGTCGGCCACACAAATTTATAGACTTTCCTACAAACACTCCCAAAGATAAGGGAGGAAAAACTAGAAGCATGAAATAAAATGATGAAACCAACCACCACCCATATGAGACTATACAGACTATATTATTTGAAACCAATCCCTAAACAAACTACCCAACCACACAAACCGGCTAGACATAGTTCATATTTGCAAATTGATCAAAATCTGCCACCCAATCAAAACCACTAACCAACTCCAACATCAACAAATTCTTTAGGAAACTGACCCCAAAGGCAACAATTTAACAGTGCCTAACTAGTGCCATACCTTTAACCTCCCAAAGTAGGGGATAGACCTTAATGACCTCACCTGTAACCCTAACCAGCAGAAGATCAAGAGGGCGAGGCGCACCACATCCCAGGAGAGTTGATTTCATCACCTTTTCCAAGCCACCTAGGAGCTCTTTTTTTAAGAGCTTGAAAACTATGACCTTTGTCTCAGCTTTATGAGTCCTCACATCCAGCATAGATGCCAAGAAATGGGAGATAATGTGGGTGTTAACCCAAAAATTTTCCCAATTCCCCAAGAAATCCTTGCCCATAATCATCTTAACAACTACTAGCGCATGAGGATCAATCCTTAGCATAATCCTTTTCAGTCACTCGTCAGGTATGTGCTTGAATATCATTTGATGAACCTTGCAGTCGATTTGAATGGGAGTGTCCTATCCTATGATCACCACTTCCGCAGACAAAATATCCACGATGAATTTAGAACACTCTGCCATGACTATTACATAGAGCACACCAAAAAGCAAACCAAGGATAACAAAAATTCATGCCCAACTGTTGATATTTAATGAATCTCCTCCACCAATACTACCTAACCACGTTATGTATCTACCATAGTTCTCTGCTAAATTTCCTAATCACCTTCCACCTGTCCCAAATCATGCAATATGCTTCGTCACTTCTCACCAACTGGGAGATGTGTTGTATCCAACACATATCATTGATGAAGAAAAAATTATTACTTAAAGCCACCAATCTCCAAGGCACATAGCAACATTAAAGCTTTAATTATGATCCTTCAAGCCATCCTAAATACTTGAGTGGAGTACAAAGGACAATTAATGAGACCACTACCAAATGCCAACTCAATACCATCACAAGTCGGTTGCCACACAGACCCTGACCCTCCATGTAAGCCTTAAACAAGATCCAATCAAATGCATTCACTTCATTTTCAAACCATGGGAAAACCATCAATAATCATGGTCTCTCCACATCCTTGTTGTGGAGAGACACCCTCCTAGCCAACCATTATCAACTTCCAGAGATAGATGTTCAATTCTTTCACCATTACATTATCAGCCCCCAAATTGGATAAGTGATCTACTTTTCCAGAATCAATGCTTGGAAATCTGCTACGTTGTTTGACCCTTCAGGAAGAGGAGACACCATTCTGCCCAAGATGCACCCCTCACAATTTCTAATTATACAACCAACACTAGAGACCCCAAGGTTACCCCTGGAGGACCTGTCAAAGTTTAATTTGGCCCACCCCACTTCAGGTGGCATCCAACTTACCTTACTTTTGTCTACTATCATGGCCTCACCTCCATATCCCACAAAGGCAGGGGCATTCAATACAAACCATCTCCTTCTGACCATTGCATCCCATATTATAAAGTTCACCTTCCTTGGATTGAGCTCTTCCAATCTAGTGTTGACTACTTCCATAATGCTAGCCTCTGTTTTTCTTTGCAACCTTTGTTCATACAACTCCTTATCCTGGAAGATATGACGATTTCAGTCCTTCCAAATATCCCAAATGATGATTGAAGGGATTACAATCCATAAACCACCAAAAATTTCTTGTTTTTAGTGGATTGGTTAGCTTCTTAGGATCTCCAACAAGCTAGCTGGAAATGAAGAGTGCTAATGTAGTTTGGCACAAAGCCATTTCCAACAATGCTATGTGTATTCACAATTCAAGAATAAATGGTCTCCAGATTCCTCTACCATCTTACATAAAGATAAACTCAAGGGACCCTGATACCCCAACTTAGAAAACCTATCCATTATTAAGGATTTTCCCTGGGAGGAAGCCCAAGTGAAAACTCCAACCTTTTGGAGGCAAAGTTTGTTCCAACAAAGGCTAAGAGGAAGATTGGAGTTGAAAGTGCCTTCGCTCGCTAAGATTTTATAGCCATCCTTTACCTTATATTCTCCACTTTGAGAGGCATTCCATCCAATTTTATCACTTCCCTACATTAAACAAATTTTCTAACCCTCCAAGATCTTCTTATACATATCCACCACTTCACCTTGGAATCCTAGCAACCTGATACTCTTCCATTTGTTATACATTTCACCTTACTAAGTCAAATCCTCCAAATAATTTCTTACCCTATCTCCCCATGCCTACTTAGTTATTATCCTCACTTGAGCCAGATCCTCAATTTCTGCTAATTTTTCAAAACCTTCCCAAGAGTCTTCCCAAAACAAGGCTATCTGACCATCCCTTACTTCCCAAGTTAGATAATCCAGGATTAAATCCCTCGAATTTCATATGAAATTCCAAATGCGGGACCCTTTAGGAATATTTCTAGTTGTTAGCATGTTTTTATCTCCATTATCGAGATACTTTTCCCTGAGTAGTTTCACCCACTTTAGGTTTTGATTTGTGTGGAGGGCCCATACCAGTTTCCCCCAAGGGCTTTGTTTTGGAGCAACATATTTTTCATTCTCACCCTATCAACTTATTTCTTCTCATATGCATTTTTCCATTTTATCATCGGGAACTTGTGTTAATCTGAATTACCTTGAAAAAATAAGTCTTTCATCTTCTTATTGAGTGATTTGCAGGCCCTAATAGATAATGGTAGGCATGCCATCATGTAGGTTGGTAAGGCTGCAATGACGGATTTCAACATCATCAATCACATAGCCCGAGACAACCATCTACTTTTCCACGAAGCCATTCTTTCCTTCACCTTATCTATCTGGGCCCCCCACATGTTTCCTTTCTACACACCTTTATCCAATAGAAGGATGAGATACCTACATGGAAGTCTTCCCCTCTTGAATCCTATAATCCTAAAAATCAGAACCTCTCTTATTGTGGATGTGTTCAAGAAGAAGACTTCAGATTTTACAATGTTGATCTCTTACCCAGAGGCCAGAGAGCACTTATCAAGTATTCCTTTTAGCCTATTAGCCTCCCTTTCTATTGTTGTACCAAACAAAAAGGTATCATTTGTAAATTGTTGATAGGTGGCAGAACTTTGGTTACTTGTGACCTACAAACTACACACAGATCCACACCTTCTCACTCCCTTAATCGCTCTCCCCAGAGCCTCAACCATGATGATGAATAGAAAAGGGGAAAGGGGATCTCCTTGCCTCGAACCCCTAGAGGCGTTGAAGAAACCTTCAAGGGAAATACTCACCAATACAAAATATTTAGGGATTTCAATCCACCCAAATATCCAACCCAACTACTTCTTCTGAAATCTGAAGGCTTCTATTATTTTGAATAAGAAACACAAGTTCACTTTGTCATAAGCCTTCCTGATGTCAAGCTTCGTCAACATCGTAGGTTTCTTCAATTTCTACATGGAGTGAATTACCTCCTGAGCTATAATCATACCGTCCCAGATCAACTTTCTCGGTACAAACCTAGACTGCTCCTCTGAGATGATGAAAGGCATAATGCATTTTAGCCTATTCGCCACTACCTTCACTAGTATTTTGTATAGTGTGTTACATAAGGAAATTGGTCAAAATTGCTTTATAGCCTTAGGTTTCTCTTTCTCGGGGATGAGCACAATAAATGTGTTGTTCACTTCTTTTAGCACATGACTTGACTCTCTTGATTCTTCAATTGCCTTAGTGACATCATGCCCCATGGTATCCTAGAATTTTTGAAAGAAAGTCATCAAGAAACTGTCTAGCCTTGAAACCTTCTCTAGATGCAATTGAAACGTCACCTTAATTTCTTCTTCAGTGAATTTGGTGAATAGTTTCTCATTTTGTGCATTGGTCACCAACCTTGGTATATTTCTCATAAATTCATTTTGTTCCCTTAGATTGGATCCCTCATAATCATTCAATAGTTCTTGAAAGAACTCTACTGTAGTTTTCCTTATTTCAACTAGATCTTCCACCATTCTCCCATTCGACCCTTTGATGGATGAGATTCTATTTACTTCTCTCTGCACCTTTTGTTGAGTTATGAAAATATTTTGTGTTCCTATTGCCTGCCTTTAGCCACATCTCTATATATTTTTGTCTCCAGAACATCTCTTCTTTTTCTAGGACCTCATTCAATCTTAAAATCTATGTTTTCTCCTCCTCAAAAATATTTAGATCCATCCCCTTCGCTATAACCTTCAATTCGACCAATTTCAAAGCTTCTTCTATTTTCCTTTTTTCTTCAAAGATGTTCTTGAAGCACTCTTTGTTCCATTATTTTTAAGCTTTGTTTGACTGATTTTAGCTTAGTAATCACATTGAACATTTTGGAGCCCCTAGGATTAAAAACCATCCACCATTTTTTGACCAACTCCCCAATATTCAGGTCTTTGAACCACATTGATTCCAAATTGAAAGGACATCTCACTGGGTTTCATTCTTTGCATATTTCTAGTTGAACCAAAAAATGATCCGACCCTACCCCAGGGAGGATTTTAAATTCCAAGGTGAAGGGAAATTTGCTTAGATCCCCCTTAAAGAGAAACCTATGAAGCTTTTCTACTATGCTAATGAAACCTTTTCTCCTATTTTTCCAAGTGTAGTTTCCATTCCCCATTTGAGTTTCTATTAGCATATTATGATTTACAAAGTCTTTAAACTCAGACTGAGATTGTAGAATTCTATTCACACCCCCTCTTTTGTCTCTGGATCTCAAAATAGCATTAAAATCCCCCCTAACACACATAATTCTTGCTCTGCCTAATTCAAAACTAAGTCTAATTCTTTCCAAACAAGCCTTTTGTGAATGCATGAATTAGGCCCATAAACATTAAGGAGTAAGAAACATAAGTTTGATATGAGACTTCTTACCCGACAAGCGATCCAATGTCTACTGTTATTGAATTATTCAACTAGCAACTGCTTGCGGCTTCCAGACAATCAATAGGCCACCAAAGGCACCTTCTGCATCGACCCCAACACAATGCCAAGACTTCAACTTGCTTTCTAACCTTCTTCGCTCCTCTTCATCTAATTTTTTTTCTTGAATCAATCCTAAATCCAATTCAAAACTTTCTATTTGATGCTTGATTAGGCATTATTTTTTAGGGGTGTTCAAGCCCCTAACATTCCAAGTTAAGATCTTCATTGGTGTTCATGAAGAGCATCAAGCTTCCCTACTTTCAACATCTCATTGATCTTCTTCTGGCAACTAGCCTCCTAATCCCATTTGATTTTCTCTTAGTTCGGGATTCTGCCTTGCCTCTTGCATTCCCCACAATTTGGAGAAGTTTTTTGCATATCCTTCTAACTGATTCCTTGTTTCCTAGTCTCCATTTGACCCACCATTGTTATTTCTTGTTTCTTACCTAAATTCATACCAGTCCTATCATCAAAAGGAAGATCATTGTCCTCCAATCTAGGACAATTAGTCAAGTCCTCAAAATATTCCTCATCATCCATCCTTAGGGAGCCACTTTTTGTAGCTCTAGCAACCTCTACCAACTCCTTCCCAACCTCAATCAATAAATCAAGGTCCTCCTTTATGCATTTTTTTCCTAGCTAGTCTATAGCTTCTACCACTTTTTCCTTTAATTCACACTCTTGAGCACCAATAATCATGCCCATTTCCTCCAGACCATTAGCTAAAGGGGAAACTAGCCCCTCCCTTGCATCCACTGCCTTGTTACCTGATGCTTCCACTTGTATCTGATTTGAGGAGATTTTTCGGGCTCTACAAAGACTTCAGACTTTCTTGAGCCTCTTTAGGGGTGTGTTTTTATTCTCCCTTCTTCCCAAAGACTTGATGAGCTCTATATTATGGACCAAATCAAGGAAGATATTTTGCACCCAAACCCCACATTTTGTCACCATCTCAATTTCATTCCACTTCTCTTGTCTTGTTTTTTTTTTCCACACACAACCTACTGATGAGATTTTTCCATCCAGTTCATTCTTTCCTCTGCACACACATAGTTCCCCAAACTATTTCCAATATCTTCCAAGATTCCTGGAGTCCAAAATTCTAAAGCTAGGTCAGGCAATCTCCACCACTCTTGAAATACTTCCATTTTATGAAAGAATGGGTTAAAACTATCAATCCATATCTGAATATAAAAACCAAACCCATCTAGGAGCCAAACACCAGATTCGATTTTCATCCTAATTTCTTTTGACAGGAAGATCATCATAAAGTACCCGTTTTCCAATATTTTTAATTGTAACTCCGAGCCCCACTTTCCTTGCCACCAACACACCAAAAATTCCCATTTGAAGTCCTATCCTAACCACTTATCTATTAACCATAGCCAATCGATCCACTCTCTTTCCTTTTGTAGTTTCTTGCACTCATCATCGTTGATTTCCTATGTCTATTCCCCAATTCAACCTTGTTTCTCAGCTTCACCACGGTTAACTCCTAGATTCGAGGGATTGCCACAAAATATAGGGTCATTTTCAATGTTCCCTCTCCTTTTTATCTTTTCCCCTTGATTCCATCCCCCATTAGGGTTTTGGCCTCCTCTAAACTTACCTCTCATTTGCATTCTTTGATTTCTAAATTTGTTTCGATGCATCCAATTCTACAGGGCATGCCCATGATTCCTTTGTCAATGTCTTCCTACAAAGGCTTTGCTTCTCTCACCCACATCTCCCCAACTGCCATCCTTCTTCCATACTTCACCATTTGCTCGATTCCTGATGTCCTCTAGGGAGAATTCTACTTCAACATCTCTATCCTAATGCCCTTGACCTTTGATCACCTCGATCACACCCCCACACCTTGGCATCTTGCCATATTTCCCACCATCGAAGCCTTGATTTGCTTCCCTTCGCCTCTGATCCACTCCTGCTCCTTCACACTCCATTACTTCCTTAACAATATCATATTATTATATTATATATTAAATACTATATACTATGTATATATTTTATATAGTGTATTATATATTATAGTATATATATATATATATATATTTTTTTTATTAGACTACAGGAATCGGGTAGCACGACCCCCTATAAACTGTAGTGCACCTGGTAAAATTTTTAACGTGACCGAAAGCGCTGGCGCGACACGCCCTCTAGTACCACGAGGGGTGGGGAGACTAGACCTCGTGACCAACCTCCTGCAACAGGAAAGATTTAGCCAACCAAGCTAGGGCCCCAACCCCCTTTATTATAGTATATATTAAATATGTTAAATATTATATATTATATAATATATGTAGTACATATTATATATTATATACTACATTATAATATATATAGTGTGATAGAGAAAGGGGGTGTGAGAGATAGAGGGAGGGAGAGAGGGAGAGATGGAGATCGAGATGGAGGCTAAGAGAGACCTGAGAGAAAGAGAGAGGGGGTGATAGAGACTTTAGAGAGAGAAGGGGGAGTGGGATAGACTTGAGAGATCGAGAGAGAGAGAGAGAGAGAGAGAGTTATCTAGTTATATAGTATAAAATATATTATATAATATATACTATGTATCAAATATAATATATAGTATATCTATTAAATATTAAATATACTATAAATAATATATATTATATAGTATATTATGATATATTAATATATAATATAATTTCTATACTATATAATATATAATATATACCTTAATAATAATATTAATATGTAATATATATTATTATATACTAATTTAATATATTAATATATAATATATATATATATTATATAAATATATATCATTTATTAATATATAATAAATATATATATCATAATATATAATATAAAATATATCATAACATAATATATCATGCTATTAACACTAAACAAGAATGCAAGAGAGAACAAGTCTTCGTTTGTTACTGTAATAAAAAATGACATTACATTACTACATTCACCCTCATATGGGCCTTTTCGACTTTAATAGTCTACCAATTTTCAAATTGGAGCTAACTCTCCTTCAAACTTCATACCTTCACCATGCGAAATCAACTTGATCCCTCTTCACGACTATCCTCCCCCATTGTTCAGTGTGTTTCTCTTCTTCTTCACTAACACAACCTAGGGTTCCCTTTTTTCTCCCATGTGTTTTATCCCTTTCTTCCTCTCGACAAAATCCACCTTAAATTCTGCCATCCATGCTTGCCTTAGTGTCTCCATCCACTTCCTTGCATCATTAACATTTCTATAACCATTACTCATCATCTATTCCATCGTATCATGGATGCCATCAATCTCGTCTTACTTTGAATCATTGATGAAACAACAACATGTCGGGCTAAGTTAATTTCAAGTCTCCCCAATATTGACCTCTCTCTTTGATATATCTTGTCATCCATGTCATCATATCCTTCCTATCGAGTCCCAAAAATTTCAACTCCATGTCTTAGGTGCGTCGACAGGACACCAAAGAAACTCTCCCTGAAATTCGGAATTCTCACCAATCGAGTTCCCATCGAGATGTCAAACAAACTCCTCATGACCTCCCATCGAAACATGTTTGTCTCCATGATATCAGAATATCTAAGTGAATTACACTCATGTCACTCCAAAATCCTATTCTCGCCTCGATTTTGTTTCATCGTTCCTTTAGAGGTACTCCCAAAAGAATCCTTCTGATAATCGAGAGTCTCCTCAATGAAGCTTTTTAAAATGTCTACAACTCATTGGAATATCAAAGGGAATTTTAAACTTGTCCTACACATATATGAACCTCACTTTGATGTGAATTCTTCATGATTGTTTATTGTTGTTGCTTTCACTGCCAGTATGTCAAAGAGATAGAACATTGTCTCTTTGAAATCTCTATATCTCATCGATGATCCAATTCTTTGAATACCATCAACACTGAATTCCAATGTTTTCCTATTACATCCATGAGTAAGCCACAAGATGAAGTCCCAAATCAAACTAGCCTAATCCGAGAATGACTAAATCCTAATCCATTTCCTTCTTTGGCATGTTATAATTTGTAAGCCCAAGGTCTGAAGCATGAACTTATGCACATCTTCAAGACATAACTTCATTCTCTTGCTTAGCAAACTCTAGCTAACTTAGCCCTTATTTTGAAAGAAACAATACTACTATTTTTTGGTTGATGCAAGATTTCTCTCACACCTTGGATGATCCTACATTAAACATCCAAGGTAGAAAATAAATGTTTCATGGGTGAAACTCAAAAAATATTTGTATACTTTGTGTCTATCTTTGATCCACCTCTACTCTTTGTTCACTATTTTTTTTTTCTTCCTCTAATCCTACACCTTCACATTAGTATTCCCTTTCATATTTCCTCCTTTAATCATCCCCATGAAATACAAATTATCAAACTCTACCTCCCACTAATGTGCTTTATCAAATTGAAACAAATCAATGGTATTAATACCTTCTTCAACACATGTGTCATGTATTACCTTTCTTGCTGCTATATCTTCTTCTTCTTCTTCTTTTTCCTTGTATTCAATGCAACTTTTCAGTTTGTTGGTGCCTTTAGAAAGACACTCTACTACTGAAAAATAATTTTCTGCACTCAAAACAATGTTAGAAACTCATCATCCACATTCTTCAACAAGTAATCAAGTTCTTCTACCAAGGAATCTTCACCTTCAACTTTCTCAAACAAGGAATCATCAGTAAAATCCAACTTCACATTCACATCTTTCTCATCACTCTTACCTATCTCCAACACATCTACTTCTACAACTACATCCTTATTCTCATCATTAAAATCATAAAAATATGAAATCACCTGATTACCTTTAGTTGCAACCTTTGTGTTAGTTGAAATTTTATCATTCCACTCTCTTTCGATTTCTTCCAATTGCATTATCAAATCATCCTCCTTGCCTTCTTCCTTTTTCTCTAACTATTTTGAATCATTAACCAAAAAAATTCCAACCTTGCTACATACCTTTCCTCCTCTCTCACCCAATAGCTTCAACTTATGATGAACTCCATCCTTCGCCAAACTATAAGTGTTTGCACATCCATCATGCACTGCTTTCCTATCAAACTATCACGGTCTACCCAACAACAAATGAAAAACATCCATTTTCATAACATCACACAATACTTCATCATAATAACTTCCAATTTTGAATCTTACCACACATTTTTCATTTACCAACACTTTCTAACCATCCTGCAACCATGAGATCATATACGGATGTAGGTACCTCTTTCTCTCCAACTGCAACTTCTCAACCATCTCTATACCTTAATAACAATATTAATATGTAATATATATTATACAAATATATAATATATTACTTTAATATATTAATATATAATATATATTATTTATTGATATATAATAAATATATATATCATAATATATAATATAAAATATATCTTAACATAATATATCATGCTATTAATAATATTATGTTATTAATAATTCATAGAATATTTTATATGAACTTTAGTTTTGATGAAGGAGTGCTCCCCCTTAAAAATCTCAAACTCACAACTACTATAAGAAACACTAAACAAGAATGCAAAAGAGAACAAGTCTTCATTCATTACTGTAGTAAAAAATGACATTACATTACTAAATTCACCCTCATATGGGGCTTTTGGACTTCAATTGTCTACCACTTTTCAAATTGGAGCTAACTCTCCTTCGAACTTCATACCTTCACTGTGAGAAATCAGCTTGATCCCTCTTCACTGCTATCCTCCCCAATTGTTTGGTGTGTTTCTCTTCTTCTTCGCTAACACAGCCTAGGGTTCTCTTTTTTCTCCCATGTGTTTTATCCCTTTCTTCCTGATGACAAAATCCACCTAAAAGTCTTGAATCCATTTTTTCCTTAGCGCCACCATCCACTTACCTATAACATTAACATTTTTGTAACTATTGCTCATCATTTTCACCATTGTCTCATGCATGCTATTGATCCCATCTTACTTTGAATTGTTGATGACACAATGACATGTTAGGTTGAGTTACTTTCAAGTCTACTTGATATTGACCTCTCTCTTTGATATCTCTTTATGTCCACATCATCATCTCCTTCCTATCGGGTCCCACAAAATTCAACACCATGTCTTCGTTGCATCGAGGGGACACCAAAGCAAATCTTCCTGAAATCTAGAAGTCTCACCAGTCAAGTTCCCATTGGGATATCGCATAGAATCCTTATGACCTCCCGTTGAAACATGTTTGTCTCCACGATATCAAAATATCGAAGGGACTTGCAATCATGTCACCTCAATGCGGTTTCATTGCTTCGTCGAAGGGACTCCCAAATGACTCCTGATAACCTAGAGTCTTCTCAATGTAGCTTGTCAGAATGTCTACAACTTTTTGGAATGTCAAAGGGACTTCAAATGTCATCCTACCAATATATGAACCTCCCTCCAATGTGAATTATTTGTGACCATTTATTGTTGTTTCTTTTGCCATCGATATGTCAAAGAGACATGAAATAATGTCTCTTCAAAATCTATGTATCCCATCGATGAGCCAATTATTTGAATGTCGTCAACACTAAATGTAAATGTTCATTTGTTACATTTATGAGTAAGCCAAAAGAAAAAGTCTGAAACCAGACCGGCCTAACCCAAAAAATGACTAATTCCTTCTACATTTCCTTCTTTGGAATGCGATAAGTTGTAAGCCTGAGGTTTGAAGCCTGAACTTCTGCACATCTTCAAGACATAACTTTCTTCTACTACTCAAAAAATTCTAGCTAGCTTAGCCCTTATTCGAAAAGAAATAATACTACTATTTTTTTGTTGATGCAAGATTGATGCCTTGGGTGCTCCTACATTAATTTTTTTTAAACTAAAGGAAATGGATATCCATTTTATTTTTATAGGTTTTGAATTATGCAAAACATAATGAATATCCTTTTCAAACAGATATTCATTTTGTGAATTATATAAAAAATAAAAAGGGGATAGTTTTGAGCATTCCAATGGTCCCCACATTCTTTTTTGTTGAAATCCCTTGATATCTACTTGTATTAGATAAATTTCAGCTTTTGGAAGAATCTTTAACACATATTTTAACGTTTACAATCATTTGTGTGCTCTTTTTTATTTGTGCAATGGGGAATTGTAGTTGTTGTAAGAGAAAAGGAAAGAGAAAACTAATAATAAATCAAATTAAAGCATATAGAACAAAAGATAGAGACATTTATAGGAAAAGAAGACAAGGTGTGGTAAATACTCAATCTGAAATTGAAAATGAAAATATTAAAACTGAAAATGAAAATGAAAATATTGAAATTGAAAATGAAAATATTGAAAATGAAAATGTTAGCAACATTGAAAATGAAATTGTTGAAATTGAAAATGAAAATGTTGGAATATTTTTTGTTACTGGCTTAGCGATGGTTGAATCAATTTCTATAAATATTGCTTCTACTTTCGAAGAATGAGTTTGAAATATACAAAAAAAATAGTGGAAAAACATCAAGCCTTTGTACTGTTTTTAGATTATTGTGTAAGACTTATAGCTGTGTCATTGTTCAACCTTTTTTTTCTTAGCTATTTGATAGAACATTATAGTGTGCCATTATTGTACTGGGTAGTTTATTTGTAGAACTTCAATAATTTCAATAGAATTTTGTTGATTTAGACCATGTATTGGACTCTTCTTTTCAATGAATGTGTATGGAATTTATTTTATGTTATCTAGTAAACTGTTCGAGTTTTTCATCTTTGATTTCTATTATTCTGGACATAGAAGATTGTTGAATGACCCTCAAACCATTTCTAAAAGGAAGGTTTCCCATGCCTAAATAGACCTACAACTTGGCGCATTACGTTAGTTATAAATGTATTTTAGATATCTATTTCCTTTTCCCATTCCAAACCGCAAATTATAGAAGAAGTTGGCTTCTTTAAAAACTTGAAGTTATTCATTTTAGCGCAATAGGTCCCCCTTTAACTGAGTTTCCCATAAGGCTGTTGCTTGTCAATTTTTGGTATCAAAAGTTTATTTTTCTAGCAAGCCCATTGGGACTTCTTAAATGTACTTAAACCTTAAGTGGGTGTATGATTCATCAACCTGTTACTAGATCCCAAACAACGAATAATCTTGGCTTGTTAGTGCCACTACTAGTAAAAACATGAACTAGAACCCATCTAGTAAACATTCTAATCCCTCTACCAACCATGTTGCCGATTGCCAACAAAAATTATGTGGCATGGGATGCTACAAGCCTGCTTATAGCACTAGTAGCACCCCCCATCTAGGCCCCTATCCTAGTTTCTGCTTTAAAATTTGTACCAAAATTTACCGAAGATGGCTCAAAGATACCATCTAAACATCTACAAGATGTAGCAGACGTATATTTGGTGCATGGTGTTTCTAATCAAAATATAGCACGGAGGCTACTTGTAGCCTCTTTCAAAGGTAAAGTGCTAGATTGGTACCACACTCTACAAGCTAACACTATTGGTACCTGGGATCAACTCGAAGATCCTTTCTACGAAAGATTTTTGAATGATGGAGATCAATCTTCACTATATCATCAATTAGCGACCATAAAGCAGGCCCCATATGAAGCCATGAATGACTTCAATGCTCGGTTCTACATAGCTTGGCAAAGGATCTAGGCCACTATTCACCCACTGACAGAGTTTCCTTTCATGTTCTACCTAAAATCCATTAATGTCGACATCTCGATGATGATCCAGTCCCTTGGTAGAACCACTCTACTGGATGCGTACAACATCAATGTTAAATTGGAGAATAACCTGATCGATGCCAAAAGGCTGCCACCTCGGCCCATTATGCCTATATTTCTAGATATATCAATTCCCACCCAAGAAATAGCATCTACCAGTGCGCCCACTCCTCCTCAATCTATGTATGCATATTCGGGCATACCATAGAATACTGCTTCTATGTATAATGCTTCAAGGGATGAGATGAATGATGTCAAGGAGTTGCTACGAAGTATCTCAAATGAAGTAACTACCATCAAGCGTAATTAGTCCATGCCCCCAAATCTAGCATACCAAAGTTACCAAAGTGGAAGACCTTCCTACCAATAGAACCAATACCAAGGAGGTACATGCATGAGTCCACAAGCTCAATCAAGTAATCAGATGGTTATGGTACCTACTCCACTACCTAATGTCCCACTGAGTTCAAATAGAGTTGGTAGCGGGGAAAAAAAATATTGCCAATGACATCAACCCTTGGTGCTTCCCGTGCAATGACGCACATATGCCCCAAACTTATCTACACAACAACTTACAACAAAAGGTGGTGGAATAGTGCAGTTAGTGTGCGGCATCAAGTTACAGAGGTTATGCATATACCTCTCCACAAATGGAAAATGTGGTGCTTACCACTCAAATGCAAGGGATGTTCTTGGAACAATAAAATGACATAGCTCCTGACCACACACTCTTCTCATGGATGGAAAGAGAAGAGGCATTATTTGAAAATGAGGTGTCCGCATTGGAGACCCCACAAGTACAATCCAATTATAACACTCACCCAAAAAGGAGATTCATGAGTGAGTTGGTCACTCTATAGCCTAAAGGTGCCTCTGACCAGACTTCGAGTACCTCTGCAACTACACAAAAATTTCAACCATGAAGGGAAATTGTTATAAAAAGGCCTAAAGAATCAAATCCTTCAAATCCTCCATCATTCAACGTGGTGGAACAATTGAAAAAATCCCCTACTAACATGTCCCTTTGGGATATCTTAGCTATTCTGGAGCAAAATTCATTGTTGCAAAAGGCCCTATAGGAAGATACAATTATTGAGAAAATAGAGCTATTACTCAAAGCAAAGGTCGTTGATCCATCACCTCCTACCAAATTTCTCACAAATAGTGCAAAGGAGGCCTCTAATAAAGTTAAAGAGAATTTGAAACCAGAGCACATTTTCTCAACTCTTATTATGGGGAAGAAATTATTGTACAAATCTATGAAAGACTCTAGTGCTAGCACTACAGTCATGCCCAAGCAAATAGTTGAAGCCTTAGAACTTAGCTATGAGCCTTTAAAAAGGGGGGTTATGCAGCTTGATGGGAACAAGGTTGAAACCATACATGTCATGAAAAACCTCCCCTTGACTCTATTCTCCTACCCCAGTATCATAGTTCCACAAGATACCATGATCATAGATGTTCCCCCCATGTTCAGTCTTTTCTTATCCCAAGAATTCACTTCAAAGATAGGTGGATAACTTTATTTAGATTGGTTAAACTTGATCCTCAAGACCAAGCATGGAACTAAAATGGAAATAATATCTGAACCTCTACATTCAAAACATGTGGTCGATGATATCGAGCGACTGGAGGATGAGAAGGTGACACGAGACCAAACCAATTAATAAGAGGTCCTCTTGAGTGAATATATAGACATTTATCCTTTTGGAAACTATCATGCCATCGGGCTGGGGACTTATGTCATCTATGATGAAGATCAAGTAATCCCGAAGGTTGCGAAGAAATTTGAGAATTGCCCAGTCTTAGAGATATGGATGTTGCATTTTGAAAGAGCAAGATGAAAATTTAGCGTAGGAGCTAGGATTTGTTTGACATCCCCATCTAATGAAAAGACACTTTCATCCTTCTGCTTCCAGTTCACTTGTTCGAACAATGAAGCTAAATATGAAGGCCTAGTGCAAGGTCTAAGCCTTGTGGAGTAGATGGGAATTAAGAAAATAATGGTATTCGGAGACTCCGAGCTAGTGGTCAATCAAGTCTAAGGGATTTCCGCAGCCAAGAATGTTCACATGAGATACTATAGACATAGAGTCTAAGACCTGATTGAAAGCTTTGAAGCCTTCAATATCCAGACAGTGCCCAAAGAGAAAAAATATAGAAGTGGATTGCATGGCAACAATCGGATCTCAATTTGATCCTGCTTCTGACTTGCTTCATAACATACACTTAGTTGGAGTAATTGTCTGACTAGAAATCCTAGATAATGATCAAAGTTGGAAAGTGTTTGAAAGTGACGAACACATTGCCTCGTTCATCCAACAGTTAGGAGAGTTCACTGAGAAAATCCAACCAAGAATTGATGAGGCATATGAGGGGCAGATTATTTAGTTAAGATCTAATAAAATCCCAAAAGGATTGATCACTCTCGAAAACCTATTCAATTGTGATGATGCAAGAAATAACAAGAGGATTTTGTAGCAGAAAAAAGTGACTATGTAGATCTCCAGGTCAGAGGTGAAAGAAGGATCAAGGTAAAAAAAAGATGCCCCACAACATGATAAGGAAATAATCATCCATTTCTGTAAGAAATATGAAGGAATTGTAGCGTGGTCATATGATGACCTCAAGGGATACAATCCTGAGATTATCCAACACACTATAGAACTAATGGAAGGAGAAAAACCTATCTTCCAGAAGTAAAGGCCAATGAATGTGAAGATTGAAGCCTTGATGGCACAAGAGCTAACCAAGCCAATTTGGTCTTAGATCATTTTCTCGATCAAGCACAGTACATGGGTATCTAACTTGGTTCCTATCTAAAATAAGAACGAAGACATCCACCTATGTGTCAATTTTTGGGACTTGAATAAAGCATCACTAAAAGACTGCTACCCCTTGCCTTCCATGAAGTCTATCTTACAAGTAGTGGCAGGGTCCAAGATTTTTTCTCTACTAGATGAATTTTCCAGTTACAACTAGATCCGGGTAAAAGAGGAGGACCGACACAAAAAAACATTCACTACTAAGTGGGAAATGTTTGCTTATGCAAAAATTCCCTTCGTCCTCTCAAATATGGGAGCCACCTTCCATCAAGCAATGGATATCACTTTTAGGGATTTGATCAATAAAATCATTTTGATCTACCTAGATGATCTTACAGTATTCTCTAAGCATAAGGATGATCATTTTGATCACCTTGCAATGGTTTTTAAAAAATTATAGGAGTTCAAGATATCCTTGAACCTGAAAAAGTGTGTTTTCAGAGTGCCGAAAGGCAAACTATTGGGACATGTAGTGTCCAAAGATGGAATTGCAATCGATCTAGAGTGAGTAAAGGCAATTAGAGAGCTTCCCCTATTAGTCAATAAGAAGGGATTTCAATCCTTTCTAGGAAAGGTAAATTTTGTGAGCAAATTCATTTCTGATTTTACAGGGATAATTAGGCCTATCACCCTAATGCTAAAAAAGGATTAGTTGTTTAAATGGACAAAGGAGGCTAGAAAAAGCTTTGAGAAGGTTAAGGATTCTATTTCTTCAGCTCCTGTGTTGGTAAATCCAAACTTATCAAAGGACTTCATAATGTATGTATTTAGTAGCAAAACCAACATTGCTACTGTTTTGACCCAGAAAGATGATGAAGGAAAGGGAGAACATTTGATAGCATTTCACTCTTGGACCTTAAAGGATTATGAGATGAACTAAAACTTCATCAAAAGGCAAGAATTTTCCATTGTTAAGGGGTTTAAGAAGTTCTGACACCTCATATCTTACAACAAGGTGATTGTATACGTCACACATTCTAGTGTGTGTGAGTATATCATGGAGGGAGAAATCATTGAAAATAGGGCCAATTGGATCACTAAGATCCTCGAATATGATATTGAGGTCAATCCCACAAAGAATGCTTGAGGAAGAGGATTGTGCGAGTATTTGGCACAAGATGAAATAGTAGTTGAAGAAGAGCAACACGAGCTTGTCCTAACAAATGAACCCGAGTCTGAAGGTTGCTAGCTAGAAAATAGGGTAAGATTCATGCATACTTGGAAATATTCGTCAATCCTTCCTTCTTAAAAGAGGAGATTCTATAGACTGTAGAACATTTGATATGCGCTTATTGAAGGGGTCCTCTTCAACAAGAACTTCAATGGCATTCTACTGTAGTGTGTTACCATAGAGCAGGTGAGGAAAATTATTAATAGTTTCCAAAGTAGTCTCGTGGGTGAAAATTTCTCCAAAAGGACCATCGCTATCAAAATCATGTGTGTCAAATATTTCTAGCCCACACTATTCAATGAATCATACTCTTTGGCTAAAGCCTACAAGGAATGCCAATTCTTTGCACCAAGAAGGAAAAACTCGGCAATACCTCTCAACCCGATAGTGGTTGGTGAAACCTTTGCGCAGTGGGGCCTTGATTTTATTGAGATGATTAATCTTGATTCCAATTTGGGACACAAATGAATCCTCATGGCTATGAACTACTTTTCCAGGTGGACCAAGGTTATGCCCCTAAAGAATTCAATGGAGCCAAAAATTGTGAACTTCCTCAAGGAACTGGTAACAGGATTTGACCTGTCAAAGACCATCATCTCTGACAATGCCAAGGCTTTCTTGGGTTGTAAGGTATGTCAATTCACACTTTCACATGGCATATTCTTAAAAACATCTTTAAACTACTATTCATAGGGAAATAGTCTAGTCGAGTTGACCAATAAAAATTTGGTCTAACTCATTAAAAGAATCAAGTCGAAACATCAGAGAGAGTGGCATTACAACATCTGGGTAGTGCTTTGGGTAGACCACATAACTCTTAAGCAAGGCCTCAAGACCTCAACATATGAGTTAGTATACGGGAAAGAAGCATTATTGCCCATGTCCATGGAGATTCCTATGCTACAGATGCTCAAATCTCTAGAGGTTGAGGAGAATGTAACCATGGAGGTTTGGTTGGCTGAGTTACTGGAAGTAAAGGAAAAAAGAGAAAAGGCCCTAACAACCATGACTAATCGCCAATAGGTGGTTAAGAGGTGGTTTGGCAAGAAAACCTTAGACCAAGGTCTCAAATGTGGAGACCTAGTGCTCAAATTTAATGAAAGAGCCACAAAGCCTGGCCAACATGGAAAATTTGATAGTCTATGGGAGGGCCCATTTACAATAATTCAATGTGAGAAACACAATGAATTCGAATTAGAAAATATGGAGAAAGATGTATTAGGGATTTTAGTTAATGAAATCCACCTCAAATTTTTCAATTAAGCCTTATTAATTGTTCTGCCCATGTAAATATGTAATTATTGTAATTTTTCCTTTATGTTCTTTTGTTCAGTCAGTCTTTTCAAGCAACCCATATGCAGAAAATTGAAAATGAGCTCATACACAAAATTGAAAAGGTACTCAAAGAAGAAGGAAAAAGAGAACCCATAATACAAAACACCAAAAGCAAAAGAGATATAAGTTTAGTAAAGACTGTATATTCATTTGAAAATATTATATGCTTCAAAATTACACTTCAAAAATGGCTCAGAGGCCATTCTTTTTAGAAAATTATATTTATATACTATGCAATTTTATATATGGTAGGGGCCTTGTTTTGGAATATATAAAAAAAACATATAAAAGTGTTGAGACTTAAGTAGTAGTAGTGGGGGCATTATTATAAAGAGCAGGAACATTATCAACAACAACCTCTAGGACATCTTCATCAACGAGATTGTTAGTGGGAGCAACAAGATTGTTAGCTGGGGTAGCAGGATCAATAGCAACCATGAGATCATTCATGAAAGCAACAAATAGTGGAGGGAACACTAAGTCCCTGAAGTTGGTATACCATTCTACATCGTAGAACAACACCACATTGTAGCAGTATAGTAGCAAGTGACAAGCATGGGTAACTCTCTAGCGGTGCTCAACTTGAAAAAGAGCACAAAATCCGCTTAGAAACAACAACCACAACACCACAATGTATTCCTCAATGTTTTTATGAAGGTCGCTTGTCGTTGGGATACCCAACCCATACACCACATTCACCACCACCTCTCCAAGGCCACCGAGGTACTGCTTCAGAAATATTTCCAATCCAAGCCACAAAATCATCGGCTTAGGGACCTGAATATCAAGCAAGGATGCCACAAAGTGGGAGAAAATGTTATTGTTAACCCTATACTTGTCTTCATATTTTATGCAGTCCCTACCTAGTATCCACTTCATTGCTACAATAGCCAACGAATGGTGGTTTTTCGTCATTTTTTTCAAACGTCTATTGTAAACTTCACCTAAGAAAGTTGGCTGAGCCTTATTGCTAATAAGTCTAATTGGAGTATTCATAACACCTAAATCCTATCCAACTACCCAAGTGCTAATTTTCTAATTGCTAAGTGTGATTTTGCTGTTGTCTCAGGGCCTATTTATAGAAATTTTTGAGGTAGCTACGTGCCATAAGCATGATGCTAATCAAGTACTAACTAGAAAATCCCACCAAGAGCCAACCCAAGTTTCCCACCTAGTTGTGTCTACCATGTACGAATTGTTGCATGTGAGATTAAGGAGGGGTAATTAATTAGCACAAGTTGGTGGCAACGCCAAGTGATTGCTCATATGCACGAGTGTTGATGTGTCATGATGCAAGCATGTTTCAGCCTTTGAGGCAGAACCCAAATATTTTCAAAGTAATTGCATTTTCTCTTAATCATTCTTTCAGGATATTAATTGCCAAGAATGTAAAGGTTTATACACTTGCATCGTCAGTTCAATTTCCCAAGAAAATCACATTGAAGGACGTTCTTACTAGCTGTCATTATGAATTCTTATCTTTTCAAGAGGGCGATAAATTCATTTTGCATGAGCAAGGGAGTCTGAAGTACATGTTAAATTTAATGCAAAAAGGCTACCATTGTTTCTAACTTCGGTTGAGAAAAATCTAAGTGTTGCATGTGCAAGAAACAAACATTGTGAAAGCTTCCTGAGTATGCTATCCAGTGCTGCAAAGAGTGTTGAGAGAAGAATTGCTAAAAAACATAAGAGGAATTGAAGCAACCTAGTTTAGGGAAGAAAATTTTGATGATGCACTACGCTTGAATGAATCGAACCCAAATAAGGAACAAGAATCTAGTTGAATTTACATGTGATACAAGCCTTGTATTAGCTTTTTTTTTGGTTAGGTTTCATTCATCCAATACCGGTGTGTCTAGTAATTTTACAAAGCAATGAAGGAACATTGTTATATCACATAAATCCTCAGTAGGAGAAATGGCTCAGAATCCTCATATGGAAGCACAAGGCGAAGTAGCCCAAAGCTTGTTTGATGCCATGCATGCAACACCCATGGCTAATATCTTCAAAAAGACCTCTTACACTTTGCCTAGAATACTAGAGAAGCCAAAGTGATTTCACACGCGGGAGGAAAAAAATCATAAGATTTACAGGGACCAGAGCCAAATAAAGGAAGAATGGGATAACATTTGTGATCCCATCCTCAAAACCAAACCTAAAGGCCTAAGGAAAGTATCTTGCGAAATAATGAGGGTGGCCACTAGTGATCATCAGTTGGTGTACAAGAAATGGTTCAACAAGCTCCCACAATACATGGTCCCTTTTGTGCATTATTGCCTAGAGCTAGTTCATGAGGGCATTCTGCATTTCAACTCAAATACCAATTCCATTAAAGGTTGAGAGTTGAGGGTTATAATCAATGATGAGGCTATCAGAGACATAATTTGCATCCCAAGAGGAGGCTCTAGATCAAAAAAGATGGAATCATTTACTCTGAAAAGGGTACACAACTTCTAGAGAGGCAAAGAAAAAGCTCTGGATTTTTATAACCAGGAAACACAGACCTCGAGAAGATTCAGCAAAGTTGCTAGAAATTCAGTTACACTCAATTTTTTTAGGCAGGAGGATATGTAGGATGCCTTCTCTATGATTTTGTTCGCTTGCGGCATGGATAAAGACAAATGGGTGCATGAGTTCTATTAGAATTGGCTATGGCTGCCAAGATCTTGAGACCAAATGGAAAGCACAAAAGAGAGAGATGAATATGACAAGAATGAACTGTATTCTTATCAATTGATTCAATGATATGAGATAATTGTGATTGAATTACAATGAGAGAAATCCCTTGGTTATTGTTACCAATTTTCACTACAGCTCAATTGGTAGAGCTAATTATTTTGTTTTATCTTAAAGTGGAAGTTCAATTATTTTCTTCATTTTCTTTAAGCGTTGTTTGCACTATATTTATCAAGTGTCAATTATGCATTATTTCAGTAAATAGAGTTTCAGAGTTATTACCCAATTATTTATAGTACAAATGAAGTATAGAAAAAAATGTACAAATGATTAAGCATAACAATTGCTTTCATTTATTTCATTATGCTTATTCACATTACAATGTTTCATTTTTTTTCAAGAAAAAAATGATTGTACAATTTTTCATTTTGATGCACTTCTTTCTAGAATGATAGAAAGGAAAAGAGAAATTAAAGGATCCACACAAGTCGTGGAGATAGCCAAAACAATTCATTGCAAGAAATGAATTTCAAAACTGAAGGTTTAAAAGTAAGAAGCAAGTAACATAAGACATATCCATCTTGCATGTTTGATCTTCATTTGATATGCTTGCAACTTGCTCCATCCCGCTTCTGATTTCGAGTGTACCTGCAAAATTTTGGGAAAGTCATGTCAGGGCTCTGGATATTACACTACATGTTCTACCAACATAAATACAATTCATTCCTTGAAATGAATGGAATTAGCTAAGAATAAGGAGAATACAATGACAGCCTGAAAATGAAATGCCATATCATGGAACCTTTTAATATATTGTTTTATCTAACATTGTTGTTTCCATGTGCAGGTATAGGAAAATTCATGTAGTTGATCATTCCATTAAGACATAAAAGCATGCAGAGTAAAATGGGTTCCCACAAGGGTCAAGCTCAACATGCATATTCTAGGCTTGCTTACTCATCCATAATCAATAATCCAATGAGGAGTATCCATCACAAATTAGTAAACAAGATTGTACAAATAAGTGAGTATCAAAGCATTAACTTTCTCATTTTTATGAAATGGAAAAATCAAATTCAGGGTTAAATTACATAAACTGTCTTTCAGATGAGAAAATATATCCAGTTGTGCATCACATTTTGCTTTTGACAAAATTGGAACATCATGAGAACATGCATCATAGGCTATAATCAATGTGTGTCATGTAAGAAACAAGATGCATACCTTCAGTGGAATAACATACACTCAGGCATTTTAAATGTTTTGTATTCTTGTTTCAGCCTTTCATAACACTATGCATTGTTTGGGGAAGTACCATTTCATAAAATCAAGCATATTTATGTCAAGTTGTGGTTGCTCTAAATAGGAGATAAAGAAATAGAGATTACAAAAGACTTTAATCTCTGTCAAACATTGAAATGTAAAGAATGTAGCTACAAATGAAATGAGCAAACAGTGAAGAGGAAGACTACTTTGATAACAACAGTAAAGGGCAAATGAAAGTCAGCCTATGAAAAGTTCCAAGAGTGTTTCTATATGAAATATTTAGCCACAAGAATACTACCAAACCTATCACTTGTGAAGCATAAAGATAGGGTAATACTTAAATGAAATGAAGGAGATGGACAAGGCACTCGATGCCTAAAAGGAAAAGAGGACAATCTCTTTTTGTTTCTTCAGGTTATATATCATTATATATATACAAGTGCATATTGTAACAAAAATATGGCACTGTTAAAACTAGATTGGAGAGCTTTGTTATGAAGTTGACCAAGAGAGATCAAGGCACCAACATGTGGGTATGAGGAAGCTCGAGCTTCAAAAGAATCTACCATATGTGAAACAATAAAACCCTCAGCCGAATACAATCAAATGCATAGTTTTGAGCTTTTAAGCTCTTAAAAATGGTGGACACAATTTCTTCTTATTTTAGTTTACCCATTTGGGGATTTTTTTTCAAAATACAAAATGCATATAATGCTATCATAGGCCAAGCCCAGTGAATGGAGAGATATAAAATAAATTGCAGAAAAATGTAATGAGATTTTTCTTTAGAGCATTCTCTTTTGAGTTCATACTTTGGAATAAAATACAGTGATTCTAAGATACCCAGATTGAGCATAGAGGGGTCGTGACCTGGAGGTTTTTGACTCATCAATATTCTCTAAGTAAAAACACCCATTTCAATTTTGCTATCTAAACCTCAAAATCTGAAAACAAAGAATGTAAATGCAGAGTTTTCTTTATGATGTCCATATTAAGGAATTTGTATGGTGTGACCTATCATGATGGAGAAAACACAGAATTTTCCAGCTTGTCTCCTCCAAACATTGTCTTCATTATTCTATCATTAATGGAGTTTGATTCATAAGGATTTTTCTCAAACTGGAGGCTCGAATGGCAGCTAAGATAGAGTAGATAAAGCACAGAGAAAATGGAGCAAAAAAATAGAAAAATACACATACTAGTCGTGGTCTTGAAGGCCATTTTTTCTTTCAAATAAAAAGGAGGAGCCATGAAATTTCAAAGAAGAAACTTACCATTGTTTATAGATGAAGAATCGACCAACATAGAGTGAAAATGATGAGCTACCAGCTAAAACCCTAGTCATGGTGGTGGTGCCATTTTGTAGAGCTTTCTCCCAAAAAATTGAGAAGTCAAAATGATGTTTCAAGGTTAAGTTTGGAGGAGTTTTGTTTTAGGGTTATTCTCATGCCCTAATTCGACTTAGGGATAATATTACATATCTTTTGAAATATTAAACTTAACTTAGTACTTTGTCTTGGCCGAATTTCTTCATGCCCTAGGTCGAGCCTCTTGGAGTTTCACTTAACAATGTATCATATGTCCAAGTTTTTAGGCTAGGTTTTATTTTATTTTCAACATCCAAATACCTTGTGGTATTTATTTTATGCCTATGCCTTAGTGAAGACTGAAATAAACATTTATGTTTTAGGCTTTGTGAGTTTTTAATTGATTTTATAGAAATTAGTTTAAGTCATTGATAGGTGATTGCCTTATGTTTTTTTATGATTTTTTTTGAGAAAAATCAAGTTGTAATGGAGTGATAAGGCTATGATATTTTTGTAGAGATAATTTTAAAATATTTATTGCAAAAATTAAGTCAAATTGAGAAGAATAAAATCTACATATCTTGTAAAGCAAAAAATAAAATAATATTCTATAAATTGTTTTATTCTTTCTTTCTATTTTTAGCAGTTTGTGAAGACAAAGAAATTTGACTTTTCCTGGGGCGGATTTGATTTGCATGGAGAGAAGATGAGGTGTTATTTTTTCTTTAAAAAAAAAATTTCACCTATTTTTAGAAGCCTTGTGGGATGGACATGCAAGATGTGTGAGTTTTCCACTTTTGTTACTCATTATAGAGCAAATTTAGATGCTTTTTTTTTAGCTTTCTTCCTAAGCTCGGATTAGGGTTTTGGAGCTTTTATTTTAGGAGAAATACTTAGGGTTTTCTCAGTTCAGATCATTGTTTATTCCTCTCATGCTGAAACAGAGAGTTTTGTAAGCAAAAATTTATACTCGGACTTTGGATACTCCTTCAGTTGAATAAAGCGACATTCCTATTTCTCAATTTATGTCTCCTTTGCCATTTTAGTTTGATGTTACATTGTGATTTTGTTTACAAAATCCTTTTATTTCCTATTATTGTAGATCTTGATGCAGAAAGTTCATATGATACGTGTTGCATTTTGTGTTTCAATTTTAATCTTCATGCAAATCAGTAATGTATTGAGTGTTCATGAGAGGCTGTGAAGTCACTGTTTTTTCCTGAGAGCTGTTTGTGAGTAGATAATCAAAGTCATCATTAAGTTTCTAAAAAAGATCACTTTAAGTTAGAGTTTCATTCTAGTTATCTTTCTAACTCTTTACCTCAAATCATTTAGAATAGAAACTATCTTTCAAAGAACCAACTCACTCTAGAGATTCCTTCATTCAAATCACCCACATCTAAAGAAGGTTTCCATGTATCAATAGATAGTTAATTTTTTGCAAATTTAGCATAGGGTGCATATTTGATTGATAACACTTATATAGCCAAGGTGAGTACATAGGAGCACATAATATTATGACAAGTGTCGTAATATTATGACATGAGACAACTGTAAAAATCTGTCACTCCACCTAAAGTGGAAAAGTGAATGCGACAACCACCACAAATGGTGGATCACCCACAAAAGGTGGAGAGGTAATCACATGATATGTCCACGAAAGGTGGAAGTGATAAAGTAATAACATGATATGTCCACCTAATGTGGAAAAGCTCAAACTACCTCCTATGTGGTCCCTAAGTAAACTTAACTAAGGTGTAATCATGACCTAAGGCAAGGTACAACACATTTAATTACACCAACACCCCCCTTTAAGTGCAACTTAGGGAGAATGTACACAAATGCAAACAATGCAAGATGGGTCCCGACAACTAGGCCATGTTAGGTACCCATGTACAAATGCAATGAAATCTCTCACAAATGGAGAAAAGGAGAAAGCATAGTGGGATAAAACTCCTCCCCAAAAGAGAGATGAAAATACAATAAATAAATGCTCTCAATGATGAATGAGAAGGTAAAAACCCCATGTGAGGAAAAAAACCCCCCCATAAGAGAGAAGTAGAAGAGAGACAAGGTAGCAGCCCCTCAATGTTGAGTCTCCTGCAATGATGGTAGAAGCTCGACATTGAATGTTGAAGATGATCCAATCTCATCAAACAACGTTTCCCCCCTTAGGGAGAAACAAACCATGGATGTATGCAAGATATCGGGAATATGGATGACGGATGATGGATGATGTCTTTGAAGCATGCTCAAGTGTCTCCATGTCAATGTTGAAAGTTGACACACTCCAAATAGGCATTTTAGGCCACACTGTTGAAGAGGACAATCCAACATCTAGTAGAGATGAATGTAGAGCACAATCTAAAGATAAGGATATCCCCTCTAAAGACAAACAAGCCTCCTCCAAATGTTGTCCAAAAGTATCCACACTCACACCAAATTGCGAAGAATAATCATGTAGAGAATGAACAAGAGGGTCAGAGTCTTCACTCACAACAATTGAAGAAGGAGCATCTTCATCAAAGAGAAGATGAATGCCATCAATGATGTCCTCCAAATTTGCAAGATGAGACTCCACAAAAAAGTCTAAAATACTTATCAAGAAGTCATCCAAAGTAGCCAAATTTGAAAGACAATGAGGTATGTCCTGCTGCACTGAATCACAAGGAGCCAAAATTGTAGAATCACAAGCATCATCAACTACAATAGTAGATGGAGGAGATAGACTGCATGGCTCAAGTATTGGATCTGATGTGAGAACTCCCATGTTCAAGTAGCCAAAGTCGAAGGAACGCTGTCATCATCAGAAGAAAAATTTGTAAAGATGTACAATCAAGATGAATGATCAACCACCCCAGTAGCAATGATCTCTCTAATCTCCAAGTCTTGAATGATGACTGAATCAGGTGTGAATTCCACAGTCCTCCCATCTCCACCATGTGTAATCTGATATATGGAAAGAAGATTGTTCGTCAAATGAGGAACACACAAAACATCCTGAAAAGTGTTGTCCCCAAAACTAATAGATCCCTTCCCAATTACACTCATGTATGTATTATTTCCCATCAAGATAGGAGACATAGTACAAGGCTGAAATGAAGAGAATATAGACTATGAAGATGCCATATGATGAGATTATCCTCATGAATCTAGAAGCCATCTCCCTGATCCTGGACCTAAAAAAGTGCAAAGAGCTTGTCCTTTATTTCCTGATGTAGATGCTTGACCTTTGTCCTTTTTAGACTGCTTTGAAGAAGAAGAACGTGATTCATAAATTCTAGAAGGAAAATCAATGTGATTCCTTTTGAGAAGATTTTTCAACTCATCAATATCCTTCTTATAAAAATAGTGCTCTTCATGTCCATCCTTCTTGCAATATACACAAAAAGGTCTCTCCTTCTTTGATGATTCTCCTTTAGAGTGAGTGGATTATGATTCTTTATGTGTCTTGTTCTTTTTCTTCTTTTGCTTCTTATCAAGATTCCCTTATTATTTCGGTACCTTTGACTCACTAGACATTAATGCATGTGGCTTGGAAGACTTGATTAGACCCATGTTCATTAACTTAGCTTCCTCTTGGATTAGGAGATTTGCAAATTCATCAAACTTAGTATCAACATATGATGCTCCCATAGAAATTTGATGGGTATGAAAACCAGAAGCAAATACTGAATACTCAGGACCAAGCTTGGATAACACATTTAGAATCAATTGTAAATCCTCTTTTTCAATACTGCATTCTTTCAACTGTGTTCTTAGTTGCTTGATTTTGGAGATGTAGTCTTGGACGTGGTCAAAACTTTTAGGATCAAGATTCATCAAATCATTATCAATCTGATATCCCCTAATCTTATTTGTTTTACTATACAAGTTTTCAAAAGTCTCCCAAGCTTCTTTAGGTGTTTTGCATGATTCAATATGAAATTGCAAATCAAATGAGACTAATGAATATATGCATCCAAGTGTTTTCTCATGATCAATCTCCCATTTTGCCAATTCTTTAGAATAAGTAGGTTTTTGAATGGTGTCCTTTAAATGACCTATTAGACCTTTCATCATGAGATATTTCCATATTTATTTTCTCCATCTAGCATAATTATGTGGAGTTAGGAGTTCAATTTGAGATTTCCCCATCGCAAGAACACAAACCAAGCAAAAGAAATGCAATCAACCACTGCAAGATTACCCCCCAAATCAGTCAATCATGAAACCCCCCCAAAAAAAATATGATTTGGCCCTTTATATTTAGTGCATTTACAGTTGCCACTTGCCAAAATAGCGAAGCGGACTTTGATCTTGGTACATGCAAATTGCCAAAATAGGCCTCAAACTCAAAGTGAAAAATTTACAACATATGAGATAAATCTGATTACACCACTAGAAAGTACAGTAAAAATCATGCACTTTCAAAAAAAATCACCCAAAAATGTTACCATAGGAGCAAAATATGAGCTCTCGAAGTTCCCAAAATGAGGACAAAACAACAACACCTATGAGAATTTGCAATTTTTGGAAAAACCAGACAAAACCAAAAAATAATTGTACCACTGCAAAGAGCATGAAAAATTATCCCAAATCAAAATAAAAATCTTGAAAAAAGAACTGAAAATGAGCAAGATATTAGCCTTCAATGTTCGCCTGCAAAACTAGAAACTTCAACCAGGAGGGGGTAAAAAAAATTAAATTTAGTGCTAACGTGGCACTAATGCCAGCAATACGCAGGCTTAAATTTGATGGCCTGAAGGCCGTCAAAAAAGAATATACCCTTGAGCGGAATATTCTCAAAATCAGAATATGCTTTGATCAACGAAATATTGGCTTTTACCGACTGTCGGGAATCTCAATGGAATATTCTGTAATGGAGATGTTGTGAATATTCCTTTTTTTCTTAGCTGAATGAATTGTCCACCAATATACTTAAATTCTTTGTCAGTGTTTTGAATAGATGTCGTTGGATTTATGAAATGACAGGCCGCTTTGAACTTTGACCATTGAATTCTCACATGCCTTCAGAGTGATGCCAAATTTTTTGACCGGTTGAAATTTGTCTGCTAGTTTTGTGAGTCAGTCGTTGGTGGGAGGTGGGTAGGTGACCGCGAGTTCTGTCCGTGGTTGCTTGCCATGTGGAGCACTGTAAGCGCCCGGAGTACAAAGTACTTTGTCAATGCAAGTACAGGGGGAACTTTTTTTTTGTTTTTGATTTTTAATAAATGAAATATAGGGGTAAATTTTTTTTTGTTTTTGATTTTTTATTTATTTTTTGAAACAAAATCATACTGCCTGCAATTATGATGTGACCTAGGGGTTGTACGACTCCCTGGGCAAAATTTTTTTGCCTCACCAAACAACTACTCCGATTTGGATGAATTGCAGTTGATCTTAGGGTTTTAGAAAGGAGTTAGAAGGCCAGTTTTTGTATGGACTCCCATCCTCTCTATAACTTATGATTATTATGCATTCTTAGACTATTTCTTAACTCTGATTTTGCAAGACTTGAGCGAGGATGGTGGTCTTTATCAACTTTCTACCGATCAAATGGGATGGATGCAAAGCTTCACCCCCAAAAGCGACTGGTTTTTTGGGGAGGATTTCACATTCATTTGAATTCATGGATTCACTAGGGAACCGTTATGGCTCTTGAAATTCCTCACAAATCGAGTGTTGGCCCTTAAGATATTCTGACAAATGTTGATTATCGACTTTACCTTCTGAAGAGGGAAGGCCAAGAAGAAAGGATTTTCTTCTGCACACTAAGTTTCAAAATGGTGGTTATGGAAAAGAAGTAGATGCATAAGTTGTTAGAAGCAAAGGTGGCTCATCTAGGGCTAGTGTGGATTTATGAAAAATGGCAATACAACCCCGACAATGACTTGACAGACACAAGTATTCGGGTAACCCACAACCCCTGACCTTACTGGGAAAAGCGCTGGAATCCCCTGTCGGACCAGGATGATCTATTTATAGACTTGGTTCACATTCCTATAGAGGATAAGAGGCCGCCATGGCTCAATTTATATTTTCCTATAGAAAATTTTAATGAGAAAATCCAAATAGGTGCCACACTTTGCAATAATTTGGTCAAGAAATGGTTGTGGAGTGAAGAAAATATCAAAGATTTATGGGTTTACTGCCAAGAAATCAAATGCCCTAATGCCCTATTCCAAGATGTAGAAACAAATGACAAATTTGACACTCTGTGGAACAAAATGAATGATGATATTGACACTTTTGATGATGAGAAAATTGACCCAGAGGAAGCTAAGAAATATTTCAAGAAGGGGAAGGAGACGGAAAAGGAAATGAAGATGAACCAGACACAACAAGTTGAAAAGGTAGAAAAGTAGCCTAGCACAACTATTCTAAAGTTGTGGGTGAATATATCATGTTCGGGAATCTCAGAGACAGGTTCATGGGTAGTGAAAAGACCTAGAGGTCAAACCCCCCAACAAAACCTAATGGAGGTCTTAGAGGTGGAAGAATCCCCACCAAACAAGAAGCAATGCACAGATGCAACTTTCAGAGAGGGTTCATAGGAACCTACAATGAGTCGAGGACCGAAGGCATCCACAACTCAGGTATCTTTCTCTCTCTCTCTTCTTCATTCGCAATCTCTAGTTTCTTTCACAATCTCTGTTTTGCCTGTCACCTCAAGTGTTGGCTTTTCTTTCTCCACTTCTACTGCAATGGTCGAGGGATGTTTCTCCTAATTCTACCAAGTGGGACAATTCTCTTTTTTTTCCCCACAAGTTATCCCACCTTTCATCAGAGCACAGTCCACAACTGATATCATTACACCTTCTCCATCTACTGCTTCGGCTCTGACCTAGCTTGCTCAACAAATGGATTTCGCTACACCTTCGCTATTGCCACCGCTTCCCATGAGTCCTCCCGTCACTTTGCAAACTAGGCCTTGGCATATTCCCCCATTCTCCTCATTGACACTCTCCCTTTTGAAAAATAAACTATCCAAAACCACTACTCTCTCTTTCCCTTTTGTCGTTCCTCCTAGTGCACCCTTTGCAGGCAAGCTCATTAGATCACCAACAATATTTTTTTTAGAGAGAAATAGAACAAGACATGATCGAGCTCTCAAGCCCCAAAAGAAAAGGGACAAGGATGCAAAGAGGTTGGCCAAGCCACAGGTGTAGACACTTTTTAATGAGGCTCAGTAGTCATTTCACTTTTCAACCATGCACCCAAACGCCATGAAGCCTCAAGGAGATATGCAACTTAAAGAATACACCATTCATGTTATAGGACTTGATATGCATGTAGCTTGGCCACAAGATAAATTTGAGCTCATGGAGGAGACCTAGTGTGTGGTGACCATCGACTTTCTCAAAATTGGTCACCAACTGAAGAAGGAAGATGAGCTAAAAAATGTCAAGGAAAGGATTGAATTCCTACTGATGAAGGAGAAGGCAAGAGAGGCTGAATCTACATGCATCTCACAACAAGTAGTGGAAGAACAACCTAGGCTCCAAGAGGAACTTACGAAGTTCCAATCACATGATCCCAACCTAATAAATGATTTGCAATAAAAATCCAAGAGTTGTAGGGTCGGTTGGCACAGGAAGAAGAGGAAATACAAAAAAGAATGAAGAACTTCAATGCCAACAAGCTCAATTGGAGTAGATAATGCAACAAAAGGAATCAGACCTCCATGGTCAGAAAGTTCAATTCAGAAGGGAAAACCAAGAGGTAAGGATCTCCCTAGATAGGGAATCCACAACAAGAAGTTAGGCCAAGGAAAAATGGCTTACGAAGATGAGAACCCTGCAGGAGAAACTCTCCATTGTGGATAATAAAATTTCAGAGCTAACACAAGACGTCGGGATGAGGGATGCGTAAATCGGTCTTTTGAGGAATCCTCCCCCACCCACTACTGCCCAATCGGACCTCCTTCTAATAGCCCAACAATTGTATGTTTCATACTAGGAAAAGGTCAAGACCTTCTATTTGACTCTTCATGGTGGAAGTGTCAAGTTTGATTGGGGAGGTTCGCAGAATGATCGAGCAATTCTTGTAGTTCCTCACGGAGAAAGTTCCCGAAGTAGAAAGGTTGTTGGATAAGTTGTACACTATGTCAAATGAGTGAGTGCAAGGATCGAGGATCAGAAATCAGATGCCAAGACAAACAAGGAATTCATTTTTTGCCACACAATCATACTCCATGCTAACAATTGTGCTACCACACTGGGCCAAACTATGAGCAACATGTGGGAAAAATTCTCCCACCTGACTCAGATGGGCCTACACTCCCTATTTCTCTCTGATGATTCGGTGGCCACAGTGTAGCAAATTAGAACAAAGATAGAGGAGAAGCAGTAGGACATATCTACTTTTCAGAGCTTCAGTCAACCCCCAACTTTTGAGGATATAGAGGGTGTTACTAATCAAATTACATGGCTTCTATTTCAAATTGAGTCTGGGACCAGGATATCCATGAAGCTTCCATTTAAAGAAGTGATCGATCTGCATGAGGTGCATGATAAATTTTTCTCCATATCTACGCCATCTGAAGCTGATTGGCTACCTCTGCAGACTGTTCTCTCAAAACTCTAATTCCATCACTCAATGAATAAAGACTCTGGTCCAAGAACAAAAAATTTTGGGTTCCCCGTTCCACAAGAAAAATGCCCCTAGTAGTTGCCAAAAGCTATGGATATAAAATCCCTCAAGATCCCTTTGAATTGATAGTGTTATTTTCCTTGGTTTCTGATCACACCCCGTGATTTGGATATCTTCGACCCCTACTTCTCTTTCAAGCTCCACCTGCTGCTGCCACATGTCCATCATGTGCTCCTCGCAAGGATTTAGTACTTCAATTTTCTATCGAGCCCTGCCATGCATCCATGTGTCAACAACACACACCTTTAAGGTTTTCTTCCCTTCACTTCTCTATCAAGATGCGTCTACGCACCACGTAGCATCTTACCATGTTCACCTTTTTGGTGGGCCCCACAGTCAACACAAGTAACGAAGACTTCTCCAAGTGTCTTCTCCACGAGAATTTCATTGAAGGGAAGGATGGAACGAGTAATGGGCTGTGCCATATTGCCACGTTTCCTAACTGACTTCGTGGATTAGTGACACATGTCTGTTGGAGATTTGTTGTTTCTACATTGGGACCACTACCTTCATTTGCAAAGGATGCATCCGGCTTGAAGGCGACTATTGAAATCTTTTCTATTGCAATAGCCTAGGAAATCATTGTGATGAACATCATTTCTCTCATGATGGAATATTTTTTGTTACTGGTTAAGAGGACGATTGAATCATTTTCTATAAATACTACTTCTTTCGAAGAATGAGTTCGAAATATATAAAAAAAATAGTTGAAAGACACCAAGACTTTGTATTGTTTTTAGATTATTGTATAAGACTCGTAGACTATGCCATTGTTCAACCTTTTTGTTTCTTAGCTATTTGATAGAACATTATACTGTTCCATTATTGTATTGAGTAGTTTATTTGCATAACTTTTATAATTTCAATATAATTTTGTTGATTCAGACCATATCTTGGACTCTTCTTTTCAGTGAATGTGTATGGGAGTTATTTTATGCTATCTAGTAAACTATTCGAGTTTTTCATCTTTGATTTTTGTTATTCTAGAAATAGCATATTGTTGAACGACACTCAAACCATGTACGAAAGGAAGGTTTCCAGTGCCTGAATACACCTACAACTTGGTGCATCGCCTTAGTTAAAACTTTATTTTATATATACCTATTTCTTTTTCCCATTCCAAACCCCAAATTACATAAGAAGAAGGCTTCTTTAAAAACCTAGAGGTTACTCAGTTTAGTTGAATAGGTCCCCCCTTTAACTGAGTTTCCCATGAGGTTGTTGCTTGTCAATTTTTGGCATCAACAATTTCCTATATAAAAAATGACAAGAATGTAACACAATTTAAATGCACATGCACATATAATCATAATGTCGAGAATATGAAAAAACATATGCCTATTGAGATGTTTCTTCCAATGTGTTGGGCCCAGTCAACATGGTTGTAAAAGTACTAGGTTGTTGCATAAAAAGAAAATATTACATTAGAATATCAATCTTTGTACATGTATTTAAACATAATAGATTTCAAAAATTAACATCTAAATAAAAATTTAAATGATAATGTACACTGAGTCTCTAGGCCAAATGAAATAGTCAATTGAATAGCTTCCTGCACTTGTGAAATTTGGTCCTTTGTTAGTGGTTGTTAAAGATTCCAGCACATAAACATATATTAGTACTAATATCTCTTATAAAATATGAAAGAAAAAATAAAACACACTATGAAACTAGTTTAAGTCTTAGTGGTGCTTCCACATCATCTCTTCCACCTGATGTCTCTCCTGGAAATGGTCCACTTCATGCTCTCTCAACTCCTACAAATGACATATCATGGACCTCAAAGTAAAATGTGTCCATTGGAGCCTCACTAGACTATTAAAGAGAACCCAAACATATATTGTGGCACATAATCCAGTAATGGGGCACATAAATATGTGTCATAGAGGAGGGTGTACTAGTAGCAACTAATGCAATATGTGCATCACCATCATGATGGGATGCACTATCATGTAGTTGCACAACATGTAAGCTTTGCATGATCACATGGTCACTCAATGCATGTATGGACAAAATTCTTTGACTCCCTACATCTACAACAATCTCGGGGTAAGGTATTGGAGTTTGGGAAGCAATAGGTAGAGTAGGAAGAAGTGGGGTGACTCGATGTGCTTTGGGTCTATCTTGAGGCATTCCTTTACCCACACCTTGGAAATCTTTCATATCCAAGTAATTGACATGCCTCCCTAGGACAAACTTGACATATAATTTTCGTAGAAAATACCATGGGATGTGAAGATTGATGTTGGGTGGTTTTATCAAAAACCATCCACCAACATTCTGAGAAATTATATAATGTACCTCTATGTCTGCACCATTTAATTGAAAATTTAGGCTTCCACACATCTACGAGTTGTCCTATTTTGGGATTGATGAATAGTTGGGCTAATTTGGCTTTGCTAATATCAAGTTCCCTCACTTCATATGATAAACCATTGGCATAATGTTTCCTTTGGGACTCTCACCACTCTGCAAACCTATTGTGTTGGTTTGTGAGAGTTTCAACATTCGAAATGAATGTTTCTAAACTATTTTTTATATCAGAGAGCTTAGGGAGTGTCTCGTAAATTTGACATATGTTTCCCAATTGCTTTAAATTCATATGGATAGATTCATGGATTGTGGGCATGTTTTTGTAATGGAGAAATCAGTGGTGAAGGAGGATTTGCAGGGTTTTCATCTTGACTAGGGTTGGGATCAACCATTCTTAAGCTTGTTTGATGATGAAAATTTAAAAATTAACAATCATTTTAATGCAAAAAAAAACTATTCAAAAACCTATTTTTGCCTAAAATTCTTAAGAAATAATGCAAAACTAAAATAAAATTGAAAAAAAAACATTAAAATTTATACATACCTATGAATTATGGGTGGTTTGAGCAAAAAAATCCAAGGGGAAACGAATATCCATTTAGTTTATGTTGTTTTTTTATTTGGCTGAGTTTGGGGACCTGACTATGGTATGAGGGTTTTTATATTATAACATATATATTATTATATACTATATTACAATATAATATAATATAATATATGTATTAATATATTATACTATCATACAATCTATTATACTATATTATAATTTAATATGATATTATATAATATTATATAATAATATATAACAATATATAATATATAATATTATTATTATATACTATATAATATTATATATATATAATATTATATATTATTATATAATATTATATAGTATTATATTATATTATATTATATTATATACTATTATATATTATTATATAATATTATATAATATTATATATTATATAGTATATTATTATATTATTATATATATTAAATATATTATAATATACTATTTCATAATAATATAATATTATATAAAAGTATATTATAATATACTATAGTATAATATTGTATTATATCATTATAAAATAGTATATTATAATATATTTAATATAATATTGTATAATAATATAATATTATAAAAAGCACATTGAAAATGACTCTCAATACTATCAATAGTTATTTCTTGATTCAATTGTGTGCAAGCTTTTGAAATAACTACTAATATTCTTATGGATTGTGGAAATCTAATAACATTGACTCTCAATACTTTTTTATGATTTGAATACTATGGATATTTGTTTTGGAATGGATATCCATTATGAATGGATAACATTTTGGATGGATATCCATTTAGCTTTGGTGTTTGCTATGGCACCATGTACTTTCCACCTGAGCCTAAAAAAAGTCAAAGTAGATTTTCACATTTTTGGACAAGTTAAAAACTTCTTTTTTTTCACATCGCCACTTTTTGGACCCCCATGATCTTGCACAAACCCAAGGATATTTTTTTTTCCCAACTATTAAATCCATAATCATGTCTATGTTGGGTAAGGGAAAATCATTTGTAGGACAAGCTTTGTTTATTTCTCTAAAATATGTACATATGTGGATTCCCCTAGTGGGTTTGTTAAATTGAACTAGGTTGCAAACCCACTCAGGATCATCAATAGGTCTAATGAATCAAACATCCAATAAATTTTAAAGGTCCACCTTGACCAATAAGGCTACTTGAGGATGCATCTTACAAAGTTTTTGTTTTTTTCAAGTTTTGCATCAAGAAAAGTGTTAAATGATGAACCACTAACTTAGGGTCAAGGCCTGACATGTTCACATAAGTCCATGCAAAATTTATAGTTTTATTTTTAAATAATGCCATGAAGTCTTCATTCCCTTTTGGTGGTAAAGATGCTACAAAATATATGATCTTAGGATTTTTAGTTGCTCCCAAGTTAGCTTTCCTTTTGATTCTTCTATTGATACTTAGGCATGATAGGAAGATCAAGATTCCCATTTTCTTTCTCAGATAATGATAAAGCATTCTTTCCCTTAGAGGTTTACCTTATGATGTTCAATTGTTTGTTCTAAATGAGAAGTTTTGAAGTTACATCAAAATATGTTTTCTCATCAAGCTTAATGAAAAAATAAGCTTTATGATCTCCTAAAGGTATAGTTTCTCTTAATCCCATAATTCTACAGTGGAATCATCATTTTGGAATGTATCTAGAACTGGTGGACCTTGTTGATTTCAATCTATAAATTGAGGATAAATAAGGGAAAGATCCTTAAATTTTTATGTGGAGGTAAATGATATGGTTGACAGAGTGCAAATGGAATGTTTTTGATTAGGAGTTTCAAAAAAGGAAGAAGCCTTAGAACCTTTAGTTATGTTGGATTTTATCTTAAAATTTACCTTATGAGGGGAATTACATCCAATTCCCTTATCATTACACTTTCTTGTGAAAAATATGTGTTTTATGGTTCCTTTTTGTTGACGACCTAAGCCTTTGCCTTGATAGCCTATGTTCTTAATTATGCTAAGGCCTTTAGAATATTTTTCCATAGGTAGCATAGGCACATTATCTTCATCATCCTTATATAGCCATGTTGAGACGTCGTCTTCAATATTTTCTTTTCCCAACTCACCCAAATGCAAGAATGTGGTAGCCTTATATTTGATAACCATAGTTGATATATCTTGTTTAGGTTTAGGTCTACCATATGTTTTAGGTGAAAGATGAAGTTGGGCTAGAAATAAATCTCATTTCAAGTTATATTCTCCAATCCAATTTTCATCAACTTAAATCTTCATCTCAAGAATAGTAGTGTGTTTATCAAAACATGAGGATAAAGTGGATAGATCTATGTAAGATGATGATGAAGGAGCTTCTTGATTATTAAGCACTTGGATGTGTTTATGATATTTTCTTCCAAAGGTTTTGTGATATTCAAAGGGGAAATAATATCCAAGAATAATGACTTTGACACCCTCATAGGGGAATTTTAGGCATTGATGATGTGTAGAGAAAATGGCTTGCAAGGAATGTGTCCATGGATGAACAAGAAAAAATTTGTAAGGGAGATCAAGATCCAATACTTGACAAATGATATCCATTGCAGCAGGACCAACTTGATTTGGGAATTTTGTTGTTCCTTTGAATTCACACTTAGCATCATCCTAAGCCTTTATGGTGATTTTATTTTAAGAATCAATGACACCATCAACATATCCCAATTTTTTTACTAGATGGAGGGTACAAATGTGTAGGCCTTCTCCACTATTAATCATGACTCTTTTGATTCTATTCTTGTGAGTGAAGACTTCTAGGTATAAGCCCTCGTTATGAGATGTATTGACAAAAAGAATATATTTTTTAGTAAATAAAAAATGATGGGGAGTTGAGATATGTCCAACCATGGTTTTAAATTGAGAAATATATGTCTTTGGGTATGAAATACTCTTAACAGACCTTTTCTAGGATTTCCCTATGTGTGAGAGATATTTTTTAGAGCTCTAGGATGGCTATTTTTGTTGGTATTTTCTTGAGATGATCTAAAAGGCTACAATTAGGTTTGGAAGATGATGCAAATTGGTCCTCTTAAAGGGTTCTTTTACCCCTAGGTGTAGTTTCAACACATTTGTGATTCTTATTTAGAGGGGTTATGGTAGAGACATGAGGAAAGGACTCCCCTAGAAGAGCTATAGTTTAATAATAAGAAACAAAAATATAATTGGATCCTTTAGGATTTATATCTCTATTTGAAGGTTCCCCTTTTCCATGCTTAGGGATATGATCCTTGAAAATGTTGACATCATCATTAATTGAAGGTGTATTTCCTATGCCAACATCACCTTGATCTATAAGGTCTTAGATAAGATTTTTCAATTTGAAGCATTCAAAAGTTTTATGTACTTTGATCATATGATATTCACAATATTCATTTTCTTTGTACCATGGAGGTTTAATTGGTGGCTCATGATTTCTTACTTCAAGTAAGGTGATGAGCTTACTTGAATTAATTTTGCAAGGTGGATTCAAGGGATTCCCCTAAAGGAGTGTATTGCCTTTTAGGAGCAATATTTTGCTTAGTTGGCCTTCTACGACCTTCATTGTTTTGATGATTATTTGTTGCTATCTATAGGGTAGGTTGAAAATTTTGAATTGTTTTTGCATCTACCACACCATCATTGAAAATGTTCTTGTTTTTGGTCCAAATTCTTGGCTTGCCTTTAGATGTTGAATGGTTATCTTTATTGTCTTTAAAACATTCACAAGACCCTTAGAAATGAGAGTTATTTTAATATTAATTCCCCTTTCAATGACCTATCCAAGTGTATTACCACCTTGAATTTGAAGGTGAAAGACTAATTCATGGTTTAGATTTTGGGTAAATATGTAGACAGGTTATTTTTCAAGAACATGATAGGGAAGTTTACTTTCCAAGTTACCCCATCTTTATAAAAAGGAAACAAAGGTTTCTCCATCCTTTTGTTTAACATAACCAATGTAGTCTCATGTTCAATGTTAAATGAAAAGTGTTCAATGAGTTTGTCTATCAACTCATGAAAGGTCTTGATTTCATGAGGCAAACATGAAAACCACTTGATAGATTGACCTCATAGGCCTCTATGAAAGAGGCACATTAGATATGTATCATTATTAGAAACCTCAAGATAAGCTATGTTAATTTTTCTTGTATGTTCTCTTTGATCACCTCTCCCTTTGTATTTTTCAAACTTAGGAATTTCAAAGTTTTAAGGAAAGGGTATCGTGTTCAAAGGCTTGTCAAAATGATAGGGGCATATTTATTCCAATGTATAACTCTTCTTAGTGTTGATGTCTCCCATTTCTATGTTTTTCACCTTTTGTTGTAACTCTTGAATTTGTTGAGCCAAGTCATTTGTAGATGTGGATGGAGGTAAACTTGAGGGAATGGATTTTTGTCGATGTTGTTGTTGTTATTGGTGTTGATTTAAAGGAGTGTAATTTTGTTGTTGTTTTTTATTTTGAATAGGTGGAATAGGCATGTGTTGTATGTTTGAGGAACCCATGTTTAGATAAGATCTATGAAAGGTAGGTGATTGTTGGTGTGAAAATTGATCATGAAGTGTCTCTTGATATGATTTCCACTTGATTTTTGATGTATTAGGTGGAGGTGGTGGTGAATATGTGAAGGTAGTGACCACCTTTTGTGATGATGTTTGAATTGGATGGGTTTGAATTATTTTTCCAACATATCAAGGTTAGTGAGATGTATATCCTCGATGAGATGGTCAAGTATTTTAGCACCTTTTTTATCTAATACTTGAAGGTAGTGATTAGGATTTTTTTCAAATAGAAGTTCCAAAACTCTCATTGCGCTAGGATCTTGCTTAAATTTTTTAATATCTTTGAATTTGGGGTGTTGACCATCCTTTTTATAAGGAACACTTAAAGGCTCAATATAAAATAAGGGTGGATTCGAATATGATACTTGCTCATGTTGACCCATGCTTGTGGGAATATTTGGTTCTTATTGATGGGATTCCTTTTTTCCTTATATTGAGATCTTGTAATTGGCATATGCAATGTAAGACATTAGCCTTAGATAAAATAAGATTTTCTTTCAACAATTTTGATGCTTTTTTTTCTCAAAACTACAATAGATCAAAGTTATGTTGGATATCCAAATGATGATATCAATATTGATTGATAAAATAATAGATTCTTGCTTGAACTAGACTTCTAAGTCTGAGCAATATGATAAAATTGATATTGATAAAGTGTACTTGAACTAGACTTGTGAGTCCAAGAAAACTTGTTAAAAGAGTAGAGGTCTCCAACCTAAGAGTAACTTTGAAGCTCTCAAGCTAGTATATCCACAAATGATGTAATATGATAAAGATAAAAGATAGGAGGTCCAACTTGAGCTTTGATAAATTTTGACAATGATAAGATAATATACAAAAAAATTGTCTAATCCTCAAATAGTACCAAGGAAAATGAAATATTGCCAATGAAATACTAATTTAAGATTTATTTATTTGGAACTTTTCTATTTTGATAGGTTTTGAAAAGTTGAAGGATAATGTTTGATAGCCAAAAGTGACTTGGAATATTCCAAAAGTGCATCGGAATAGCCTAGAAGCATTACAAGGAAGACCATAGATGCTGAAAAATCACCTAAAAGAATTGCAAGGTAGACTACAAGTACTACAAAATTCCCTAGAAGCACTACAAGATAAACCAAATGAGGCCTAGAATAGACCAAAAGTGGCTTAGGACACTCAAAAGTGCATTTTCAATTGTTTGATAGTTGTTTTATTCTTTGTTTTTTATTTTGATCAATTTATTCTTGGAAAGAGATGTAATTAGGATACAAAAAAGATTAAAAATGTTGAAATAATGTGAGACCCACTTGTATATGCTTATGCAACAAAAGATTTTTGCTTACAGTTTTGATTTTTGATTTTTGATTTTGATGTTTGAATGTTATCTTGATCAAATTGAATTTTCAAAATTTATGCTAGAAATGCAAATGCTCAAAGAAATGATGCAAATAAGAAAAAATTTAAGGCTTACTTTTGGATAGATATCCCCAGTTTGACTTCAAGTGGAGCTGGGAATCTAAACAATCGAGCACATAAGACATACCAACAATCCTACTCAAATAGGTATGACCAATGAGTTTTGACTGGGATTAACAAGGTCAACTAAGGGTATCCTCAAGATATACCACAAGGCTATGTGAGGCATTAATCCATAGATGAAAGGGAATAATCCCAAACAAATAGCAGGAAAGGGTAACCCACTCTCCACCTTCACTTCTCTAAGGTATAAAATTCTTAGAGACTTAGTCAAGATTGACAATATTCCACTTCCAAGAGGAATGCCTTTCAATTAACCCCCCTCTATTTATACTCGAACAAAACACAAGAGTTGAGGTCATCCCCTAGAGTGGTCACTTCTCTAGACATACCCCCTAAAAAGAAAAAATAAGATCACTTATTTTTGATCCTCAAGATCACTACTGGGCGCAAGAGGAGAGCATACATAAGTAGATCTTGGGGATTAAAATAAATTTATTTTAAAGTCCAAATCCAAATGTGAAAGACAAATTTTAGCCCAATTTTCAATGTGAGGAAGACACACCAGGCAAGATTAATTGAAGTAAAATAAATAATGTAACTATTTTAGCACTTTGCAAAATTAAAAGTGATAGGGTGATTGAATGAATGAACCCAGAGTCCAATGCTAAACTTGAGATGTCAATTGGATGAAGAGCTCCCAAATCCACTTTCTTTTGTAATTGTTTTAATTCTTTGAAGATCTAATTTATTGCAAACAAAAATCACCAACAAAGGACACCAAGACAACAAGATCTCAGATCTGAGGTTAGTTTTAGATTAGATCTCAAGTTAGCTATTAGAAAATGACATCTTTTTCAAATCTAAAATGAATTTAAATGTAAATTTGAAATTGAAACCTAAATATTACTCAAATGTGCAATAATAGAGATTGGAAGCACTGCAAAAAAGACCAAAATCAATTCAATATTGAGTAAAAGTGTTGCAAGATGAACCAAAATTTCAACGATTGATGCTAGAAGCACAACACTATCTATTGAATAAAATAGAAGAATATTCTAGTTAACCAAAAGCACAACAAGTCAGAACAAAAGCATTGTAGATTTGGGCAAAAGAACAAAAAAATTGATTGAAACCACAAATTTATCATGTCGATCGAAAAATATTTTTTTATAAAAGAAAATTGATCTGATATATATACCAAATGTGGTATGTGTTAGCCCAAAAGCAATCTCTATCAGCCCAAAAATGTTGTGAATTGATCCAAATGTGAGAGTATGACCTATACTTTAAAGAAACACAACTCTTGCAAAAAATTCTTGTTAATATCTAGAACGTGGGTCCCATCAAACATCAAACATGCCAAAATGTTGATGATGAAAATGTGAATTTAACAAAGTGCAATCGAAATGGGGTTCATCCCATAGTGTGATGGTAAATTGGTGGTATTGATGTTGTGGCCACCAAACCATTGTGATTATAGGCACTATGTCTCCGCTAATCCAATGTGCTTGTAGGCTTGAACTGCAATGTTAAGGCTACTAATGGCGTTAATGTCATGAGATAGGTATTTAGGCTTGTGTTGTTCCAATCCCTTGCTAGGCTAGTGTGTCCTTTCATTTTAGCCCTTCATTTTCCTTTTGAAAAATCTATTTAAGAGAGGCTCACCTCTCTCATATCAAGGAACCAATTGAACACTAACCTTATGGTGTCAAATTGAGTAATTTCTAAGCTTAAGAGAATCCACATATCTCCATCCTTCATCTTGGAGGACATCTAAAACAATCATGGAGATTTGATGTTTTGGTTTGTCATACTTTGCATTATTGTTTGCATTCATTTGTTCTATCTTGAGTGTGTCTTCCATTTGAGTTTTTGGTTTCATCATTGTATTTAACTCATCCTTCATAGCTCAAATTGGGGTCCACAAATTTATTTTTGGCATTGGTTGCTCCCACAACTTAACTTTTATTTGCTACGATTTTATTCATAAATAATAGTGCCCTTGAGACATGAATTAATGATTGAAGTTAATTATTTTATATAATTAAACTTATAATTTTCTCCAATCTTTAAAACTAATATAAATCTCAAGTATGCTTCCATTCTATTTGTATTTATATAAATTAATATATATATTTTTAACATATATTATGTACAACGAATATCAACATAATTGAATATGAACACCAAATCCATTAACATAAAAAAACTAACTTCAAAATTGTAACCTAAATAAAATTAGCTATTACTTATAGACCAAATAGTCAATTAACCTCTACCCAAAATTTGTAAGATGTTTCATCCTCTTTATTTAAAGAAAACTGAACGATTGCAAACCTCAGTTCATTTTCTGGAAACCCTAACCTATCTTGTAATTCCGCCATGAACTCCAAGTTTCGCTGCAAACTCTTTGTTATGAACCCATTCCATTTTAGCAGTGTGTTTTCAACCCTTGCCATTACTAATGCTCATTCTCAGAGCCTCTTTTCACACTTTGCCTCCACCCAATTCAACATGTCTGCGGCCGACATGACTCGGATCTTCAAAGCCGCCCCCGGATTGCGGAAGCTTCAAACCATCCACGACGTGGAACAGTTTATTCATATTTTGAACAAATACGGCTGCACTAAAGTCCAAATTGCCAAGATAATGAGGAATCGCCCCGAAGCTATCTGCTTAAGCGCAGAAAGAAAATTGGAGCCCAACATCAAACTACTGAAAGGTTTCGGATTCGAGGGTCAAACTCTGACGAAGATTTTGGCGATGAATCCCAGCGTATTGTCCCTCAGCCTCGAGAACGGACTACTTCCCAGAATGGAGTTTCTGAAGAATGTATTTCAGTCGCAAGATCTGCTCGTTACAGCCACGTCAAGAAATCCATACATTCTCAGTTTTTACTTGGAGAAGACCCTGAAGCCCTCGGTGGCTTTCTGGGAGGGATGGGGTTTTCGTGAGACGGAGTTTTCCAGATTCTTAGCGATAAATCCCCGCATTCTGTCAGTCACTTCTCTCACGCCTGCACACGTTGATCTCATTCACAAGATTGGCGCTGAAAAGGAAAGCAAAATGTTCAAATATGTTGTATGTAGAGTGGCTATGAGCCGCATGGAAACGCTAGAGGCCAAGATAGAGAATCTTAAACTCTGCGGGCTCTCGGCTGAGGAAACCTTGCAAGTATTTCGGGCTTGCCCTGCAGTCTTTGGTTGCGCCGAGGAAAGTATTAGTGAAAAGATGAACTTTATAGTTAATACTATGGAGCTCCCTGCAAGTTATGTAGTGAAGCATCCGAGCATCTTGAAAATCAGTCTGGAAAAGACTATAAGGCCCAGGTTTCTAGTTTGGCAGAAAATCAAATTCATGAATGATCTGGGCCTTTCTCTTTTGACTGTATTGAGAATGGCAGAGGCAAGATTTGTTAGCGAGATTATAAAAGGGCATCCTGAATCTAAAACACTGTGGTCAATTTATGAAAATGCCATCTCTAATCTCCCCAACTGCACAAAGAGCTCAACTAAAAGTTAATTTTGTATTGAGAAAGTAAGAGTAGGGACCCAAAAACCACAGCAAATCTAATCTTTGGCAAAAGGCGGGTAGCCCTTCCCATCTAGGCGTCGGCTGTGAGTATTTTACATTTCTGGAGGCACCATATTCAGCAACAGGTGTGATGCATTTCCTCTGCCATCTATTCGGTGTCTAGTTGTTCGTCGAGAAGGTATGCATGGCAATTGTCAAATTTATTAAGGGAGCTTCTAATTGCTTTCGTTATAGTCATTCAGTGTGATGTAATTTCTAGAAGTTTTTCACCATCTGAAAGTCATAAAAAATTTCATCAATATGATTGTAGTGGGGACTATGCAGAGCAAGGAGTGAACACTCGTACAAATGTTCAGAAAACAAGTTTTCAGCCCCCATGTAGAACACAAAAGTCAGTTTGGATCTCATTTAGGATTTTCAAAGAATATATAAAAATAGGTAAACCAGATCAGTAGGTTCCTGCATTTACAGTGAAAGTTCATCAGTAAATTGGACAACATCACAAAATATTATTAGTTGGAAATCGTAATTAATAAACAGGTTTTAACATGGTTTCGGGACTCATACGCAGCATGCCCATTTCAGGCTTGATCTGATGGCACGCCTTGCTGGTCACAGGGTAGCTTACAATCCACAGAGATTTCAGTTTCCAATCAACTCTCTCAAGTTCATAATAAGTTAAGAATTCAGAATTAAAAACACAGTCTAGAACTTGGTCATTCACCGTCAAGGACAGGAAGAACAAATGCAGCCTTCTATTCACAATGGTTTTGTCGATTACATTCAATTTAATCTCAGAAACAACATTCTATTCATTCGACAGAGATTTACATTGAAGAACACTTAAGGCCTTCAAAGATCGGCCTGGCTACAATCCCCCTTTTGAGACCTTCAATGGTTGGCTAACATGTCAGACATTCCAACGCCTTCAATTTCTCTACTGTTGGTCGCCCCTTCAAACGTGATCTATCTCTTTCGCCTTCAGCACCCGAACCCTATTTCCAGCGGCCCCCTCTCTCCCAAATACCCGTCCCAGCATTAGTTATCTCACACCGAGTTTAAACGATTGCTAACCGTCGATTTGTTAAGAAGAGTCGACAATGAAATAGGGGTAAAGAAGATTCGTTTATTCAACACATTATGAAGTAAATCACAAAGCAAAAACAGAAAATACCAAAACTGAAGAAAAGAACCAAAACCAAAATAGAGAAGAGCGTGATGCCCTGCATCATGGTCTCAGCAAATAAAAAACTGTATTTGAAAATAAATTGGATATTCCAGTTCAGAAAACAGTAATAACATATGAATCAAAACTGGAAATATCCTCATAATTCCCCAAACCGTACAAAGAGCTCAACCAAAAGTTAATAATAATTTTATATGGAGAAAAGTAAGAGTGGGAATCCAAAAACCAAAACAAATCTAATCTTTGGCAAAAGGCGGCAGCTCTTCCATCCAGGCGTTGGCACCATATTCAACAACAGGAGCAATGTCTTTACTCCCTCTGCCATGTATTTTGTGTCTAGTTCCTCAAGCAAATTGTCAAAAGTTTTAAGTGAGCTTCTATTGCTTTCATTACAGTCATTCAGCATCTAAAAGTCAAAAAAATTCATGAATATTTTTGGAGTGGGAACTATGCCAGAGCAAGGAGTGAACTATTACACATAATGCTTAGCAAACAAGTTTTCTGTGTCCAAACTTCTACAAAAGTTGTAATTTTGTGTTTAACTTCGTACCATGTAGAACACACAAGTCGAATTGGATATCATTTTAAGCTTTTCAAAGAGTATTTAAGCATATGTAAACCAGAACAGTAGGTTCTTGCATTTACACTTTACAGTAAAAGTTCATCAGCAGTTGGACATCACAAAACATTATTAGTTGGAAGTCATAACTAATAAACGGGTTTTAACATAGTTTTGGGACTCACAACAAGCACGCCCATTTCACCTTTGGTCTCAGCAGATAAAAACTGTATATGAAAATAAATTGGATATTCCAATTCAGTAACAGCAATAACAGATGAATCAAAACTGGAAATATCCTCAAAATTCTAGAACAAACTGCAAATTTCTATCTATCAATGGACTGGTCACCATGTTATACCTAGCAGATAACCTATTTTAGAAATTGCTCACGATTCAATGAACTGAGATCGTTGATAGATTAAATGCATTGCACAGGGTTTAAAGAAGCTTCTGCTAAACAGATGAATGTTGGAAATGAAGATTAGTGTTATAAATTTTAATCTTCAGTTTTTGCAGTGGAATCCGAGAAGGCAACCCTATGTTTTTTGAAGTTTCCCTGTCTGGGGAATATTACCTTTTCATCCCCAATCCGACAAAAATTTAGGGAACGTCCTCAGGATGTCTTGCTATACTGGGCTACATTTCCTTGACATGTCCCTTCTGCAGAAATGTTTTGGGAATCCCTTGGTATACCCAACATCCCTGTGATGCCAGGACGTCAGGATACCCCCTTTCCATCACTTACAAAAGCCAAGAGAAATAAGAAACCCTACTGCTGGCTCAGCTTGGAACTTTTTGAGAGTATACAGTTGCGCAGAGTCTCAAAGTTACAGTATTAAGAACTCTACAATTTTTACAGGTACTGTCTCTATTACTATACTGATCATGCAATCTGGATCCTGGAAACTCTCCTACAGCCTGGCCATATACAAGTATGTAATGCAGTATTGCATGCATCTAACAGTGATAGCCATTTTCATTTTCTGTTAGCAAATAGGTCTTTACATTTTGGCAAGCATGGTCTAATTATAGGCTACTTTTCATTTTGTGTTATCAAAAAGTTGTAGACATTGAATCATTTTCCTAATTATAGTTAGGATTCAAGCTCCATCGAGCACTGTAATGCATGAAACAACCAATCAAATATGATTTCATGATTATAATTTAAATCTGTTGTATGTATGAGAATTGAACAATGAAATAATGATTGAATCATTTCCTAATTATAGTTAGGATTCAAGCTCCTTCAAACACTGTAATGCATAAAGCAACCAATCAAATATGATTTCATAATTATAGTTTAAATCTTTTGTATGTATTAGAATTAAACAATGAAATTTTGATTGTTTAATTTAGATGAATGGGTAGCATTACATACACATATATCAATAAATCATTATGATGACCAACCATTACATGTAAATTGAACTTATATTAATATGTATTGATCAAGTAAACCCCTGAATGTCCATGGGAGTGTCTAAAGAATGAAACATATAGTTAAATGAAAATAAATAAATAAGAAAGAGAAACAATGTGTGTGGGGGAGAACTTAGGGTCATAATGCCTATGTATATTGGATGCCTTCAACACATATAACTAAATCATTAAAATGATTAATCATTGTGAAGAAACTGAATATATGTATTTTAGTGACAAACTATCAATTGTAAATTGAAATTGAGTTTTATTAATACGTATTGATCAATGCAAGCAGAATCCTTCTAGCTCATGGGAGTGACAAATGAATGAGGCAAATAAATGAAAATAAATAAAGAAGATAAAAAACAATGTGAGAATGTGAGAATTTAGGATCATTCACATGATGGGTGCTTTCGGCCTAGTTGTAATGTTATCCCTCACAATAGACATTTTAGCACCTTCAGTGAGAGAGATGGATAATTTCACAATTTCTTGGTTGTGAATAGACAATTTATGATAACGATCATTCTACCATTTTTCTATTAATTTTTTCATGTTGATGTATGCATTTTGATTTACTGCAGTAATGTTGATCACTTCCTTGCCTCAAAGTATGACCACTATTCATTTTCTCTAAGAATAATATGCATGTGGATATATTATGATCCTTGTTACTTGATAGTTTATTGGTTTGACAAAAATGAATATTGAATATTAGTGCATCTATCTAAATCAAAATGTGATGGGCACTAGATAAGTGTACATGAAAATAAATTCCCACAAATTTGTACTTTGATAAGTGGTTAGTAAATTTGATATGAAAATTGATAACAATGGATATTGTCTTTGGATATTGAGTAGGTGAGAGACAAAAAGCGGTAAATTGCTGCACAATATTAAAAGTTATTCAGTTGAGTTGACCATAGTAAGCATTGAAAATAAAATATTACCAAAGGAAACATTGGCCAAAACAAAAACAAAAAATTCATAATGTAGGTTGATGTAACAAGTCGACATATTGCTTGTTTTAATATTTTATGCCATACCTTTTGTTTTTGTTAAAAAAAAAGAAGAAACTATGTCAAAAGGTTGGACATGCTTTTTGTTTGTAATATCTTATGCCACACCTTTTGTTTGTGTAAAAAGAAAGAAGAAATTATGTTAACATCCACCAATGACCTTAACAAGTCAATGAGATTGTAACACCTTGTGTAGATTAGAATAGATAAGGCTAGTGCTCAACAAGTGTTGAATGAACTAGTAAAAGAAAAGAAGTGAATCTTCCCCCAATAACATAGAAGTGTATACCAAATTAGAAAAAAAATACTTGTTCAGTATGCAAAAGGCACTTATAAGAATGTGATGGGGAGCAATGTGTATAAGGCTAATAATCTCATTGGAAAAATATACTAGGGTTCATGCTATCCTTGGGGATAAAATGAATATTATGTGGCTATCTTATAGCTTCACATCAATCTAACATTGTTGAATGGGGATCATCTTTTAATGTTGATTTGATCATATGAGTTGCTTAAATGTAGAAAAATGGAGGATGTACTTCTCTAGATGACTCAATGTTCTTTGATTCATCTATGTTATTAAATTAAAATTTACATGAGATATTTTCCAACATTTATTCTAACAAGTAGATGTGATCATCATATTGACCACTATCCAATGATAAACTATAAGATATGCAACAAAGAAAATATTTTTTTCTTGTACTTACTTATATTGAGACAAGACCTTCACCATTTTATAGACTTTGTGAGGCTTTCAAGACCCACAAATTTGTGAGCGTAGATTGGGCCAACAATTTTGCTACATTGGCTTGTTTGGCTTTCTTTGAAAAAATTCTTAGAGAACAAACGTAGTTGGTGCATTATTTAATACAAGATTGATTTCACATTTTCTATCAATTTATCTCTATCCATCCACTTGTCCTTGATAATGTTCTAGAGCTCGTTGACTTGGATTCCTACCATCTTTCTATTGATCATATATTGGTTAGCCTTTCTCACCATCTCACTTTCACTTGCTATATTGACACATATCCTTGTGATTTATAAACTTTTATGTCTTTTCCTTGTTGGAGTTGAGAAGATACAACACCACAGAAGCCCAAAAGAACTTTGCAAGCAAATTACCTGTTACAAAGAGAAGCGAATAGAAGCAACAAAGGAAATGCTCAAGAATGTGGAGCAATGTATTCACCTGAAAATGTAAAATGAATAATGATACAAAAGATAGTTTTCAACTACATATAGATGAAAACCCTAAAAAGGAAAACTCTAGGCTTGCACAATAATAATTAATAAAGTAATTAATTATTATGTACCTAATGTTAGCTTAAGTGAAAAAAGAAGTAAAAGAGAACTTTACGTAATTAAACAAATATTGTTTAATTAATAAAGTAAATGTCCAATTACTCTAACACCCCCCCTTAAGATAGACATAGGGAGAAGCTAAAACCTATAAGAAGCTATTGAAAGCAAAAGCAATGGGTCCCGGCAATAAGGCCAGATCAGGTATCCAAGTACAAAGAAATCTCTATGAAACGGAGAAAAGGAGAAAATCCAGTGGAAAAAACTCCTCTCCAAAAAGAGATAAAATAACATGTTGAAAGAAACATGAAAGAAGGAAGGCCTCATAAAGACCCCCCAAGGACAACTTCCTTCACCCCAAGCATAGAGCGCAACTGAAGATAGCGCAGAGATGCAAAAGGTTTCGTGAAGATGTCTGCAACCTGCTCGACAGTGGGAACATACTCCAAGATGAGAGAACCATCCTGAATCAACTGTCTGATGAAATGCATATGAAGCTCAATGTGCTTCGTCCGCTGATGCTCCACCGGGTTGCGCGAAATGTGTATAGCACTCTGATTGTCACACCAAAGAATAGTGGGACTATCAGGAGGAAAACCAAACTCAGTCATCAACTGACGAAGCCATAAAATCTCCTGACTAGCGAGCACAACAGCTCGGTACTCAGCCTCTGTAGATGATAATGCATGAGCAGTCTGCTTCTTGCACGACCATGTGATAGGACCAGAGCCAAGACAGAAAACAAAGCCAGAAGTAGACTTCCAATCATTGACATCACCAGCCCAATCCGAGTCAGTGTAGCCAACAATGTGAGGATCCCCTAATGTGTAGTGAATGCCATATGAAGTGGTGCCCTGAATGTACCTCAAAATACGCTTGGTAGCTTGCCAATGACTCTCATGAGGATCATGTGAGAATCGAGAGACAAGACCAACCGCAAAGGAAAGATCAGGACGAGTGTGAGTCAAGTACAACAAACTGCCAACCAACTGCCTGTAAAGTGTAGAATCTACTGAAGGAGTGGGGCAAGTAGTAGTCAAAACAACCCCTGACTGAAAAGGTGTGGGGGCAAGCTTGCAATCAAGCATGCCAAAGCGCTGAAGCATATCAAAAGAATACTTCTGCTGGTAAATGGAGATCCCCTCTGAAGACTGAATCACCTGAAGACCAAGGAAATAGTGCAGAAGGCCAAGATCTGTCATCTCAAACTGCTCCATCAAGGCTAGCTGAGAATTCTGAATCATAGAGGATGAGCTACCTGTGATGAGAAGATCATCAACATATAGCACAAGAATCAGGATCTCACCCTCAAGATGCTGAATATAGACTATGTGATCAAAATGACAACGAGTGAAACCAGTGGAGAGCAAAAAAGAGTCCATCTTCTCATACCAAGCCCGAGGGGCTTGTTTGAGACCATATAATGAACGCTGAAGTCTGCAAACCAAAGAAGAATCATGAACAAATCCCTGAGGCTGCTCCATATAGATCTCCTCCTGTAGGTCACCATGTAAGAAGGCACACTTCACATCCATCTGAAAAATGAGTCATCCTCTAGAAGCTACAAGTGATAATACAAAACGAATAGAATTCATCTTGGCAACAGGGGCAAATGTCTCAGAGTAATCAATATCCTCAACCTGTGAGAAACCCTTCACAACAAGACGTGCTTTGTATTTATCAATAGAACCATCAGCAGCATACTTGGTGCAATACAACCATCGGCACCGAACCATCTTCCTGCCCTTAGGAAGAGGACAAAGATCCCATGTATTATTCCTCATCGAAGAAGAATACTCCTCCTCTATGGCACTATCCCACTCAGAGTGACCTATCACCTCTGAAAATCTCTGAGGATCCTCTGAAAGAGCATGAGTCAAAAGACTAGAACCCGCAGTATGAGAACGGGTGCGACGAGTGTCTGAAGGATCACCGGCCATAGATCCTGCTGCCTCAATAGTAAAGCGAGCCCATTTGGGCCTCTAAGGTGGAACAAGTGGAGGTGGAGATGGGGGATCATCAATATCCTCATCAAATCATCCTCAAAATAATCTTGAAGAGCTGTAGTGGGTGGAGTAGGTAGTGAAGTGGACACTAGAGACAGGGTATCAACTGGAGGAAGGCGCTCATCAAACTGAACATCCCGTCGAAACAGGACCTCTCTGGAATCAGGATCAAACAACCTATACGCCTTAACATCCTCACAATAACCGACAAAAATGAGGGGTCGACTCTTCCGCTCCATAGCTCTCCTTTGAGCATCAGGAATAAAAGCCCATGCCTCACTACTAAATACTCGAAATGATGAAATATTAGGCTTGTCATGAGACCAAGCCTCTTCAAGAGTCATATGTCGAAGCGCCTTATGAGGCATCCGATTCTAAATATAGTTGGCATAATTGACTGCCTCAGCCCAAAAAGACGAATCCATGGACCTGGACTGAATCATAGAATTAGCCATCTCCTGTAAAATCCTGTTCTTTCGCTCAGCGATACCATTCTGCTGAGGGGTGTAGGGAACAGAAAACTGATGTTGCAAACCATGTTCAGTGCAAAAATCTCTGAAAGCCTGATTAACATACTCCCCCCCATTATTGGTACGTATCTTCCTGATAGAAAGACCAGACTGCTTCTCTACAAATGTCTTGAAGGCACGAAAGGAATCAAAGACATCAGACTTGTACTTAAGAAAGTACAACCATGTGCGTCTGGAGAAGTCATCAATGAATGTGAGTACATACTTGGCCCCTGAAAAGGAAGGAGTGGGAAATGACATGAGGTCACTATGAATCAACTCCAATGGTGCCAAAGCACGAGTGGTACGTCCCTTCGGAAAGGGATCCCTGTGATGCTTGCCAAACACACAACCATGACAAACACCGTTAGTGCAGGAGGTCTTTGGAAGACCAAGAACAAGTGACTGAGTACTCATCTGAAGATATTTGTAATTGACATGGCCTAAACGCTCATGCCAAAGCTGACTCACCGAATCTGCATGTGCTATAAGAGATGAACCTGTACCCTCAGAAGGCGCAAATCCATCAAATCTGTAAAGACGAGATGCAGTATCAACACTACTAGTAGCCACAACCAAATCAGAATCATGGAGGTCCCGAATAACCACATCATGCGATGAGAACTCAACTGTCTTACCAGAGCCAGTGTGGCAAATCTGATAAATGGACAAGAGGTTCGTCGAAATGTCAGGAACAACCAAAACATCCTATAGAGTGCCCCCATCCAAAGAGACAGAACCTGAACCCAAGACGGAAAGTTGTGAAGAGTCACCCACTGCAATCTGTGAAGTACCACAAGAGGCAAGAGAAGTGACCAACTGCTGGGTGTGAGTCATATGGTGAGAAGCACTAGAGTCTAAAATCCAAGTGGACCCATTGGTCGATGCTCGTGCAGTGAGAGCATGACCCTTCCCTGTGGTGGAAGAAGAAGAAGACTGAGGTGAGGAAATGTGTTGCTGCTGCATGGCGTCCTCTAAAGCCTCTAATCGTTTCCAACACTTGGAAACTGGATGACCTTGCTTGCCACAGAAACTGCAAGTGTCTTCTGATTTCTCCTTAGTCTTGGAGGAAGACTCACCAGACTTCGAAGATTTCCCATGTTTTGGATTAAATGGTGGTTTAGAATCAGAATTAGAAGGCGGTTTGGAGGAATGCTCACTACCTACAAAATCTTTCTTGGGCCTCGGTTTCTGCTTTTGTTTCCCCTTCGGTGACTGAGCAACCAATGCTTTGCTCTTTGAACCTGAGAGCATATCCATCTGAGAAAGGTGAGACTGTTCCCAAGACAAACGCTCACAAAACAAATCAAAGGTAGGCATGGTAAAACTGGCACCCAAACCATCCATGGTGGAGTAGAAGGAGGAAGCAAATATCTGAAATGGACCATGAAGCTTTGAAAGAATCAAGTAAATGCACTTTGTGTCTGTCTTGTTCTTCCCACAACCATGTAAAATAGTGCGGATAGTTTTGAACTTGTTCAAAAAATCTTTAATAGTGGAAAATGAATCAGGTAACAATGAAGTCAGTTCTGCCTCAATCTGTAATGCGCGAAACTCATTAACGGTCCCAAAAAGTGTCTCAAACTTCAGCCACACGGCTCGAGGAGTGAGCAAAGCATCAAGGTGAAACAAAAGACTGTCTGAAACATCCATGCATAACAAACCCATAGCCTCATCCATCTTGTTCTTGTGCTGCATAATCTCAAAAGGACACTACAACTGAGGCTGAACCTCATCTAAACAAGACCATAACCCTCGTGACCTGAGTAGCCTCATCATACGAGACTTCCAAGTGTGATAGTTATGTGATGTGAGTAGCTCAACTGAAGAGTCTGCCATGAAACCCTACACTTGTACCTGCTTGTGTTTTTTATTATTATGTGATCTTTCAGAATAGACAGAAGATGCAGAAGGGTTTGTATTTTTGAGAGTTTTGGTGTTCTGGTTTTCTGATATAAATGACATAAAACAAGAGAAAAACACCCCCCACAAAAGATAAACCCAAACTCTAGTACAAACTGAGAAGAAGGAAGCAATGCATAAGCAAAAAATACTTCAAAACAAATTCTCGTGTACCTGGTGAAAATTTTGATAAAATAGATCACATCACTAAATAGAGTATGTTGATAGCTTTCCAACGCCTATTCAAGTTTGAAAAACGAAGACCGTTTGCATCTTCTATGACCTCGGAAGTGAAGAAAGAAGACCTCACTTTGACTGGTAAAAAATATCCAGACTGGTAAAAAATTTACAAAATTACCTACACCATCAGATCGATGCCGAAACCAGCGTTCCAATGCTTCTTCCTATTCGAAAAACGGAGCTAAAACGCCCGAGTTATGCCCGATTTCATGAGAGCAAAAAAAATGCCCTATTAAACCCCTTTAGCACCTGGGGGCTAAAAAAAATTGGCCCCTGGTTGCGTGGGCGGACCAGGGGGCTAAAGCTAGGCCGAAGCCCTCGGTTGCCATATGACCCAGCGACAGGTTGTTTGAGGCCCGCAGGGGCTGAGGAATCGACTCAGGTCAGCGAACCTGCAGGTGAGCTCGATGTCGACGGGGAGCTCAGCGTCGATGGGCAAGCTCGGTGGAGCCCGGACGGTGGCGGGGTGAGCTCGACGGAGCTCGGACGGTGGCGGGGCGGTGTCGGCAGAGCCCGAACAGCGGCGAGGCGGTGTCGGCAAGGAGTCGGAGGCCGACAGGGGTGCTGGGTGGGAGGCGGCCGAGCACGAGTGGTGCGAGGGTGGCCACCGGGTGGTGAAGTGGTGGTGCGATCGGCGTATGCGTGCAGTGCAAAAAATTAAACCAAAAACCTTTGTTTTTTTTAATTTTTTTTGCTGCGTACGGCCCTAGGGCAAAAAAAATTTTTGCCTTCCAAATTGACTGTAACTAAAATCAATGATTTGACAGTCATTTTAAGGGTTTTTGGGCGCTACGAATCCAATGGCACTGTCCATTTAGGCCCAAAGTGAACCCAAAATTAGGAGTATGCTGAATCCATCCAAAAAAAACTTAGAACCCTAGATTTGCTTCCAATGCAAAAATCTCAAAACGAGAACAAGCAGTTGCAAATCTGAAGCTCTGATACCATGTTGGAGTTGAGAAGATACAACACCACAGTAGCCCAAAAAAACTTTGCAAGAAAATAACCTGTTACAAGGAGAAGCAAATAGAAGCAACAAAGGAAATGCTCAAGAATGTGGAGCAATGTATTCACCTAAAAATGTAAAATGAATAATAATACAAAAGATAGTTTTCAACTACATATAGATGAAAACCTTAAAAAGGAAAACCCTAGGCTTGCACAATAATAATTAATAAAGTAATTAATTATTATGTACCTAATGTTAGCTTAAGTGAAAAAAGAGGTAAAAGGGAACTTTACGTAATTAAACAAATATTGTTTAATTAATAAAGTAAATGTCCAATTACTCTAACATTCCTGACACTTTCTTTACTAATGGTTCTCCCTTTGCTATGCATACTCTTATCTTCTACTCTAAATGATAATTCTTGTCCTATTATTCTATCATGTCCTATGAGCATTCCTCTTCTAATGGGCCACAATGGTAATCTATGTTTTTCCATTTCTCCTTACTAATATCTTGGATACATCACTAGATTTTGAGCATAGTTCTCCCCTTTTTTCTATTCTAGTATTGCTCTTCCTACCATCTTGGACCCTTCCTCATTGAAAGGCTCATGTTCTTCTCTTGATGATGTATCTTTTGATGCCTTAAAATGAGTTTAGCTTATTAATGATGTGGCACATATTCCTTATGATGATTAGTATAACTTTGATCCTTCTCTTTCTCCCACTTCCTATTCATATCGTACCTTTTTCTTATGTTTCTAGGACATCTCTTCCTTCAATGGATGGAATTACTCTTGAGGATTCTATTACATATTACCTTTCTATTGCATGCTTTTCATATACTACATTGGATGAATTCCAATATGATATTGACATTGATACTTCTTGTGCTTCTTCCCCCACTCATTGCTATGTATTTGAGCCCTCACCTTTAGATATGGATCCTCTTACTCCCACACCTCCACGATAAGAGCCTTTTTTGCCTCCATCTTATGAGTTAGTCCCCCATCCTTCTCTTAATATTGTCCCACTTTTGGTTGCTTTTTCTCTTACACCTCTTGTAGTGCCCTTGATTCCTTCTTTTTGTGAGTACCCTCGTCCATTAGAGCCCTTGCTTCTTCCATGATTCTCACATATCCCTTTCCTAATAACTTGGGGAATATTTGTCTGTATAAGTTTAATGGCTAAGAAGATCCTATTCAACATGCAAGAAAACAATATACTCTTTGCTTGACTATTACTTTTGAAGGCCAGGTCTTGGTGTTGTACTCATACAATTCGTTTTGTATTCTGTCAAGCTTACCAATTTAAACTTTATAGTTTTGCTTAATCAAGGTCATGTTTCAAAGCCTTGTCTTACTAAGGAGGACGAAGAGGTGAGTTTTGAAGGTAAAAAGTCTACAACATAGGTCTAAGAAGTTTGTCACAATGAATGCAATCTTTCTTTGCACTGGTGAAACATGCAAATCCATGCTAGAGAGTGCAAGATAAAGAAGGGCATACTTTTCAAGTTTGAGAAGATGTAGTCCACACTGTTCAACATGCTAATAGTAATGAAAAACACAAAATCTCGTAGTCAAAATAATATAGAAAAGGTATCAAAAACATGCTAATATGTAGAAAACAAATTTTGAGTTCCACAACTTTCATCATCATGTAAGGGTACACACTTATCAATAATACAATTTCAAAATTCAAAAGGATGCAAATATAGTCAATGGTGGAAGCCATTGAGGGTGGAATTGGGTTTGAAAGTTCAATTAGTTGAGTGCATTGTTGAGTGGTGTCATGATACTCTTTCAAACTCAAAAATTGTTGATCCAGTCTATGGTGTGTGTTATATAGAGTGATTGTGTTGGAGTAAATAGGGCATCACATAATAGTTAATTAATCATTAATTAATTATCAGACTCTTGTTACTTTAATTAATTAAGCTAAACTTAGAAATTACTTTTTTATTATTAGATTGAGCTATATTTAGATGTCTCATTGCATTAGATGATGACACTTGTCTCAATCTAATCAAATCCCCATCTAAGGTTTGCTTTTTTTATTTTATAAGCATTCACCTTTCATTGTAATCATTCATTCAAGTTATTGCATCAATACATTTTCTCAATTTGTTGAGCACAACATATTGATTTGTTCTCTTGTTTGTGATAAGATAATTAATTGTAGGTGAATTCTAGGAGCTATGGGGTTAAATCATCAACTCTAACATGGTATCAGAGCTCCATATATGCAACATTTGAGGGATCTAGCCTTGAGAATTTTTTTGGTGCATCTTGGAGAAAAACAAACCTCGTCATTGTGTTCGAAGCGATTGAAAACCTAAGAATTGATTGTCATTTCATGAAAATATGATACTTTGATTTTTTGGGCAATATTTTAAGGGCACAATTTTTTAGGGTACGAAATTTCATACAATTGTATGGAATATGTCAGGTGTATGGGCCATATAGGCACAACACCATCACTATCCTTCGAAGAGCACAAAAATCCACAAAAAAAATGATAGAACAAAAAAATTGTAGTAGTGTTTAAAAAATTCTAATGCATTTATAAATTTTCTAATAGTTTTACGTCATCATCGTACCATGCATGCACAAGGGGTGATAGCACTAGTTGCCAACAAATTTTAAATTTTTCTAGCGGTCCTTTTTTTATGTAGTGTTGAAATATTCTTTGAATATTCCTTTGCCTGATTGAAACTCCAACAACGTTGCTAAGAAATTTTCCCTCCCACCACCACTAGGCCCTTGCTTCATTGCTCTTCAACCCACACAGGTCATGTGGGTGACTAGGGGCTCACAACCTCTACCCAACGCCTAACAACTGACCCCTTGGTTTGTTGTAGGACCACGTGCTATTTTTTTAGCCCACGATTTGACATGCAAGGCAAATTGGACTACTTTCAATAAATTAGGTGTAACTTGGGCATCTTGACTCCAATTTTTGAAAATCGTTGGAAATGTGGTTCTGAGCCCGATCTAGTGGTACGAGTGATTTTTTCTAGATTCTTCTCTTGATTAATTCTATAGGCCTTAGAAGTTAGATTAAGTTAATTTTTTTCTCAGGAGGTCATAACTTTTGATTGGGTTATCATATTTTCACATTTCAAGTGCCACCAGAAAGCTAATTCAATCCTCTTCATAGATCTCAAACCTATTTTTCTAGAAAATTAAGTAGGTATCTATTATTTCAATCAAATCATATTCTTTTTTTGGTTCTTTTCTTGGAAAATGTGTAAATAGGTCAATTTTTTGGGATCAAAGGGTGATTTTTTTGTATTTTGGGGCTTTATCTTGTTGTATTAGTTCATTTATGTACTTTTTTTTATCAAATCATCATCGATCCAACACATATTTATCCACTTCACACAACTACTATGGTTGGAATAAACAATTAGAGATACATATTAAGAAATTAGGGTTATACAAAGTGACTATGGGTACAAAATTTGAACCTACAAGAGTTGTAGAAAAGAGAACATAGTTTAATAGGTGTGATGAGGCTTTTGGGGCACTATGCATTTCTATCTCTCATGATCTTCTCTTTCATGTTAAATCTTGCACCACACCTAATCAAATCTAGACTCAATTGGAGTCCTTGTTTGGGAAGCATGACACTTTGAGAGGATTTTAGATAGAGAATGAGCTTATCAGTTTGACTCCTAGAGATTTTGATAGCATCTAGTTTTTCTTCAAGAAACTCATGCCTCTCAAATTGCAATTGACATATCGTGGTATTTAGAAAGAGGACTCTCAGTTGATTCTTTCCATCCTTGCCAAGCTTTGTATTGATTATTCAATCTTTGCTTCTATCTTTTATGCTACTATAGATGTAATTGGTTCCAGATTCACTATGCCTTCACTTGATGATTTTTCTACATCACTCACTTAGGAGCAAAAAAAGTTGGTATAGAAGGGATCATTAAAGTCTTCCAAATCATAGGCTCTTATCGCGTCACTAGGCACTAGAGATCGGAAGGATTCAAATGACAAAGGAAAGAAACAAAAAAAGGATTCCAAGTCACATGAGCAAGCCAAGGAATCACATTCACATGATACCTTTGATTCTTCTTCCTCTTCTAAGGGGGACTTGTCTAAGAAGGATCGACCAAAATGTGCATATTGCACAAAGACATGACATGATGAGCTTTAGTGTTATGCGAAGTAGATTGACGAGTTAAACATATTCTATAGAAGAATAATGTTCAGTTGCCTTTACCCTTTTCTTCCAATTTAGTAACTTCACAATTAGGGTTAGCCACCATGACACATGGATCACACATGATGATGAAAGGCCATGCTCTCTTTGCATCCACCAATCTTCAATCCAGTAGATAGCTTCTTGATTCAAGATCCTCACATCACATGGCTTTATGTTCAGGTATGTTCTTGCATCAACATGAATTTGCACCCCTAACACAAATTCCCTTTTGACCCTTAACACTTTAGAAAATAAAAAGTGGAGGTTTAATTCCACTTAAGACTGCTTCTTGCATTCCGCTTGGTGCCTGGTTCACATGTCGGTGGGGGTGTTTCTATCGGGGACACCTGCGCGACGTGCAGACGTCTGAGCGGTGTGCTTACATCCTTGGTAGATTCCTGCGGCTGGAGATTGCAGAGGTGTTACATTTTCGATTGGAATTCAAAGAGTAACGTCCCTCTTTGGTTGGCCGACCCGAATATGGTCATTTTCATCCATCTCTTCATAATCTTCACTCTTCCATCCATAGCATTTTCAAGCAGAAGTTGGAGAGAAGTTTTGCAAGATCGTTTGAGTATTTCTCTCCACCATTTGCATTCATTTCTAAGCTTTGTAGCAGCACCTTTCACTCCATTGCAGAAATCCACTACTTTTTCACTCCAACAAGGCGAGCACAAGACAAACACCATGGCAACAAAGGCTTGAATTCCTCTCATTCACTCCTCCACTAGCCTTGAGTGCTTTGGACAGAGGCGGTAAGCTCCTACAATCTCTCCTTTTGCTTTCGATTGAGTAAGCATGTACTGCTTGTAGTGTTTTTGTGTTTACGTAGCTTGTAGTTCTTTTCTTTATAATTTATCTCTACTATTCCAAACTTGGTTGTCCGTGGAGGTGGAAACACCAAGACAGGGGTCTAATTGAGGCAGACCCCTATATAGCCCCAACAATTTCTCCTTTTATTGTGTGCAAGTGGAGAGAACTTGGAGCAAGCTAGTGAGGAGAGCATTGTACGAGATCATCTTTGTCACCTTGGTGGAAATACATTTCCTTTATCATGTCTGTATATGCATTTCTCTTCACTTAATCTCATTTTATCACTTCAAACATCTCTAAACTAGGTTCATAGTCTCCCTTTAGAAGTTATATTTTTGTTTTTTTGGTTCTCTGGTCGTACAGACGCCAGCGGACCTATGACACGCTAGTGCACCATGCTATCGTCCTAGAACTGCGCTTCCGTCCTTAGACAAAGAGTTGCCTAAGACATGAATCTGACTCTAAAGGCTGACTCATCTAGTCTCCTTCCAACATTCGGGATTGCAGAGTGATCAAAGGACAAATAATCCTCATCATTCTCATCCTTGTCATCCTAACTTCCCCTTAAACTGAGGTGGGTTAGGGAAGCCTTTGCGCTCTTAGCCTTTCATGACCTAGGGCCTTGCAGTGGGTGGTCCCCCTCTCTCACATTTTTGGTGAACCTGACATGAACCATTTTGGTTCCGTTTTGCAATATTGAAAGTCCGAGAGAGGGGATCCCCTTGCCGAAGCTCCCTAGACGCACCAAAAAGAAAGGTTCCAATGGTGTTGTGTGACGCAACCTTAATTGGGTCACTATCCTATCTCGTAAACCTTAATAGGCTCTATAGAAGTACTGTTTGGTGTGCACGATGACCTCTTTCTTAAACCAACCCATTCCATCTGCGCAGATTGTGAATGAGGGTACTAGCATAACCTTTACTTCATAGGACATGCCAATGGGCTTCAATAGAGATCCATCTCCTCTTTACATTCTTGCGAGGATAAGCAGGAACACTATAGCAGGTGTCCTCGTTGATCCAACATTGCAAGTGAATATCATAACTGAGGAGATCATGTTGATTAACTTCCTACATAAGGATGGGTATGCTGCACCTAAAAGTACTGTCCGCACACACGATGACCTTTTCGTACCTCCTATAGGGAGTATTCTCCTATTGGTCCTTGTTGGACCTAAGTCCGTAAGCCTTAAGTTTGACATCATCCCGGGGTCTGAACTCTTTAGAGTGAAGCTAGGCATCCCCTGGCTCGTGGCTATGAATGCAATTCCCTCGGTCATACACAAATGTCTGAAGTTTGTTCATGGAGGTTCGGTACATGTTGTCCACGACACCGGTTACAAACCACCAGTTGCATGTGGTAGTTATACCTTGGATTAATTTTGGCCTACCTCCCTTGGTCCTCTCTCACCTAGGAAGGACCTCCTACATCGCACGTATCAAAACTATAAGAAGGGGTGTGCTAGGCTGAGAGTTAGATACCCTCCTTCGCCTTATTCTTTCGCATAGAGCCTATTTGAAAGCTGACAATGATGCCGCCAAGGCCCGTAGAAGAGAAGAAGAGAAGAGGTCTCGAGATCCTCCTTCTTCCTCTTCCACAGTTTAGCCTAATGCTTCCTCTCATCCTGTCATGGTACCATCTGCTTTTGTCTCGCATTTGCGAGAGAATCCCATGGTGCCCACTTGGCGGAAGGCCAAGCATCCTGCGTTTGAGTTTCCTATCTTACCGACAGAGCCTAGGCCCATCCGGTATGGAAGGAAAAAAGCCCCCCGTGGAGAATCCTCTTTGCCTCAGCCTCTGCAACCTCCTACTGTTCATGTTCTTAAAACAATAAATGGGAAGAGGCCCGTTGCCAAGGCACTAGAGTCAACTCCTCCCGCCATTTTTGAGCCTGCACCTCCTCCTTCCATTCAGGAGTCTGCCCTTCCACTGGAGACGGACGTGGAGGACACTCCCATGGCTAAGCAGGATCCTTTTGTCCCTTCACAAGTTCTGGCTTTCGGTACGAAGCCGTAGAAACCGCCTTGCGCATGAGCATAAGCGCTGACGAAAGGCTCTCCTAGCAAAGAAAGCCTCCTTATAGAAGGAGAAAGAGAAGACCGCATCTCATGCTATGTCCTCTTTCCCTCCTTCTACCCCTGAACCTCTTTCGGCTCTCACTGTGAGCGCACATGTTTTCGAAAGGGTGCAAGTGTTCATCACTTCTTCAGTGGAGATGCCCTTGTTGAATTTCGTCCTAGATGTCTTGCCTTTCCCAAAGCCCGTGGACATGGTTAACACTTCGGTTGTGTCCATTGCAGCTCTTTCCTCCTCTTCCTCGACACTCCTTATTTCATCTATGGGGAGTTCACCTCCCCCGATGAAGAAGAAGGTAGAGCGTGGCCCCTCCAGCAATGGAGGACGCAAGAAGATCCCACCCTCTTCGAAAGGTGGCCCCAAGCTGACTCGTTCTGTCTTAGTAACAGAACTGGTCCCAGCCTCCCCCGAGTTTGTCACTGCTCCCAAGTCTCTTGATGAGCCTCGCAGTGAACCTCGGGTACAAACTCCTTTGTCTATCGAGGTGCACAAGGCACTCCTGTTAAGTGCATGTTTAACTCAGTGGATGAAGTCTTGACACTGTCAGCAATCTTCGCTAGGTTGTTGACCTTGGACCCACAAGAGCTTAGTGACGGAGACCTTACAGGTCCCTTTGCTTTGGCCCTTGTTGCGGGAGGATCGGAAGCTCCTCCCCTTAACATTACACCATTGCAGGCTCATCTTCCTTCCTTCGAGGGTCTAGAGTGGGAAGCCGACGACCTCCTAGTCGACTAGTGTTAGGGGGAGACCCTCTTCTTGATCTTTAGATTAGATGTGTGTGTGTGTCGTGACATGTGCTTCCCCTGTGATCATGCTACATGTGCCCGAATGGCCCTTGTCACCCCTGTCGGTGTGTGGATACATGCATGGTGTTTGCGTTGTAAATCTTCCTCTATATGTGTCATCATTCTTCCATGTTTGTGATTAACTTTCAGTAAATTGGGAACGATGCAAAGCATCAAGGGCATTTAGGCCTCCTTCCATGTTGACCCGATTTTTTATTTTACTTTGTCTTTCAGGCATTCTTCCTGATCTGGTTGGGGATTGATGATCTTTTGCCTCTTACCGCAGTTACCTACATATATATAAATAAAGGCAGATTTGACCCTGTGTAACCAGATCCCCCTATGCCCTATGTGCGTGATTTGTTTTCTTTATTTTTCACTTTATCTTTTTCTCGTCTTTGCTTGAGTTGTCCCTTTCCTATGTGACAACACACCTTCTACATTGCTTAGTCTTTAGAAAATGCATTTGTTGCCAAACAAATCTTTTCTCGAAGACCCTTCACACACTTCCTTGTTAGAATGGAATTCTCAACTTGGAACCCTAATAGAACATGTTTCCTTCATCAGGGGTTCGTAAAGAAAGGACTTGGAAATCCTCTAAAGCAGGAACGGTCTTAGTCTTCCCCTCACATGAGCACATCTCCTTCCTTTCAAATTCCTTGATGAGGTGAACATCTTTCAAAAGGATTCCTTGATGATGATTCAATTCGAAAAGGAAGGCATTAAGCTTTTTGAACAGTGTGTCCCTTGAGTGGACCCTGCCTCTTCACGTTGGGTTCTCGAGGGACCCCTTTGAAAATTTTCAACAAAGTTCTATGGCATCTAGCTTGGGGGTAGCCCGACTAGACCGGCTTCACATCTTGACGTCTAGTCCATGGGCAGCCCGACTAGACCATCCTGGCATCTTCACATCTAGCCTGGGGGCAGCCCGACTAGACCCTACCTTTCAAATAATGTGTCCCTTGAGTGGACCCTCCTTCCTTTTGAAGGGTTTCTGAAGGACCCCTTTGAAAGTCTTACAACTTAGTGATGGTTTGTGTGACTGTCCATTCACTAGCTTACGTGGCCGCTTCCTAATGTGTTCTATTTGTGGGTAAACATGTCGCCATCTCTGGCTCTACGGAGTCTCCTTTGCTCAGCTTCCTCCATGTGGGAGTTTTTGGGGGATACCTTCCTTGCAAGTCTGCGGGGCTGTAAGGTGCTTGTCCTAGTTTCCTTCATGTGAGAGTTCTTAAAGGATACCATCCTTGTAGGACCGTGAACCTGTAAGGTACTTTCGTGCTTCAGCTTTGTAGTTTTGCGGAACTATGAAGTCCTTTCCTGCACTTCTAGGTTCACCAGACCGTGCTCTGCTTCCTCGTCAGTTTAGGTATACATCTCTTACTCTATTACTTCTTTACTACTCTACTTTATCGAAGCAATCATCAGTACTCGTGCTCGCTAAAGTGGGGGAAAAATGTATCAACATCAATTTGCACCCCTAACGCAAATTCCCTTTTGACCCTTAACACTTTAGAAAATCAAAAGCAAAGGTTTAGTTCCACTTATGCCCGCTGCTTGGATTCCACTTGGCGCCGGTTTCACGTGCCGATGGGGGCATTTCTATCTGGGATGCCCATGTGGCACATAGATATTCGCACGATGAGCTTACATCTCTAGAAAATTCCTACGGCTGGAGACTATAGAGGCGTTACATTTTCAATTGGAAGTCGAAGAGTAACATCCCTCTTCGATTGGCCGACCTGAATATGGATGTTTTTCATCCATCTCTTCATAATCTTCACTCTTCTATCCATAGAATTTTTTAAGCAGAAGTTGGAGAGAAGTTTTGCAAGATCGTTTGAGCATTTCTCTCCACCATTTGCATTCATTTCCAAGCTTTGTAGCAGTACCATTCACTCCATTGCAGCAATCCACTACTTCGTCACTCCAACAGAGCGAGCACAGGACAAACACCGTAGCAACAGAGGCTTGAGTTCCTCTCGTTCACTCCTCCATGAGCCTTGAGTGCTTTGGACGGAGGCAGTAAACTCCTACAATATCTCCTTTTTCTTTTGATTGAGTAAGCATGTACTGCTTGTAGTGTTTTTTATGTAGCTTGTAGTTTCTTTTCTTTAGATCATTTATCTCTACTATTCCAAACTTGGTTGTCCGTGGAGGTGGAAACACCAAGACGGGGGTCTGACTGAGGTAGGCCCCTAAATAGCCCCAAAAATTTATCCCTTTATTGTGTGCAGGTGGAGAGAACTTGGAGCAAGTTGGCGAGGAGAGCATTGTACGAGATCATCTTCATCACCTTGGTGGTAATACATTTCCTTTATCATGTTCGTATATGCATTTCTCTTCACTTAATCTTGTTTTATCACTTCAAACATCTCTAGACTAGGTTGATAGTCTCCCTTTTAGAGTTAGATTTATGTCTTTTCAATTATTTGTCCGTACGGACGCTAGCACACCTGTGAGACGCCAGCACACCGCGTTGTCATTCTAGAACTACACTTTCTTCCTCAGACAGAGAGCTGCTTGTGACACGAATCTGACTCTAAAGGATGACTCGTCTAGTCTCCTTCCAACATTCAGGATTGTAGAGTGATCGAAGGACGCATAATCCTCATCATTCGCATCCTCGTCATCCTAACTTCCCCTTAAACTGAGGTGGGTTAGGGCAGCCTTTCCGCTCTTGGCCTTTCGTGACTTGGGGCCTTGCAATGGGTGGTCCCCCTCTCTCATAGTTCTTTTCATATGAGCCTTGCACATTGCCACATATTTTTATGGGGAATAACACTTATATGAGTGTTACTGATAAATGATCTATAGATGTTGATGATGACACATTTCATGATGTACTTTATGTCCCTTCAATTATCTTCCAATCTCCTTTCCATCTATCATATTGTACATAGTGGGGAAATTAAGATATTAGAGTTCACACTTGATTTAGTGCTTATCAAATACCTACATAGTAGAGAGATTCTTGAACTTGGGACAACATATCATGCCTCTTAATTGTATCCATTCTCTTATTTTGCTCTAGTTGAGCTTACACTACCATTGACTAGTCTACACTTTCATGCATCTAGAGTGGATCATATATCTAAGAAGTTTGGTCACTTGAATAGGTGTGTACTTCCATCATCCACCTTGGTTCATGAGACTTGTTCTAATCTTCCACCTCCTAAACCTCTTGCATCTTCAAAGATCAGTTCACTTCAATAAAATGTTTATAGTCTTTCAATTTCAATTTTGTGGGATAACTACTTACCAAGCATTGTGGAGCTATTTGTTGAGTCACATATTGCATATAATGGAGACACACTTGAGAATATTCAATTCTTCTTTGATGATAGATATAACCCACCCATCATCATTTCAACATCGCTTTTGGAGGTTGTTTTATAGGTATCTTCATAGTTGTTTTGATTTTCTTCATCTAATTTGACCTAATTTGATTCAAACATGTGGACCCTTGAACATTATTCTGTGGTATCCATTATAAGACCTCTTCTCCTGAGAGATTATCTTGTAAACTCTCCATTGGATGTGTTTCTTCATAAGGGGAGGAACAATTTCATTTTTGGATCATATTTCACATTCTTCTTTGAGCATTCACTTTTGGTAGAGGAGCTACTTTTGGAGAGGATTCATTGTCTCATATTTTCTCTCCTATGGGGGGATATTGATTGTACTTATGTAACCGATGCAACACTTGGGGGACATTCCAACTCTTATATTCCTTTATCACATGTACACTTTCATTTCATTTTTCTCTCTTTTGGAGAATAGTTTTTTCCCACGGGGTTTCTCCTTTTATTCGGTTATGAGAGATTTCAGTTGGTTGTTCATGGGCACCTCATCAGACCTTTTAGTCATGACCTATTCTGCTTCCATTATTGTATTCTTTATTAGTGTTTATTTTCTCCTTAAGTTGATCTTAAGGGGTGGTGTTGGAGTAATAGGTCATCATCTAATAATTAAGTAATCATTAATTAATTATTAGACACATTTTACTTTAATTACTTAAGCTAAAATTAGGAATTTAATTTTTATTATTAAATTGAGCTATAGTATTGAAAATTGTCACCCTTGACAATTTGACATTATTTTTTTCTCCCCTTAAATTAATGAGTCTAATTGAGACCCTAATTTTCTAAATTATGCATTTGAGGCTTATTTTTATTGTTTTCCAAGAAATTGCAAGCATTAAACAAATGCATTTATTAAATATTTTTCCCTCGACACCTAACATTTTGGAAAATAGGACTAGGATTGGGACACCCTTGGGCATCTAAGTCCCCCCTATTTTGTTGGGATCAAAATTTAAATATGTCGATGTCAACATTTTAACATTTGAAATTCAAGTTGCAAATGTCGACTATTAAGATTTATTTTTTAATAAATTAGAATAAATGTCTATAAATACCTAGTTATTGCATCATTTGAACATTAACAAGAACAAAATTTCAAAGCTTTATTACAACAATTCAAGATCCAAAAATCCTGTCAAATCCTATATGAGTTTATGCATGTTTATGTTATCATTGTTTGTGAAGGCTAACCCTTGTTGTAGGTCTCCAAGCAATTCAAGCAAGCAAGCAAGCAAGATATAAAAACCTTGAGGTGATGTTACTTCAATCCTTCAAGGAAGCCATTGAAGGGAGGTGAGTTGTAACACTTTATTGATTCATCACTCCTTCCTATCATTGACATTGCCATTGTCAAAGTGGAAACACTAACACGGGGTTTGACTAAGGAAAGCCCCTAAATGACACAACATTTCTTCTCTCTTTGAATGTGTAGATTTCAAGTTTGGAGAGGATTGAAGGAAGTTTGAAGATTGTTTATTCATTATTGCATTCAAATCCCTACACCTTTTCAACTCGCGAAAACTCACCTACAAAATTATCCAACAGTGATTCGACAAGTCCGTAAGTGGAAAGAGGGATCTCAGATCTAACATCAGAGGACTACAAAAACATAACAGAAGAGGCATGCAAGGACCCTAATTCCCTTGGGTGACTCTTTCCTCATATTCAGACCTAAATCAAACTTTCAAGATAGATACATAACACTTCGCCCTTCCCAAATTTGCATGCAAATCTTTGTTTCAATCTACCAATTATCAAAAGCTTGCATTTTTCGTATTGGGGGACATAGTCTAACTAGGTTAATCAAGGAAAATTAATTCCAATTCATTCTAAGACTCAAAAAGATGCAGATCGAGGTTTGATTGGTTCACCACCATGGTTGAAAGTCAATCTAAACATCTAGTTGATCTCCATCTTAATGAAACACTAGGAAAAGAGCCCCACACACATAAATTTGCATCCTAGGTCTTACACATTAGACCTAGGGCTCTCTTTTTCTTTATTTCATTTTAGTGAACTTGACTTGCTAACATTATATACCTTCTAAAATTCACCCGGTCTAAGTCTAACATTGCATTGTTTTGCATTTCTCATTTAGGGTTTCATCTTTATATCATAAAAGATAAAAGCTCAAAAAATTGTATGTCATATTGCATCATTAGTTGCATTAAGGTTTATTTTAGTCATTTAGGTCATATCTACATTGAAAATTGCATTCACAATTGTCATTTGTTGTTCGAGCATTTTTACACATTTGCATTTGAGTAACATTGTCTTAAATTGAGCAAATTATAGAGAAATATTGAATTTTAGAATTTTTTGTACACAAAAACAAAGCACTTAGACAGTCTACTAAAAATTCAATTTTTCAATTTTTATACACCCTATCAAGGACATAGATGCCCTTAGGCACCTCTGTCCTTCTGCACTTGGATCAACAAAATTTTCTACAATTCTTAGTCTGTGTCTACTTGTAGATCTCAATTTTGGAATTCCCAATTGCATTCATCTAGACATCTTTCATATAGTTCAAAAAAATAAAAAAATGCATCATTTTGTTTCAAAATTGCATCAAAATAATCTTTTTCAGATTTAGGAATCTTACAATCAATCAATTTTTCCATGTTAGATAAAAAAATTGCATTCAAAACTGTCATTTATTGTTCACATATTGTTACACACTTGCATTGGAATAAATTGAGAAAATTTTGGAAACACAATTACTATCAGACTTGTCTACAACCAAACCCATAATCCTTGAGAAGAATCACACAGTCAAACTTTGAATTTTTGGAAAACCTGCCCAAGACACAGGCGCCCTTGGGGACCTCTATCCTATTTTTGGCTCAACCAACTTTTACACATATTTATTTTTTTATTCTTTGTTTGCTTTTGTTGTATGAATTCTATTTATGATTATTTTGTTGTGGTTATTTGATAAATTAGTGTTCATTTTGGGCACACTTAGTGTTTTGAAACTCACATGAGCTCCATAACTTGGTGTCCTATGTTGAATGCACAAGACAACTGAGAGGGGGGTGAATCAGTTGTCAATTAAAACTTCAAAACCTTCATTAACATTCAAATCCACATTAACCTCATTAACCATTAATTTGTTAAAGTGATTTAGTATGAAAGAAAATAATTGAAATTGAAACACAACAACACCATACAATAGAACACTAGATTTACATGGAAAACCTAAAAAGGGAAAAATCATGGTGAGGATTAGCTCACAGTATAAAGTAATTGCAATACCAAATATAATATGCTCATTGTCAGAGGACTCACTACCCAAAAGAAAGAAGGGATCACTGCTAGATTATAGAAAAGAAGAAAGAATATTGTTACAAAGAGAAATCCATCTCAGAGAAATAGAAAAATCCACCACATCACCACTACATTTGCAATGTCTCTGAAGAATTTAGATACCTTCTACTCACAGCTTCCAATAGTCTAACACATTAAAGCTCACACTACATTTCACACTTTCACACCTTACAACTCTACACTTCGCATTACACATATCATACATACATTATCCATCAATTCACCACTTATTTATACCATCCTCAACCTTGAAAACAATATACAAGATCAACTATGCACCTCAAACATGCAAATTTAAATTAGGTCGGCACCAAAACATTCCCATGGTGGAAATGAATTAAGGCATGCCACATCACACCTTAACTCAGACCTAAATCCACACATACATGCCACACTACGCTTCCAAAAACATTGAAGAAAATCCACAATTAGTGTGAACACAAAAGGTTGACCAAAACCATGTAAACACCATTAAACATTTAAGTATATGCTTCCTTTGATCCAAAGACGACTCACACACAACATTCATCACTTGAACACAATCTTAAATATTCCTTCAACACCCTAAAATCTAACAAATTCCTTCACAACTTTCACTTGAATAATATACTCATCATGTACAACTAGTTAACCTTCCACACACTCTAACTCATGAATCCAACCTTGTAGAGCACTGAATCACAAACATATCTAGCTAAAGATTTATGTAAGAATGTAAAAACACCCTCAGATCTGCAAGAATAGAAACCACACTATAGATAAATGTGGAGAAAAACCATCTCCCAGACAACACTTCTTTAACAGTTCACACACTAGTGAACACAAATTTCTTTGCACAACGATCCAAAATAAGAAACTTTGGTTATAACACTTTTGAACACCTTTGATCAACATATCCAAACTGCATAAGAAGATCTTCAAAACAAAAAAAAATTAGGAGCAAAACCTAGAACACTACTCTATATGGAAAAACACCTCACTGACACACTATTTCCTCTTGTATTGAAATTTTCTCAAAAGTACTTGGAAACCAAGCACCAGAAACACATTCTCATCATTTACAAAACTTCCTCATCACAACCAAACCAACTACAATACAACTACTCAACCACACACATTCTTATCAAGGAAACACTAGAGGTTGACACTAGCGAAACTACTAATGACAACATAATGCAACTAATCAAAGCATCTCTAAGGTTGACATCAATGCAACAACACATATCTATTGACATCAATGACAACACATAAACTTCCAACAATATCCCCCTTTTTCATTGATGGCAACACATGATGTGAAAACCATCAACAACAAAAGCAACAACTCTAATCACCGACACATACATTGCACATCAATGCACACTACTCCATTTACACAAGCATCTAGCTTTCCAACACTTTCTCTTTCTCCCCCTTACTTCATAAGGGTTTTCAATTAAATCTCCCCCCTTTGAAATCAATTTACAAGGGAAACACATATCCCTTTAACATTAATCACATATATCTTGTTCTTCACACCATTCTCACTTCCCACATCTCTGCAACTTTCTTTTCTTTTATTGCAATTTGTTTTCTTCCATCTCTACAACTTCCTTTTATTTTACCACTGTGACCAATGTCATAGTGTAAACTAAATAAACCATATCCAAATGAATTTAAAACCCATTTAACTCCCTACGCACTAATTCCAATAAGATATTTGAAATTCATCAAAACTAGGAAGCCATTAAAATAATCATGATATAAGCATGAAAGCATAAAAAAATCCTATTCTTAGACCTCAAATTTATTCTATTAAGGGTGTGGTGTCACATTTATTTGGAATGGTGACCCTTTCCAATCCCTTGGATAATATGAGCTAGTTTCAATCGGTTTTATTGAAGAAAATTGATAAAATCGATGAGATGTGTGTGAAACATGATGCAAAACTAGATTAATATGATAAAGATGAATGCTAACTGCTAAGATGATAGATAAAGTGGATGCAGTTTATACTAAATGCAAGTCATGTATGTATGTGACTATATCCATAACAAGTTGTAATCATTTAGGAAAATATTTGAACCTAGTAATGGGGTTCCTTGCCCTTGAAGAATCCTCAAAATACCTCACAATTGTGTTGTCTACTCAAATACATTGGGGGTGTGCTCCTATCAAGTGAATGCCCTGCTAGGGTTGTGCTACATGAGACTCCTTTTCTCCAGTCCATTGGGAGCTCGCTGTAAAGTTGTTTTAGGGTTTTTGGTGTTGCTCCCCAAGTTAAAAATGATCTTTGTCTTGCTTCTCATTTGCAAGAATAAAATCTCTCACCTTCTCATCCTATTGATCATTCGTGGGCGATGGTTTATAAGTTTTCTCATTCTTCTAGTGCTACCTTGGGTAAGGGGTTCCCTCCTCAAGAGGTGGCCACTTTTTCTCTCCCTGTTGATCAGGTCACTATGTAAGGTGTCATGATTTGTGTGCCTTATCCTCCCTTGCATGTGGAATAGGCTTGCAATGAAGGGCATGTAATATTTTTGGTGGCACCCCTTGTTTCCTCTTCTACTCCTCTCTTGTAGGACTAGATCTTGCTTGCTCCTCATAGTCTTAGCTTTCTTCCCTGTGCCTCCTTCAGGGTTCTTGAATTCTTGTTGGATAGTCTTTACTCATATGAATTTTTCCTTTATCAGAGGATTTTTTGGATATCAACCAAACATTGATGTTATATGTAGTTGGGCATCCAAATATTAGACTATTTAGGTATTCCTCATGTTACAACCTTGTTAAACAAATACATCTTGTTCCTTTTTAATCAATGTAGGATTGTTCAATAGTTCTAGAAGGAGGTCCCTAGTTTTTTTGGGATGTCTTTTATTCATTTACAAAGATGGAATACTAGCTTCAAGGCACCAAAGTTAACATGGTTGTTATTTGGGTTCATTTACCTG
>CM021109.1:84298081-84513632 GCA_007115665.2 Sequoiadendron giganteum
TACCAACTTTCCCTTCATCAAATACACCACCTCTAAGATGCAACGCTCGTGGGGCTAAGAGGCATATGAGTGCTCTCAGGTTTGTTGAGGGAAGAAATATTCATGCATCTTATCAAGCATGCCACCCCTGAGACGTAACGCTCATGGGTTGGGAGGTGCATGAGTGCTCTTGGGCTTGAGGGACTTCTCAGGTACACCACTCCCAAGATGCAATGCTCATGGGGTTGGGAGGTGTATGAGTGCTCTCAAGCTTGAGGGTCTTCTCAAGTAAGTCACCCTGAGATGGATGGACAAGGTTCCACCCATGCTCTAACAATACAAGGACAACCATCCTTGAAATTGTGGTTCACAAGTACTTCAAGTGAATTCCTAATATGATTTACTATAGGAATATGCTTTGGAAGAACCATTAATGTTAAAATATTTTGAATCCAAATATTAACAATGCTAAGAATTACAGATCTAACTATTATGATGCTTTAGCTAGGATGTATTGCTCTTAATATTATAATATTTTATTTGTTAATCTAAATATAACCAAAAAGTTTATACTTGTTATTACTAATATCATTTTTTAGTGATTGTTATAGTTTTGCAAGCTTGAAATTAGGAATATCCCAAAAGGGGGCATTACACAAGCCATTAGGAAATAGATATGTGAGAATCATGGAAGAAGCAAGGACTCTGTTGGACTAGGGTACTCATAGGAAGGAGAAGCCAAGAAAACTACAAGAAAAAGTTTATACTTGTTATTACTAATATCATTTTTTAGTGATTGTTATAGTTTTGCAAGCCTGAAATTAGGAATATCCCAAAAGGGGGCATTACACAAGCCATTAGGAAATAGATATGTGAGAACCATGGAAGAAGCGAGGACTCTGTTGGACCAGGGTACTCATAGGAAGGAGGAGCCAAGAAAACTGCAAGAGGAGGTGTAAGAGGAAAATAAATCAAAGCTGGGATAATATAAAGAGGGGAGATAAGAGGAAGTAACTCAAAATGGAGGTAACAAAGGATCTTATGGAAGAGGTGTAGGAGGAAGAGCAAGTAGGGATACCTCAAAAGTTAGAACATGCCTATAAGCATTAGAAGAGAAGTATCAATGTCAATATCATATTATAATTATTCCAATGCAATATATGAAAAGTATGCAATAAGATAGTCATATGTAATAGGGTTCTCAAGACTAAGATCATTCATTGAAGGAAGAGATATTTTAGAAACATAATAAAAAGGTACAATATAATAGGAAGTAGGTGAAAGATAAGGATCAAAGGTATAATAATCATCATAGGGAGTATCTACCACATCATCAATAAGGTAAACTCACTAAAGGCATCACAAGATACATCATAAAAATAGAGGATCTGAGATGGTAAGAGGAGCAACAGTAAAAAATGAAAGAAGGGAAGAGCCATGCTCAACATCTATTGATATATCCTAGAAAAACATAGATTACCATCATGGCCCATAGGAAGAGGAATGCTCATAAAAGGAGAAGGATGAGATGGGCTTAGAATAATGGGGCAAGAATCATCATTTAGAGTAGGAGATAGAATACATGTACCAAAGGGAGAATGATCGAAGAAGAACCATCAGTAAATAAAGTGTCATGAAAGGACATAAAAGTTTCTAAATCAAAAGGATATGTAATAAGAAAGCAAGCGAAAGCAAGACGGTGAGAAATGCTAACCAAGATATGATCAATAGAAAGAGAGGAGGAATCCAAGTCAAGGAGCCCTAGAATTTTATCAAGGACAAGTGGGTGTGGATAGATAAATTGGGAATCAATCTTTTATTAAATGACACACCACATTTGCAAATTGAATTATGAAGTTCTCTAAGAGTTTTTTAAAGCAAGCCAAATGAGCCCACATAGCAAACTTTTTGCCCCAATCTAGGCTCACAACTTTGTGGGTCTTGCAAGACTCATAGAGTCTATATATGTGGTGAAGGACTTGTCTCAATGTAGTAGTAAGTGCAAGATAAAAGTACATTACTTTTTGCATATCCTATATTTTGTCATTGGATAGTGTTCAATATGATGCTAGCATCTACTTGTTAGATTAAGTCTTGGAATATCTCTCAAGAAAATTTCAAGTTAACAAGATAGACAAATCAAAGAACATTGAGTCATCTAAAGAGGAACTACATCCTTCATTTTTCTACATTTAATCCATTCATATGACATTCAACATTCAAAGACCAAATTCCCATTCAACAATGTTAGATTGATGTCAAGGTACAAGATTGCCACATAATATTCATTTTATCCCCAAGGATATAATGAGCCCTAATTATTTTCCCAATGAAATTATTAGCCTTATACACATTGTCCTCCCATCACATTCTTATAAGTGGCTTGCACATGCTTAACAAGTACGTTTTCTAATTTGGTATACTCTCCTATATTGTCGGGGGACAATTTTCTTTTTAGGTACTCCATAGGCCATGGGGAGTTCACTTGCATTGATCAATACCTATTAATAAAATTCAATTTCAATTTACACTTTGATAGTTTGTCACTAACATACATATTCAGCTTATTCGTGATGATTAATCATGTTGAAATCACCCATTGTATATATGCATTGTGATCCTAAATTCTCTCACACATTTTTTTTCTTTCTTATTTATTTATTTGCATTTAACTGCACCATTTCTTCAGCACTCTCATGGGCATTCAAGAGTTTACTTGCATTGATCAATTCATATTAATATAATTTCAATTTACACTAAATAGTTCATCACTAATATGACTTTAAATTCAATTTACTCATAATGGTTGGCCATGTTAATCATTTAATGATATATGTGTAATGTCGCCCTTCCATCTAAATTAAACAATCGTAGTTTCATTGTTCAATTCTCATGCGTACAAGAAGGTTTGAACTATAATCAGTAAAAAATATTTGATTGGTTGTTTCATGCATTACAGTGCCCAATGGAGCTTGAATCCAACTATCATCAAGAACATGATAACACAAAATGAAAAGTAGCCTGTAATTAGACAATGTTCGCCAAAATGTGAAGACCTATTTGATAACAAAAAATGAAAATGGCTATAACTGTTAGATGCATCACATATTTGTGCATGACCAGGCTGTGGGAGAGTTGCCAGGATCAGTATAGTAATAGAGGCAGTACCTGTAAAAATTGTAGAATTATTAATTCTGTAACTTTGAGACTCTGTGCAACTGTGTAAACTCTCGTAGTTCCAAGCTGAGCCAACGGTAGGGTTTCTTATTTCTCTTTTAAAGGTTTTTTTATTGGCTTTTGTAAGTGATGGAAAGGGGGTGTCCTCATGCCCCAAGGTAGCACAGGGATGCTAGGGATGCCAACAGATTCCCACAACATTTATGCAGAAGGGATATGTCCAGGAAATGTACACCCAGTATGGCAAGACATCCTGAAGACGCTCCCTAAATTTTTCTTGGATTGGGGATTAGAACGGGATATTCCCCAGACAGGGAAATCTTGTGTAAAAACTCAGGGATGCCTGCTCGGATTCCACTGCAAAAACTGAAGATAAAAATTTACAACAGTAATCTTCATTTTCAGCATTCATTTGTTTAGCAGAAGCTTCTTTACACGCTGGGTAATGTGTTTACCCTATCGACGATCTCAAGTTCATTGAATCATATACTGTTTATTTTCATATACAGTTTTTTATTTGCTGAGACCAAGCCTGAAGTGGGCTTTGCTTGGTGTGACTCACAAAACTATGTTAAAACCTATTTATCAATTATGACTTCCAACTAATAATGTTTTGTGGTGTTGGTGTTGGTGTTGTCCAATTGCTAATGAACTTTCACAGTAAATGCAAGAACTTACTATTCTGGTTTACCTATTTTTATATATTCTCTGAGAAACTTAAAATGCCATCCAAACTGACTTGTGTGTTCTACATTGTACGTCGTCAAATACGAAATTACAACTTTTGTAAAAAGTTTGGGAGCTGAAAAATTGTTTGCTGAACATAATGTGTACTTGTTCACTCCTTGCTCTGGTATAGTTCCCACTCCAAACATATTCATGAATTTTTTTATGACTTTCAGATGGTGAAAAACTTCTAGCTATTCAAAATTCATCAATTCCATCAAACTGAATGACTGCAAAGAAAGCAATTAGAAGCTCACTTATAAAATTTGACAATTGCCATGCATAACTTGCTTAACAAATAACTAGACACAAAATTAATGGCAGAGGGAATAATGACATTGCTCCTGTTGTTGAATACTCACAGGAATGTAAAATACTCACAGCCAACGCCTGGATGGGAAGAGCTGCCCGCCTTTTGCCAAAGATTGGATTTGTTGTGGTTTTCGGGTTCCCACATTTACTTTTTCAATGCAAAATTAACTTTTTGGTCGAGCCCTTTGTGCAGTTGAGGGAATTAGAGATGCAATTTTGATAAACTGACCACAGTGTTTCAGATTCAGGATGCCTTTTTATAACCTTCCTAACAAATCTTTCCTCCGACATTGTCAATACAGTCAAAAGAGAAAGGCCAACATCATTCATGTATTTGATTTTCTGCCAAACTAGAAACCTGGGCCTCATAGTCTTTTCCAAACTGATTCTCATCAAGCTTGGACGCTTCACTACATAATTTGCAGGGAGCTCCATAGTATTAACTATAAAGTTCATCTTTTCACTAATACTTTCCTTGGAGCAAGAAAGGACTGCAGGGCAAGCCCGAAATACTTGCCCGGTTTCCTCAGCCGAGAGCCCGCAGTGTTTGAGATTCTCTATCTTGGCCTCCAACGTTTCTATGCGGCTAGCAACCACTCTACTTACAATCAATTTGAACGTTTTGCGTTCTTTCTCAACGCCAATCTTGTGAATGAGATCAACGTGCGCAGGCGTAAGAGAAGTGAGACGCAGAACGCGTGGATTTAACATTAAGAATCTGGAGAGCCCCGTCCCACGAAAACCCCATCCCTCCCAGAAAGCAACCGAGGCCTTCAGGGTCTTCTCCAAGTTAAAATTGAGAATGTATGGTGCTCTTAACAGGGCTTTAACTAGAAGATCTTGGGACTGAAATACATTCTTCAGAAACTCCATCCTGGGAAGAAGTCCATTCTCCAGGTTGCAGGAAAATATGCCGGGATTCATCGTCAAAAGCTTCGTCAGAGTGTGACCCTCGAATCCGAAACCTTCCAGTAGTTTGATCTTAGGCTCCAATTTTCTTTCTGCGCTTAAGCAGGTAACTTTGGGGCGATTCCTCATTATATTGGCAATTTGGACTTTAGTGCAGCTGTATTTGGTCAACATATGAATAAACTGTTCCACGTCGTGGAGGGTTTGAAGCTTCTGCAATCTGGGGGCGACTTTAAACATCCAAGTGATGTCGGACGCAGACAAGTTGAATTTGGAGGAGGCAAAGTGTGAAAAGAGGGTCTGCGAATGAGCATTGGTAATGGCAAGGGTTGAGAACACAGTGCGAAAATGAAATGGATTCATAACAGTCAATTTGCAGCAAAACTTGGAGTTCATGGCAGAATTATAAGACAGGTTAGAGTTTCCGAGCGAACTTTGTGATCGTTGTTTTTCTTTTAAATAATGGCCTCTTAAGGTTGAAGTCTCATGGAGGGGTTTCTTTAAAAAATTCAGTGGGTGCTGTTGATAATTTTAAAGAATTTTTTTAAAGCTGGCGGTCCCATGAACTTAGTAGCACAGTTCAACTTGCAATGTTAAGCTCCAAATTTTAAGGAAGCTGGTGATCCCATGAAGTGTGGTTCAGTTTAAACATTAAGCTCTGTAATTTAAGGAAGAAAGTGATGGTCTCATGAATTTTACTTTTAATACTTTTAAATATAATTAATTTCACAATAAAAAAATGAAATATATTTAATCATTTGAAAACTACATGATGGTATTTGTTTACATTTTTGTATATATTTATTTTATTTAATTTTTTATCATCTTCTATTGCAATTTTTGCTATCTCAACAAGTTGTTGTACAACTGAGGATTATGCTCATGATGATGATTCCAGCGACATATACAAGTCAGCAACTTCTTCGTTGTTGTGCAATACTCCTTTCTCTGAAGGCATCTAAGGTAATAGGAGAGTAGTTGTAGAAATTTTAGAACTGTGTGCGTAATTGTGATTCTGACAAACTCATACATTCTCAATATTAAATTTTAAATATGTGTTAAATTGTTTTACAATTTTTTTTACAGTAGATCTCAAAACACTTTCCAAAATTCTTAAATATTGGAGAAAATATCATAGTTAAGATCTTAAGTGATAAGAAAAAGGTTGTAGAGAAAATATGAAAAATCTCCAATGTATTTGGATTTAAAAAAATAATAATTTAATATTTTGATTTAAAAAATAAATAACATAAATTAACTTTTAAATGTTTTTAAAATAGTATTGTATTTAACAAATATAATATTTATATTTTTTTTCTAAATAAACAGTCATTATATTTATAAATTTATTATAAATTAGTTTTGTATATTTATCCTATATTTTTAATGGACTGCTCTAATAACTAAATATTTTGTGTTTTTCTTCCCTTAATTAAAATTAGATAAAATATTTCAAGGTTTGATTGATTCCTGAATTTATTAGATTTTTTAATTTTAAAGTCAGTTCAAGAAAAATATATTTTTTAACTTAAAAGAGAATCTTTCTTTGAATTTTTCAATGAGAAAAAGAAGAATGACCAAATGAAAACACTCAGATATATAAAGTCTAGTACAACATTAAATGCCTGAATTGTATTTTATTCAGATGTTCATTATTGCACTAGCACAATATTTGTAGATGTATGCATTTCCCAATAAATAATAGTCACTGAAACAAAGACTTCAGCCTTCAACAGTAACAGATGCTTGGTGATTGAAACCTCCCTTGTCCATGACAGGACTGCAGATCTCTTGGTCAGATATAAATTTAAGTTTGTGATTGATGTTACCCATGTAACTTCACAACACAAACATTTCTTTAAAGACAGTCTATACTAAGAATTACAATTACAGCTAACACATGTGCACTGGCATGAACAAATATATATATGCAGATAGCTAGTCTATTGGCACTGTATTTGAAAACTATTAGTGAAATTATTTTTTTGAATGGGTAAAATATGAAAGGAGGTAGTATCTAAACCAAGGGCAGGATTGTAATTTCAAAAATAAAATTGAAGTAAATTAAAAATAATTTTATTGAGAGTTTTTTCCCTGGATCTTATTGTGTAGTTTATTTGTATTAACATTTTGATCACATTTTTATCCTATAACTCTCTTTTTCATCCTGATCCCAGAGTTGTAGGAGAAAAATATAATAACTTTATGATTTTTGTCCACGTTGATTGCAGATTTCACCTTCCTCTTAGATGATAAGTAACAAAAGAACCATAAAATAGTAAGAGATTTAATTAATTCAACATGGACATTCTGAAGATGTCATGAAAATTTCTTATACATGGATGGAAACCAATTTACACATTTGTAATTCATAAGAAATAATCAAGTAACACCACCATGATTACCAAAAAAAGGAAGGTCATGCATAATCAGGTATGTGTTCAAATGTAATAACTGCAACATAATATTCACAATGTAATTTCTAGTTCATGCATAGAATTGACTAAAGCAGCCAATGGTTCTATGCAATGTAAGTCATGCAACCCACAAATAAAAATATAGAAAAAAGTCAGGAGACAAAGTGACTGTCATTACAAAAACAAAAACAGAAAGATTCTAGAAGTATAACTGTATATGTAATTAAATAGTTCTTCCATGTAAGAGACTTCATAGTATGTTTCATCGTGCTTTAGCTTCGTCTTTGCACATAATGCCACCGCAGTATTATAGTAAGTAAAGCCTCTTATAAAATAATATTAAAACTTAAAAACAAATTACTGTAGTCAATCTACTTACAAAGAAACCACACTAAAATCCACAAACTATAAAGGAGACTACACTTACAAAAACATAGAAAGTATTCACTTCCAGACACCTTTTAAAATGTACATTAATCCTTTCAATAAGAACAAATAGCACTCCCGTAGAATTTTCAACTAAAACTTCCACTACCTACAGATCCACTATTACTTGAACTAGCAAACCTGAACAGATTGAAAACATCTCCATTGCATGTTCTATAAAATTTTTACAATGGTTAGTTTCAAGGCTCTTGATTGCAGAAACCATTGTCTCAGCTAAAAAAATGTTACCCAAAAACATCAACATAATTCCCAAGATACAAAACAAATGAGTTGAAACCAACCAAATAAGAGCATGCAAATAAAGAATGCAAGACTCATAATTAATCCAAAAATATATAAATCATAAATACACTATGCCAAAATTTGAACAAAGAGAGAAAACCTTATATTTCTAATCACTCATTTTTCAAGACATAAAATTAGCAAGAATATCCAAACTTCTCATTCTGGGGGAAAACATCAATTGAATTTTTGAATAATAAAAAACAATATAAAAATAAGGACATAATAATATGAATTTGCACCATAAACCATATAGAATCGATTTACTTTTTGTTTTTATGGATCTACATGTTTACATTATTCATATCACCATTTACAAAAGTCATTAATGCTTCTTGAGCACGTGTTGCAACTGGATCAGCTAATTCATTGGTTGGCATATTTGTTTCATTCTCAACAAAAGCATCATCACATGGATCATCTTCACCATGCACAACATCTAATGTCATATTATGCAATATACAACAACAAAGAATGGCTTTTGGAAGCACTTCCAAATTTGGATGCCACATTTTCGATTCCAAAATCCGCCACAATTGTTTTAGCCTTCCAAGTGTACGTTCTACCACAATACATGTTGATGACAACTTAAAATTGTATTTATTCTGACTACTTATTAGACCACCGCTGAAAGGTGTAATTAACCATGTCAACGATGGATACTCGCCATCTCCAATAATATACTCTCTTATATTTAATAGGTCAATTGGCACTGGTTGACCATTTAATCTTTGTCCACCTTCACACATTTTATGGAAACAAGAATTCTGTAGAAGTCTAGAATCATTTACAGAACCAGGCCACCTTGTAAAAATTTCCATGAAATACATATTGCTATCAACAATTGCTTATAATGACATACTATAGTTATGATCACGATCATACCAATCAATAGAGCACTCATTAGGTGGAAGATGAAATTGAATGTGAGTTACATCTATAGCTCCACAAAAATTTGGAAATCCTTGTTTTAGACGAAAACCTTCTTTTATATTCTCAAGTTTCAAGTGATTATTAGGCCATTAGATATGACTTCAAAATCAAATATAAAAGATATTGATGAACTTATTTACAACTCTTACCACAGTTGACTTTCCACAACCAAACAATTCACTAATGTTAAGTAGATGACAATCATAAAATTGCAATGGCAACCTGTTTCTCTATTGGAAGGACTCTACTTTTTATAGTTGTAGCAAATGAATATGGTATTTCACCTTGTTTTAGATCATCATTCAAATTTTCACAAAGATTTTGAAATAATGCATACAACAACCTAAAAATGTTGCGGAAATGTTCATCATCACATCTAACTTGACAAATGTAGTGGTTCCACCAATGTAAAGAGCATGGTTTCACATACCACTCCCTCTGAATCCTTCCTTCCCACTAAAAAATAGATGATGTTTCGACTATGTCACTTTCCAGCTCAGAAGTGATTGCATGAAGCATTGTTTCCATGTCATCTAATTTCATATTTGACGATTATCTTATTTCAGATAAATCTATTCTTCGTCTCTTAATTTTTTTGTGTTTAATGTCTGAGTTTTGAAGATCATTCCAAAATTGTAATGCCAACCGAATAATATTTGATGTAGCAGCAAGAAGAAATTTTAACTTTTTTATTGAATTGGAATTCATTATGCAATAGTGATGTCCTCCCTGCAAAACCACATAATACAAAAAAATCAAAACCATTCCAAGTGCCTACAATTATATTAAATCAGAACCTGTCCAAAATAATGAATCGAATAACCAAGGTTTACAAAGAATTATGCAGCACAGCCATATGTCTACTGCTCCAGCAAAACTAATAGTTATATAGTAATTGTTCAATGGTTGCTTTTTCTATTGCCATGCTATCTCATATGATAGTTATAGCTTATTGTAGTGCTTTTATTCTTATTTTCCACTAAACCTATTGTGCAATTGTCTAGATAATTTTTAGTGCAAGTAGGATGCACATCAATTAATCGTATTACAAAGAATATGTGGAGATAATGATAATCTCTGGAAATACTTAAATTTCAATGGGGGGAAATATGTTTAGTTCTTATGGTCAAGGTCTTGGAGGCCTTTTAGAATCAGTAAAGTCAATTATGATATTACAAGGTAATATGGCTATCAATGAAGGTATGACAAGGTACTATGAGAAGCTCAACCATTATTCATAATTGTTGTAGTTATATGTTCATAGGATAGCAGTTTTCTTCATGGTGGTTATGTTTTTCCTAGGCATAAGTCAAACAATTAGTTGGAAAACTCGGCATTTTCAAGTACTCGGCAAGCCCGAAAAACTCGGCTCGGCAAAAACTCGGCAAAAACTCAGAAAAACTCGGCAAAAAACTCAGCAACTTAAAAAATTGTTTAAACTTCACTAAAAACGCATTTTTTTTGCAAAATTCAAAGATAAGATGCATCCAATGAGTCAATAAATGAGTACATATAAGAAACAAGTTGTATTTGATTGATTTGAAAGAAATTGGATACAAAATGGCATCCTCATGTGGAATGCTCAATGCGCTGATATGATAATAGTCTGAAACAAAATGAAAATAGCAAATTGTTATTGTAAAACTGAAAGTAAATACTATATTAATATATTTTACAAATTTATATCTTCCTCCTCCCATGTCTAGTGAAAACTAGGGGAGAGGTAGAACTAGATGATATTATAGATGAAGACTTGTAGGAAAACTTGGAAACTTGGACTTGGAGAGTACCTAGAAAACCAAATGAATTCAATTTGATTTTGAGGGCAATGACCCTAATGGGGTCAAGGGGTAGCACCCCAATGGCTGGAGGGGCCACTGCGGGGGTTCTGGGCACCCCCCCCCTACTGGGGTCGAGAGGGGCAGCCTCTGTGGGGCTTAGGGGCAACTTCATGGTTGAGGGGCCTCGGGGTTTGGGGCAACGCCCTAGCTGTGGGTCGAGAGGGGCGCCTCTGGGGGGGTCTGGGGCCTCTGGGTTGAGGGGCCGCCTCATGGGGGGGGGGCTCAGCAACGCCTCTAACGGGCTCAGGGGCCTCAGCGGGGGTCCTGGGGGCAATGCCCCACTGGCCAGGGGCACCAGGGTTTGGGGCAACGCCTGACCTGGCTATTGAGGGCAACAGCCTCTCATGGGGGTTCTGGGCACTTCAATGGTCAGGGGCACTGTGGTCCCCGCACAGCTCGGGCGCCTCGTCACGATATTGTATGGGATGAAGGAGTTCCCCCCGCCACCAAGCCCAAATTAAGACCTCCAAAACCACAAAAACCTTCATGGGAAAGTGTTTTTGCTAAGGAAGAGACAAAGCAACTGGTGGAGGCAAAAAATGAATGAAAATTGCCTTTATTCTGACAACGGGGGTCTTTTTCTGCTGAGCAGCCGAGTTTTTAAAAAAAACTCTCCGAGTTTTTGCAAATAAACGGCGAGTTTTTAGGCGAGTTTTTGTGAAAAGTACGGCCGTACTTTTTGGCGAGTAAAACTTGCAAATACTCGTTTGTCAAAAAAACTCGCGAGTTTTTGAAAAACTCGCGAGTTTTTGGCGAGTGAGCCAACTATGAGACAAACAATACACACATTTGATTGCAATAAAAAAAAAGAAAAAAAAAGCATTAGTGACTAGCATTGACAATAAACGAAAAAAAATGCTGTCTCAATTAAAGTAAAGAAATCCACAAAATAGTGTTTGTTCTTTCACACACAGTAACTGCAACATAAAATTCCATTTTAAGCACATATTAGCAGAGAAATGTTTATTCATTTGTAGACAGTAAGAAAATAAAATTAGATTTTGTGAAGTACATATTAGTAGACTTTAATCTAACTGAAGATGGATACAAAAAGAAAGACAAGCATGCTACTTATTAACATAGCTTCACAATAGCAACCTTAAAAAACACTTTAGAGCACCATGAAGAAACTAGTGAAGATCAACTGTTACCAGCTTAAAAAGAAAATTACAATAGCCAATGTTTTCTTCACTAGAGTTCCATTACAACAAAAACTGTAAAAGGGACTACATTTATCAAACCTTTGATAATCATATATAAATATTTAGCAAATAGTAGAATAAAGATAAGGCAATACATAGATAACAGGAATAAAAACCAACATATTCAAACACTTAAAAGAGTAAGGGTAAATAAATTCTTGTTAGTGTTTTATAGTGGCGGGAGGTATTCTCTCTTAAAGATAATTGACTCAAGGCAAGTCGGCCTTTGCATTGTAAAACAAATATTATATTTTCTAGGTTGACCCTAGAAGAGAGCTCGCCTAGCTTGCTATATAAGGGAGATAGAGTCTCCACATTTATCATCAATTCATTCCATTTCAATTTGAATTCCTTTAGCAGCAAGTTTGCTTTCAAGAGCCGCATATTCACATCAAGGATAAGAGTTAATATGTGTGTATTCAAAGAAATTGCACTATCTTCAAGTGTAGATACATTGTATGAGATTCAACCTTTCTAGGGCCTGATTTTGAGTGCTATTTTCACACTTCTATTTCTGATTTATAAGTGAATAAATTGTTGGGTTTTTCTCCCTCGAGGAGGAGGGTTTTCCCAAGATAAATTGTTGTGTTGTCTTCTTTGTGATTGTGTTTTTTTGCTTAATTGCATTTCTGATCCTAAAATTAACATGGTATCAAAGTCAAGTTTAGGAAAGATCTGATCAAATTTGGCTAAGTAGCATAAGACAACTCATTATTCAAGGCAATCTCTCAAAGAAAAGAAGATGGTGACAGGTATCAAGGTAGAAGATAGGCTTGATGTAGCGTCAAACTTCAACTCTTGGAAATTCAGGGTTCTCATTGCCTTAGAAGAGAATGATCTTCTAGATTTCGGGTAAAATGATATGTCTGAGCCATCCGATGATACAAAGAAAATTCAGTGGAAGAAAAATGGCACGAATGCTAGAAAGATCATGATAGACTTCGTGAAGGATTACATAGTTTCGATCATCTCCAAGATGAAGACAGCTAGAGAAATGTTTGAGGCTCTAAAAGGGTTGTATGAGATCAACAATACCAGCAAAGCCCTTTCTTTGAGACAACAATTCCATCATGTAAAAATGGCTAAGGGAGATTCAATCATTTCCTTCTTTATGAAGATTTCAGATTTGAGAGATCAGTTATGCACTATTGGAGATATAGTTGAAGACACAGATCTAGTTATGCTGGCACTAAGTGGTCTTCCTCAATCTTGGGAGCCTTTCATTCAGAGCATTAGTGGGAGATCTAAGTTGCCCAAGTTTGATCATCTTCGAGCTGACTGCATTAAAAAAGAATCCAGATTGGGAGCAAGAGGAAATGGGCGAAACTCTCATAATGAAGAAAATCAAGTTCTTGCTGCAAATTCTACTAGAGGCAAAGGAAGACACAGAAAAAGAGGCACCTTCAAGAGGAATAGAGACAAAAAATCAGATTTTGTTCTAGGACCGAAGAAGAAGGATCTCTCACATTCAATGTTACAAGTGTGACAAGTATGGTCACTTTGCTTGAGATTGCAAATTAAAGTTGAAGCAACATGTTTCTACTACAAACATTGATGAAGAGTCACCTTAGGAGGAATCTAGTCATTCAAAAGACAATTCAGAGGGTTTTCTATTCATCTCTGCTCTTTCAAGTAATGTTCCAACTGACAGTGACACTTGGTTGATAGATAGCAGTGCTTCTCATCACATTATAGGCTACAGATAGCATCTTATAGACTTAGTAGAGAAAGAGTTTAACTTACAACTGATAATTGGAGATGATGCTTGTTATGCCATAAAGGGAGTTGGGGCCACTTCCTTCTAGCTAGATTTAGGTATCCCTCTTCATTTGAGTGACGTCTTGTTTGTACTAGGGATCAAAAGAAATCTTGTCTCCATTTCAGCCTTGGAAGACAAAGGGTACAAGGTTACCTTTTTTGAAGGGAAAGTTCTTGCATGGCCCAAAAACTCTAGCATAAAATCAGCTTGTGTGATTGGCGTTCGTTAGGAAAGCTTATACAGATTATCAATTCGACCAGTTCAAGCATTATTGCACAACTCTATGAGTTTGAGTGAGCTATGGCACAAGAGACTTGCTCACTTACATTTTAGAGCTCTTCCATCTATGGAGAAGGTGGTTACTGGTCTTCCAAAGCTTAATTTAGAGAAAAATGGCATCTGCAAAGGATGTGCACTTGGTAAGAATATCAAGAGTCCCTTCCATAGTAGTGACAATAGATCAAAGGGGATTTTAGATCTTGTTCATTCTGATTTATGTGGACCAATGTTTTGGCATCTTTGAGTGGATTTTGGTACTATGTGACTTTCATTGATGATTATTATCCAAAGACTTGGATTTAATTATTGAAATCCAAGGAGTCTGAGGAAGTCCTTGATAGATTCAGAGAATTCAAGGCTCAAGTTGAAAACATGTTCGGGAAAAGGATTAAAGTTCTAAGATCAAATAATGGAGGGGAGTACACTTCTGAAGGATTTTGTAATTTTTGCATTTAGGCAAGGATCAGGAGGGAGTTTTGTGTTTCATACAACCCTCAACAAAATGGAGTTTCCAAAAGAAAGAACAAATCCATAGTAGAGGTAGCCAAGGCTATGATTCATGATCAAAGTTTACAGAGTTTTCTATGGCCAGAAGCTTCCAGAACCGCAGTATATGTTTAGAACAGAAGCCCTCATCGGATATTGGGAAACATGACTCCTGAGGAGGCCTTCATAGGTGTGAAACCTGAGATTAGTCACTTAAGAATATTTGTTTGTCCTGTATACATTCATGTGCCCAAGGATAAAAGACCAAAACTAGAACCTTCAAGCAGGAAGGGTATATTTGTGGGATATAGTGAGTCTTCAAAGGCCTACAAAGTTCACATTCCAAGACACAAACAAATTGAGATCAGTAGGGATGTCTCCTTCAAAGAGGAAGTAGCCTTCAAAAGATCTAAAGGGACTTACATGGAGATAGACAATGAGGAGTAGGAGACTTCTCAGGATATGGATGTATCTCTTGATCATACTTCTGACATTCAGAGGGAGTCCAACGAACCGACCGAGACTATTGATCCAGTTGATACCAACTAATGGGCCTACAGATATTGTTGTAGTTCGAAAGAAGCCACTATGGGCTCGACAAACTATGCAAGAGGTGGAAAAATATGTAGCTCCTCGAGGCACTTTTAGGGAAAGCAAGAGAGCTCAAAAGTTCCCAGGTTATGTGGCATTGATGAGTCACATCATTGATTTTGAGCCTTCTAGTTTTGAGGAGGCATCCAACCAGTAGGTATGGAGAGATGCAATGATAGAAGAGTATCAATCCATCATTAAAAATGATGTATGGGATGTTGTTCCGAAACCTAAAGGGAAATCAATAGTGTCTTCCAAATGGCTCTACAAAATCAAGCATGCAGTTGATGGCAGCATTGAGAAACACAAGGTGAGATTTGTGGCCAGAGGATTCTCTCAAAAAGAGGGAATAGATTATGAGGAGACATTTGCTCATGTTGCTCAATACACTTCCATCGAGACAATTATTGCTATTGCCTTCGCAAAAGGTTGGAAGTTACATCAAATGGACATAAAGATTGCATTTCTTAATGGTGTGATTGAAGAAGTGTACATCAAGCAGCCAGACGGTTTTGTGATTCATGGGAAGGAGTCTCATGTATGCAGATTGAAGAAGACCTTGTACAGTCTTAAACAAGCACCTCGGGCATGGTATGAAAGGATTGATAGATGTTTGATGAGTTTGGGGTTCTCCAAGAATGATGTAGATTCTGATTTTTATTTCAAGATAGTTGATGGTGAGGCCTTGATCTTAGTTCTTTATGTTGATGATTTATTTCTCATTGGAACAGAGAAGCTCATTGTCAAATCTAAGAAAGAGTTAGCGTCTGAGTTTGAGATGAAGGACCTTGGTCTTATGCATTACTTCCTAGGACTAGAAGTATGGCAAAGACCCAATGAGATCTTCCTAAGTTAAGGGAAATATGTTGTAGATATATTCAGGAGATTTGGGATGATGGACTGTAAGTCCATGTCTACACCCATGGAGACAAATTTGAAGTTAAGTGACTCAGCATCCGAAACAAATTTGGTAGATCCCACCATGTATAGACAATTGATTAGATCTTTGATGTATCTAGTCAGCACCAGACCATACATTTGTTATGCAGTGAGTGCTCTCAGCCAGTTCATGTGTGAGCCAAGACAAATATATCTAGTTGCAACAAAGCATATACTGAAATACTTGTGTGGTACTGTGGGATATGGTTTGAGATATACTTCCAACGAAGATCTGAAATTACAAGGCTATTATGATTCTGACTAGGCCGAGAGTATAACTAATAGGAAGAGTACCTATGGATGTTGCTTTAGTTTGGGGTCTTCCATGATTTCTTGGTGTAGTAGGAAGCAGACTTCTATGGCACTAAGCACTACAGAGGTTGAATATATTGTAGCATGTGTAGCAGCTCGTGAAGTAGTATGGCTTCGAAAGCTCCTTGCAGGATTGTTTGGTTAGACATTAGAGCCAACTTTGATTCATTGTGATAACCAAAGTTGTGTAGAGCTCTCAGTAAATCTTGTATTTCATGATAGGATAAAGCATGTGGAGATCAAGTATCATTACTTCAGAGACATGGTGCCGAGGAAAGCAATCCAACAAAAGCACATCTGCACTGATGATCAAATAGCTGATATCCTCACCAAGCCTCTTTCCAAGGTAAAGTTTGCACATTTTCTAGATAGGCTTGGGGTGGTAGATAATGTCACCCTTGTTGAGAGAGAGTTCCAACATCATTAAGTTTTGTTATAATGTATATTTCTCTGAGATGGAGAAATATGAGGTGAAAGCCCTTGTAGAGTATATTTCTCTGAGACGGAGAAATATGAGGTGAAAGCCTTTGTAGTGTATATTGAGAAATATGAGGTGAAATCCCTTGTACAAGATTGCATCTCTGAGACTAAGTTTTGTTTCCACAATTAGATGTAACCATTGTGGACGTCATGTTGAGAGACTCCATGACGAAGATTCTTGAGAATACCTCCCTAGCTAAGAGGGAGTGTTAGTGTTTTATAGTGGCGGGAGATATTTTCTCTTAAAGATAATTGACTCAAGGCAAGTTGGCCTTTGCATTGTAAAACAAATATTATAATTTCTAGGTCGGCCCTAAAAAAGAGCTTGCCTAGCTTGCTATATAAGGGAGATAGAGTCTCCACATTTATCATCAATTCATTCCATTCCAATTTGAATTCCTTCAACAGTAGGTTTGCTTTCAAGAGCAACAGATTCGCATCAAGGATAAGAGTTAATATTTGTGTATTCAAGGAAATCGCACTATCTTCGAGTGCAGATACATTGTATGAGATTCGACCTTTCTAGGGCCTGGTTTTGAGTGTTATTTCTACACTTCTATTTCTGATTTATAAGTGAATAAATTGCTGGGTTTTTCTCCCTCGAGTAGGAGGGTTTTCCCAGGATAAATTGTTGTGTTGTCTTCTTTGTGATTGTGTTTTTCTGCTTAATTGCATTTCTGATCCTAAAATTAACAATTCTACCCCTTAAAAAGAGTAAAAGCCAATAAATTCAAACCCTACACTAAAGATTTTTAAATAATTAAGGCTCACAACATAGCTTCTTTTCTAAAATAAGATTTAATTCAAGATGCTAAAAAATATATTCCAATAACAGAAATTAAAACAACATGGTCTTTGAATGTGATATTTTATTTCTAATGCTAGAAATAAGAGCAACCATTCATCTCTCAAATTTGAAGTACTATACACCACATTGGTAATATGACTAACAAAAGCAAATTCATCCCAAATGTTAATATGCATGTTGTTAGGCGGATCAAGCACCCAGAGGAATATGAGGTATGATTTGTATAAGTTTGTTCTTGCTCTGAATGTGAGAGAAAGGTCATTCGTCTTAAAATGTAGACCAAGGCACTTGATTGGGTGGAAAGCAGATTTGTATATGGTGTAAGAAACTTGCTCAAATGAAAGAAATCATATTAAGATTCAGATACAACTAGAATGATTGATAGTACAAGCACAAGCTGGCATATAGTATTGTGTTCTATAAATATGACTAATTATGTCTTATTCATTTGAATGGTGTTTGTGTGTGTGATAGAGAGATGATAACTATTCAAAGTTTATTGCTTGTCATATAATTGCAAGCACTTGGAATGGATCTAGATAATGGATTGCCATGTTAAATCATAACTTGACCATGGCAAAGACACTAGCTCATAGGGTTTTTCTCTCCCACAGATCCAGGCTAGTCACCTTCAAAGTGCAGTTCAGTCCATTGAAGGCGACTCTCCAATGATTACTCAATCCCAACATTGTAGCCATGCCCTCTCTGAGTGTTATGCTTGTGTGAAGTGTCCCATGGTTATTAGTGATTTGGTTTTAAGTGATGTTTATAGGCGTTAGGGAGAAAAGATTAAGAGGAAGCGTGCGAGACTTGGGTTTAGGAGACCCCGAGGGGACAAAGGAGGGATTTAGGGGCTGAGAATGCAGCCGGTGGGGAGGTAAGCCCGAAGTGGTGGTCTAAGATATAGTTATACATATACTTTAGCACTTGAAAAACTAGTTTTGAAAAGATGTATAACAGTATAACAGTGTAAGAATTATATTTCAAATGAAACTATAGGAAATTAGTAAAATTATAACATAGTAAATACTAAAATTTGAAATACTAAATCTAAATACGATGATTTCTTGAATGCTAATTGCTAAATAAAATTTGGCAAATGAAATTGTCAAATTGGAGATTTCTATTATAATTTATATCGAAAATATGAATATCTGATGTCATATGAGATATCAGATATCAAAAAGTCTATAAAGATGATTACATGATTCATCATTACAATGAGTAGCAAATGCCAAATAGTAAATATAGATACTAATAGCAATAGCATTACAAAAGACAAAATGCCAAAATTTCAAAACTCAAAATGTAGTGAAGGGAGGCCTCTAATCACTGCAAGTGCAAACTCCTCATCACTGGAACTACTGGACTCCACAAGGTCAAGATACCTCAAGCTCACACCAACCAGCCTTGCATCTGAAGTGGTAGGATCATCCTCATCAATCTGTGAAGGCTCCTCTGGCTCCACATCCCATCGTTCCGTTGGACTCTCCTTGTACCCAAGTGTCTTGCGGTCTATGAGACGCAAAGCACTGTGTACAGCCACAAGCTTCTCTGCTCTCTTAGAGGTAAGTATGTTCCTCTTAAGAGAGTGGATGAAGCTATATGTAGACCAGTTCCTCTTAGCAGCTGAAGAACTGGAAACCTGGGATAGCAGACGGATAGTTGGAGACGTCTCCCCAGGAGACTTGGAGAGCGTCTCCCCGAGAGCAGAGTCTCCACGTCTCCCTCGGAGGCGTGGAGACATTTCCAGATCTTATTGTGAGCAGAGTGGCTGAGTGTGAGACAGCAAAGCATAGATACCGTTTCCCAGTCCCACAAAGCGTCCCGTTTGAAACTTCAGTCAAAAAATAGAAGCAGCGTCCGTGGAACAGTAGTTTTAAGTGAAACACACCCAAGAAAATTTGTCCTGACAAGGCCAATAATAAGATGCCATTGCCATTGCCTCCAATCTATAAATTCTTGTGAGAAAATATGGATAGGTTTGGAAATCTTATGTTCTTTACTTTAAAACCAGACTAAAAAGATGTTGGATGGTATACTGAAACACAAAAATCAGAGAGGCCAATTGAATTCAATTCCTACAAAATCCAAACTGAATGCTTGAATTGATATGTTGGATCTCCATGTATCCTGTAACATTTTGCTTACAATTTTATAGTTATGTTGATTATATACATCTAAAATTGCAATAGACAAAAAAAATTCAAACCTTTAAAACTTCATTTTTCTTTCCGATACATGCAACTCTTTAAAAAAATTGTTGAATAGAAGTTCAGAGGGTCCCATATAGCACTAAAATTTTGACAAAACTATGTAGTTTATGAAAACATTTAACAATTACTTGTGCAGCCCAACATATTATCAATTGTTTGCATTCTTCTTAATAAAATGTTTTCTACCAGTAAAGCAATCTATCAAATGTAAGCTTTGTAGGCTACCTCAATTCATTAAGATTCACAGAACAACCATGTGAATGCAAATCCAACAGTATCAAACTAAGCCATTAATCTTGTAAAATATATATTCAAAAGAGCTGTGCAGTTTATGAAAACATTTACCAATTACTTGTGTAGCACAGCATATTATCAATTGTTTGCATTCTTTTTAATAAAATGTTTTCTACCAGTAAAGCAATCTACAAGATGCAAGCTTTGTAGGCTAGCTCGATTCATTAAGATTCATAGAACAATTAATCCCATGTGAATGCAAATCCAACAATATCAAACTAAGCCATTAATCTTTTAAAATATATATATTCAAAAGAGCTGATCAACATTGCTGAATCTAATAAGACAAAAAGGGCATTGTACTGATCATTTATAATGGCCTAGTATTCAAAATGTTTAAATGAAGCATCAATGGACAAGTCTCAGTCACATTAAAATAAGCATTGCCTTTCCCATCATACCTCTCCAAAATGCATTTGACTGTTCAGACAATGTGTAATGACCACAACAGTTGCAAGCATTGATTCAAGATTTGCATTTGGTTTCTAATAAGTTTGAAGACAAAATTATAAATCAGTTCCAGAAAATCATGCCTCATGTTGCAACCAAATCTATCCAGAATTTAAAATACAAGCAGCTCTAATCAAATTTAAAACATAACCAACTCTAACCGGAATTTAAAATCAATCTTACATTAGTTGAAAAAAATGATATATTCCAGACCATTAATGCTGAAACATTATATTCATAAATATAAGTTTGATACAAATAGTCACTGAAAATTATCCTTCTAAGCATGATGCTACATTGTAGTGAAATAAACCTGAAATACATATTGTTTTTGACATAGTTATTTAATTGTCATACAAAGTTTGACTTAACAACGTACAAACATTGAGCAAATAATTTTTTATTTGAAAATGATTCATAAATCTTAAGCATTGCTTGGCCAATGGAATCTAGAGCAGCAACCAAGCTCATTTGAATATTGACCTTTTGCTTTTCCAACTTGATCATTTTTTCATCACATAATTCTTCCTTACTTAACCGCTTTTCCATTAAAGCATATTCTTTTTCATGGCATTTCATACGTCCCTCCTCAACAACCTGCAATGTGGAAACAACTAATTTGTTGTTTTCAATAATAGTGTCCTTCATAGCAGTAGTTTTGAATGCTGATTTCCTCTTTTTACTAGTGTACCCTTTTTATTTCACTATCAATGTTTTGTGAGCCTTGACCTATTGCATTCGCCATATCAAATTCATCAGCATTTTCATTTAGAGACAAAATGTTCTCACTAAATGTATAACTTTTCTCTAAAGTATCAATACTTATATTCCCAAGATCAATTGCTCTATCAATCCCAGATTTGATCTCCATTGCATCCATCAATTCAATAAAAAAGTTTGGTGGAAGCTTTTTTTCAACTCTCTCTCTCTCTGCTAGTCATATTTCAATAGCTATCATGGCTAGAGGGAATATGTGACTCATAATCTTTGATCCTTTTATATTCTAGCAAAATATGCTCCCATCGATCTCGACATTGGTTTGTTGTCCAAAGGACATCATGATGAGAACAGTACTCTTGAACTAGTTTCCACTTTTCAACAAAAGTAGTTTTTTTCATTGCCCCACCACTGGATACTGCATCTTTCTCAATGCGTTTTGCTTCAATGAGGACCATGGTGTCTAAAATACTCCAGCGTGTCCTTCCCTTTTGTGATGGAGGAATCAAAGGTGGTTTATCTTGTTCATTTGATTGTTTGGATGGTAGGTGAACTTCAGTGGGAGAAAAAACATTAGGATAATGCTCAAATGGAGTAGAGCTGAATGTTTCTTTGTTTTCCCTATTTGTACATGAAGGAAAATCAAGTATGACTGGTTCAATGGCTATTTGCGTACTTGGGACAAAATCGGGGAACTCATCATCTATCGAATATATATCTTCATATTCTAGGACATTCTGTGATAGCATTGTACTAAACCTCCTAAAACCAGTCTTTGTAGGAATCGGACGATGCAAATTCCTATCCATGATAATATAACAAAAAAGTGTTTCTTCAAAAACTGCAGTAAAATATACATTCAAAAGTTAAAATACTGTGTTGAGGGAGACAAGTACATCATTCAAAGAGAAGCAAAAGCATCAAACAAGTTCATATAAAATTTATGATTTATGATAAAAAATAGATCATTACAAACAAAAAGAAGCAATAGAGAGTTTATGTAGACATAGATCAATGAATACAATTACTCTGAAATGCAATTAAAAAAAATCTTGTACTCTAAGCTCTAGCTGACCCTAAATTTCAACTAACAGATTATAGTGAATACACCATACATATTTACATGAACTTGCTTTCCTCTCTTTTTTACATGAACAGATTCATCAACTTCCTTTGATTTTCCATGAAGTTCATTTAAATCTATTTCTCTGTATTTCTTTTGTAATTTCTCTATTTTAGAAACTTGCTCTTTTGAGAACTTAACCTTAGCAATATGCTAGAAACAGATGAACCTTCAATTGCTACCAACATGGATTTTGTGGTAGAACTCCCATGAACAGCTACTAAGATTATTTTTGTTGTACATTTTTACAAAAACAGTCCATTTCATTCAATTTACCAACATAAATGATGCTAGCAAAACAAAAGATCTATACTTCAATGAGTGTTTGCGTAATGTTCCTCAAACCTTCCCAAGTCATAGGGTGCTAAATTTGTCAGTCATTTATAATGAGCTTGCTGTCAAGAACTTGACCACAAGATTCAGTATAGTTCTGCCTATAATCAACAAACCAATGGGAAATGAAGGCAGAAAGTATGAGTTTTGGGAATTTGCTACAAATTATTTTATGAAAATTCCTGTAAGGCTTTATTACAATAAAAACTAGTTTTGTCACAAGCCAAATTTGTTTATAATTCCGCTAAGCGCATTCAGAAAGTCTGATGGAAGGAACCTCTCCAAAGCACTAAACACAGTAGGATGATAATCTGTCCTCAAATCATCATAGTTCTCTAGCTTATGATCCATATTTGGCATTACTTTTAGCCTCATCTTGAATCTCATGAGAAAGGTTTCAGTTTCAGGGTTTCATGTTGTGGATCGCTTTCCTTCATTAGGGTTTTGATACTTCAAGATGAAATTTAGGGTTTGCATTTTGGAGGTTATGTTGTGGATCAAATTTCTACTGTATGTTGTATTTTCGATTTGAAAATGGAATATAGGATCTCATCTTTGGGAATTATATTGTTGGCTACGATCCTGCTTTGGATTTTTCAAACTTTGCAAGATGAAATCTGTGACCCGGGGGATGCTCTATTCTTAAAACCATAATAAAATGATTTGCATACTGTTGGTATATTCAATAATGGCAAGCAATAATTCAGATACTATAGTTATGTTAAATAATGGCAAGCAACGACGTAGATCTTATGTTCGATAAACTGCATTGGCAGCTGTAATTCTACAGGTACCTGCTTTAGATTTTCAACGTTTTAGGTTGGGGTCGGATTTTATTGAATTAATTATCGATTGGATGCCTGCATTGGGAGTTTTTCATTTTTAGATTGAATTGCATTCTGTGGATGCCCATGTTTTGAAACCTTAGAAAATTGTTTTGAATTTAATAAATTGACGCCAGGTTTGCTACATGCATTGGATTTATTTTTCATTTTCAGAGGTAATTCATGTTATTCTGTGAATGCACATATTTTATAACCCTAGAAAATTGTTTCAAATTTGCTACACAAGGGGGGTTGATTCCTATGTTAGATTTACTTAACGTTATGCCACACTGCACGTTACTAGATAGAAACATGCAACTGGATTTATACAGAAAACAAATCTATATAAACAGAAATGCCTGTGAAAATCTATAATCTGTAATCAAAATTGCACGATTCTTAAGTCAACTACATATAAATTATTCGAAGAAGCTCACTACTGTGCATTCACATACTGTTCAAACTATTGCAAATACTGACAGACCAATACAGGAGACAAATGCGAAATTAAGAACATAGCGAACAAAGGAAAAATATGAGATCAATGTTCTGATACCTCTTTCTGTTGCTGCTTTGCTGTATTCAACACACTATTATGTTGTTGGAAGGTCTCTGAATTGCTGCTCTGTTTCAGGCTATGCACTGTTGATGGAGTGCAATGTAAAATGTAGAAATAAAAACTTGTAAATGCACACCATTTCCCTCCAATTTTATTTTGGTGGGCATCTGAAACTTGAGTTGATTGCCGACAAATGGCAGAGACAATTGTTAAACTGTAGGGGCAATCTCCAACCCCACCGCATTTCCACCCTCTCAAATTTACAGCCCTAAAAGATAGCAGCTGCTATTTTTCAGGAGCAGATTCCATTTAATCCCATAGGAAATGTTTTTGAATTCATGAGACCATAGTTGGAAAACTCAGCATTTGCAAGTACTCGGCAAGCCCGAAAAACTCGGCTCGACAAAACTCAACAAAAACTCGGCAAAAAACTTGGGAACTTAAAAAATTGCTTAAACTTCACTAAAAACGCATTTTTTTTGCAAAATTCAAAGATAAGATGCATCCAATGAGTCAATAAATGAGTACATATAAGAAACAAGCTGTATTTGATTGATTTGAAAGAAATTGGATACAAAATGGCATCCTCATGTGGAATGCTCAATGTGCTGATATGATAATAGTCTGAAACAAAATGAAAATAGCAAATTGTTTTTGTAAAACTGAAAGTAAATACTACATAAACATTAATATATTTCAGTTTTTACAAATTCACATGAATCACATCTTCCTCTTCCCATGTCTAGATCTCAGTATGGGACCGGAAGAGGGTGTAATCATAGGACTCCGCTCCTGCTGTGCCTGTGGCTCCTCAACCTCCATCCTAGATGTAGATCCTCCTGCAGCTGGTGGTGGCACTGGCAATGACTCCTCCTCAGGATCATCCTCAAGGTCATCCAATGAGAATGTAAATCCACCCTCCTCCATTGCCTGTCGCTCTAAATCATAAATCTCATCCTCGGTAAACAATGGAGGTTGCTCCCCTCGCCCTGTCCAATCACTGTATGGATCTATCTCCTCCAAATCAATTGGATCATCATATGATATCTCCTCTACCTTTTTTATGCGCAATCGAAGATTATATTGCACATAGACAAGGTCATTGAGGCGTTTTTGAGCGAGTTTGTTCCTCTTCTTTGTGTGGATGGCCTCAAACAAACTCCAATTGCGCTCACAATTGGATGAACTACAAGGCTGGCTCAAAACACGGAGGGCAAAGTTTTGAAGATGTGGGGTTTTTCCACCCCAATGTGTCCACCAAACATCTACAAAAAAAAGAAGAAAAGAGTTAGAAAATTGTAACTTGTAACTTGTAACTATCAAATTTTCATTTTTGTAACTTGTAAATTTCAAATTTTATACCTGGTGGCAGCCTAGATACTGCTCTCTTTGCCAAGTCTGAAGAGAAGAGTACACCCCTTTTTTCCCTGTAACTTTGCAATTCATTAACAATGCAGTCTGCCTCATCAGGCGTGGATGTCATCCGCTGAATGCAAGTAGTGAGGCCCTCCATAACCTCTCCAGTAGGATCTGTATAGGTGCCTGAATGGATGAAACGGGGGTTCAAGAAGTACCCTGTTGCATGGATAGGTTGGTGGAGTTGATTGTTCCACCTCCTGTCAATAATCTCCCAAATGGGATCAAACTTGAGGCTGTCCCCCTTATAATAATTTCTAATAGCCTCCTTGGCCCTATCCATGGCCTCATAAAGATAACCCATTGGGGTTTGATCCCCATCCACCAAACGGAGCACTCTAACCAAGGGCTCTGACACCTACAATATAAATTTAAAAATGCAAAAAAATATTAGAGTTACAATTTAGTAATTTACAAATTTACAATGAAAGACATTAACTTTAAGAAAAATGTTCAATTTGAATTTAGATTCAAACTCAAAGTTTTGAAGTTACCTTCACAATCTCTGTTGCTCTTTGTGCAAAGAGGGGCTCGAAGACAATGCTTGCAACTCTTTCTCCTTCCGGCTTCTTTGAATAAGGTGAGTCTATCCATGCTTGACTCACAAACATTTGTTTCAAAGCCGTCAATGCGCCAAGAATGCTTTGCAACGTTAAGAAAACCGTTGCAAACCTTGTCACACCAGGTCTCACCAAGTCTCTCCCGTTGGTGTGCTCCCTCATCAAGCTAAGAACCCAAGGGTGATTGTAGATGTATTTAGTGATCCTCCTTCCATCCTCTACAATCGGTGTGACCCAATCTAATTTGCCTATGTCCTCCAAAAGAAGGTCAAGGACATGGGCAGCACATGGTGTCCAAAAAATTGTGTGGTGTCTATCTTGGAGGATTCTTCCTGTTGCCACATATGCCGTTGCATTGTCAGTTACGATTTGCACGACATTTTCAAGCCCAACCTCCATGCACACTTGCTCCAACATTCTAGCCAAATTTTCTGCATTTTTTACTATGCTGGAGGCATCTACGGATTTCAAGAACACCACCTCATTTTTGCAAGAAACCAAAAAATTTATGATGGTATGGTTTTTTCCATCCGTCCACCCATCAGAAAGAATAGTGCAGCCATATTGTTGCCATTCTTCTTTTTGTTCTTGTATCACTGCCTTTGCCCTTTCAGTAGCATTAGAAAGCAACCTACAAGTACAAAGTGAAATTAAGTACACAATTTTAATTTGTAAACAAAAAAATAACTTAAATTAATCATAAATTAAACTTAAGAAACATAAAATTAAATTAAAGAACATAAACTAATTTCTAACCTTCCACTCAATTCTTTGCGTGAAGGTGCCTTGTAGCCTTTCCCTGCAACTGTCAATGTAGTCACCAAATTGTCCCAGTAAGGTGAGCTTACCACATTGAAAGGGATGTTGTTGAAGTACCAAAAATCAGCACAAGCAACATCTGCATGCTCACACACCTCCTTATTCCACCCAGTTGCCTCTAAAGAAGGTTGTGCACCAAGTGTGTTTCTAGGCACAAAAAAATCACCAATGCATGAACCTGTGGCTGTAGGTGTCTGTGTTGATCTTGCCCCTGGTACTCTAGTAGAGGAAGATGAAGGCATGGCGGTGGTGGTGGGTTGCCTTCGCACACGTGGACCATGAAGAGAGCCCACTATGTTGGCTACTACATCATCATCATTTGACAGTGAGTCAAGGTTGACTGCACTTGCAACACCTTGAGAAGAAGCTATGGCAGCTTGCATTCCTACTTTTGCCTTCGCTTTTTGCATCTTTTTTTCTTCTGCAGCGGAAAGTATTGCATTCATTTGTCTTTTGATTTCCTCATTGGTGTTTATGCAAGCCTTAGCATCACGTCTAGGGATGCCTGCAAGGTGGTATTTGAGGCGATTGATGCCTCCACGGTAAATTTCTTTACATCTAATGCAATACATTGATCCAGGTTCTGGTCCTTCATATGCATATCTCCAAGCGGGATCTCTAGCTCCTTTTGGACGAGTGCCTACATATTCCCCACTCCCATGCACGGATGGGGCTGAGGTAGGGGTAGAAGCGGATTCAGAAGCCATGATCAATTAAACCTATTACCTACACAGTACACACACAAAGTGAAAGCACAACTTGTTAGTTTTTTGATAGAAATTTTAAAAACAAGCTAAATTAGATTAAATCAAAATTGAAAATTTCAAAATAGATTCTAAACTAATCTAAGATTCTAAATAGTAAACTAATTTAAGATTCTAAACTCTAAACTCTAAATATTTTCATCAAAAAAAATGGATTAAAAAATAATAATAATAAACTAGGGTTACAAAAAAATGTAAAAATCAGAAAACTACATTAAATTAGTAACAAATTAAGCTAATATATAAATTTAAACATATTTTCAACAAACAAGAAGAATCAAAATTTTAAAAAATAACTAGGGTTTGATGAAAATTTGAAAAAAATGAAAAAATTAGCAAAATATGTAAAAAAAACAGAAAAAAATGTCACAAATTCTTGTTTTGATGAATCTAAATTTTCTTTTAAACATATAAATGTATTTGAATCTGTTTTATAGTTCATTCATGATGTTTTTTAAACATACAATCAACAAAAATGAAAAAAAAAAGAAAGAACAAGAAAATTTAGAAAACCTACCTGGAAATCCAATTTGCCTTTGAAATCCGATGAAAATCCCCTTCAAATCTCGTCTCTTCGATGCAAAATCACTGAAAAATGGTGCAAAATGCTGTGGACTAAGTTTTTGCTCTGCCAAGAGTGAAAAAGAGATGAAAAAACAAAACGAAATGATCATTTTGCCAGCCGCAGGCTTAACACACAGGTCACACGGGTTGTTTTTAAAAACTAGCCGAGTTTTTCATAAAAGTACGGTATGTACTTTTTGCGAGTAAAACTCGTAAAAACTCGTTTGCGAAAAAAACTCGCGAGTTTTTTGTGAGTGCCAACTATGCATGAGACCTCCTGTTCCTTAAAAGTAGATCCTGAAGCCCCAAGGTATTATAGGGATGCCAATAGATTCCCAAAACATTTGTGCAGAAGGAACATGTCTAGGAAATGTACCCCAGTATGACAAGACATCCTGAGGACATTCCCTAAATGTACCCAGGTAGGGCAAGACATCCTGAGGACGTTCCCTAAATTTTTCTTGGATTGGGGATTAGAAGGGGATATTCCCCAGACAGGGAAATCTTGGGTAAAAACTCAAGGATACCTGCTCAGATTCCACTGCAAAAACTGAAGATAAAAATTTATAACAGTAATCTTTATTTTCAGCCTTCATTTGTTTAGCAGAAGCTTCTTTACACGCTGGGTAATGTGTTTAACCTATCGACGATCTCAAGTTCATTGAATCATATACTGTTTATTTTCATATACAGTTTTTTATTTACTGAAGATAAAAATTTATAACAGTAATCTTTATTTTCAGCCTTCATTTGTTTAGCAGAAGCTTCTTTACACGCTGGGTAATGTGTTTAACCTATCGACGATCTCAAGTTCATTGAATCATATACTGTTTATTTTCATATACAGTTTTTTATTTGCTGAGAGCAAGCCTGAAGTGGGCTTTGCTTTTTTGTGAGTCACAAAACTATGTTAAAACCCATTTATTAATTATGATTTCCAACTAATAATGTTTTGTGGTGTTGGTGTTGGTGTTGTCCAATTGCTAATGAACTTTCACAGTAAATGCAAGAACTTACTATTCTGGTTTACCTATTTTTATATATTCTTTGAGAAACTTAAAATGCCATCCAAACTGACACGTGTGTTCTACATTGTACGTCGTCAAATACAAAATTACAACTTTTGTAAAAGTTTGGGAGCTGAAAAATTGTTTGCTGAACATAATGTGTACTTGTTCACTCCTTGCTCTGGCATAGTTCCCACTTCAAACATATTCATGAAATTTTGTATGACTTTCAGATGGTGAAAAACTTCTAGCTATTCAAAATTCATCAATTCCAGCAAACTGCATGACTGCAAAGAAAGCAATTAGAAGCTCACTTACAAAATTTGGCAATTGCCATGCATAACTTGCTTGACAAATAACTAGACACAAAATTAATGGCAGAGGGAATAATGACATTGCTCCTGTTGTTGAATACTCACAGGAATGTAAAATACTCACAGCCAACGCCTGGATGGGAAGAGCTGCCCGCCTTTTGCCAAAGATGTAAAATATTTACTTTCTCAATGCAAAATTAACTTTTTGGTCGAGCCCTTTGTGCAGTTGAGGGAATTAGAGATAGCATTTTGATAAATTGATCACAGTGTTTCAGATTCAGGATGCCCTTTTATAACCTTCCTAACAAATCTTTCCTCTGACATTGTCAATACAGTCAAAATAGAAAGGCCAAGATCATTCATGTATTTGATTTTCTGCCAAACTAGAAACCTGGGCCTCATAGTCTTTTCCAAACTGATTCTCATCAAGCTTGGATGCTTCACTACATAATTTGCAGGGAGCTCCATAGTATGAACTATAAAGTTCATCTTTTCACTAATAAATTGCTTGGAGCAACCAATAACTGCAGGGTAAACCCGAAATATTTGCCAGGTTTCCTCAGCCGAGACCCCGCAGAGTTTGAGATTCTCTATCTTGGCCTCCAACGTTTCCATGCGGCTAGCAACCACTCTACTTACAATAACTTTGAACAGTTTGCTTTCTTTCTCAACGCCAATCTTGTGAATGAGATCAACGTGCGCAGGCGTAAGAGAAGTGAGAGACAGAACGCACGGATTTATTATTAAGAATCTGGAGAGCCCCTTCCCACGAAAACCCCATCCCTCCCAGAAAGTAACAGAGGCCTTCAGGGTCTTCTCCAAGTTAAAATTGAGAATGTATGGTGCTCTTAATAGGGCTTTAACTAGAAGATCTTGGGACTGAAATACATTCTTCAGAAACTCCATCCTGGGAAGAAGTCCGCTCTCCAGGTTGCAGGAAAATATGTCGGGATTCATCGTCAAAAGCTTCGTCAGAGTTTGACCCTTGAAACCGAAACCTTCCAGTAGTTTGATGTTGGGCTCCAATTTTATTTTTGTGCTTAAGCAGATTACTTCGGGACGATTCCTCATTATCTTGGCAATTGGACTTTAGTGCAGCCGTATTTGTTCAACATATGAATAAACTGTTCCATGTCGTGAAGGGTTTCAAGCTTCTGCAATCTGGGGGCGACTTTAAACATCCGAGTGATGTTGGCCGCAGACAAGTTGAATTTGGAGGAGGCAAAGTGTGAAAAGAGGCTCTGTGAATGAGCATTGGTAATGGTAAGGGTTGAGAACACATTGCGAAAATGGAATGGATTCATAACAGCCAATTTGCAGCAAAACTTGGAGTTCATGGCAGAATTATAAATAGGTTAGGGTTTCTGAGCGAACTTTGTGATCGTTAATTTTTCTTTAAATAATGGCGCCTCTTAAGAGTCTGGTTTGGGGGTTTTTATGCAGCGAACTTCGCTGGTATAATCTTTAACTAGCATGGCACCTTGTGCAATGGGTACGTCGAAGATGTGTGAAAGTTTAATCAGGGAAAAATTGGTTTATTTTTTTTCACATATTTGTGTAGTAAATAAGATCAATTAATAGATCATTTAGAAAATAATTTTAATATTATTATTAATTTTATGTTTTTTATTATAGAATAATATATTAATATATTATATTTATTATTTATATATTAACTTTTATATTATTATATTATTATAGTATAATATTTATGTCATAAAAACAAGAAGTCATTATAAAATAACTCACTAATACTATCCTATGTGTAATGGACACTTCCATGACCAATACATTAGCATTTCCACTGTATTAATTGATTGATAAACAACAAGCATTTCTATTGTATTAATTGATTGATAAACAACAATAACAGGCGTTGGTAGCTCTTAATTCTTTCATGCATGCCACGTAAATTCTTAGTGTCTACGTGTTTCACAAACTGTAATCCAAAGACACAAATGCTTCAAATAGGCGACAGATGCATATTAACTAGGAAGGATTTTAGGGAAGACAAGTAGAGTGCCTGATCAGTTCTCTCTTCACAGTCCTATGTTGAAAGGATCAAAGACCGCAACAAGACATGAGATGATGGAGCAGAGTTTCAAGGTAGACGCTTGAGCCTCTTTGGACAAGAGAGAATCTCATAGCGCCAACTATCTCGTAGAGCCTTCTTTGACAGATATTTCATGAAAGGAGAGTTTTGGCAGAGGTGAGACAGATCAAACGTGTGCGTGAAGCTTCACACATATGATCTCGTGAACTTGGGAGACAACATCTCTTTGAGGTATTTAGTCGAACAACACAACTTCCTTGTCTATACTTTTCAAACTTTTCATATATGCCTAGCAATGAACTTGTAACTACATCAAACAACAATCCCTTTTCAATTATGCTTTGATGGATGTCCATGTCCTGTTCTAAAGTTATTATTTTAGCACAGTTTGGGAGGATGCTACCAAATCTTGTGGAGTTTGGCTTTACTCCTGGCAAATGCATTTGCTTATATGCTTTCATGGTCTTTAGTACATTTCAAGCAATTAATACATTCCAAGAAACTGCATCTCTTTGAGACATTTTGTCAAACTCTTCGCATGCCTATCCCATTTTTGGCACAGGCTAAGAGGATGTTGGCAAAGGTTGTTTACTCTGGCTTTACACCTGTCATTTCCATGCAGTTGGAGTATAATTTTCATCTTTATTATGTTGTAGCCATGGTCAGGAAGACGTCAAGAAGACGAACGATTTCACTGTGAACATCTATGTGCTGGCCATTTGCAATGTGAGGATGTACGGGGAGAAGCTTGGCTATCCTGCATATACCAACATTCCACTTCAGTATTTCCTTGCCCTGCACACTTGGACTGGGCTCTGCCCCTTTCTCTCTACCATGGTACTGCATCTCATAGATTGTGGTCGCTATATGCCAGTGTAGAAGTAAATGCTCCTGATCTTGTTTTGAAGGCCATTTGAGATCTCCAAGTTTGCACATCATCTTATGTCAGGCATGTCACAAATTGTAATGACAAGTCAATTCAAACCATAATGAATAACAGGTAAGGATACACTACCGTGCGATGAGGTGCATCAATGACAAGGAGAGTACGAGAATATGCAGACAACATATGAATGCGACAAACAAAAAGTACCAGATGCATTTGAGGGAGGCGTATTCAACACATCATGTCAAAAACTGGCAAGCAAAATATCGGTGAGAGAACCGGAAACCAATAGCGGCAGGGAAAGCAAGAAAAACGGTGAAAAATAGTCAGAAAAACAATGATTTTGGATCAACGATGGTAGGGTAATGAACCTTCTTGCCTCCCACCTTCGTGCTTTTCAGCCATTGACGGGCAAAGTGAGCTTCACAAGCTCAAATAGGACACTCCTTCGGTGTAATTAGTTTTTGTTTGTTGGGATTTAGTAGTTAGCTTTATTTTTAATTATGTTAATATTTATTGTGTAAATGTTAAAAATGATTTATATAAAATATAATTTAATTATATAAATATGAGTAGAATGAAGATATACTTGAAATTTATATTGGTTTTAAAGATTCTATTTTTTTAAAGTTTAATTATATAAATCAATTAACTTTAATCATTAATTCATGTTTGAAAGATATTATTATTTATGCATTAATATGTAGCAAATAAAAGTTTAGCTATGGGAGTCATTATGTTAAATTGGTTAATGTTAGAGAGGGAATCTTGTCTTACTAGTTAGGAGGGTCGCACTAGACTGATTTTTTGGCTATAATTAAATAATTATTTTAATTAATTAATTATTTACTAAATTATTCATTAACATCTTCTTCTATAATTAAATAAATTTTATTTATTTAATTATTTTCTACTTTTCTCTCCATTAGTAAATAATTATTTTAATTATTTACTAAATTGTCTTTTTCCTCTACTTTTAAATAAATTGCCATTTCAATTAAAAGTCAACCTTTTCTCTTTCTTCTATAATTAAATAAGTATTTTTATTTAATTATTCACTTTCTCTCCTAAATTAAATACTTTTATAATTATTTAATTTACTCCAAACCACCTCTTTTTTTGTGCCAGATCTTATCTCTTATCTCAATTAATCTCCACCCTTGACAAGGTTTATTTAACTTTTAATCTCCACCGTCTATCCTTAACTAAACCGTATTTTTCCCCTAACCTTATTTCATTGCTTGTCAAAGCAATCTCATCCATTGATCTTCATCATTTAATCCTAGCCCTTCATTCAAATTTGGTTTTCTATAAAAGAGACCTATCACTTTCGTTTCAAAACTACAACCATAATTACTATCTTCAATATGTTTTTATCACTATCACTAAGCTTATTCTTGCACAATACACATCTTGAGGGCAAACAAGCATATAAAGCAAAATGGAGAGGAGCAATGAAGGCGATTCAACCATGGCATAGGAATTATTGGTAATATTACTTTATTGTTTATGTTTCTATGTTCATTTGTGCTTCATTGTTGGACTAGGATCTTTAGGGTTTGATTTTTATGTATTTGGTGGTTGGTACTATTGATTCATGACTTTTACCTTGATTTTACCCTATTCTACACTACCAATAGAAACAAAGGATAATCTTCAAAGGAGCTCAAGTCAAATCCCCATTTTCATTGGCTTAAAATTAAGGATGAAGTTTCTAGGGAATATTTTTCAATCTCTTTAATAATGGCAACTTCACCAAAAAAATTAAGCACATCAAATAAGGCCAAGAGGTCTTATTTGAGCTTACTGATACTATTTAGGTTCTTGTCCACCACTATCAATAGGATTTTAAAGCTCAAGCACCTTTCTTTGAGACTAAACAAACTATTTACCAGTGTGTGAATGTGCTCTCCTACATGCTTTTGCTACACAATGAGCCCTATGTGACTAGCAACTCACTTTGGTGAATCTTCATGAAGTAGCTTTTTTATGGCAAATGACAAAGTTCCAAGATGTGATGGTTTCCATTTTGAGTTCTATAAATCCGTTTGGTACATTGTTGACCTTGGCCTCTTTGAGGTTTACTTGAAATATTTTAATACATGTTCCTTAGGTGTTATAACATTTAGAAGCAATATCAAATTCATAACTCAAGTAAACGATCATTAAGAAACTTGTAATTTGCATCTGACCACTTTATTTACTAGCGCTTGCACCTCACTGAGGTACAATGGTTACGCTGATAGCAGGATATACTCTGGCAATATATTAAAGGGCAGAGGTGAAAATCGCAAGAAAATGTAAATTACTTTTCTTAAGTCTAACCATCTATAGAAAAAGTCAATTGATGATGGGGTGCTAGAAGATTTGAAAATGAATAAATGAAAATTTATTTAAATTGGTATGATATGCTAAATGGTTTCACAACATAATATTTTTTGTACAATGAAATAAGACCTATAACTTGAAAGGTCGATTTGATTAAGTATAGTTGTTGCTAGTTAATGATATACCTTGTAACTGAATGCAACATAATGGAAAACTGCATGTTGCAGGAAAATATTTTTATAATACAAAAAATATTTTATGACACATGAAACATAACCAATCTCTTGAGGAAAAATATAAATACATCTTCACTTTTTATTTAATATATTGAGGAAGAAGATTTGACACTTCATAAAACCACAGTTTTACAAAGTACATACTATAATTGGGCCCTACAAAATGGTGGTCTTGCTGCTAAAATGCATTAAGCATGAAGGACACAAAGCTCGTATCATTGAGGTGACCGAGTATAAGAAGAATTCATCTTAGGGAGCAAGAAATTATCAGTCATTTTTGTGCTATTTAACCCTCATAAGTGCAAGATTTTCTTGAAGTTTGCTACTAATACATGACAGTCTTGATACCCACAAATTGTTGAAAGAGTTGTCCAATAAAGATTTTGTCAAAGAAGTTAGTTTAAGCATAATATATTATGTTAGTCGAGAAACATGAGGGGAAGGGCTAAAACAGGATTTTGGTTAATGGACACTGCTTACTTGAATTCCACAACCTACAATAAGTGCATATCTCACTTCTTTCACCCTCCACAACTACCATAATTAAAACTGTGAGAATCTCCTTGCAACCAAAATTCTTGTTCTACAGTTTCTTTTAGCTCTTGAATTTTAGCATCAACTTCTTCAGGGGGTATATCCTCTTCAAGATGACAATTGCCTCTGCTTCTCTTTTTTGTATCCAACAAAAAAGTTCCAATTTTAACAGCGCATATATTAGTTAAAAGAGATGTGATTTTTTGAAGGCTTAGAGAAACTATTTGTGATGCCAATAGCTTCACTTCTAGCAATCCCTAGGCATATAAATCACCAAAAAAAACATCAAATTTTCTAAAGAGCCAACCATGCTACTCATGCTCTACACTACATACCTTTTTTGTATAACCAATGAGGAGATTCTGGTAAATATACCATCAAGATAAACTGCAAAACTACAGGAAGACCTGCAACTCCAAGCATCCATCTTTAAGTACCAGGTGTCTATAGCATCCATACATTTTTATGATTACAAGAGTCCTCTTTCCATTCCCCACTCACAGGAGTTCGAATACATGATGATGTGATCTTATGAATTCAGAAAAATACTTTTCTGAATTATTGTACTAATTGCAAATACTTATTGTGATGAACATGAATCTACTCCTAAGGAATGTAGAATCAACTAAAGAATGAAAAGAAACAGAGTCACAAACAACACTTCAATGATTAGCCTAAGTTAACACAAATAAAGGTTAGATAAAAAGGACTGTTATACCTTTTACTTGCGCTCCTTTGGTTGGTCCTTGATTGGAGTTGGAGTTGTGTGCTCCTTGATGGCAAGTGCTACTAAAAGATGGATGAAAATATGGAAATGATGGATGAATATAAAGATAAGCTAAAATGGATGTGTGAATGGATGAGCTAAAATGCAAGTGCTAGAATTGCAAAAATATGGTTTGGATATGGCTGGAAAATTTGAGAGCATAAGGATAATCACATTGCATGAGGTCCCCCAAAGCATGTAAGAGGGGGGTATTTATAGAAGAATTTGAATTCTTTAGAGAATTCAACAGTCACGATTGAGCCACCATGGCCAAGATGGAGGGCTATGGTGAGTTGAGGACTCACAAGCCCTCACATCTTGCCATGTGGCAGATGACGTGGACAAGGAATGGATGAGATGGCAAGGGTACAAGTGACATGGAAAAGGCCCATGTGGTCCCAAGGTACCTTGGGATGGGAAAGGATTTCCCTAAAAAGGTATTCCTTGGCCCCATATGGGGCTGAAAGTGAAAAGTGAGGACTTTTAGAAAGTCCACTCTTGTCGCCATGGGGATTGGAGATAGCCTTGGAGAAATAAAAGTGAATTTTTAATTCACTTTTTGGAAGAAACCAATGGGTAAAACAAGATTCCCCTAAAAGGGGGTTCTTGTCCCATGGGTACAATATGACCTTTGAGAAGTCAGGGGGAAGATAAATGCATGGGGGGAATAAGTGTGAATTTTTAATTCACATGGAGAAGAGGTCAACCCAAAAGAGGTAAGTACCAAGAAAGGTTGACTTAAGGACATGCTAGAAAAGGTAAGTGATTAGGATTAGGATTGTGCAAACAAATGATTAGGATAATCAATGATGATTAGAGGCAAGTGGATAAATATGGAAGATGTGGCATTAATCCTGATTAAGGATATGCACATCTTAATGAGGGATTAATTAAATTAACCCAGATTAGTGAAAGGATTATGGAGGATGGGACAATGAGAGAGAAAAGAAGAATTAAAAATTGAAAAGGATAATTGACTAAATTAAATAAATTGATTGATTTATTTAATTTAGAGAGGGAAGGGTAAAGGATAAAGTATTTAATTAAATAGTTTTGGAAACCTTAGAAAATGAGATAATATTAAGTGAAAGGAAAACAGAGGTGCAGAATCACTTTCCTAACACTAATACAACATAGGAGAAGTGTAAAGTACCAGTTTTAAATCTTCTTAAAACATCTGAGATGAACACATACATAATAGAAAAGGATAACAAAAAACAAGCAATCACATATAACACCAGAATTTAAGTGGGAAAACCCTTTCAGGAAAAAACCCACCACACCAAGAGAAGACACTTTGTATTACAGTAAATAGATTACATATAGAGTTCACAGTCCTCACTCTCTGATAGATCACTCGTAGCAGCACACTTGAGCATTCATACACTTGCTCTCTTATTTTTCGTCACCCTACAATGACTTGTATGAGTGTACTCAACTATACAAGTCTTATATCACATTAATCATGCCAACCAATTGCAGGTCTTAATAATGCACCGATCGTCCAATCAAGCAATCCAATCTTCTAATTGATCTTCTCTGCATTGGGTCGCCCAGGCATTAATTCCCTTACCTTAATTGGATCATGTCACCAGTCAAAACAAGTCTTTCATTTACTGCTTTCATTACTTCAGACATCGACCAATTAGGTATTGCTTTCTTGCCACACATCGCCTTTACATTCGCTCATCACTTTGACCATGAGTCAATCTGCCACCCGAGCTCCGAGCTTCTCTTATCGCGCCACCTCCAAGCTTAGTGAGACCTCTTGCGGTATGGTGGTTCCACAACTCAACTGCAGGTCTACCTTAATATCATCGCAGTACCGAGGTAGTGGCTTGTCTGCCATCCCATCGCTTAGCACCACGTTACTACTGAGCTCACCACCACCCTCCACGGTATGGCGGTGCCACCGCTCAACCGTGAGGCTAAGCAAGGCCTCCCATAGTATGGTGGTAATCACTAGAGCCAATCGTCAGGCTCCACCATGCTACCGGGCCCCGACCGCAAGACCTCTGTGGCAAGGAGGTAACCGTCCCGAATGACCACCACGGCTTATCGCACCACCGCGACATGGCCGAAAGGCCATCGTGGTAGGGCGGTAAGCATTCTTCACAGACTACCAACCATTTACCGTGGCCACCGTGACTTCACTAAGCGATACCCATGGTAAGGAAGTAACCGCCATCTTTGACCACCACCCTTCACCGCACCATCGCCGAAACATACCCGCGGTATGGCAATGAACCTTTGCTTGATTGTCGCCGACCACCACTGCCACTACACCACCAACGAACAACCTTCTCGGTAGGGAGGTAAGACTTTGCACTAACTGCACCCGTCAACTGTTCTACCACTAGACTAAGATAGGGGCCCCATGGTTTGGCTATGACACCACCCAACCATGAACAGATTGACAGAGGCCCACGGTAAAGCGGTAAACCACCAGACCGCGCCTCTATGAAAGACTCTCAGCGGTAAAGTGGTAAAGGTAGAGAATGAAGGTATTTTTTGCCAAGTCTTTTTCAGAGGTCCAAGCCAGAAGTTGAGGCACCTATTCCCAACAAGCTCCCACTTGACGAAGAATTCTTGGCTTCCTTTAGACTTTGAAAAATTATTGACGATCATAGGCCCCAAGGCCCATCGAATTTGAGCACCATTTGAACTTGTCTATGCTCATTGGCTTTGTTAATGCATCTGCAACATTCTTCAAAGTGTTGACCTTTTCAAGATAGATCTTTCCATCTTCCACCATCTCCCTCATGAAGTGATATTGCACATCAATGTGCTTTGTCCTGGCATGGAAATTTGGGTTCTTTGCCAAAAAACTGGCACTCTGACTGTCACAACAAATTGTAATATGCCCTGCATTAAAACCAATATCAGAGCACAATTGACTTAGCCAAACTACTTCTTTGCAGGTGTGTGTTGCTGCCATGTATTTAGCCTCTGTAGTGGATAAAGCGACTACAACTTGTTTCTTGCTCATCCAACCGACTGCACCACCGTTAGCATGAATGTGTATCCACTGGTGGATCTTTTGTTGTCAATGTCCCCTGCCCAATCTAAATCCACATATCCATGAATGTTGAGTGTTCTCTGTGATGTACGTGAATTACCATGACAGCATAGAGCATATTTTGAAGTCCCCTTCAAATATTTGAACACTCTCTTCACAACATCCCAATGTGTTCTTCCTGAATTTTCCATAAAATGGCTGAGAACTCCAACTGCTTAGGCAATGTCAGGTTTTGTAAAGACCATTGCATACATTAAACTGCCAACAACACTTGCATAAGGTACCCTGGTCATGTCCTCCATCTCAGTAGTAGAATTTGGACAGTCTTCAACAGATAGTTTTGTTCCCTGCATAACTGAAACAACTAGTTGCTTGTAGTCATCCATTCCAAATCTCTCCAGAACTGTATTGACATACTTACTCTGACTTACCCAAAGCTTTATGCCCATTTTGTCCCTGATTGTCTCCATTCCCATAATATACCTTACTACACCCAGATCTTTCATTTCAAACTTTGCAAACAACTGAGATTTAAGATCATAAATCATAGACTTGTTATTCCCTATGAACAACATACCATCCACGTACAGGGTAATAACAAGTACATGATCATTTTCAGATTTGTAATAAACACAATGAACAAATTTTGATCTAACAAATCCCATAGACAACACAAACGTGTCAAATTTATGGTACCTCATTCTAGGGGATTGCTTCAAACCATACAGAGATTTCTTTAACTTACAGACCAGATTTTGTTTACCTTTTTCAACAAAGTTCTCAAGCTAGGACATATAAATTTATTTTTCTAGCTCACCATGAAGAGACGTTGTCTTCATATCCATCTACTCAATTTCTAAGTCATATGATGTTGCCAATGACAACAAAAATCTAATGGATGTTAGCTTTTCTATAGGGGAAAAAATATCTCCATAATTAATTCCCTTAACCTGGGAAAAACCTTTTGCAACCAACCTTGCCTTATACTTTTCAACACTGCCATGAAGACCGGTCTTCTTCTTGAATACCCATTTACAACCAACAGGCTTTCGCCCTTTAGGAAAAGGTACCAAATCCCATGTTTCATTCTTCTTCAATGAATCCATTTCTTTATTCATTGCTTCCAGCCAAGAATTTGAATCAAACATTCTAATTGCTTCTTCTACAGTCCTAGGCTCATCAGTGCTAATAATTAAAGCATAGGCATTGTTCGAATCTAACATTGAGAAACTATACCTTTTAGGTTGTCATTTTTCACGTGTAGATCTTCTTACTTGCTGAGGTTGTGATTCTTCATCTTAAGAACTCTCAGAGCTGCTCGAACACTCCTCAGAATCAACTACACCATGTAGTTCCTCTCTTTCTGGAGTTTGAGGAATCTAAGCTACATCATTCTTCTTTTCCCTTTTATCTGTCTTAGGCTATGGATCAACTACTGAAGGTTTCATCTCACGAAATATCACACTTTTGTTGTATAGAACCTTCTCAGTATCAAGATTCCAAAGCTTGTATCCCTTCACACCAACGCCATAGCCGATGAAGATACATTTGACAACCTTGTTCTCCAATTTTGATCTCTTCTCATTTGGCACGTATACATATGCCTCATAGCCAAAACACAAGCATGTCTAAGAGAGGGATTCTTACCAGACCATGCCTCTAAAGGAATCTTGTGAACTAGAGCAAAACAAGGTGAATGATTTACTAGATAACTTGTCATAGCCACAACCTCAGCCCAGAACTTCTGCTCCAGACTAGCACTACTTAGCATACTTCTCGCTCTTTCCATTAACGTTTTGTTCAACCTTTCAGCAACTCCATTCTCTTGTGAAGTGTAAGGTGTAGTTTTATGCCTTTTAGTTCCATGATCTGTATAATATCTTTCAAATTCTGCAAAACAAAACTCATTGCCATTATCCATCCTCAAGCATTTAATTTTTCTTCCAGTCTGATTCTCTACCAGAGTTTTAAATTCTTTAAACCGACTGAACACTTCTGATTTACTTTCAAGAAATAAATAAATGCCCTTCTCGAGTAGTCATCAATAAAAGAAACATAATATCTAGACTTCGATAATGAAGGAACATTGACTGGACCAAACACATCAGAATGAACATAATCCATTATGCTAGAAGATTAATGAGGACTCGAATAAAATGAGACACGGTGCTGTTTTCCATAGATACAATGTTTGCAAAAATCGAACTCAAGGTTACAATCATTAAGCCCTTCTACAAGATTTTAATTTTTTAAGTTTTTTAAACCTTTCTCTCCTATGTGACCAAGTCTATGATGCCACAACATAGTCTTCTTTGCTGAGAGTTTTACCTCCAAAGCATTTGCAACCAGAGAGGTGTCTTCACCTTTCTCTACAGGGACAGGTTTAGATGAATCTACAGAGGCATTGTTACATTGAACAAGACATGCATCCAACTTGTACACAGTGCCAGTATGAACACCCTTAAGCCAACACCATTGCACCTCTAGCCATTTTACATCCTTTACTTGAGAAAGAAAATTCTACACCAACATCATTTAGCTTACTAGCAGAAAGTAAATTTTGAGCCAAACCTGGTATATGCAGTATGCCACCAATACCTTTGACTCTCCCATCAAGAAATTGAATTTTGACTCTTCCATGACCAATAATTTCCAGCATTGAATCACTTGCCACATACACCTTTCCATCATCATACTTCTTGTACTTAGTAAACCAGTCTCTTGGGATGTCATGTGAAAGGATGCACCTGAATCAACTAGCCAGACATCATCAGATGCCTAAGTTGCCAAAGCTGCAATGAAGGCATTTGCATCACTCTGAGAAGAGTCATTGTCTGAGGCATTCTTCTTCTTCTTCTCCTTGCAATCCTTCCGGACATGACTAGACTGCCCACAGTTCCAACACTTCACTTTGGAATTTTTACTAGGAGACTTTGATCTCCCTACAAATTTAGATTTCGACTTCTTGTCTTTCTTCTTGCCTTTCTCCTTTGGTCTACCTCAAACATCAAGAGCCTCTTTGGCCATCTTAGAAGATTTCCTTCGCATTTCTTCAGACAAAAGTGAAGCAACCACGTCATCCATCTTGAATGTAGTTGTCGTGCTTCCAATAGCCATTACAAGATGATCCCAAGTGTCAGGTAATGAACACAACAGGAGCATGCAATGATCCTCCTCCTCAATATTTACACCCATAGACGCCAACTGAGCAACACTCATATTAAATGAGTTTAGATGGTCTACAATAGATGCACCTTCTTCCATCTTCAAGGAGTACAACTTCTTCCTCAAGAATAACTTATTTACCAAAGACTCTCCCTAATAAATATCACCAAGATTCTTCCATAATGAAGATGTAGTCTTCTCCTCATGGATGTTCAAGAGTACATAATCAACCAAACTCAGTCTTATTAGACCTCTCGCTTTTCTATCTGCAAGGTCCCAATCTTCTTGCTTCATACTCTATGGCATAGTTCCAGACACAACCCAAAGGTCTCTATCCACAAGCAAGTCTTCCATTTTGAGTTTCCATAACTCAAAATTTCTACCATTGAATTTTTCAATCTCAACTCTACCTGATGTACTCGCCATCTCAAACATAACTAAGTTCTAACTTTATAATACTCCCATTGGAACAGTATTAGCACAAAAAACCAGCCTTACTAACAAGGATAACAGAACTGGCCAAGCTCTGATACCACTTGAAAGGAAAATAGAGGTGCAAAATCACTTTCCTAACACTAATACAACAGAGGAGAAGTGTAAAGTACCAGTTTTAAATCTTCTTAAAACATCTGAGATGAACACATACATAATAGAAAAAGGATAACAGAAAACAAGCAATCACATATAACACCAGAATTTACGTGGGAAAACCCTTTCGCGAAAAAAACCCACCACACCAAGAGAAGACACTTTGTATTATAGTAAATAAATTACATATAGAGTTCACAGTCCTCACTCTCTGATAGATTGCTCACAGCAGCACACTTGAGCATTCATACACTTGCTCTCTTATTTTTCGTCACCCTACAATGACTTGTATGAATGTACTCGACTATACAAGTCTTACATCGCATTAATCATGCCAACCAATCGCAGGTCTTAATAATGCACCGATCGTCCAATCAAGCAATCCAATCTTCTCTACATCGGGCCGCCCAGGCATTAATTCCCTTACCTTAATCGAATCCTCTCACCAGTCGAAACACATATTTCATTTACTACTTTCATCACTTCAAACATCGACCAATCAGGTATTGCTTTCTTACCACGCGTCACCTTTCCATTCGCTCATCGCTTTGACCATGAGTCAATCTTCCACCCGAGCTCTGAGCTTCTCTTACCATGCCACCGCTGAGCTCAGTGAGACCTCTCACGATATGGCAATTCCACCGCTCAACTGTAGGTCTACCTTAATACCGTCGCGGTACCGAGGTAGTGGCTTGTCTGCCAGCCCATCGCTTACCACCGCATTACCACCAAGTTCACCACCACCCTCCATGATATGGTTGTACCACCGCTCAACTGCGAGGCTAAGCAAGGCCTCTCACGGTATGATGGTAACCGCCAGAGCCAACCGTCGGGCTCCACCATGCTACCGGGTCCTAACTGCAAGACCTTTGCGATAAGGATGTAACCGTCCTGATTGACCGCCACGGCTTACCGCACCACCGTGACATGGCCAAAAGGTCATTGAGGTAGGGCGGTAAGCGTTCTTCACAAACCACCAACCATTTACCGTGGCCACCGCGACTTCACTCAGTGACATCCATGGTAAGGTGGTAACCATCATCTTTGACCACCGCCCTTCACCATGTTGCCACATCATCACCGAAACATACCCGCGGTATGGTGGTGAACCTTTGCTTGACTGTCACCGACCACAACTTCCAGTACGCCACAAATGAACAACCTCCATGGTAGGGAGGTAGGGCTTCGCACTGACTGTGCCCATCAACTGCACTACCGCCAGACTGAGATAGGGGCCCCGTGGTATGGTGGTGACACCACCCAACCACAGACAGAACGATAGAGGCCCGTGGTAAAGTGGTAAATCACCGGACCATGCCTCTATAAAATACTCTCAACGGTAGAGCGGTAAAGGTAGAGAATGAAGGTATTTTTCACCAAGACTTTTTCAGAGGTCCAAGCCAGAAGTTGAGGCACCTGTTCCCAATAATTAGATATGTCATTTAATTAATATAGATGGATTAGATGAATAAATGATAGGATTTTGACCATATGGAAGTGGTCAAATTTGGATTTCAAAGAAAATTAAAACATAGCACCTAGAAGAAGATGGTTAGATTAAGTAAGATGCCCCAGTCATTCGAGGAGTGACTAGGAGGAAAGATGATGGGAGTGAATATGAAGATTAGGGATTGAGGATGCCTCCTCGAGAGGACATGTGGGTTCAAGAGAATATAGGTGTGCTCTCAAAATGGATGAGATAATGCAAGGGTAAATGGGGAAGATGATGCAAAATGATGGATGAGAGATGATGATAATATAAAGATATAAAGGTAAGAACGAATAGATTCAAGGACAAAAAGGATGTTGCCTCAGTCAAGCTATAAGCCAGGATGGACTAATGGTTGATGGAGTGTTGTTGGTAAGGGAATGATACATCCCAAAACAACACAAGGATAGGGAAGGATACATCTCGATGAGGGTATGGTTGATGAGGGAAGGATATATCCTAGAACATCACAAGGATAAGGAAGGATACATCCCAATGAGAGTGTTGTTGATGAGGGAAGGATACATCTTAGAACATCACAAGGATAGGGAAGGATACATCCCACTGATGATGATGATGATGATTGGATCAAGGCTTGTAGCAATGTTGAGAGCAAGACCAAGGGTGTGATTAGATGATTTGTGCTAGATTGAATGGGTTAGGATTGGATGGAGATGTGAGATGGTTAAAAGGAATGATGATGGAGGTAAAGATGCAATGCAATGGAAGATGCAATTTGCCATTTTCGGAGCACTGATTTTTGCTATAGCATAAGACACCAGATACCATGGCATATAGAACCAAGGTAGATTAATATCTAATACATACACAAACACAACAAACAAGGAGGCTATCCCAACACCCAAAGGTCGTGATGAATTTGGTCAGGCCAAGTATTGGGATAACCACAAACACAAAAGGATGCCCCAACATAACACAAGACCACAGGGATCTTGGTGGATACTATGTGGGATAACCAAGAAGACAAAAATAGACAAAAAGATCAAGATATGCCCCTATGTTAACCAATCAAAACACACCATAATATAATAGATCATGGCAGCCTTGACAATTGATGATAGGGAGCTCAAAAAAGAAAATGTCAAAAGCATGAAAAGATCACAATCAACTTTCAAACGTCCTTTGCCACAGGATCAAAAGATGGATGGGAGTGATGTAGTTTGTTAGGAAGGATATATCTTGTTGAAACCAAAGAGGGAGGATAGATTGGTTGGTTGATATAATGCAGGATATCTAAAACCGATTGGATCTCATGAGACTAATGACCTTTGTTTGTAAGCACTAGCTAGGATAGAGACATACTTGATGACATGCCAAGATGACAGGATGACAGGATGAAAATACACGACAACAAAACCTTAAAGACCTCGGGGCTTAAGGGTTGATCAAATATTAGCCTTGCCTATGTGAAAGCATAGAGCCCTTGTAGTTCGATAAAAGACCATGGATAAAAGTGGAAAGAGGATAATGGAGACCATGATGGAGGACGCAAACTAGAAAAATGCCCTGGGGGCAGATCAAACGACCGACCTTTCCTACGTGAAAGCGTAGGGGAAATGTAGTTTGATATAAGGCCAAAGAGAGATGATGGAAGATGACAAGACAGACAAAAGACAAAGCCTTGGGGGCGGATCAAATGATCAAACTTGCCTACGTTAAAGCGCAAGGGTAACGTAGTTCGACAAGTACAAAAGACCAAAGATGAATAAGATCAAAATGTGGACAATGGTGATGGATGATGAAGGACAAAGTGCCTCAGGGGTAGATCAAGTGATCGACCTTGCCTACGTGAAAGCACAGGGGCAACGTAGCTCACCAAAGATGGACAAACAAAAAAAGGACAACAAAAATAGCCCTGGAGGCAGATCAACTTATCAACCTTACCTATGTGAAAGCACAGGGGCAACGTAGTTCGCCAAAGATGAAATGGGATCTAGATGGAGACAAAAATAATGAATGATCCTAGATGGAGATGACCAAAGTGTTGAGGCGACACACAAGATCAGATTAGGATAGAAGCTCAGGATGTTGGATAACGGATGATGTTTTTCCAATGCTCAACCAAAGATATACCAAGCGACCAAATTATGTAAGCAGATGGGAGGATAGGATCGATAGGATGATAAGGATATTAAGATTTGGATGGATAAAGCATAAAGTAACTAGGATGCAAGGTAGATAATGATTAAGCCCTATATGAAAGGTGCTTGTTGCCAGGTTCTTACCAATCGTACATATCCAAGGTGCCACACAGGGGTGGTTGTCACCATATGATGAATTATTTCTTTTTACTATTTTTGGATTTTTTTCTTTTGGATTTTGATAATTTTTTACTTTTTTTGGATTTTTTGAGATTTTACAAGGAAGGATACCCTGATTGACCTAAGTATAGAATTTATTCAGATGCATGATGTTGATGGGTTCTTCTAGGGGCTCTCCTTCAGGTGTGGATAGCCTATATGCTCCAGAACCATATTTGGTGGTGATGACATAAGGGCCTAACCAATTAACTTCAAACTTACCCTTTTTATCTCGATCTTGCAGATTCCGTTGATTTTCTTTGAGGACTAAGTCGCCAACATTGAATTGACGAGGGAAGACCTTCTTACTGTAGCTTCTCTTGATCTGGTGTTGATAAGCTTGTAGATGGTTGTAGGCCTTGACCTATTTTTCATCCAGTAATTCCAACTGTGCAAGCCATGCCACTTGAGTGTCTTTGTCAGTGATCAAATTCTTTAGTGATATTCAAAGTGAGGGGATTTCGAATTCGATCAACAAGATAGATTCGGTACCATAGACAAGGGAGTATGGAGTAGCGCCAACGGGGGTGCGGATGGATGTGTGGTAGGCCCAAAGGGTAGGATGGAGGTGGAGGTGCCAATCTCGACCAGTGCTATTAACCATCTTTTTAATGATTTTGATCAATGTTTTGTTGGTTGCCTTTTCTTGACCATTACCTTGGGGGTAATAAGGGGTAGACCATCGAGGTTGGATATGATAAGTCTCATAGAGGAATTTCATGCACTTATTTTTGAATGGCTTTCCATTGTCAGTGATGATGGTGGAGGGGATTTCATACCTACAGAGGATATGGTGGAGGATGAACTTAGATATCTAAACACCGATGATTTGAGTGAGTGGTATGGCTTCCACCCACTTGGTAAAGTATTCAATGGTTGTGATGATGAAAGTGTGACCGCCAGAGGATGGAGGGTAGATCTTGTTGAACAAGTCGAAGCCCCATTGTGAAAATGACCATGGTGTCGTGATAGGTTGTAACTCTTTTGTCGGGGCATGAATCAAATATGCATATTGTTGACATGGAAGACACCTCTTGACATATTCACAAGCATCATGTTCCATAGTAGGCCAATAATGTCATGCTCTTAAAATCCTTTTGGCTAAGGCCATACCATTAGAATGGGCCCCACAAATACCACTATGCACCTCTACCAATATAGTGTGGGCTTCAGTCTCGTTTAAACACAAGAGGAGGGTTACATCATACCCACGTTGATAAAATGTATCATCAATGATGGTGTAGCAGGTTGTGCATTGGATAAAATATTTTCATTGGTTTCTTGTGAGGTCAGATGGTAAGGTGTTGTCATGAGGATAAGTATAAATGTCTTGGTACCAAGGGGATTTAGGACCTACAATGTCACATACCATTTCGTTCTCAGGGATGTCATATGTAGGGATTAACAGTTTTTCTACAAGGAACTCACATTCGGTACGATCTTTGGGCATGTCCAGGAGAGAACCGATGGTGGCCATGGCGTTAGTTGCTTTATTCTAAATTCTAGGTATTTGGTCAAATTGGATGGAAGAGAAATATTTCTTGAAGTCATCCACCATGCGTTTGTAGGAAAACAACTTGTCATCTTTTGTCAGGAAATCGTCATTAACTTTCTTGATAACCAATTGGGAGTCACCGAAGACATGTAAGTGAGAGATACGCCATTGGATGATAATCTTAAGGCATGTGACAAGAGCTTCATACTTGACAATGTTGTCGGTGCAAGGAGAGGGCAATCTAAATGACTTTGGTATATAGTCACCTTGGGGGCTGATGAGCAAGAGTCCTACTCCTGATCCATTGTTAGTGTGGGACCCATCAAAGTATAATGTCCATGTGGTGGCTTTAGAAATTGAAAAGACCCCTTCATCTGGGAACTCTGTCTCTAAAGGATAGGCATCGACCAGTGGAGCATCTACTAATTGATCCACAATAACTTGTCCTTTAATTTCCTTTTGATCTACATACTCTATGTCAAATTCACTTAGGAGAATGACCCATTTAGCCATGCGACCTATCAATGTTGTTCTTGATAACAGATATTTAAGCATATCAACTTTGGAGATTAGCTTAACCAGATGGCTAAGCATATAGTGTTTGAGCTTCTGGGAGCTGAAGATGACGGCCAGACAAGCCTTCTCCATTGGGGAATAATCAAGCTCATAACCTACAAAAGTCCGACTGATGTAGTAAATTGATCTTTCTTTGGAGGACTCATAATGTTGTGCCAATAATACCCCCAATGCTACAGAAGTAGCTGAAATATAAAGGAGGAGGGGCTTTCCTGGGATAGGTGGCATGAGAATAGGCGGGTGAGCCAAGTATTCCTTGATCTAATCAAAACCAAGCTGACATTGTGGGCTCCACTTAAATGCAGTATCTTTCTTCATGAGGTGTGCGAACGACTGTCATTTATCATAAAGTTGAGCAATGAATCTACGGATGGACTAGAGCTTACCTTGTAGGCTTCTTAGCTATTTTAGATTACGGGGTGGAGGCATTTTCATGATTTCCTTGACCTCAGTGAGATCAAACTCAATTCCTCTGTAGGAGATAATGAATCCTAGGATTTTGTCAGTTGTGACACCAAACACAAATTTATTTGGATTGAGGCATAGTTTGTATTGTTCTAGACGTTCAAAGATCTTTTTAATGATGGCAAGGTACTCTTCCCTTGTTCTATATTTTCCTAACAAATCATCAACATAGTCTTCCATTATTATGTGAATGAGGACGTGGAAGATAATCGTCATAGCTCACTGATATGTTGCCCCTGTATTCTTGAGACTGAAAGGCATGACATTATAGTAGAATGTACCCCAAGGTGTTGTAAAGTCAGTCTTGTGTTGGTCCTCAGGGGAAATTTTGATCTAGTTTTAGCTGAAGAAACTATCCATGAGGGGCAACATATCATGTCCTACAGTGAGGTCTACCAGCATATCAATATTTGGTAGAGGGAAGTTGTCCTTGGGACAAGCTTTATTAAGGTCTCAGAAGATTGTACAAATTTTGATGTCTCTGCTAGGTTTAGCAACTGGGACTATATTGGAGATCCAGTCAAAATAGTCAATCACTCGAATGAAACCTACTTCCAACAACTTTTATAATTCCTTCTTAACCAGTAGGGCCACCTGAGGGTGCATTTTTTTGAGCTTCAATTTAACAGGTTTTACATCGGGATGAACATCCAGATGATGTACCACCAAGGCTGGATCAAGGTCGGGCATGTTTGAGTATGTCCAGGCAAAGTTGATGATTCCTTCTTTCAAGAGATTGGTGATGGTAGAATTCTCTCCTTTTGATAGCGCCTTAGCCACATAAGAGATATTGGGGTTTTCTTCAGTTCCCAAGTTTACTGTTTACGTTTCTTCGATCAAGATGGATGATCAACTGAATAATTGAGTTCCTACAAGGGGAAGATGAATGTCCCCATCTTATAGTGCCTCTTTGAGGTTTTCACTAGTAGATACACCCTTTGTTTTTACTATTTCTAAGTCACAAAGTGCCTCGGGGAGGTTTTCACTAGGTGACCCTCTTTGATTTTGTTTCTTTTTATTTTTATGGCTGGAACGTTCATCTTCCCCCAATCCCATGAGATGCACATATTGGTCCACTGAGGGAAAGGTGTTGGGAGGTGCGGTACCTTGTAGGTCATAATCTATAAGCTTGGTGTGTTTGATGGATAAGGTAATGGTGCAAACGGATAGGCATTCAAACATGGCAAGGAGGTCAATGTGATCGAGGTCATCGTATGTGTGTATGATGGTCTCCTCCTCTAGTATTTTTTCGAGGGAACCGTCATCGAAAATAAAATTGTTAGAAGTGCTAGAGGATGCCATAGGACCCTTTTGTTTAGTATTGTAGCCAAATCCCAAATTCCTCAGCCGAATGGTAATTGCTTCAATGGGCTGATGTTGTCCTTGCTCTTCTGCACCAAGACCTCCCCCTCAATAGTTATGATTTTTTTCAAACTTAGAAGGCCAAGGATAGACCTCCTAGAAGTATTCTTTCAATGGGGGAGAAGGTTCAGGTTCCTTGCGGTACACCCACTAGTTGATGTCATCATCAGGTGTGTCTTGTCGTAACCCATGTGAGAGGAAGGTGCTAGACCCCACAATTGGAGCATGGAGGGTGATTGTCTTCTCTTCATTTTTTGGTACTGATTGAGAGGGATGCCCATATGTCTGTGGCAAGGGTTGCATAGTTGACACATTTAGTGTTGTATGCATTTCATACTCACCACATCCCTTGTCAATGATTTGGACCTTAGTGATGGTGGAGCTAGGTGTGGATGATGGTGTGGATGAAGGGATGGATGATGTGGTGTTGAGTGTGTTGGTGGATGGATGAGAATCAGATGTTTGAGATGCCCCCATTTCTACTCCAGGGCAGTAATGTGAATGTGCAAAGGAAGCTTCTAGGGCACAACAATATTCAAATGGCTGAGGGTCAGCTTGTATGGTTACTTCCATTCCTTGAAATGGGAACTTCAAACATTGATGATAGGTTGATGGGACAACTTGCATAGAGTGAATCCATGGGTGGCCAAGGAGGATGTTATATGGAAGTTCCAAGTTTGGAACATGACACATAGTATACTATACAATGGGACCGACCTGAATAGGAAGACAAATAATGCCCTCTGAATCTCGTTTTGCATCATCATATGCCTTAATGGTGATAACCTGATTATTTAAGTCAGTCTGGGTGTATCCCGCCTATTATATAAAATTTAATGTACAAAGATTTAGGGCCAAACCATTATCTACCAATACCCTTTTCACTTTATGACAATTCACCCTAACCTCAAGGTGAAGGGGACGGTTATGACTTGAGTCAAGGCGTGGCATGTCCTTATGACTAAAACCTAATTGGTAGGTTGTGGACAAATTTCCTACCAATGCTTGTAATTGTGTGGGATCAATATTGTTAGAGACTTGGGTGTTTTCTAGGGCTTTGTTTAGGATGTCTTGATGCATGAGGGAAGACCTAAGAAAATCTAGAATAGAGATCCGAGTTGAAGTCTTGCCTAAGTGATCAAGGATGTTGTATTGTGAACTGATGGAATGATAGCTAGGTAGATGTAGGAGCTGTTGGGACTGTGATGCGGGTCTGACGAGTGGTAACAACACATTGTGGATCTTTTCCTTTGACATGTATCATGGACACACGTGGCTTCACTTGTTCTACATATGTGACCACACCTTGGTAGTTGTATGGAACATTTTTATAACTCACATTATTAGTGTTGTCATTATGAGTTTTGTTGTTGTTGCTAGGCCCAGGATTGGAACTGGAAGTACTAGGACCCTGATTGTGTTTAGGAAAAGCATTTTGATATATTTGAAGCTGAGTATTAGATGAAGATGACATGTTAGCATGCACATGGATTTCACCCCAAGCTATGAGACCCTAAACGTAATTTTTTAGACCTTGACACTTATCCAATGTGTGTCCCTTAATCTTGTGAAATTCACAATACTCGTTCTCTTTAAACCAGTTGTCTTAGAATTTGAATTGTCAATGGGCTTGGTTACAAGATAAGTGATGGGGTAGTTGGCTTGGAGGAGCTTGTTAAACACAATGCTAAGGGGTTCCCCCAACTGAGTGAACTTCCATTATTCCCCTCTTGTTTGTTTTGATTTGATTGTTGTCGAGGTGCTCCTTTGGGAACATATATGGTGTTTGGGATTGATTGCTATTGTTGATGTTTTTGTGAGGTGGTAGCCACCTAGAAATGTTTGGTGTCCATGACACCATCATTGACAGTGTTTTTATTTTTATTCCAATATTGAGGTTTATCCCTAGTGGATCTCTCTTTATCAGAATTGAAAACTTTGACTTGCCCTTTAGCAACAAGGGCTCATTCCAGGATAGGAACTTTTTCCATGAGTGTCACAAAGGTGGTGATGCACTGGAGTCAAAATTTATGGGCCATGTCCAGATGGGAATTTTTGATGAACAATGTAACCATGTATTTTTTCGGTAGTGAGGATTTCATCTGGCTGGCTAAGGTGTGTCATCTTTGCATATAGCTTGCAAAGGTCTCTCCATCTTGTTGTTTTTCTTTCAGGAGATCAAACGTGTCGATGTCGTTCTCCAGATTAAAAGAGAAATGGGAGACAAATTGTTCAAATAGTTGCACAAAGGATTTGATGGATCCTTTTTCAAGGCCCATGAACCAGTTAAGAGTGACTCCTTGTAGGCTCTTAGGGAAAATTCAGATGAGTTAATTATCATTATGAATGACTTCTTGACAGTGGGCATAAAACTCTTGGAGATGAGCCTTGGGGTCTTTGTTTCCCTTATACTTATCAAATTTTGGTATCTCAAAGTGCTTAGGAAAGGGAACCAAGGAAATGGAGGGATCAAAAGGATAGGGACAAATTTCCTCAAACTTGAATGATTGTTTGCCCATCTCGACTTGTAAATCCTTTAGCGCAACTTTAACTTCTTCCAAGTCTTTGTTGATGGGTGTTGCATGATTTGGAGTAGGTTGATTGTATGGATAGTATTGTTGGTATAATGAGGTTGGCACCACCGCGGTTTGATCATAGGTGGGTTGAGCTACATATGGATGCACTTGTTGATTTTGATTGGTATAGGTGGATTGCGGATTGATGTATGAAAGATTGTGATAAGTGGAAGCTGCTTGTTGGTAAGGTGGTTGTTGTTGGTGATAAGAAGCGGGCGGAAAACCCTACTGTTGTGTAGAATTTTGATAGTACAAAGAGGTTGTACCCCCTTGTTAATATGATGATGGTTGTTGGTAGTAGGGAATGGAAGGTGCACCCTGCTAGTAGGATTGTTGCTGAAGATAGGGTGGATAAGATTGGTATTGTTGTGCAATGGTGGGTTGTTGCATGGCATACGGGGGTGGATTTGATGGCTACTGGTAGGGATGATTTTGTGACTATGGAGGATTGGTGTAAGGTGGCGGTTGGGTCCGCGTTTGGTTATGAACATTCTGATGAGGATCAGATTGGGGTGGGATGGAGCAGTGTATGTGCTGGATGGATGATAAAGATATTTTGTAAGCAAGTTATTTTAGGTTTGCGTAGGGACATGTATATGTTGTTGTGGGGGTTTCTTTTGTGACTGTTGTTGGTGGGATGGGTGGGATGGAATATGTTGTTGTTGGGGGACTGCTACTGAAGTGCCATCTGACAATTACAGTTGTTGGGATGTTGTTTGTGTTATCTGATGTGGCGGTTGCGTGGGAGTCGAGACATTTTGTTGCGAGATGGGAATGTTATGTTGTAGTGGTTGTTGATGAGGTGGTAGAGATGAAGCAACAATAGTAGTGTGTTGATGTGGTGTTTGCAATGAAATGGGTTGATGGGGATTGGTAGGATGTTGTTGGAATACAAGCTACGACGAGTTGTTAATGGGTGCAGACCTTGGAGGGGGAATTAAAGAAGGGACGGGTGTGCCCCTAGTATTGATAGGTGGTTGTTGAGATAAAAGAGGTGGAGTAGATGAGATGTATGTAGGAATGTCATAGGCATAGGGATTGTGAGGCTTGGGTTGTGCTACAAAAGTTGTGGTTAGGAGGTGAGGATAACTAGCGACTTGATGTATTACAACATTGCTGAACTCGGGATGATACTAGTATTTTTTGGGTGGACCTTCAAGGATATATGAATTTCTAAGAATGTTTTGAGAAGTTTACGAATCAGTATGTGTCAGAAGAATGTGGGTAGCAGCATATTGTGATGCATCAAAATTTGATGATGGTTTGACTCCTCTCATGAGCAAGGTGGCCAGAATCTTATTTCCATGTTCATTTAGGAGACGATATGTCATCTGTACATTAATAGGATCATTGAGGTATTCATCAACAATGACTTTGGGTTGGTTAACCATGTTCTCGTCACCGGGTGGTGTGGTATTCTGGATGTCGGTATTAGATTGGGATGAGGTGTTGCTATGGGGATCTTGCATATTGCTTGGAACATTATTAGGATCTCGTGGGATGTTTGGTTTAGAAAATTGGGTCTGTTGGTCTACCATTTTCTTTTTCGCTTGTGAACGGGTTTGAATGGGCATGAACGTGCAAAACAACTAAGTGATCTAAGATGCCAATAAGCTTCTAAATGATGACCTAGATGATGATTTGGATTGGATAAATATTGTTAGATTGGATTGGATGTTGGATTGATCGATAGGATATTTAATGGGTCAATTGATGATGTATCAATTAATTAGATGATTGGATAAGGATTGGATTTTATTGGATTTGATTGATAAAATGATTGATAGGATTGGATGAAATTGAGTTAAAGATCAATTGATTGGATGGCTGAAAGAGTTTCTAAACTGTGTTTAGAGATCACCCTAGGTGACGTAAGGTGTTGATTGATCAAATTAAAGGATGAACTGATGATCACAGCATCGAATCTGCCTTGAGATGGAAGGGGATTGATAGGGCCAAGGATAATGATTGACATAGGATGGATAGCGATCCTAAGTGGATTTTCAAGGATGACGATTAGGTTTAGGCACCTAGGTCAATTCAAATAATGATTTCAAATGAAGTTTAGAGGATTTGGATTGATAAAGTGATGATGGATGTTGCCACCTAGGGATGCTCTAAGAGTGCCTATATGATGTAGGTGATGAATAAATGACCTTTGGAAAATGCAAATGGACTAAAGGATGAAATACGAGTGATTAGATGAGGATGAAAGTGTTTAGATCATAGAAAATGACAAGGTTTTAGGTCCCCAATTGTTTGGGCTTTGTCAAGGTTGACTGTACAAAACAGAGAGCCAAAGATGTTGATTTTACTGCAAAGAGGTGTGTGTGCCCGAGCGTGGCCACCCCTGTTAGGGCAAGGTCGCCCCTCGAGTGGTTTTTGAACTTGTTCAAATCAAGAAAGAGACCAAACAAGCCTGAAGGATGGTGAAACGAGTTTGGTAGATGATGAAATGGGTTCCTTGAATGGAAAAACGGATTCCCTGAATGATGAACAAGTTCTCTAAAGGGAAAAATGAGTTTCCTGAATGAAAAAATGGGTTCCCTAAATGAGAAAATGAACTCTCTAAGGGGATTAATGGGTCAATGAGATAGGAGAACAAATACTCTAAATGGAGGAACAGGTTGACAGAATGACGAAATGGATTCCCCAAAATAGGGGAACAGATTGACAAAATGACGGAGGGGATATTGAGAAATTACGTATTTTGAGTGTGGCCACCCCTGCTAGGGAAAGGTCGCCCCTTTGGTGAAAACAGGCATCAAAAATGGCTAACTCTGGTGTAGAGGGGTATGGGTGCCCAAGCATGACCGCCCCTACTAGGGTAAGGTCACCCCTTTGGTGAAAATAGGGATAAAAAATGGCTAACTCTAGTGCAAAGGGGCATGGGTGCCTGGGCATGGCTGCCCCTGCTAGGGCAAGGTCGCCCCTGCCAATAACACTAAACTTGACTTAGGTAAAAATAGTTATGGCAAAGGATTGAAAAAACTTCAGACAACAATCAAAATGGCAAGACTGACTTGACTTGTAAGATATGTACTCGTTTTACACAAAAAGATAGTTCAAGCAACACAATCCTAAGATTAGTAAGAAGGGTATGGCCAACACGGTCCTCTAACTAGGCTAAACAAGGCGATCTAGGGAGTCCTCAATATACGCTCGATACGTGAGGCACAAACCGTAAACACCAGTCTATCACAAGCATGAGTCGGGAACCCTAGCGAGATACTGAAAGGCTCAGAAGAACTCTTCATGTCTATCTAGGTATCACCCTAGCTTCGATGCTCCGCCAATTATGATGCAACTGGATTGGGGTACAACTTTAGCCTCCCCCTGTATATACCCCGTCAGTACATGTGGTCGGGATCATCCCTTGGGGTGATGAAATCCCCAAGTAGGTCCCACTAGAATAAGATGTTAACCATTTCCAGCTACTCCCCAGGCTCACACAGAGTGCAAGGGGAAAGCTTGAATGATTCCCACCCCCTTGGGTAACACAAAGAACTAAGTAAGCTATGATTTATCTTCACCTAGGATAGCCAAATGGTGCATGGGGATTGGATACGTCGATAGCTTACTTTTCAGATGAGACAAGCAAATTCTTTGACCCCCTACTTAGTCTATGTGCTTAATTAGTGTAAAAAAAATGAAATCAGACAGCTAATTAAGGGTCTTGGTGCTCTCATCCTGCAGGAAACAAGTTAGTAGTTTTTCTAACGTTCTTCATCAATTGTAAAATTCTTGCACAAACGTTAGTATAAAACCCTTCACAATCACCAACAACACACGTTAGGGGGTCAACATTAACAAAATGACATAAAATAGAGTTTGAAAAATGCACAAAAATACTTTTTTTACCTTCTGTCTGGACCTGGCTACCTCTGTTGATGAAAATAGAGAGTTGAAACACTTGGTTCTACTACATAGAGGCATGTGTGCCTGGGTGTGGCTGCCCCTACTATGGCAAGGTCACCCCTCAGGTGAAAAAAAAAAAACTCTTGGTGTCGGTTTTCCACAGATAGGCATCCCTGCAGGACCTAGTTGCCCCTCGAGTTAGACAGGGGCCAACAAATGATGATGTTGTTGTAGAGGGGCACGTGTGCCTAGGCGTGGTCACCTCTACTAGGGAAAGGTCACCCTTCAAGTGAAAACAAAGGGGCTAAAATGATGACGTTGCTACAGAGGGGCGTGTGCACCTAGGCGTGGTCGCCCCTCGAAGTCACTTGAACTTGCAAAAATGCAAACAACAACAAACTTTAAAAGTAACAGACTCGTTTGTGGGTCCCACCAGGCGTGCTAGAAATGTGATGAACATGAATCTACTCCTAAGGAATGCAGAATTAACTAAAGCATGCAAAGAAACAAAGTTACAAATAACACTTCAATTATCAGCCTAAGTTAACAAAAATAAAGGATAGATAAAAAGGACTATTATACCTTTTACTTGCGCTCCCTTGGTTGGCCCTTGATTGGAGTTGGTGTTGTCTGCTCCTTGATTTAAAGTGTTGCTAAAAGATGGATGCAAGAATGGAAATGATGGATGAGTATAAAGATAAGCTAAAATGGATGTGTGAATGGATGAGCTAAAATGCAAGTGCTAGAATTGCAAAAATGGCTTGGATATGACTAGAAAATTTGAGAGCATAAGGATAATCACATTGCATGAGGTCCCCCAATGCATGTAAGAGGGGGGTATTTATAGAAGAATTTGAATTCTCTAGAGAATTCAACAGTCAAGATTGAGCCACCATGGTCAAGATGGAGGGCTATGGTGAGTTGAGGACTCACAAGCCTTCACATCTTGCCATGTGGCAGATGAAGTGGACAAGGAGAAGGTGAGATGGAAAGGGTACAAGTGACATGGAAAAGGCCCATGTGGTCCCAAGGTACTTGCAAGTACCTTGGGATGGGGGAGGATTTCCCTAAAAATGTATTCCTTGGCCCCATATGGGGCTGAAAGTGACAAGTGAGGACTTTTAGAAAGTCCACTCTTGTCACCATGGGGATTGGAAATGGTCTTGGAGAAATAAAAGTGAATTTTTAATCCAATTTTTGGAAGAAACCAATGGGTAAAACAAGATTCCCCTAAAAGGGGGTTCTTGTCCCATGGGTACGATGTGACCTTTGAGAAGTGATGGGGAAGATAAATGCATGGGGGGAATAAGTGTGAATTTTTAATTCACATGGGAAAGAGTTTAACCCAAAAGAGTTAAGTACCAAGAAAGGTTGACTTAAGGACATGCTAGAAAAGGTAAGTGATTAGGATTATGATTGTGCAAATAGATGATTAGGTTAATTAATGATGATTAGAGGCAAGTGGATAGATATGAAGGATGTGACATTAATCCTAATTAATGATATGGACATCTTAATGAGGGATTAATTAAATTAAATCAGATTAGTGAAAAGGTTATGGAGGATGGGACAATGAGAGAGGAGAAGAATTAAAAATTGAAAAGGATAATTGACTAAATTAAATAAATTGATTGATTTATTTAATTTAGAGATGGAATGGTAAAGGATAAAGTATTTAATTAAATACTTTTGGGAACCTTAGAAAATGAGATAATATTAATTAAATATGTCATTTAATTAATATAGACGGATTAGACGAATAAATGATAGGATTTTGACCATATGGAAGTGGTAAAATTTGGATGTCTACACTTATATATCCTCTAAACACCAATCACAAAAAATGTCCTACAACTTTGTAAAAATATAGTCAAAACTTCAACAATAGTTTTGGTTTTGGTTTACGAAAAAACATGTACATATTCATTACAATCTATGCCTGCTAAGATATCCATATACTAAGTCTCATATTTCCAAAATAATTTCTCTCTAACAGAAATATGAAATAGATTTGAAATTTGAAAGGTTAAATTACCTTACTGAGTCCCAAATTGATGATATATGATAAAAACTTACCTCCAATGATGAGAAAGACATTAGTACTCACTAAGGCTCCTCTAACTTTAGAGGGGGAGGCCTCTAAAATATAAAGTGGTGAAGTAAATGATGCCATGCCTATACACAAACCCACGCATACTCTACCAAGAAGGAGAACTGTAGGTATGGGTGCAACAACCATAAGAATTGCTCCAATAAAAAACACAACATCAACCATGAGAAGTGGACCAAGCGAAAAAATGTTGTAAATTCTTGGACATCGACCTTTATAGGTCCTCCTTCCATCTGCAATACAAATCTGAATTACTATAATGGAATCAAGGTCAAAATCCAATTTCTAAGGCTGAACTAAGATACAAAATAGGGCTTTATTCTCGAGAATGTGAGTGGCACTGCTAGCCGCTCATATTTAATTTATAGTATTACTATTTTTAAAAGAAAATATTTCCAATGTATGAACAAAATTACCATAAGAAATTGAATATAATGAAGTCGTTGACGACGTCGATGTCGTTGATTGATATGTATGCTTGAGTCTTGATACCTCATCCTTGTAGTTAATTTTATCATTGGTTTGTAGCAGATTTCTGCAAAAGAGAAATTTGTAAAAGTGGAATTAATGCTTCGACAATAATTGGGAGAGATGTATTTAGGTTGATGAGAGGGAAAATCAAAGTTGGGGAGCGTGTACAATCGAGGGTGACATGATTTGCCACAAATTTGTCTTTGTAAACAATGACCAAAGTTTTTGCATAAATTGTGTCATGTTGTCAATAATGCCAACGATCTTAACCACATTATCACCCTCCACCTAGAATGCAATCATATTGAGGTTCACTATAGTTATACTATCCTTCATTCACATAATAATTCCAACATTAAGGAATGCAATCAGACAATGATCTCAACCACATTGTCACCCTCCACCTAGAATGCAATCATATTGAGGTTTCCTATAGTTATACTATCCTTCATTCACATAATAATTCCAACATCAAGGTTATCATATTTAAAAGGTTGATAGACATCATGTAGTCATATAAAGCATTTACCATAATATCAATGATTTATCAAAAGCATCGAGTTTCAATGCTAAAGATATATTTAGTAAAGTGTGGTTCTAGTGTCACTAAAACAAGTCATCATCACTTACATTATTAGGAATCCATTATCCAGAACTCAAATTAGGTAATCATGTTCATAATTCATTACATATGAAGAGGCTTTTATGGTTATATTTTTAGCCCACCTCATTCCATGTAAAATATTAAGGGAAGAAAATATACACCAACTACATAAAATAAGATACCTCAAGTCCCCTTGAGGATCTTGCTACAACACCTTCCATAGACCTTAGCACGAGTAACATACCAATCAATTAGATATACTATGAACTTAATGCATAATACACATCAAAATATTAATTATTCATAAAATTGGAAAAGTTGAAACCTTGGTCAATACTCAAGCAACATAAATCAACAATACCAATGCATCCCCTAGCATATAGTTATACATACAATTCTAATAGTAGATATCCCAAAACATATCAAATTATGGGTGTTGCAAGGATTATATCTCTAAATAAATATTTTAAGACACATGCTTATATGGAGTTTATCAATATGGAGAATAAGATCATTCCTCAATGCTTTGGGGTTTTTTTTGACATCATCCTAGGTATATCAAATTAACTCAACAAACCTTACAAGTACAAAAGAGATAGAATAACCACACATTTATATTTATATAAGACCCCACTCCTTTTTATAAGCCAAACACACCATAGAGAAAGGACAAAAGAACATAGTTATTAATTATTCATACGAGATTCAAATTTCTATTGTAATTTATATTACATCTATAATATAGGTTAGATAAGTGAATAATAAATTAACTTGATAGTATGTTAATGTTCATTCATTAATTAATATTGCTAGTGTGTTAGATTAAATATATACTTCTATTATTGGGTGTGGTGGATAATGTTATTTGTTGGAAATAGTTTAAAACATGTCATAGAAATTTAGATTCCTAGACATGTAAGACAAATTATTTTGAGTGATCCTAAAGTGCATCCAAAATAAATTTCAAATACATTACTTGTTATTATTGAACATCATTATAGTTATGGTGGTTACCACTTGTAGACACCTAAATTTGACCACTTCCATATGGTCATAATCCCATCATTTATTCATCTAATTCATCTATATTAATTAAGTGACACATTTAATTAATATTATCCCCTTTCCCTAAGGTTCTCGGAAGTATTTAATTAAATCCTTTATCCTTTACCATTTCCTCTCTAAATTAAATAAATCAATCAATTTATTTAATTTAGTCAATTATTCTTTTCATTTTTTTAATTCATTATTTCCCTCTCCTTGTCCCATCCTCCATAACCCTTTCACTAATCTAGGTTAATTTAATTAATCCTTCATTAAGATGTGCATATCCTTAATTAAGATTAATGTCACATCCTCCATTTTTAGCCACTTGCCTCTAATCATCATTAATTAGCCTAATCACATGTTTGCACAATCCTAATCACCACTTACCTTTTCTAGCATGTCCTTAAGTCAACCTTTTTTGGGTTGACCTCTTATCCATGTGAATTAAAAATTCACACTTATTCCCCCCATGCATTTTTCTTCCCCATGACCTCTCAAAGGTCACATCATACCCATGGGACAAGGACTCCTTTTGGGGGGATCTTGTCTTATCCATTGGTTTTTTCTAAAAAATGAATTAAAAATTCACTTTTATTTCTCCAAGGCCATCTCCAATCCCCATGGTGACAAGAGTGGACTTTCTAAAAGTTCTCACTTATCACTTTCAGCCCCACTTGGGGACAAAGAATCCCTTTTTTGGGAAATCCTCTTCAATCCCAAGGTACTTGCAAGTACCTTGGGACCACATGGCCTTTTCCATGTCACCTCTTACCCTTTCCATCTCATCATATCCTTGACCACTTAATCCGCCACATGGCAAGAAGTGAGGGCTTGTGAGTCCTCAACTCACCATAGCCCTCCATCTTGGTCATGGTGGCTTAATATTGACCATTGAATCCTCTAGAGAATTCAAATTCTTCTATAAATACCCCCCTTTTTCATTCATTAAGCGACATTATGCATTCATACCAAAATTATGCTCTCAATTCATTCAAACATCTTAGCCATTTATTGGAGCCTCTTAGCACTTGCACTTGAATCCATTGTTGCATTCACCCACCTCCATTAATCCTTCAACCACCATCATTGCAAGCTTATCATCCAAGGAGCATACATCAACAATATTATCAAGGGCCAACCAAGGATCAACACGAATAGAAGGTATAATCATTTATGTTTTTATCTTCCCTTTTATTTGTGTTTAACACAGCCCATATTGAGGTGTTAGGTGTTATTTACTTCTCTTGCATTCTATTTTGTTTTGCATTTTTAGACTAGAAAATTTCTCTTGATCACATTTTTGGCACGCTCGATGGGACCCATGTCATGGGTTCATTGCTTTCACATTTTCTATTTTTTAAAATTTTGTAGATTCTGGAACACAAAGGCAACCTTGCCCAGGAGGGGCGACCCTGCCCAAAAAACCACATTATTTTATTTTTGTTTTTTATGTTTTCTTCCTTTTGATTGTTTGCAGGTTCACAAAACAAACGACCTTGCCCAGAAGGGGTGACCTTGCCCAAACAACCAGACTGTTTTGTTTTTGTTTTTATTGTTTTCTATCTTCTGACTATTTGCAGGTTCACAAAACAGGTGACCTTGCCCAAACAACCAAACTGTTTTATTTCTGCATTTACTGTTTTCTACCTTCTAACTATTTGCAGGTTCACAGAATAGTTGACCTTGCCTAGGAGGGGTGACCTTGCCCAAGAGGGGCAACCTTGCCCAAAAACACAGACTTTCATTTTCTTAACAATTTTATGTTTCTGCTATTTTTGGCTTTCTGACACTTTGCAAGTTCACAAAAGGGGTGACCTTGCCCAGGAGGGGCAACCTTGCCCAAAAAACATAGACTTTCATTTTTTGTTATGTTTTCTACTTCTATTATTTTTGGCTTTTCGAGGTTCACAAAAGGGGTGACCTTGCCCATGAGGGGCGACCTTGCACAAAAACATAGACTTTCATTTTCTGTTTTGTTCTATGTTTATGTTGTTTTTGGCTTTCTGACACTTTCCAGGTTCACAGAACGAGCGACCATGCCCAAAAATAGAGTTCGCTTGTCAAAGATAGAAAACAAAACTATTGACAAGTGTGTTGCAGGTGGAAAAACTTTGTTTAGTTGGTTTTGTGCTTTCATTTCTTTAAACTAGGAATTTAGGACTAATTAAAGGGTCAAAGAATCTGCTTGTTGTGTATGAAAGTGGAATATTGATGTATCCAATCCCCTTGCATCATTTGGCAATCCTAAGTGAAGATAAATCGTAGTCCACTTAGTCCTTTTACCCTTTTTCATTTTCTTAGTGGGACCTGCTTAGGGATTTCATCACCCCAAGGGATGATTCCAACCACGTGTACCGATGGGTATATAAAGGAGGGAGGCGAAAGTTGTACCTCAATCTAGTTGCATCGTAATTGGTAGAGTGTTAAAGCTAGGGTGATACCTAGACAAGACGTGAAGAGTTGGTCTAAGCTCCTAGTCTCTTGTTGGTTGCTCCTGAGTCATGCTTGTGACAGACCGATGTTCACAGTTTGGACCCCACATATCATGCGTATATCAGAGACACCCTTAAAAACATTGTTCAACCTAGATAGAGGACCGTGTTGACCATACCCTTAAAACTAGAACTAGGATTGTGTTGTTTGAAGTGTTTTCTTATGAAAAACCAGTATTTGTCAGTTAGTTTTGGCCTTTTACTTATCATTTTCATCCTTTGCCATCACTATTTTTGACTAAGTTAGGTCCAGACCAAAACAAAAAGGCAACTCCACTTGGAAACAAGTGACCTTTCCCCCCCTGATTCAACTGTTGTTTATCTTGTTTAAGTCAAAATTTTGGCAGTCTTCCTTGTTTGGGTGACCTTTCCCTAAGTTTGGGCGACCTTTCCCTCAAGGGGTGACCTTGCCCTAAAGGGGTAACCCTGCCCTCTAAAACAACCTTTGTCAACCTTCGTTCGTTAGCTGTTACCCTGTTCCAAAAACCTATTTTCTGGTTCCAAATACTGTTTCCTCATTCGGAGTACCCGTTTACCCATCCCGACCATCTGTCCATCCATTCCAAGTATCCATTTTCGTGTTCCAAACATCGTTCCCCCTTTCTGACCATCTGTTCACCCGTTTCGAGAAGTCGTTCACTTGTTCCGGGAAGCCGTTCACTCATTCCGAGAACCCGCTTTCCCAATCTGAGTATCGTTCCCTTGCCTTGTACATCCATTCACTTATTCCGAGTGGTCATTTTCCCGTTCTGCAAGTTTGATTGCCCATTTTGGAAGTTCGTTTACCAATATCACTTGACTGTTTTCTGGATTAAGTCAAATCTGGAAGCTGTTTGGGCGACCCTGCCTTGAATAGGTGACCCTATCTTGAACATGTGACCCTACCCTAAACAAGTGACCCTGCCCTCAAACAGGGGTGAAACAACCTTTTTCTTCATCTGGGGCCCTGTTCGGGTTTATTTTGGTGTCCGTTCAACTGCTTTCTACCTTGTTCATCACATCCAAAGAGTCAATCCTTCATACCAAAATTGGCCTACATCTTCCTTAGTCCAAAATCATCATCCAATCATTCCTCCTCGTCCTATCCATCCCCAAACCATCCAATTTTTTTAAAAAACTAGGAATTTATTTACCCCAACTTGTTGGGGTCATAACTTTATACTCGGTGTTCAGAATTCAGAATTGTTTACATCGTTAGAAAGGTCTCCTAGAGTAATAATTTAGTCCCTAAAATATTGTGCCTTTGATGGCCCAATTTTAAGGACTGACGCAAGCTTCAACCCCAAATTCCGCTCCGAAGACCTCTGAAAACGTGATTTACTACGACATATAAAAAACTAAAAAAAAATTGAAAATTTAAATTTTTGGTTTTTCTCAATTCTTTCACCCCTAAACTGTTCTAAACCATGATCTGAGATTTAATCTAGTCCTAATCTAGGCTCCAATCCAATTCTAATATGAGATTTAATCCCATCATCCTAATCTGAGCTTTAATATAATCTCCATCTGAGCTTACCCTGAATCCCGATTTGAGCTTTCATCCATCTTTTGATATCAAAAGATCTCTTCTTCCTTCATCCTCCAATCCATCCTATTTATCTTTTCATCATATATTATGCCCTTATAACCATCTATTCCCATCTTTTCAATCCATATTCATTTCCTCTAACGTCATGAATCCTTATCCTTCTACTGCACGACCAATAATAGTAGTCAAAGGGAATCCGAACTACGTTGATGACAATATCAAAAGTCTTGTTGATCATGAAGAGTTTAATATAGATCCCCTTGATGCTATCATTGCTAGCAAGATTTATCCAACCGCCTCCCAAAATCCAACTACTTCTCCGAACTATCCCCCCATGCCTTCATCCGCATCTAATAAAAGTCTTTATGCTACCCTTACAAGGGATATCCAACATCCTCACCATCAACATATTCATCATGTCCTCCCTCTCAACCTCTTTCCTACTCAACATCCACATACTCCTATCCTTATCATCATCAACAATCCCAATACTTCTACCTTAATCCCACATCCCAATCTTCCCATCATAATCCAACACTCATGCATTCCTATCATAATCCACCATCCCAATATTCCTCTTATCCTAATCCACCATCTCAATATTCTTATCCTAATCCATCATCCATATCCTTCTATGCCAACCCACCATACATGTCTTCCTATGGTATTTCACCACCTCAATATTCTTTTTCTAATCCAACATCCACACCTTCCTATTGCAATCCCCCATCCCAATATCCTTACATCAATTCCACATCTCTTCATCCTAATCCTCCATCCATTTCCTCCTACGTGAATCCACCACTAATTTCCTCTTGTCCTAATCCATCATCCACATCTCCCTACTATTACCCACCATCCCAATCTTCCCAACCTAACCCAACATCCACATCCTCCTATCTTAATTAGTCACCCACATCCTCTTACATCACTCCCCCTTTCACCGCATTATATCTTAATCTTCTTTCTAATCATAACCCACCTAGTTCCCCAACCACTCCTAGTCCTCCATCTAGTCCCATTCACTCATCTAATCCTAATTCACCAATCCCTAATCCTAGTCCTCCGACCACTCATAGTCCTCCATCCAATCCCATCCCCATGTCTAATCCTAATCCACCAATCCCTAACCCTAATCCTCCATCTCCCCCTAGTCCTCCATCCACTCCCATCCACTCATCTAATCCTAATTCACCAATCCATAATCCTAGTCCTCCAACTAGCCCTAGTCTTCCATCCATTCCCATCACCCCACCTAATCAAACATCCCTTCCAAATGTCGTCCAAGGACTCATGACCAAGGAGACATCCCCAAATCCACATCTTGATGTTGTGAAACAACACCTTCCCACTCTATAATGTATAGTCACTAGTGATGAGGCCATCCTCCATCCTACACCTTTCACTCCCATTACCATTCCTAACACCATCCAAATGGTTGAGCCTGTCAAACCAATCAAATCCACTGAATCTCCATCATCTACTGCTAGATCCACCCAATCCATTGGAGACACCCAATCCCCTCCTCCTAGTCCTAATATTACCAATCTTCCATCCCATGACCTTCATGATTCCTCCATCCTCCTATCTCCCCCACTTGAGGATTCCCTCAAACAATAATCCATCATCATGCTTCCCACACACAATGAGCCATGCCAAGGGCTTGATCCAAAGCATACAAGCATATCCCCTCCTTAAAATCTAAATCCTACCATCCCATCTTACGGTTCCTTTCCTCACTCGAATCCTAATCCTACCATCCTATCTACTCCATCTCAACATCACACTAGCTTTCCCGCTCTATCCCATGATCCCCTTTGCACTCTAGATCCAATCACCCCACCTCATGAGCCCTTATCATCCACTGCCATAAATCTAGATCTTGTCATACCACCTAATCCCTCTCCCGATCCCTTATCACTCAGTCCTCCTGATCAAGATGTTGTTATCCCCTTGTCTCCATCACATGATCCTCCATCGCCACCTAGCCCTGTCACCCCAACACCACTTTTATATCACCTCGACAACATTACACTCATCCATGGTGGTCTTCTTAAAGAAGAAAAACAAAGTATATGCACCACCCTTGCTGCTCCACCTGCTAATGGACTCACATCATGCTTCCAAAAGAATAAGAATCCTCACATAGATCAAATTCTCAAGAACATGAATTATCAAGGAAAAGGTTTAGGCCTTCATGAGCAAGGTACTTTAGAGCCCATCCAGGTCAAAGAACATCCAGGTACACAAGGTCTTGGATATATCTCCCAAGAATCACAATCCATTTTTTTTGGTTCAACCTCCATACATCCTAAGTGAGCCTCTTCCAAAGGAATGAAAAACACTTCCCATCGTTCTACCAAATCATATGCCACCATCCCCCCTCCTCCATCATATTACCTCAAAACAATCATTTATATTCCTCCTTCATCCTCTAAGTCCTTATTGGGTCCTTATGTCCCTCCATCCACCATTTCTCATCCTCCATCTACTTTGGGCTCTTATATCCCTCCACCAAATGCCACACATCCTCCATATATAAAGTCCATTTTGGGCCCTTATATCCCAAAATCACCTCCTCCATCTCATCCTTCTCACCCTCTCATCCATCCATCACCTATCCCTAGTGCACAACATAAAAATACTAACTTCATAACTCCTAATTAGGATCAACAAAGGCACCCCTCCATGCATGCTATCTCGCATTCTCCATCCACACACCATCATCCAAAGCCTGCCTCTATCACTCCATCCACATCCTCTTTGCATCATCCATCTCCCCATACCCATCCCACTGCTACTAAAAGCACTTTGGATGCCAAAGTAAAAATACATAAATCCAAATATCCACATGAATCTAAAGCTCCTCATGTCCCATTCAAAAGACATGTCTAAAGAAAAGAAAAATCAAATCCAAAATCCAAATCAATCCAAACGGCCACAAAGGCCCACTAAAGAGAAAATAAAAACCATGTGGATTCCCAAGAAAAAAGAGCCCATGCCTTCAAATGAGAAATCCCTAATGCCATCCAAAGTGGCTAATCCAAAGCTAATCATTTGCATCCTCCATCTCCTAAATCTGTTTTGGGTCCTTTTGTCCCAAAATTCACTATCCCAATGCCTCCCTTATCACCACATTCTCCATCCATCAACCCTTCTATCATTTCACATCCACCACATGTGCCAATGTTGTTCCTGAATACCTTCCCCCATCACACATCCACTCTTCCATTCCATCCATACACTTTCCACCACCCCATCCACTATCCCCCATATCTCCCCCATAAAATTCCTTTAATCCATCCTCTTGCATAATCCATCCATTCTAATAAGGTTGTACCAACATCCAATAGTCGCTTTACACCTGGGCTCTTTTTACCTCATATGGAACTTGATGTTGGAGTCCTTTGTCTATCTGCTTTATCATATGTCTTTTGAATCCATTTATCCATTTATCCATTCATCCTTATCCTTATCCATCTCCATTTGTATTTCCATCCGAAAAGTCCCAAATGGTCCGAAAAATCAAAGAAAAAAAGCAAAAAAAACACAACGAAAAAATAAAATAGTAAAGAGAAAATAATTCATCCAATGGTGAAAACTTGAAAAAAATGCGCCTTGGATAAGTACCATGATGAAAAACTGGTAAACAGGTGTCATGCATAAACCCCCCATCTAGTATACCTCCACAATTGGGGGCAGCTTCCACCTATGCATTCCTTTCCTCCATCTCCTACATCTACCTATCTTCCACATCCTACCTATCATATCCCATTTGTATCTAGTCCCCCCACCTTCCTTGTTATCTTGACCTAGATAGGGGCAAACATATATAAATTTCTTTGGACAACTCTTGGCATATACTCCCCTCATCTATATGCTATCATATTCCTTATCCTCCCCATCTACTTTTCTTATCCATGCCTATTATCTACATCCATCTCCCTTCATCATCCATCAAATCATGCCACCGTCCATCTCCCTTCCTTATCTATATCTCCTATCTATGTCCATTTCACTCCCTCATCCACCCATCCTGCTATCCCTCTTTCCTCATCATGCAGTGGGGCCATCTCCTTATTTGTAATAGAGTCCCTAGAGACATCATCCATCCATCCATTCAGTAATCCCTTCCATCTACCAAATCCTTATCTTCCTATATTCTCATCCACTAGTCCTTTTCTATCCTTTCATCCTTATCTTCCCATCCTTTCTATCCCTATCTCCCCATCCCTTTATCCATCCAATAATCCATTCCATCTTTCCAAATATTTATCCCTCTATCTATCCATCCTAACATCTTTCTATTTCCCCATCTTTATCAATCCATCCATTTCCCTCTATCTTTCCTTCCATCTCCTAATCCCTTGTCATTGGTATATAAATATAGGCTAACCCTCATGCAATCCAATGCCATTCACATCATTATCATCCGTCCGATCTATTTATCACATCTTTCTAATATCTTCTCAATCTTCATCGCTCATCTATCCATCGTCTCATCCTCCCGTTTCACCTTTTGATGATTTGGATCACTATCCCATCTCTGAGCTTCATCTTATGCGTATCGACCATCCCCTTCGCATGGCCTATCCTGGCTCATCATATTAGCTTCATCATTGTATCTCCTTATCATGGTCATCTCATCATCCCCTATTCGTTGTCTATCGTTGGTATTTTGGTGAACTACTTTGCCCCTGCACTTTCATGTAGGCAAGGTTGATCAGTTGATCTACCTCCAGGGCTATTTTTTTTTGTCTTTTTCCATCTGTCCATCTTTGGAAAACTACATTGACCCTAAGCTTACATGTAGGCAAGGCTGATCATTTAATCCACCCTCGAGGTAGTTTGTCCTTCATCATCCGTTACCATTGTCCTCTTTTCGATCTTAATCATTGTTGGTCTTTTGTCCTTTGCGAACTACATTGCCCTTGCGCTTGCACATAGGCAAGGCTGATCAGTTGATCTGCCCCCAGAGCTTTTCTTTGTTTTTCTTTTGTGGTCAGTCAGTCTGATCATTTTCTTCCTTTTTTTGTCTTCATCGTCCTCTTTCCATTTTTATCATCATCTTTTCCTGAACTATGAGGGCTTTGTGCTTTCATGTAGGCAAGGTTTATCTTTGATCAACCCCCGAGCTCCTAGGTCTTTAGGGTGTGTCAGTCTTGTGTATTTATGTCAAGGTTTGTCCTTATCTCACTAGTGTTTTACAAATGGAATTCATTTGCATCACGAGATTTAATCGATTTTCAAATATCCCACATCATTATCAATATATGGTTTAGCATCCATCTTTGGTCTCAACAGGATGTATCCTTCCTAACAGACTACATCAACCCCATCCATCATCTTGATCCTATGGAAAAGGATGTTTTGAAATTGATTGTAGTCTTTTGATGCTTTTGGTTTTTTTTTATCATTTGAGCTCCCTATCATCACTTGTCAAGTCCGCCATAATCTCTCATATTATGATGTGTTTTGACTAGTTTACATAAGGGCATATCTTGATTTTTATTTTGATTGTTGTTTTCTTGGTTGTCCCGTGTAGTACCCACCAAGACCCCTAAGGTCTTGCATTACATTGGGACATCCTTCTATGCTTATGATTATTCCAATACCTAGCCCGACCAAAGTCATCACAACTATGGGGTATTGGAATAGCCTTCTTGTTTGTTGTGTTTGTTTATGCATTAGTCACTAATCCACCTTGGTCTATATACCATGGTAATTGGTGTCTTATGGTATAGAAAAAATTAGTGCTCTGAAGATGGCAACTTGCATTAGGATTGGATTTCATTTTCTCCTCCATTGCATTCATGAATCCTTCATCCTTGCCTCTCCCCTGACCTAGGATTTTGGACTGTGCAAATGGTGATTCCCTCCACCTTCCCCCTTCTTCTCTAGAGTCATATGGTTCTCAATAGGTGTGGTCACACACCCATCACCTTCTTTTCCTTTACCATTATGCAAGACCTTATTTGTGCATTGCATTTACATTTTAAGTTGTGTAGGTTAATTTTAATTAATGATCCTATGCATTTTAAAATTCATCTAATCAACATCTTCATGTTAGTTCATATCATTAGGTTCATTACCACATCCATCATATACATTTAACATCATGCATATCATAATAAATCATCCATAATAGAAATAATCATAACATCCATAACATCACATCCATTAGACATCATGCATCCATACGTAACCATCGGGCATCCTGCATATCATATCATCCACATAGAAATAATCATAAAAATCATCCATCACATCCTGCATCATAAACATTGGGCATCAACATAATTATGATGCATCATAATCATACATCCATATAGGCATAAACATCAATCCATCTAGGGATATTCGTACATCACATCATCCATCATAAAACCATAAACATCCATATATGCATAAATAAATCATCCATCACATAGTATCAATAAGGGCTCTCACATATCAAAAATCACCAAAATACAATATCCATCATGACATCCATAATAATGTCCATCATATACATCACAAAATCTGCCATCAAAAATAAAAGTACGAGTATAGGGCTCTGCTCTAATCTATACTGCTCGGTACTATATCTCATCCTGCACCTATCAAAAACTGAGATCCTATCCCTCTGATCCTATGAACCATGAGTTGCTTGCATCTGATCTCTATGGAGATTCTAGCACTAGCACCCTATGTGGGGGTGTCTCCCTCATGCTACTATATCCTCGCGTATGTGTCCCTGTTGACTGGGATGGTGTTGGCGTCGGTGGCAGTGCTCGAACATATGGAGGTACCTGTTGTGCTGGATCCGACACTACCAAATAATAGACGCACATGTAGTAGCTCACCTCTCTCATGTACTTCTCCTTATCTACAATATACTGTCTGGATGAGTCTCACTCCATCTTGTAACTATCCCGATATCCACAAATGGATCTCCTATCTTGTGCCCAAGCACCCCATGCTAATCCTAGCTGCTCAATCTCCAATTCCATCCAAGACACCTGCTCCAAGGATTTGTCCCTCTCTTCCTACATCGCCTGTACCTGCCCCTACAATATCTACCCCCCCTTCCCTAGCTCACCACCCTATGCTGCCTATACATGTGCCACGACTACATCCCTTTCCCCCTATAGAACCTGCACCTGTGACTGTAAAAAATTCCTCTCGATCTCCATCACTTGTACCTGAGCCCTCATCATATCCTCCCTCTCCTGCATCAACCCCATATCTCTCACTGTTTCCTTTGCCACCTCCATCCTATCATGAAACTCATCCCACACCTGCCTCAACTCCCTCCTCTCTCTCAACAATCCCTCCACCTGCCTCCTCAGGTCCTTCATATCCCTCTCTACCTCTGCCAAGGCCTCTGTCGATATCTGCTTTGTCCCTCCCCCAGTCTCTTGCTGACCCCCTACCTGTAGTGTAGTCACGGTAGCATATAATATGTCCCTCTCCCATCTTGTTGACTCTCTTGCCTCATGCTCCCTGGCCACCTCTCCTTGTAAACGAGTCACCTCATCCTATAGCCTACCCACCTCTACTCGTAACTCCTCTATCTTTACCTGCAACCTATCTCCATCCCTCTGCATCACCATCTCATGTTGTGGCAACACATCAAACACCACCTGGTACTCTCTCTCACTCTCTAATAGTTAGGATCGCAACACACACACCTCCTCCTCTAGTCTACTCCTCACTGCCTCTGACTCTCTCAACCTCTGCTTGATGATATATAACCTCACCTTTGCTCCTCTCAATTGTGTAACCAGATCCTCTGCTAGTGGTGGCATCATCAAAAAAGGATGAATATCATGTACCTCTATGTCTATTTCCTCGGCTCCTCCCTCATCCCCTATATCCATTGCCTCAGCCTCATCCACCTCCCCCACCACCTCTACATCATGCCTCTCCTCCTTGGCCTCAACCTGCACCCTTCGTCTCCTCCTCCTCTTGCCTGCCTTCTACTGCCCTCCAGCCTTGTCTCCCCCCTATTATGGCTCTGCTCCTCTGGCTACCTCAAGCTCTGCTCTGACTGCCATTGGTGTTCTCCTCTGCCGCCCTCCTGCTCTCCCTGCATAGGGCTCTCTTTGTTGATCTCCTCCTACTCTAGTTGCCACTGGCTACTCTCCTCCTACTCAGGTTGCCCCTGTCCCTCTCCTCCACTGCCCCTAGCCCCGCCTTCTCATCATCTCCTCCTCCCTTCTACTAATTTGGCCTCATCCTCCGATCCAAATCCCAATGCCCCCACAATTGGCACCTCCAGTGTAATCTGTGCAACTCGATGTCACACAAACCATGCTACATATCTCATAGTGATCCATGCATCTACCAATCCCTCAACCCTCCTTGGGTACTCTACTGGCTCTCACACCTGTGTTGACCAGTGCTCCTATGCAAACTCGGATAAAATCACATCACCCCATGGTCGCTCCCATGTAATCCATCTAAACATATCAGGGGCATCTGGAATATCCTGCACCAACCCATATTGCCTCGTCACCTGATTTGGCCTGTGTGACTCTACTGTATGAGGCTCTCTCCCAACTATATAAAAATGAGTCATGAAGTATCCCTTATGCCTCACCTCATCCTTCCTCTATCCCCTAAAAATCCATGTCATATATGGCCTCGACACTATATCCCCCTCCTCCAGATCATCAAACAATCTTCACCACCTATCTAAATATCCTGCACCCTGATACTCTAAAACCCACTCATACTCTACACCGTACCACCAGGCCACCGGCCATTTCTTATCCTCATGACCCATTCTCACCACATCTGGGTTGGCCACACTAATGTGCTCCCAAGCCCACACCTGCAACAATGTCACATGACACACGCTAGGTGCCCCCTGATAGCAAATCATGTGCATATCTTTGTATAGCTGTGTAAGGACGCATGGACCCCATGTGAACTGTCCATCCCTCCCCTTGATAATATGTCGGATAACCTCCATGTAGCTAAGTCTACAAAATCTCCCACTCCTATCTAGTATGAGTATCCCACTAATCAACCTGCAAAGATACAACGAAAGTGGTGGCATTCTCAACTCTAAACATCTATCCACATCCAATGCATTATTTTCCACTGGTAGGTCCTCTCACTGAAATAGGACCCATATGGTATGATCCAGTGCCTCTCACTTTGATCTCATCTCACTCACCATACCCCTTGCTATGGGAAATATTAATATCTGCCAGACATCCTCCAGCGTTAATGTCATCTCTCCTGTCAGGAGATGGACTGTCAACGTCACTAAATCCCAACGCTCGATCAAGGTTGTCAACATTGTTCAATGCACACTAAAGGATGGATACCCTAATAGGTGCAACAACCCTGCCTAATCCAACGCCTAATAGTCTGCTCTTTTCATCGATCGCTAGGTCACTGCTAACACCTCTGACCTCCTCTCACGCATCTGCAAGCTGTCAAACCTTTGCAACCAAACCACACAACATGTCAGTTGCCACCTTATTCCTTTTATTTTCTCAGCCCCAGGTTCCTTTTCACATTAACATTTCTTAACCCCTCCTCCTAGAAAAAATCTTCCTGATTTTTTTCCCCTTCTTTTGCTAACATTTAAACCATTTTTTTTTTCACTTCAACCTTTCTTTCCCTTCTTTACCCTTGGTGGGCCCTCTCGGATGCAACTGCCCCTTGCGGCAACCCTGCCTTACCCGGGCGCGACCGCCTCTTCTGGGTGTGGTCACCCCTTTCAGGTGTGTCTACCCCTCCGGGGCGCGACCACCCCTTTAGGGAAAGGTCACCCGCCCAGGGTGGGTCGCCCGCCAAGGTTGAGTCCGCCCTTTCAGGATGAGGCCGCTCACTCGGGGCAGTGCCACCCCTCCTAGGCGCCGCTGCCCGAGCGCGGGGGCAACCACCCTTGTCAAGGGAACAACCACTCCTCCTTGGGGTGTGGTCGCCTCTATTGCGACCAAACCCCTCTTTTTTTTTCTAACTACTTGATTTTTTTCTTTTCCTAATCTATTTTTTTATACCCATCCTTATTGGACATTTCTCCCCACCGACTTGACGAAATTAAATTTTTTCCCCAACCCATTTTCCTAAACTACCCTGCAATGAAAATCCATATTTTGAAAAATTCATAAGCCTTAAAAATACCTCAAAAAAAATATGCTAAAATCAGAAAGGGGGTTTTGAAGCTAACTTGGTGTGCGCTTAGCGTAGAAACTCCGCACCTCATTCGCACGATGGATGATGTCATCATCATAATCATCCGACATCGTCTCTCTCCTTCTTCTTCCTCTCCTCTCCTCTCTCTCTCAATTGACAGCTATCCAAATGAGGAATAGTAATTCTAAAATTACTATTTATAACCTTCCCTCATTTTCACCTTTTTAAAATAAGGGGTATCTTTTCCCTTTATTTAACCTTTTTCTCTGATGATTAATCTATGAACTTCATGGGACCACCATTTGTGCCTCATGTGTCCATTTGACTCCGTTCACAAGCCATTCTTCATGGTTTTTTGAGCTCCTTCCAATGATACCTTTCATTTCTTCATATCAAGAATTCGTTTAGGGCCCTTTTTTATTCCCCTACCACCCTCTCAAGGGGGCATACCCTACTAAATCCATTCATACCTTCTCCATGATAATGTTCCCATATGATCAGGGCATGACCTTTCACTCCCCTCCATTTGAGCAGCTCACACAATCTCTCCCATGCAGGGGCATCATTTTCTAGTCGCTTCCTCTATAGAGTCCTTTGCATTTATTTTTCTTCGAAATGATGTTATTCTAACAATATTTCAAAGAGGGGCAAAATGTAGACACCTAAATTTGACCACTTCCATATGGTCATAATCCTATTATTTATTCGTCTGATTCATCTATATTAATTAAGTGACACATTTAATTAATATTATCCCCTTTCCCTAAGGTTCCCGAAGTATTTAATTAAATACTTTATCTTTTACCATTTCCTCTCTAAATTAATAAATCAATCAATTTATTTAATTTAGTCAATTACCCTTTTCATTTTTTAATTCATTCTTTCCCTCTCCTTGTCCCATCCTCCACAACCCTTTCACTACTCTGGGTTAATTTAATCAATCCTTCATTAAGATGTGCATATCCTTAATTAGGATTAATGTCACATCCTTCATATATAGCCACTTGCCTCTAATCATCATTAATTAGCCTAATCACCTATTTGCACAATCCTAATCCTAATCACTTACCTTTTATAGAATGTCCTTAAGTCAACCTTTCTTGGTACTTACCTTTTTTGGGTTGACCTCTTTCCCATGTGAATTAAAAATTCACACTTATTCCCCCCATGCATTTGTCTTCCCCATGACCTCTCAAAGGTCACATCATACCCATGGGACAAGAATCCCTTTTAAGGGGATCTTGTTTTACCCATTGGTTTCTTTTAAAATGTGAATTAAAAATTCACTTTTATTTCTCCAAGGCCATCTCCAATCCCCACGGTTACAAGAGTGGACTTTCTAAAAGTCCTCACTTGTCACTTTCAGCCCCATTTGGGGACAAGGAATCCCTTTTTTGGGAAATCCTCTCCAGTCCCAAGGTACTTGCAAGTACCTTGGGACCACATGGCCATTTCCATGTCACCTTGCACCCTTTCCATCTCATCATTTCCTTAGCCACTTCATCCACCACATGGCAATATGTGAGGGCTTGTGAGTCCTCAACTCACCATATCCCTCCATCTTGGCCATGGTGGCTCAATCTTGACCGTTGAATCCTCTAGAGAATTCAAATTCTTCTATAAATACCCCCCTTTTTTATTCATTAAGAGATATTATGCATTCATACCAAACTTATGCTCTCAATTCATTCAAGCACCTTAGCCATTTATTGCAGCCTCTTAGCACTTGCACTTGCATTCTAGCATCCATTGTTGCATTCACCCACCTCCATTAATCCTTCAACCACCATCATTGAAAGCTTATCATCCAAGGAGCACGCATCAACAATATTATCAAGGGCCAACCAAGGATCAACACAAATAGAAGGTATAATCATTTATGTTTTTATCTTCCCTTTTGTTTGTGTTTAACACAACCCATCTTGAGGTGTTAGGTGTTATTTGTTTCTCTTGCATTCTATTTTGTTTTGCATTTTTAGACTAGCAGATTTCTCCTGATCACACCACCTAACCACAAACAACCATATCAAACCTCACTTTGGTTGCATGTATAACATTACTTGTAACTACATTCTTACCTTGACATAACTAACATTGTCTTCTATAAGGATAATAATAATAAACTGGTCATTTCATCTTTGGGCCAAAGACGACATGTGGTCTCGTGGACTGCTACATGTGTAGGATATGCACAAGATTAATTTCTTGAAGAGGCATTAGAAAATTTCAAGAAAATGCAATTGGCAGATGTAAAACCAAATTCTTCAATGAAATGTGGTCTTGTGAACTGCTACGAGTGTAGGATATGCAAAAGATTAATTTCTTGAAGAGGCATTAGAAACTTTCAAGAAAATGCAATTGGCAGATGTACAAATTATGCATCCTTTTCTAATGTCCTCTCTTCCTGCTGTGTCACCAAAAAGTGTATACCCTGGCACTTTTCACTCATTTTGGCCTTTTCCACTGTATTTTGGCCTTGTTTACCTTGATTCAGTCTTGTAAGCTTGCAAATCATCAATAACCTAATGGTATTTTACTGAGGGGTTGAGAAGTGTTGTAACACATTTCCTCACTTTTCTAAGACCCTTTCAACATAATTCACTTAAATAACATCTTCTTACACCTTCCTAAGCCTTATGACAAAGTGTTGTGAAGTGTTGGGATGCATTTTCACACTTATCTAGGCTTATCACCCCTAAATTAACTCTTTTTCTATGCTAATTTTCCCCTTTAATGTATCTTTAGTCCTGACCTAAGTGTGTTTCAAGATGCAAAGTTGATTAAATTCATAAAACACAAATTAATTCTTGAGCACCACTTAAATTTTCCCAAGTGGACTAGGTCGCCACTTTTGGCGACCTAGTCCCTTTAGGCATAAATTTCAAATTTGAAATAAAATTTAACGGGAATTTGGCCTCCTAAACCCTAGTGTCGGCCTATCATGTTGCATTTCAAGAAAATTAGGGTTTCACATGTACAAATAAGGGTTTTCACCTTCATTTTTCCCTCTCCTTAGTTCATTTTTCACTCTTAGACTCTCCCAAGCTCATTTTTACCTCTCTCTTCACAAGAACTCAAGCATCCAAGTCTTCACAAGCAAGCATAAAAGCATTAGGGTTTTGTAAGTCATCTCCATTGGAGCTGCTCTTGCATGTTGCAAACATCCTCAACAAAGGATTTGGTAAGTGTTTACATTGTTTCATCATTCAATCATCTTTCCTTCCTTTGTTTCTCATTTTAGATTTGATTATCAAAAAGGGGTTTGACTAAGGAAAACCCCTAATCTCTAACCCTAACCCTTTGTCTCCTCTTTGCATGTGTTTTTGCAGATCTTGCAGGTTTGGAAACCATTCAAAAATGGATTGAAGACTTGTTAGGGAATCTCCTTGACAACTAGGGAAAAACATCCACAAAAGGGCACCTACAAGCTGAAAATCAAGGTTTATGGTCTGAACACTTGGAGGAACAAAAAGTGCAAATCAAGAGCCTCCGTTTCCACCTTCAAATTTTCAAAAAAGACAAAAGGAACATTCTCGCCAGTTGTGGTGACCTAGTCCCACTATGCATATTTTCCAAAGATTTATGTGGATCCGGATACCCATTTGGTTGAAATAAGCCTTGGGTCAATTTCTTGAAATCACCCTGAAAAAGGACTAGGTTGCCCAACTTGGCACAAGTGTCTTGACAGACATAAAAATCAGATTTTTAGAATTTCAAAGCTCCCCCAAGTCTGCAATACATTTCCAGGTATTCCTCTATTATTTACAACTTTCTATTTTGTTGAAGTTTACATTTTTAGGTTATTCTAGTTTATGCTTACTTACAACATTGTGTTTTCAAACATAGTCTATTTTCTAGGTTTTACATCAACATTTATTTTATATTTTTAGTTCTTTACATTCAGATCATTGCATTTAGATAAATTCTACATACACCACACCTAACAACCCCCATTAACCTATAATATTTGAATGTAACATAAGCATTTTGGCCCCTCTTTCTCCTTTTAGGTGAAAAACCCTAGAAGAGTAAGAAAGCATTAAGGTGCTAAAATATGTGTTACATTTTGGTGAACCTGACTTTTGAATCCCCTCTTTGCTGCATTGGAGTCCATCATCATCCTAGGTTTTCATTACATTGCATTGTGCATTATTTAATTTGCATTCTAGGGTTTTAAATTTTTACATTAGTGAAAATTGCACTTAGATTGCATTTTTGCATATTAAATCATGAAATCATCAAAATTCTGCATTTTCATTTTAGGTCTGCATCATACAACCCCGACACCATCAAAATCAAACAAAAAAATCAGAAAAATCTCCAAAAAATCACCAAGAGGACTAGGTCGCCAACTTGGGCGACCTAGTCACTTTAGGCCTCTGAAACAACCTTTTATAGAGCTGAAAACTCTATTTTTAGGCTTTTGTTTTCTCCTTTTATCTATTTATATCAGTGGGTTGCCTTTTTGTTACATGTATTTTATTCAATATAGCTTAGATTATCTCCTTTCATGCATTGCTCAAATTTCATTTTGCATTCACAAAATTTTCTTTTTAGTACAATTAGTAAATTCCATTATTTAAAATCAGAAAGTTGCATTTCATTCTATGTATTTACATTACATTTTAAATTTTCATAGCTTCTATTACATTCAACTGATTAGAAATAAGCATTGCTTATATTCATGGCAATTAGACTTTTGCAATTTTTATTTTCTACATTAGTTCCTAAATCATTTCAATCAGATTTTATAGAAAATGAAAACAAAACATTAACAACATCACATGCACCCACTCACACCCTTGTTAAGCCCTTTAATAGCGATGACTTGGACATGTTAGATGAATCCCTTGATGACTTCATCTCTGCTTGCTCATCCTCTAAATCTTTGCCACAAGAGGTTGCACACATCATTATTCATGATAGTCATAATTGTTCTTCTCTTGATATCTCTCCCATTGGTGATGAAGGTATCTTGTGGAAAGGAGACACAATCATTGATGATTATGATAGTCCTGCTTGTCTTCCTCTTCCTCCTCCCTCTTGTAAAGACCTTATAAAACATAAAGTTAAAATCATGGTTACTACCTTACCTAGTCTTCCATCCTCTCCCAACACCTCCCCTATTTGTGATAATGCTTTAATAACTAAGGCTAGGTTAGTACCAAGCACCCCAATGATTGAGAGTTATAACATTATTTCTCTCCTTCCTAATGTTCCTCAAATTTGGAAGAGTCTCTTTGAAAAAACCAATCCAATCATTGATAACCATCTAATTCCTTGTTATCCTTCCTTTAATGTCTCTCCTATGAGAGATGAAGCTACTTTACCAACTCTAATCATGCCATGTGATAAACCTATTGTTTGTCACTTTCCAAATAACTCTCCTCTTAGGATAGATACTATGGCACAAGAGAATCATGCCTTAGAGGAAACAAATGCAACCATCAATAATCACAACAATTCAATTTCCCCCTCTCCTAATATTTGTCTTATTAGTGAAGAAGATATTATGGTGTTACAAGATCCCCTTGATGAAAATCATGCATACCTTATCAAACAAGACACTTCAACCATAGATCATTCCCTTATCTGTGATGAATTCAATAGTGTAGAACCAAACAATGAATATCTTTTTTTTAGTTCTCCTACTAACTATCCTATTTGGGAAGGTATCATGGTGGAAGAAAACAATAACATGGTTGCACTCCTTTCATGCATTAGTCATATCTCTTCCTTGGGCAATGGTAAAAACCTAATACTCAATTGTCCTTTCCTAGAGATAAATCAACCCAAGCCCACTGAGGTTATGAATACGCAAGTGTCCATTAGATCCCCATCTCCTATTGTACCTCCTAAGCATCCTCTAATCCTCCATACACCTAAGCACAACATTTCACATCAACCAAGTTACAATGAAATTTCTCACCTATATGACAAAGTGTATCTTATCAAGTCCACCTTTGTCAAAACCTTGTTCCCTACCCTCATAAATAACATTAGTTGATGCTCATTTCCTTGTAATAGTTGTAGGGTCATAACACACTCACTATTGCATGTTTTGAATCCCTCGCAAGGAGCAACATACTGTCATCCATTCCTAGCTCACCTTTGCACTGCACTAAGTGGGGGAAAAGGGGTTGAGTAGCCTTTTCCCTCATATGTCACTTGTCATTACCTCTTTTGATTAGGCATTAACCTCTCATGAAAATACAAGAGAAAGCTTGGGATGCAAATGACATGTCTTAAGTTGGCTCACATGTGACATACTTTCCTCCTCATACCTTCTTCTACTTTAAAGCAATTTCTCACAGTACGATGTGTAGCAATTCCTTTAAAGTGGGGGCATACACTAGCACTATTTCCTTTTTCATTTTTCCTTTTCTTGGTTCTTAGTGCAGCCTTATCACTTCATACGACGAGTCTCTCACTTGGTGGATGACATTGTGTGTATTGTCCTTCATGAAAGTGACTTATCTTAGCATAGTACATTCCTCTTAGTGGTCTGATGTGACACACTACATCCCCTAAGGTGTGAATCTTCTATCCTTTGATTGGTCCTCTCTTGGAGACATTAGACACAATGTTCCCTAAGTTAAAGACCTCACCTAAACAAAACAAGACTCCTTTGAACATCCCTTTTTACATTTTACCCTTTTGTATTTTACACTTTTTCATTTTTCATTTTGCACCTTGCATACATGGCCACCTTGCATAACACAAACTGCATGCCTGTGGTGCCATCTTGCACTTGTTCATGGGTTCTAAGCATCCAAGGCTTTGCTTGTCTCATGAACCACACCCCTATCTTTTGTGGCGCCTTATCAAAGTTATCAAGAGGTATAACTTTGGTATGGTTGAGTGGGAAGCCCAACTAGTGGCATGACTTTCCCCATAGCCACCTTTTTGTGTGTGAGTGCATACCAACCATGTGTATGTATCTCACCACCCTTTGGCATTCTCACCCGATGGACAACCGAAAGTCTTGTCGGCCCAAAGTGAGTACATCCTTTCTCTCAAACAAACAACCTAGATCTGATCCACAACTAGATGGACAAATGGTCGAATCTTGATCTGACTTTTTCTCATCACCCCTTGTGTGATCTGCTATACTTATGTGTAGTTTTCCATGGGATCTTGATCATCCCTCTTGATCATAGTCATCTCACCTTGCTAGCATGAGTACATTAGATCCCGCTCGACATAAATGATTTAGCTACTTTAGTGTGAGTTTGAAGTAAGTTCATACTCTCACTAAAGTGGGAATAAAATGTGTCACCAAAAAGTGTATACCTTGGCACTTTTTCACTCATTTTGACCTTTTCCACCAGATTTTGGCCTTGTTTACCTTGATTCAGTCTTGTAAGCTTACAATTCATCAATAACCTAACAGTGTTTTACTAAGGTGTTGAGAAGTTTTGTAACACATTTCCTCACTTTTCTAAGACCCTTTCAACATAATTCACTTAAATAAAATCTTCTTACACCCTCCTAAGCCTTATGAAAAAGTTTTGTGAAGTGTTGGGATGCATTTTCACACTTATCTAGGCTTATCACCCCTAAATTAACTCTTTTTCTATGCTAATTTTCCCCTTTAATGTATCTTTAGTCCCGACCTAAGTGTGTTTTGAGAGGTAAAGCTGATTAAATTCATAAAAAAAAATTAATTCTTGACCACCACCTAAATTTTCCCAAGTGGACTAGGTCGCCACTTTGAGTGACCTAGTCCCTTTAGGCATAAATTTTAAATTGAAATAAAATTTAACGGGAATCTTGCCTCCTAAACCCTAGGGTTGGCCTATCATGTTGCATTTTGGAAAAATTAGGGTTTCAAATGTACAAATAAGGGTTTTCACCTTCATTTTTCCCTCTGCTTAGTTCATTTCTCACTCTTAGACTCTCCCAAGCTCATTTTTACCTCTCTCTTCACAAGCACTCAAGCATCCAAGTCTTCACAAGCAAGCATACAAGCATTAGGGTTTTGCAAGCCATCTCCATTGGAGTTGCTCTTGCATGTTGCAGACATCCTCAACAAAGGATTTGGTAAGCGTTTACATTGCTTTATCATTCAATCATCTTTCCTTCCTTTGTTTCTCATTTTAGATTTGATTATCAAAAAGGGGTTTGACTAAGGCAAACCCCTAATCTCTAACCCTAACCCTTTGTCTCCTCTTTGCATGTGTGTCTACAGATCTTGCAAGTTTGGAACTATTCAAAAATGGATTGAAGACTTGTTAGGGCATCTCCTTGACAACTAGGGGAAAACATCCACAAAAGGGCACCTATAGGCCAAAAATAAAGGTTTCTGGTTCGAACACTTGGAGGAACAGAAAGTGCATATCAAGAGCCTTCGTTTCCACCTTTAGATTTTCAAAAAAGACAAAAGGGACATTATCGCAAGTTGTGGCGACCTAGTCCCACAGTGCATATTTTCCAAAGATTTCTACGGATTTGGATACCCATTTGGCTAAAATAAGCGTTGAGTCAGTTTCCTGAAATCACCCCAAAAAGGACTAGGTCACCCAACTTGGCACAAGTGTCTTGATAGACATAAAAATCAGAATTTTTAGAATTTCAAAGTTCCCCCAGGTCTACAATACATTTCCAGGTATTCCTCTATTATTTACAACTTTCTATTTTGTTAAAGTTTACATTTTCAAGTTATTCTAGTTTATGCTTACATACAACATTGTGTTTTCAAACATAGTCTATTTTCTAGGTTTTACATCAATATGTAGTTTCTATTTTCAGTTCTTTACATTAAAATCATTGCATTTAGATTCATTCTACATACACCACACCTCACAACCCCCCATTAACCTATAATATTTGAACATAGATTTTAGCACCTTAATGCTTTCTTACTCTTCTAGGGTTTTTCACCTAAAAGGAGAAAGAGGGGCCAAAATGCTTATGTTACACCTGCGCCAAAATGGAAGATTTGCAATAGGTATATGAACATCATCAAAGCATAAAGGACCCACAAGTTATTTTCCAGTTCTTTTTGCAGCTAACTTGGGAGATTCTATGTAAAATATGGATGTAGAGACAAGGCACGTGAACTATTTGACAAAATGCCTCAAGATTAAAAAAATGTGGTTCCCTAGAATGCAATTGGAGTTTATGTAGAAAATTGGTTTATTGGAGAGGCATTAGAAACTTTCAAGAAAGTGCAAATTGGTAGGCGTAAATCCAAATTGCCAATGTCCCATAGCAAAAATGTATGCAAAATATGGAAGCTTAGACAAGGCATGTGAATAGTTTGATAGAATGTCTCAAAGACATGTGGTCTCATAGACTGTAGTGATTGCAGGATAAGAGAAGAAACAAAGAAAAGGTTTAATCTCAATTTTTTTTAGAAACTTTCAAGCAAATATGCCATGATACTCAAATAAAATTCCAACTAAAAATATTCTATTTCCCTCCTCATCTTGATTCAAGTCATATTGTAGGTTTGGAGTATGCAATTAACACATTTTTCTAGTGGAGACCTTGCTTTGAAAGAAACAACTTGGATTTGCAATTAGCTTAGAAAATGAGGATCTTAGTTAGTGAAAGATAAAATTATCCCATACATTGAATCACACTGCACATTTTCCATGTTCCAGTTACAATAATTTAATGTCACTTCCATACTCTACTCACCTCAATCTCACAACATTATACTTTAAAGACCAATTCAAGAAGGGGCGACACACTCTTCTTACTACACACAACTTTTCATAATAAATTTATTTGTAGATATTTCAAGCATGTAAATTTGGTGGAAATTCATAAGGTGTTTGACCATGCAAAAGAACAAACAACATCTCATGGAGTATGATTATTGCAGCATATAGAAGACAAGTATTCTCACAATGCATCCATTTTGTTTTATCATACGCAAGGATTGCAAGGTATGCACAAAATGATTTTTCTAAAGAGGTTGTAGAAACTTCCAAGCATTGCAATCGACAGGTAACTTAGCTAAAGATTCTATGCATATTGTCCTTGTTGCCCACATAGGTCTGGTGAAAATGGTAGCATTTTTGTAGAGGAAAAGAAACCACCAAAGCCCTTCTCCCTCCGCTCATGTTTTTCCCCCTTTTTTATTCTTTGTGACTGCAACTTATCCTCCACCTACCTACATTTACTCTTCACGTGGTGCAGGGGACAAAAGTATGGCTGTTCCAAGGCGTATGTAGATGATATAATGTCACTACATGTAAACTAATATGTGGAAATGGAAAAAAACTTGGAGGATACCCACAACTAATGATGACCATTTCCCTCTAGTTAATGATACCCACCAAAATTGTCTTTCTTGACATCAGACAATAGACTAATCCGGTGGGATTTCCCACCTATAATAGCCTATCGACTAAATATTTTAACAAGACAATTTCTAAAACCCTTGTGTTTCACATTCATGACATGCTTTTTTTTTATTCTCTAACTTGAACAAAATAGTTTCATCAAGAGAAAATATATCTTGGATAATATTATTGTGGTTTTGGATGGTATGGAATGGGTCCATCATTGTCAACAATAGGATATTTCCATCAAGATCAACTTTGTTAAATCCTACAAATATGTTGAATGACCATTCATTATGGTTATGCCTTAGGCACTTGGATTCAACCATAGTTTTCATTGTTCAATCCAAATGATCTCCATGGATTTTTCATATTGTCTCACTATAACACTAATTTTCTTTGAATATAAAATTGGATAGATTTGATAAATTAGAGTTAATTTTATATGACAATGGATTTATTAGTGTTATTATCTAATTTTAAATATTATAAGGTCTATCTATGATTTAAATACAAATGCATAAAATATTTATTTATCAATGTATACAAATTGGCATCTAATTGTTATGAAATAAATTGCACAATAATAATATAATCTGAAATATGATACAAATACTTGATAATAGTATGCCACTTCAAGGGGGAAACCTCTCGTTGAACACCCAAAATACTGAGAGGGGGGGAATCAATATTCCTTGAAATTCATTAACTTAAAAGTGAATTCAAAGCATCTCAATGAACTTGTGGAAATAGAAAGTAAAAATTAAAGCTTGCATCACAACAATCAACACAAGAACACTAGATTTATGTGGAAAACCCTTAAAAGGGAAAAACCACGGTGAGGATTAGCTCATAATATATCACAGATGGTTACAATACATTATAGGAGGCTCACTGCTAGAAGGGATCACTACCCAGAGGACTCACTATCTAGAAAATAGGAGGGTTGACCGCCCAAGGAAGATCACTTCTTCCAAAATTACAAAAGATACAAAAAAGAGTGGCTCACTGCTAGATTTTGAATTGCTAACAATGCATTTGCAGTATGTTGAAGATATAGTTCCAATTAGGCTCAACAAAATGACTTTACACACTTCATTCTTCACCACTATCACATTTCACACTTCACACTCTCACTCATCATCATCTACTTCATCATACCATCAATGAATTTACCTTATATAAATATGTATATATTTCAGAAACAATCATATCATTAATTAGGTTAGCCCAATTAGATAAAACATGTGACACCGTAACCTGTCGGCTCAAAACTCCACTATACATACTTTGTGGAAGTAACAAAAGAATGTTCTTCACCAAAATAGGTCAACATGACCTATAGATAATCCTATGATTTCACTTCATACTCAACTTAATATCGCATGACCCCAAAACCCTTAGGTCAGCACCACACAACAAAATTGGTGAATCAACAATTGAATGAACCAGTTGTTCATTCAAAACTTGACACGCAAACCATAAAACCACTTGAAACTTGGAGAACACACATATCTAACATCTTCAATCAATTCCTCAAATCCACAAAACACAATGATCATATGTGGTGCAATGCAAAGCATTCCAACATGAACTCTGCAACTGTAACCCTATCACAACATAGCCTGATACATTGTCACTAATATCTTCAACTGTAGAAGACATACAATCCCAAATTTTTTGATATAGACTCCTTCAAAATGTACCATTATTACCTCAAAACCACATGACAAAATATTACAGCGTAGAGCAATGTAGACCTCAAAATTAATGCTCTATTACATCACTATCCTAGTCAAACACTTAGCCAATTTCCCAAAGATACTTGGTCTACTCCAGACCATATACATATTGATAAACCATCACGTCTACAATGGGTTAATATCAAAGACAACACCATACACCATAATTTGCATGTTGCCAATACCTTCTAATCCACTTTGAAGGGGATACCTCCAATATTGTTCACTAAGAACACAATACTCAACATGATGATAATAACCTACCTATAACTCCTATGTATAGCATATTTATGCCTAGGATATCACCTAGGCTGACCTAGATAACCCTATATAAGCCTTAGGCCAACATAAATAACTAAATAACAATATAATAATAATAATATGACTTAATGAAAAGTTAAGGTAGCCACAAGCCGACTACTCATAACACTATGCAGACTAGGGGTAGGGGAATATTATTGCCCTCCTCTTAACAAAAGCATTGTCCTCAATGCTAAATTTTTCTTTTTCTTTTTCATCTTCATCTCCTTTTTTTACTTTCGCTTATTTTTCTAATGTTACTTTGTCTTCTTCTTATTCTTCTTGTTCCTACTCTTATCTTGCTCTTTTTCTTGTTTTTTTCTTTCTCTTTTCTACTTTTGATTCTTCTTCTACTGTTGCTTCTTGTTATTATTATTCTTGTTCGTACTCTTGTATTTTTCTTTCTCTTTCTTCTTCTTCTTCTTGTTCCTACTCTTATCTTTCTCTTTTTCTTTTTTTTTTCTCTTTCTCTTTTCTACTTTTGATTCTTCTTCTATTGTTGCTTCTTGTTATTATTATTCTTGTTCGTACTCGTGTGTTTCTCTTTCTCTTTCTCTTGTTCTTTTTTCACCTTTTTGTGGCTACTTTTTATTGTGAACAAGTTCTAGAAATATAATTTTGTAATAAATCACATAAATAAAGTAAAAATAACCTGATTTTTTTTATAACTTACCAAGGCCTAGGTCACACTTCACTAGAAAAATCTCCCAAATATTAGGTGATTTGCAACATTGAGAGTGGCAATTTTGAACACCCTAATTTTCTAATAACTCTCTTATTTCTCGTTTAAATTATTTGAAATTTGGACTATAGGATCACCTATTAGTTCTTCAAAAACCCACCAAAAAACCAAAATCAATTCAATAGGATTTGGGGGATATTAAGTTTTCAAATAAATTGGGCAGAAACCCTTATTCTACTATAAATATCTTAATTCAGCTCTAGTTTGTATGAAATATATATGGTGGTTTTTTCAATATTTTCTTCAAAACCCTTTTAAAATTTAGAGAAAAATTTGCTAAAATCGAAGAGATATTTTCTTTCCAAATTTACCTCTAAAATTGAAAAAAATTGCCTTGTCGTCATGGTGCCAAGATCTTGCTCTAATACCACTTATTATAAAATAGCTTGCACAATAATAATATAATCTGAAATATATTGCAAATACTTGATAGTAGTATGTCACTTCAAGGGGGAAACCTCCTAATCCACTTCGAGGGGGATACCTCCAATATTACTCACTAAAAACACAATACTCAACATGATGATAATAACCTACCTATAACTCCTATATATACCATATTTATGCCTAGGATATCACCTAGGCTAACCTAGATAACCCTATATAAGCCTTAGGCTGACCTAAATAACTAAATAATAATATAATAATGATAATATGACTTAATGAAGAGTTGAGGTAGTCACAAGACGACTACTCATAACATTATACACACGATACGGGTAGGGGCATAACACTAACAATATGAATATGATAAAAAAAAAATCTTAAAATAATTTAATTGAATCAACTCCATAACATTTATAATTAAAATATGTTTGAATAAGTTCAATACTTATCTGAATCATAGTGCTTGGAAAGGCCACTCTCACCCTGGCAAGATTTCAGTGGTATTAGCTCTCATTATGGCACACTTTAGAGAACTTGTGTAAAAATATAGTATGTTCTTACACACCATGTAAATGCATCTAAGTCCTACCTAGGCCAATCTTGGGTGTACTTTGTACCTTGATTTGGACACACTCTATGTGCCCTCTCTCCAATTCTCATGGCCCACTAAACCATTTTCTTCTTCCTTTAGTAATCTCCATGCCCTTTTCAATTCTCACATAAATGACTTATATAAGCCTTAAGGGTAAGTTTTCAAACCATCACACCTTTTCACAAAGTTTAACTTTAGTTATTATTTAATAAATATAATTATTCCACTTTGTTATCAAGGTATAGGATAGAGAGTGAAAGCTACCACAATCTACCACATAGGACTTGTAGAAGCTCAGGCTAACTAGGAAGATAGATTAATGGGTTCCCTATAAGGGTCATGTCTCTATAAGAGACAAAGAATCAATATATGTATGTAATGGATAATTGATTAGGATAAAAATATAGATATATAAATAGTGACCATAATAGAAAGCATAGACTAAGACTTGCTAATGTAACTGTTATATGAATATATATAATAATTTATAAGGATTCAATGCATATATGTATTATAAATGACTATTATTCTTATTTAAGTTAGATATGAGATGTTGTTAGATATAGATTCCTACCACACTTACTCTATTCTCTCACCGCATCCTCTAGGATATAAATAAACTACATACGAGATACTAGAGTGTAGATCTTCATATTGTAATTCCCCATTTCCTCTTGTTAACATTGGCTCTATTGTCAAGATCCTAGAGTGGACAATGAAGAAAATACAAAGTAAAGGAATAGAAATTAGTAGTATAAAATAAGATAACAATAACAAAAACATCATGCAAACACCATCCTTAGGTACTACCTATGTGGGAGGGGGGTAGGCACTTAAGGGATGACAAATGTGAAGGTGGGAGGAATTTGAAAAGATTCCTGAAAATGTGTAACTGTTCAAAATTTTAAACTACTCATGGGATATAAGGATTAATGGAAACCCAGACTAGACAAAGCCATGGAAAAAGGAGATAATAAAAGAAAAGTAGAGATTATTGAAAGAATTAAGTTGGAAATGGAAATGAACATGGAAGAAATAAGGTTGAAATAAACTCAATATTGATAGGAAAGATACCGCAAAAGAATGGAAGAAGCAAAAACTAGGAAAACGAACATGGATTAGAGTTAGCGATAGAAAATACAAATGAAGAGGAGGAGAATTCCATTGAGGTTTTTGTTGAGCACACCATTGTGGGTGTATTCCAGGAATTAAGGAAGAATATACCACAAATAATTCCTAGCATGGAGAGAATAAATTAAATTATACAAAATGTAGAATGAGAGGTTGAAGATTATGGAAACACTAGAAAATATTTAGAACAAACAATTATAAGAATTATGATACCACCTTTAACTAGAACACATACTACTTATCTGAATTGGGAAAACATTCAATTAAGGATAAATGAGGATTGGTTACCATTAGGAACCCCTATACAAAATCTTCAAAATATAACATTTGATATCGATTAGTTCAATGAGTTAGTAACTAGATGTGTTCTAAGAATAAGAGGAGAAGACGAGACATAAACTAAAGAGGATCCTATGAGTTTAACAAATTCTAATGAAGCAAAACCATTGACTAATTAAATGATATTGAAAAATGAATATCTCCAAGGATGACAAAAAATTGAGCAAACACAACCCTTGAACCGAGAATCACCCTTAATGTCATTAAAATCGAGAAGCTTTTTTTGTGAAAGAATAAGAACATGACTTAAGCAAGCAAGATATAAGAGAACGAGAAGGAGAGGAAAATAACATAGGTGGTATGGGGACATATCACTTTGACATCAAATACATAGATAGTGAATACAAAGAAGAAACATACATGAATACTCCTAGGAAGTTACCTATTTTCAAAAAAGATACCAATGAAGTAACAAAACATATCTTTATCCTAGAATCAATATGGTAAAGATGAAACATAAATGTTGTCACAAAAGTGTGCACCCTTGCTGGGATGATGAAATCACTCAGCCACCTTGTGAAACATGGGATGATCTCTCTATTGGTTTCTTTTTTGTGATCTATTATTTTATCATTTTTTCGGCTTGTGAAAACCACTTCTTGTGACTATTTTGGCAAAAACACAGATTTTTTCCTTCTACTCCAGTTGTTCATGATTTTCCTCTTTCATTAGTTCTTGCTTAGCATCTAGATTTTAAAAAAAGCCTCCAAATCATCCCAAAACATTTCTTCAAACTCTTCCTTGCTTTTTTGTGTAAGAGGATTGATTTTGACATCATATTTAGTTTGATCAACAACCTTGTTTGTATCAAATTCTTCTATATTTTGAAAAACAAGGCCATCCTCATTTGTCTTCTCATAGACCAACAAATTTTCATGTTCATTCTCATTATCTATTTGCTCCATAAATTTTGATGTCATTGAAACTTTCATACTCTCTTCATCCTCATCAAGAAAACAAAGAAGTTCATCAAATGAGAAATTCAAACTTTAATTTTTATCACCCCTTTCAAGCTTTGTACCTTGCTATCCCAACTGACCATGCTCTTCATTTGCTTGCAAAAATTCTGATTTTTTGTTTTAGGCATCATGTTCAAGGGTGTGAACAATAAGAAAATCCTCTTGTTCTTCCCCAAAAATCTCTTCTTGTTCACTAAATCAACTATCTTGGTAGACAATGGGACCATCTTTGCAAAGACAAATGGTGATAGGACAAGAAGGCTGATCTAGCAAAGAATCTTGGGAAATTTGTTTTGGAGAAGGTTGTCTTGAGGGATGTTTAAAATATTGCAAAGGATAATGGTCTCTAAAACTTGGAAATTGAAGCTCAAAAGAACAACTTGAAGACTTCAAAGGCTTACTTTTCTTAAAGCTTGGAAATTTGTACTTGGGAGGCTCTTCTTTTGCATGTTGATCCAAACTGCAAGAGGTTGGTTGGTTTTCTATCCTTTGAACTTAGGCAAGCAATAACCTCATCTGCTCTTGTTTGGCAATAATCTCTTTTGCAAGAGATTCTTCATAACTCTCCCTTTGATAATCCAACTCCTCCCGGTGTTGGTATGCTTGATAAGACAACTCTTCCTACTGCAAGTTATATTCTTGGTCTAGTTCAATTTCATTTAGTTGTCTTTACAAGTCCAACATTATATCTTTGACACTCAAATTACCATCCTTTTGAGGCTAATTTTGAGGATAGTTATGTTGGCTTGAAACAACATGGTCTTCATGGGGTTGAGTTTGGACCTATGAAGGCTACCACGAGGCTTGAGCAGGGGTGGATGGGTGGTAAGTATGATAAGTATGTTAATATACTGTTGTTAATGTGTTATTCAAGATGAAATCAATAGTATGTAAATTTTGGTATGACTATGATGCAGGAGCATCCAGTGGTGTAAGGGCAATCCTACATCACCCAAAAATATATTTACTTTCATTTAGATTTTATTTTTTTTGTAGATGTTTTTGCATTTCCGGATACCCTTTTTGTCAAAGAAGAATTTCCAACTTTCAGAACTGCTTTTCTGCTTTTTCTGCTCAACTGCTATTTTTAGTAGGTATGATTTTGAAGGCATGAGGAGACATAAATTTAAGGGAAGCTTCAGGATAGAATAATAAACACTTTGGTGAAAGAATCAGGCAAAGATCATTCCCGGTTCAAAAGTTATTCAAGTTTCAGTTTTTGCTTTTTGCCCTACAAAATCTTCGAAGCTAATTTTGAGGGACTTAAAGGCTCCGGATGGGCCCGAAAATTGGCGGAAAACGAAAGTGGTTAGCTTTTAGACCCCACTTTCTAGCACTTCATTTTCGCAAGACCTTTCCGAAAAGGTATTATCATTGAAGATCCAACGGTTAGATCTTGAGATAGGGCTTCCGGAAGTTTGTGCATAATTAGAATGTTGTTTTTGGCTCCAAATAGAGAATGGGGCTATTTATGGGGTAGTTTCTGATTTTTGTGAGTAGTTTTTGGGAAAGAAAATCGCATGTTGTGAATAGGGGAATTTCTGTAATTTCTTTTCTGTAATTTGCATGTATTGCAGAACTCGAGGATTAGAGATCCTCTGCATGTAAGAATTTCATACTTTGAAAATAATAAGATCTGTTAGTTTTTCTGTGTGATTTTCTGTGTCTCGGGTTGCACCCTCATCAGACTAATAGGAAGGTGCATGAATAGTTTTTTGGTGAAATGAAGGGTGATAAAACTTATCTTCATGAAATGAAGACATGATGCAAAATCTAAGAAAAATGGAAGCTCATTGAAATGCTCTTAAAACTAGAATAAAAAGGGACTTAGCCAGATATACAATGCAATTTTATGAAAGAAGGTTTCCTTTTGATAGAAAAAGATTTGTTAAAGATAACTTGTAATTAGGCCTCAGTCTCCATGAAATCCCACATTTGGAAGACTATTGGGCAGATTGTGCTGATGAATATGAAGTTTATCAAATAAGTTGAACAAGTTTAACTTTGAGACAAATAGTAACATTCATATTAGATCGGGATATCCAAGGTCTAGATGATGATGAATCTGATCTATTAGACCCAATTTTTGTTAATCATGTTTCAACTCAACCAATTGCTTCTATTGATTGGAGTATCAAGGAGTTGGAGACCATTGAGGGGAAGATTGTAAGAACTCAAGATTGGGTGGAAATAAAGATTATAAAGAAAAATAATGCCTTGCCTCTTAAGCCTCAAGAAACTCAACATCAAGAAGAGAGTAGACAAATACCTTCATCATCTAGTATACAATCATAATCTAATCAAAAAATGACACCAGGAGGATAAGGAGATGGTGATGAGGATCCTCCATAGAAAGGGTCGCTAGAGAAGACTTGTGGAGAAGATGCCTCAAATTAGACAAAAAAAAAAAAAAATCAGTTGCAAAAGAAGAAGAAACAGTTAATGTATCATCTTCTCCATCATAAGTAAGTGTTCCTTCTTCTCTCGAGTCTTCTCCTAGATAACCATAAACTTCTCCTAGTGTAGTTCTTGATCCACCCCCTTTTTTGAAATGAGAACCTTTGATACACCCCCTCTTAGGAGAGTTTTGAAATTAACTTATCCTAGTTCCATAGCCATGACTTCACCTACTTCCACTTTATGGTTAGAGCATACCTTGTCTAAGAAAATGAAAACAGTTCAACTTAATCTCTTAGAGAAGGATTTTGTTGGTCAATTAACTCAAATAACTCCCAAGCCTAATAAATTAAAGACTACTTCTAAACTATTGGAAGATGTCAGTACTAGGCATAGGTATGTCGAAGTAGCACATCCCTCAGTATAGAAGGAAGCAAGTCAAGAAACTGTTACAGATTTCAATGTCACTAGATTTAATCTAGGGCCTTCGACCAAGGATGACGATGTGCATAATTTACAAGTGATAGTTACTAGGTTGGCATAAATAATGGCTAGAGACAAGAAAAGAAAAGATGAGTTGAAACATCAAGTGAAGATTCTAACTAATTGCTTGAAGCTTGTATTAGATTTTTCTCTCCAACCAATTAGTCAAATCAATGCCACATTTGATCCAATATCTTTCCTACAGAAAGTAATGGTGGATAATATGCAAGGTTATAAGGCTTACAAATAGGTTACTAAAGAATGGGCCACAAACAACTTGACTAAGGCAACTAAATTTATATGTGATATAAAAAATATATGTAAAGATATTGAAGTTTTGAGAGATGAAGTTGATAAAGAGATGGCATCTACCAAACACGAAAAATCCATTTGGGAAAAAACTGATAATGATTTTAAAGGATGATAGAAATGGCTGCAGATAAACTAGTCAATGAGCAAATTTTACCAAGTTTTAATGATAACAAATGTGTTATGTCGAGGAGGAGCATTAAATGGAAAAATTTTGTTGTGAAGAAAAATATCTTGGAATAGGGAAAATCACTCAGTGAGTGTAATGAAATGAGGGCAGAGATTCAAAAAAAAAAATTAGGCATTTTACATTCATCTCAAAAAGGAAGGGAAATATAATGATGAAGATGAGGAGACATTGAAGGGAAGTTTCAAGAGGATAGTTGAGAGCCTCTATGAAAAACAAAATACTTAGTGTTGAAAGCATGAGGAGGCTCAATGGCATCAACTTGGCATTGTTTCAATTTGGTGGACTTGCAACAACATGTGCAAGGAAAATTGAAGCAACAAGATCTAACAAAGCTTTTCAGAAGTTTAGGACTAAAAATGGAATCATCCAACAACACGATGACATGCATCCCATAGTAAATGAATTTTATGCCTACCAACCAAAGCTTGTTGTGTCAACTGCCCAGTCGTCTGAAGGACTTACCAAAAACATTCCACCTTAGCAATAGCTCTTTTTATTTGCTTATCATATGAACTCTTATATTTTATGGAAGTTTAAAAGACTTATTTTTTGTGGTTATTCCAATAAGTGATTACTCTCACTTTCTTATTTATGTAATATGATGCAACTGAAAATACTTCTTAACAATTTTGGAATTGAGATACACGTAATTGAACATTTTACATTTTTGGAAGTATAATTGGGATCATTGGATGGATGAATGAAATTATATTGATCTATGCATTTCAATAATTTTCTAAAGTCAACGCATTTCTTTGTGAATGTATAATTTCCATTGTTTATTTGATCCATTTTTTTTCGGTATCAATTTCAGTTATAAAATTTCAATTTATATTTCATAGGATGTGGAGTATTCTATGTGCTATACATGTCTTTGATTGCAAGATTCTATTATTTAAATTCAATTTTTTGAAAATAAAGTAGAAGAATTCGATATTTTTCCCTTCCTACTTTCTGGTTAAAAATATACCCCACTTAAATTTACTTTAAAAATAAATTATTTATTAGAAAAGGAACTTGTACCTCATAAAATTCAGAGAGAAACTATTTCCCTTAGGTTACTCAAATTTTGTCAACTAATATATTTAATGAGGGTAATAGAGTTAAAGAATTTGACTTTTGAGAAAGTGCATAATCTGTTAACCAACACTTATCCATTTGTAACTTATCCTCTTCTTTGCCAACATTTTCAATATTTTTGAATGCCATAAAAAGGGTCTCTTCTCTACCACTCTCTATATCACTTTCATAAGTTGAACATCCCTATAGTAATATAATATTTTCTTAAAATTATCATGTTTCTCCTTTTTCTTCTTTTTCATACTAAACATTTTTTCCCCTTCCTTTGTGTAATGATTTTGTTTTTCCTCACTATCACTATTCTTTAGACAAGGGCACTTATTTGAAAAATGACCTATATTACCACAATTAAAAAAATTAAGGGTAAATTTACCTTTGTACTTTGCAAAGCCCTTCTTTAGCTTTCTTACAAAATTGGATTCTTCATCATCAAATTCATCATATGATCTTTCCCTAAGTTTGGATTCTTTGTTTTTCTATTTCTTTGTAGCTTTGAAAGCAACCTCCCCTTTTTATGGCTTCTCATGTTTGGTCCTCATCTCATAAGTAGAGAGGATTCCATGCAACTTGTCCATTGTTTTGATTAAAGGGAAAATAAGTTTCGAAGGGACCCGAAACCCTATAAAAAAGAACATTGCCGAAAGATATACTAAAGCCTACTAGTGGTCAAGCACCAACAACCTCAAGAAACTAAACAAGAAAAAATAGACTACTCCAAAGCATAGAAACAACCACCAAAGAAACCATCTTAGAAAAAAAAAAATCTTGGGCTTAGAATGAGAACCAACAATGATAGGTTTAGCTTGATAAACCTATCATTCTATTCCTTAAGACACAAATCCAGGTTCCTATCCTCAATCTCAAACTCCACCTCAATAGTAGAAAAGAGAACAACAAAGAAAAAAGGGCAATAAAATCTCCCAATCGATAACTCCAAATTATTTGCATAGTCCTTTTCCACCTCAATAGGAGAGTACACAATGTCATTCTCAATCTCCACCTTAATAGGAGAAAAAAGAGAAAATTTGAAGTATGGGTAGTAGAAGCTCCCTAGCAACAACTCCATCTTGTCCGCTCAATTATTCTCCACCTTAATAGAATATTATTCCACCTCAATATGAAGAGAAAATAAAGATCCTAATGAAAGAGCGATAAAATCCTTCTTAAAGAAAAAAATCTAGGAAAACATATCACCACATGTTGCTTGTAGAACCAAGTATTCACAGGCAACATTCCTTCATAATGGTAGCCTCCAAAAACTAGATCCAAAACTAGTGGACTAAATACACTCGACTAATAATGATCTTTAGAGCCACCAATATCCCATAAACCAAAGGCCATCAAACATAGGGAGAAATTTTTTCCAAAGTTGCATAAAAATGAAGAAAACAATAACATGCCTTCTTGGAAGCACAAGAAACTGCATCAAAGCCAAGATCTCCATCCACTCCCACAAGAAAGGAATGAAATCATAAGAAGGAAGAAACCCCAACATAAATGAGGTAGGCCAACAAGCCCCCTAACACAACAAAGGAAAAAAATCTACAACAAGGAAAAGCCCCTTCGCAAACCCATCAAGATAGAAAAACATAAGCCCAACAATCCTCTTCAAAGACAAAGAGAAACAAAGCTTCACCAAATCCTTGAAAGCATCATATCCACCACTATCAACCTCTTTAGGAATAACTAGACCATTTCCAAACCCATTCCAACACTTCACAAGAACAAAAGCATTCTAAATGAGCCAAAGAAAGAGGAAAATCCCCAACATACAATATGCCTCTCAAAGCCTAAATGACCATGAGACCATCCAACAAAAAAGAAAGTCGTAGACCATCAACCCCAATAGCCAAAACAAATCTCTACAAGCTGAAAATTTTGGACCCCAAACACCCGAGACATAGGATCCCCCAAACCACAAACTGAGCCACACACCCACATAAGGAATAGGAAAAATGAAAGACCCATCCACATCTGCATCAGAATCAGCCACCCCCTCACCATCGCCTTCAAAGGATTGAAAAACCCCTTCTCTACTCATCTTCTTGCTCGATGAAGCCATTTTATAGATCTATATTACACATGCAACTCATCCATTGCTAAGGATTCTAGATCTTGTATTTTTCAATAGAAAAAACTTGAGCATCAAATATAAGAGGCAATGATCTTAATTATTTGAACAATGATTGACTCTTTAATATCTTCTCCAAGTTAATCGCTTCTCCAAGTCCCTTGATTGTGTTAACAATCTCATCCACTTGAAGGAAAAAGGTGGCAACATTTTCTTCTTCTTATTTTGAGACTTTCAAACTACCCTCTATGAGTTTGAAGTTTAGCTCTTTTGACCTCATCATCCCCTTTGTAGGTATTCTTCAATTTCAAGTTTATCTCTTTTGCTGATTTGCAATTCATAACCTTCATGAATTCTAATTCTAATAATACACATAGAATTCCATTTTTTGCCTTTGCATTATGTTCATTGATCATCTTTCCTTCCTAATCTATTGGAGGAGTTGTAGAAGGTGTATAACTATTCACCATGGATTTCCAAATAACATATCCTAGAGAATTCAAATAGGTATCCATCCTTATGCTCAAAAAATCATGGTTTGTTTCATTGAACAATGGCGCTTTCTTCGATGAGAAACCATATCCTTCTTGTCCTTCTGTGTCTACTTATTTAAGATCTTTCTTCAAGGGGTTAATCTATATTCGAAGAAACCCATTCTGATACCAATTGATCATCACAAACTTATACTGAGAGGGGGGTGAATCAGTATAATACAATCTTTACACAATTTAAAACTTAGTCAACCACTACAATAACAACCATGCAATATTTAACAATTAGGAACACAATAAGAACACAAAATTTATGTGGAAACCCTTATGGGAGAAAAACACAACAAAATATTGCTTTTATTTTAATCTTTACAATATTTGTAGGCACCAATCTATAGGAGACACCAATCCCCTCTTATATAATTTGTGAGCACCAACCCATGGGAGACACAATTCCCCTCTTGTAGAATTTGTAGGCACCAACACACTGGAGACACGAATCCCTACAATTGGGCACCAACTTAGTAAGAGACACCAATCTCTTCGCTATGATGCACCAACCTCATTCTATATGAGGCAACAACCTCCAAAGTATACAAAGTATTTCCCCTAGAATTTCTCCCTCAAAAAATGATATACCTATAATATCTTCACAAAATCTTCACAACTTTATTCTTATCAAATCCCTAAGCACTTCTCTTCACAAATATTTCTCCCATGAATATGATCCAATCTCTTTCAAGTTTTCTTATACCTCTATAGGTATCTCCTTTAAATCTACATATATTTTTTCATATACCTTCTTTAAATTTGCATGTATCCCTCTTTATAAAATTTTCCTTTGAATAGTCTTTTATTATTTCTTTGTATGCAAATTTGCAGGTGTATTTTTGATTGATCTTCTTATTCACCACACACTTTCCATATCGCAAAATGCAATCACCATTTATATCTTCATATCCAAATGAGGATTTTCATCTCTTGAAATAGTGATATCCTTTTGAATGGACATGTCTCTTTCCTTATTCCATCGCTCCCTTTGAAGACTCTTTATTGCTACCTTTAATATCTTCTTTTTAATCACTATACTCTAATTGTTGCCATTTATTATAATTGTTATCTCTAATAAATGCAATCGTCACCTTTTATTATAATTGTTGTCTCTAATAAATGTAAGTGTTTCCTTGTCAAATTATATTAGTCACTTCTCCTCATCACTCCTTTATATATATAATTATGGGTGATCTCATTAATCTATGTGTGATTGGCCAGCATGCATGATCAACCCAACAAAAATAAAATTTTAAATTTATTCATCAATAACATAGTGCCAAAGGTAAACACAAGGAAGTCGGCCATATATGAACACTTACAAATTTCCCTTGAACAAGATATGAAGTTAGCCAAGAATGACAGTTAAGATGGAAATTTAGTGGCATTTAGCCTTAACAATTTCCTTCAAATTATTTCCTTTGACATCAATGACAATTAATCTAACAAAATACCAAGTAATCATCCAATGAGGCATCTTTTGTAAAAATGGAGGATATTGATGCATATTGAGGAGAAAATATTAAAGGATAATTATTAATTAAAAATGAAAAAAACAGATAACATTCAATGCAATTAGATTTCCATAATCCATATGAAATATTTTTTGTGCTTCTGGATTCGATTGTGTTGGAATTTTTTCATCCAACACAATTAGACAAAATTCAACCTAAGTTTAAATGATATCTACACTAAGATAAACCAATTAGACATTGCAATGTGTAGATAAGTGATTTTGGAATGTGAGAATTTAAGATTTATCAAGGGAGTTGTACCGAGGTGGGATTAGGGCTGGGAAGATCGAATGGTGAATCTGTAGACACATAAAAATGACCAAGGCCTGCAAGCACTGTCGTCCTAACATAATTATGACATTTTAATTATGTTTCTAACCCACCTTCAACTATTAATTAAATAATTCATAATTATTTAATTAATTCATGATCTTTCATTCAGCATGATTATTAAATAAATAAATCATATTTATTTATTTATTTAATGTGTCACTAATTATCAAAGTCTTCTCATAATTGAATAAATTCTTCAATTTATTTAATTAATCTTTATCATTAATGTCCTCTTGATTATTAAATAAATATATTTTAATATATAGATTTAATATGTCACTAATTCCTAAATCCTCTCTTAATTAAATAGATTCATTAACTACCTCTTCTAAATTAAATAATTATTCTTAATTATTTAATTGCCTTATGTGACATTTCCCTCTTTTTAAATAAAACAATTTATTTAAAAATGACTTCACATAGTTAACTGATTCTTCTTTTAGTAATTAATTTCAAAAATCAATTACTCATTATCTCACAAAATCCATATTTTGAATTAATTTAATTCAAAATGGAAGTATTCCTCTACAAATCAAGTAATTGCTAGAATTATTGATTTTCTAAAATCTCATCTTCTTATCTCTTGATTTTTTACTAATTTCATCTCAATGTCACATTCATTCTACACCATTGATTTAATTTCTTAAATTAAATCTTGTCCACACATTTGGGGATTTTTCCCCTAACCCTAATTGAGAGTTGTCACTTTGAATCTTAACCATTGATTTTAGAGCATTTCTCAATCTCTCATCTCATCCATCTGTCAATGGATTGCATTTTCTATAAAATGACAATCTTGTTCTCATTTTCGACATCTCTTATCAATCTTCTAATATTGCAATCTTTTATTCTTATTATCATCTTTAGGCTTCTTAACTATTTACATTCTAGATTTAATATCTACTTGCATTTATTTCATATAAATCCTTCAAAGTTTTGCTTAGGACTAGACAAATATAGAGTTTTCTCACACAAATATGAGGGCATACACTTCATCACAGCAAGCTAAGGAGGTGCAATGGAAATTAGCCATGGAGGAGAGAAGAATGGGTGAGATTGTTCTTGTTTCATTACTTTTCTCATTTTTCTCCTTTGCATTCCATTGATTGTTTGGATTTTAGTTGTTATTGCATGCATTATACGACTGACAAATCTATCTTGCAGAAATCCATCATTACATTGGTGAACCCGACCCATTTTTACATGTTTTTTTGCAGGTTTTCGTACATTTTTTTAATCATTTGTAGGAACAAGTACAGAATGATGCATTCACCTTTGCGTACGATGCAACTACTCTGTTGCACCTCATTCGCTTTCGCTTGCAATGCAACTGCTCTGCTATGCCACATTCACCAACCATAGCAACACAATTGCTCTGCTGCAACACATACGACACCCGCAAAGATGCATTTGACATCCTGAGCCGCAACCACTCTACTGTGATGCATTTGCTCTATTGCGACGTAGGAAACTGGTAAATATTTTTCCTTTCCAACTCTTTTTGGTTTTTTATTTTATTTTTTTACCTTTTCTTTTTCCTAGATTAGAGATTTCTTGTGTTACTAATCTGTTTGTTGCAGCATGTGTCCAGCTGGATCTAATTAGTTTGCTTTGTTATTTCTTTGAAACAAATTGCATTTTGCATGCATTGGTTAAAAAGAACACACATGCAAATGCATATTGGTTAAAAAGAACAACAAACTTTGTTTCTCATTGGGTTTAAAATTAACTCTAGATTAGAAAATACTACAAACAGTTAAAATGAACCCTCTTGTCTGACAAACACTACAAATGGATAAAATGAACCTTGTGCATTCTCTATTTCTACACATTTTATTTTTGGTTTAAAAAGAACACCATGCGAGTGTGATCTGAAATATTCATGTTCTCTCTCTTTGTTTTTCAACAAAGATCGATTGAACTATGAATATTTTGGTTCACTTTTGTTGAACTTTAGAAAATTGGGCCTGCTTTGGTGGGAAAAAGTACTCACCCCAAAGCGACTCAAATCGACAACGAAGCTCTTTAGTCGAGCTACTTCCGACTGGTATATAAATGTGAATCCTAAGGGAAGGACTAGGATTACGAGTGCAGATATGTCATACGGACCAAGTAGTACTCCCCAGAACCCTGTTGAGCTTAACCTCTTCAGGATGGAGTGCCTCCTTAACGGAGCTTAATCTTGGCCTCATGTATGACCACTCAAATGGATGTATGAATTAAAACCTTTTGTTATAGAAATCCAAAAACCTTATATTATTTGGTGCAGCAACGGTCGTTGCCAAGGCACCCGCACTTGCATAGTTCTTAGTAGAAATGATCAATCTGCCATGGGATTTTCATGGAGGTTGGAAGCTTGGTTGCCCTGAGAAGTGAGTGCACTGTAATGGGGAGCCTGTGGGGCCAAGCTTCTAAATTCATTCACTAAGGATATGTGGTTAGTGGGATCCAAAAGAAAACTATCTTTGCAGCCTTAGGATTTAATTATTTTTGTCCATGTCTTTAATGTGATTGTTTTTTATCTTTTCAACACCAAGTGTTTGCCAAACTATTTTCAGAAAACTTCAACAAACTTCAACAAAATGAACATCAAAAATATCAGTCAAAACTGGTCAAATCTAAAAAAAACCTTCTTTTTTTTCCAAAAAAAAATTGCTTCCTACGATGCAAACGCTCTGTCCAACCACAATCGCAATACTTTGAGCCAAAATCGCTCTACTAAGTCGCATTTGAAACATCCTAAGCCACATTCACTCTGATGAGCTGCATTTAAAACATCCTGCATCGCATTCACCATTTTTAAACCGCATTCGCTATTCTGAGTCGCATTCGCCACTTTGAGCCGCATTCACTCTGTCATGTCGCATTCACTACGACGCATTTGCAAAAGTTTCACAACCATCTTCCCACTGTCAAAATTGAATTCCACAACTTGTCTTTTCCAGAATTCAATCACGTCTTCTTTCACTGTTATTGTTTAAACCAAACACTGAATTGCTCAACTTCCCTTAAACATTGCATTATAGGTACCATTTTTAGGATCACAATAGGATTCCATTTTCATTCCATTAGTTGCATTGTTAACTCTAACATCTCCTTAGACACTTACTTTTGCAGATTTTAGGAGTAGACTCTTACCATCCATTGTCGAAACTTTGCATTCAATAGTAGGTTATCATTGGACCCAATTACCCTTTGGCATTTAGTCAAAACTTTTGTGAATTATTTGCCACTCAATAGTCTAGTGTGGAAACTTCACTTTTTCCTCTTTTATTCTTTTTATGGTCCATTGGTATCCCAAACTTGAATCATTGCAAAAACTTTGTTTTCTCAAGTTGTCATCTCCTTAGATTTCTCAATAGTGAGTACATCTTAGGCTCCTTTAGTTGCATACCATTTAGCTTCTCCATTTTAGTGTCACACCATTTTGCATTCATGAATCTTTAGCCTCATTTTTGGTCTCATTTTCATTTCATAAAATTCCAAAAAACCCAAAAACATAGTGTCATATCTAGATCATTGTCCCCCATCATCCCAAAGTTGAGCAAAAATTTTATGGTTGAAACTAGATTACAGAAAAAGAAAAGACTCATGGATTCCTTTGGACAAGACACCAACTTTCTTGGTTTCACAACTAGCATGGATTCTTTCCCTAATGACATGAACAATACTTCTTATAACATGGGAAATTCCAATATCAATCCTTTTAGTGAGATGAACATCCCACCCGCTCCACAAGACCTTTTTGAACAATTTATCTGCAGAGAATCAAATGGGGAAGTCTTTGAAGAAGACATATTAGTTGTTACCCAACACCCAAAAGTTGATGCTTTTGTGGAAGAATTAGTCTTAAATGACTCTTCTATATTCCTAGCTATGCTCCTTGACCAAGGGGCTAAGTTACCAAAGGGATTTGATCTTAACACTCTTAGAGAAAGATCTTCCAATCCCTCATCACACAATCCTTCCATGGGAGCTTCTTCACAAATTTTCATCAACACCATCAATGCTACCTCCCTTGGTGATACTACCACAACAACCAATGCAACATCTATTGGGGGGTCATCTACCCAAACCAAAACCACATCAAAATCCATCCCCCAAAAAACATCCACCATCCCTTCACAAACAATGGATGCAACCACCTCAAACCTCTTTGGAACTTCATCTAGTTCCATGAGCACATCAACAAACCTATTATTAGGCTCTTCAAATGCTATGGCAACCAACTCATCCAACCCTTTTGGGAGAAATAAACGAAGAGTTGTCAGTCAAGGCACCCAACCTAATTCCTCATAGGTTAATACCAACATTCCTATGAACCAAAACACCAACATTCCTCATGGCCACAATTTCTTATTTGGGCAAGGCAATCAAGGCACTCGATCCTTCACTCCATTCGGGTATCAACAAAATCAAAATCAACAAGGACCTCAATCCTTCACTCCAATTGGGCATCAACAAGCTCAAAATCAACAAGGTCCTCAAATTCAGTCCAACATGGTAGGATCTCACATCCCCACTTATGCCTCTCAAGTCCATACACAGCAACACATCCCTCATCAAAACACTCATTTCAAACAACCGCATAATTAGAACACTCATTTTTCTCACCGACAACCAATTCCAAATCAACACATCTCATCACAACAAGTAGGCACTCAATCCATCCCTATCACCAACATGTGTGATGCTAGCAACAACCCAATTGTGGAAGTACTCACACTCTGACTCGTTGCTCTTCAAACGCAAGTGGAGACCTTGCAACAATCCAACAAAAATTCTTACATGTCACATGACTTGTGTCCATATCCTTTTGACACAACCTTGTATATGCCACCCTTTCCTCATGGATATGTGGTACCTCATTTTCCCAAATACAAAGGCAAAACGAACCCTATTGAACACACAAGAGAATTCACCATTAGTTGCATGGACATTGCACATGAGCAAACATACCTCATGAGTCTTTTTTCTAGAAGTCTCATAGGTCATGCACTGGAATGGTTCTCACTATTTCCTAAAGGAATCAAAACATGGGATGAACTAGCAAACAAGTTTGTTGAAAACTATGCCTATAACATTGACACGGATATTGACATTGCCTTTTTATGTAGACTTACCCAAGAGGATGCAGGAGAGACTTTTATCCCATTCTTTCAAAGATGGAGAACCTTAGCAAGTAGATGTCTGGTAGAAATACCTGAAAAGGAGAAAGTCACCATGTTTGTACAAACTCTCCTAGGACCGCTAAGGTATGGATTACAAGTCCATTGTTGCACCACCTTTGTTGACCTTGTTGAAAAGGGTGTTCAACTTGAGAAAGCCTTGATTGCCAAAGGTGAATTAAAATATGGTGGCAAAACTATCAACACCACCACAAATAATAACCCAAGTAGCTCCAATGAAAAAACCAAATATTGGGTTAAGAACAAACATATCACCAATGACGGTGTGGTCGATGCAAAAGCCGTCAATACAACAGGTCATGTGCTCACAATCAAAGGAGTACAAAATCAAAATGCACCTATAACTACACCAACACCAACTGTCAATGTTATTCAAAGCAATCATGCCCAAGCTAATCAAAGGCAGTTGCGCCAACCTCAACAATTTCAAAAATGCACATACACCCCTTTGGGTGAACCTATTGAAACTGTCTTGAAGAAAATTCTTCAAAACAGAGTCATAACGCTAGAAGAGCCTAAACTGTATGACCCTGGTTAGTTCAAGCCATCATGGTGGGATGATAGCATATTTTGTGACTACCATTGTGCCAAAGGGAACAAAACTTCCTCTTATCGTTAGTTGCAAAACCTGGTACAAGACCTCATTGAAAACCACACTATTGAGTTAGGTGGTCAATCATTCAGGTCTAATGTGGATCATACTATTCACAAGAACCCACTGCAGGATCATGGTAAACCTTCCTTGTCTAGCACGAAGAATAACAATAATCAAGCCAATTACATTTTTCCTACCCACAATAATGTCTATCCTACCTACAATTATCCCGGTGGTACAATTATTAACAATCTTCGCGGTGTTGATGAAGATAAGTGTGTTGATACCATTACCATTAAAAAGGCCCTGAAATGCAATGTTACCACGCATAAAGGAAAGGTCACTATCCCAGGTCCTTCGGCACATCAGCCTAAAATTACCATACCTGGTCCGTCTGCCAGACAGTCAAACCCTAAACCAGAGTTCAACCTTATTGAGCAATTGAATAAAATGCCTGCTCAAATATCCATTCTCGAACTGCTTTGTATCTCACCCGCACATAAGGCCATCTTGGATAAAGTCCTGCAAGAGTCGTCCATCCCAACCAACATTGATGTCAACCACTTTGAGACTATGGTCAGATATCTAAATTCGACTCATCACATTACCTTTTCGAATAGTGACTATTGTTGATTGTGTTTTTATGCACTTCTCAACATAGGTAATATGTAGGTGCATTACCTCTCTTGAAAGACAATCTTCCACAATAAAATTGTAGAACACTATCCCAAGGTCTTTCGGGTGTTAGGTCTTGACGAGGCTTGGAATAAATCAGTTGTTTGGTGTGATTGTGTTGGAATCACAAGGTGATCTTACGTGGTCAGAGCTATAGAAGAATTGAGTCAATGAATGGAGTTTTACGGATCTAGAATTACTATGCTTTGCTGCAGGTTTAGTCAGCAGTCTTAGACTCCATTGTTTCATCAGATTTGGTTTTACAATGTGCAACAAACCTTAACACAGGTTGTTTCTAAAAAAAGGGAAAAAGAAAAGGGTGAAGAAAGAGGATGTTTCTTGGACTTGGAACTACTGATGAACAGTGATCATGGAGGTTCTCGCTGTGGACAGTTTCCTTTAAACATGATTTCACTTAACCAGAATTCTCACAATGTCATGAAATTTGTGCTATCTTCTAAGGACTGCAGATATTCATCATTCATTCGCTATGGGGAGGTGAATAAAGATGAGATTTAATGAGCAGCAATGAAATCAAATTCCAGACTAACTTTGCACAGTCATCTACCTTCAACAAATGACCACAAATATGGACAAGGAGAGCATACACATAGCAACAATCTTCAAAACCAGAGATAACATGATAAATCTACCAAATCTAATCTAAGGACATTAGAATAGAAAAGTAATTTAAAGCAAAGCTATAACTAAAAGGGAGAGGATTCATGAAACATATTGAGAAACCCATAAATACACCACAAAATGACTGTATTTGCTATTATAATTTTTGCAGTATGCCTTTACAACAACTCAACTCTCTTAAAATGAGAGGAGGAGAGCCCTATTTATAGTTTCAAAAATGAAAAGAGTGGCCAAGATTCGATTCTATTGTGTGGCTGAGATTCACTTTACATTAGGGTTTCACCTACCCCCAAATATATTACATTTATAAATAATTTATTATTTCTTCCCTATCTTGTCATCTAGTGACAACACTGTAGCAAATTTGTCTTTTAGCCATTTTCCCTTTGCTGTAGCTATTCTTCAAGAAACTCTTCGTCAATGACAGGATTGCCCTCTCGCTTCTTCAATGTGGCATATTCCATGAAACTTAGGATTAGGGATTGAAACTTATCCAACTCCATGATGTCGGATCACAAAATCTGGTAACTCCATTCCTGGGAATTACTGCCAAGCTTCTTCCAGTCATCATCATACTTAGCAACATTATCTTTAAAAAGTTTCGATTGTGCAAAGGCTCAAGCAGCGAAGCACATGAATTCAGTGGTGACCTCAGTGGACATCCCATCTTCCATGATCTTCAGGAAGTAGGGCTTTATATTATTAGGATTAATCTCGACCACAGGCAACTCGTACCCTGTTATCATCTTGAGGTACTGAGTGCACTCCTCTCTGGAATCTCTTGCCCACTCAATGTCTGGTGCTATCTACTCCAAAATCTACTCAAGCCTCCTTTTTCCGGTGGTCAAAATCTCACTTCCAGGTGTCCACTAGCCAGTGATCATCATCCTTGAAGGAAAGGTCCTTTTCCTAAACATCGCTTGGTAACATGAGTATGGCCTCAATCTTTGGGTAGGCCGCATCATACTTCCTCGGGAACTCTTCATAGATTTTCCTCGAACCCTCAAGAATCTTTTGGACTTCCAAGAACCTATTTTCTATCCGGACAGCCAAGTTGATGCCCATGTTTCCAATGTCCAAGACTTGTCGGAACCATTTTTCCATAGTCTTGTCCAAGTTTCGTCTCTTCTCAAGCTTGTTAATCTATTCTTGGGACAACAACTGAGGCAGGGCCAATGATGTCATGAGTTTCTCATCCAGAGATGACCATTGTTGAATATAAGCTATTAGATCAGCCACTTGCTCCTTTAGTTCTTCTTTGGAGACCTTATCCTGCTGGATAAGGTGCACTACTGTGGCGACTGAATCTTGGAGATGTTCAACCTTCTATTCCCTCATGGCCACTCCCAAGTCGATGGTGGAGACGTTGTAAGTTATACCTTGTTCTCCAACCATCGGTGTTGCTATTTGCACTGCCCTTGATCACGAGGCATCCATGGTTACTTTTGATTTGACCTTCAGCCTCTTCTCTTTCTTGTTGCTTATTCATGCTCTGGCCATAATGGCTTCCAACCTCGCCTTGGGGTTCGTCAAGGTGGGAGTCTTTTTCTTTAGCTGTTTTTGCAGCCAATCGGGTACTTGGGGTTCTTCCCTTGGTGGTTCATGTTGAGTCCTGCTATCCTCCTTCTTGAGTTTGATGGTTTTGACAACAAGATCCTTCTCCTTTGTTCCTATATTTTTCTTTTCTTCATCAGAGTCTTGTTTGAACGTTTCATGTCTAGTGGCGGACTCGGTGTGCAACTGCTCTTTGGGTGAATCTTTCTTTTTAGCATCCCCCTCTTCTTCGTTTAGAATATATTGATGTTCCTCGAGGTTCTCCCCTTGTTCATCCTCATGGAGGAATGTTTCATTGTCATGCTCTATGGTTTGGCCATGTCCCTCAGTTGTAGACCTATTACCCTTCATATCTGGAGCAGCAATCTCCTCTTCTTGTGCAAGCCGGTCCTCAGCCTCCTTATCCTCAATTTCCTTGAGTTGCTTGCCCCACTCTACATTGAGCTCAGGATCATTTGACTCTCGGATCAGCTCAACATCAAGGTCCTCACTACCCTCACTGGAAGACTCATAGGCCACCTCATAAATCTCCCGACCTTCAAATAAGGGATGTTCATGATATTCAAACTCCTCATCCTTTGGCACCTTCTTAGCCTCTAGCTACTGTCGTTCAAGGTCGTCTAATATCTACATGGTTGCTTTCATCTTTGGTGATTCAGTAGAGGGGGAGGGAGTTGGAGCACAAGCCATAGCCTAAGCTATTGCAGCCTGGACCATCGGATTGGTGAGCATCCCTGAAAGCTCAGATAGCACGTTCTACATGTACTTTACAAAAGACTTCGGAAGGCTAAGGTCAGGCGTTGTAGCAGTAGAAACGGAGGGAAGGGAAGGAGACATAGAGGAAGAGGACATTGGTGAGGTGGTGGCAGATGATGAATCCATGAGAATAACTTGCAACACAGTGGTCCCTGCGCTACCAGTTGTTTTCCTCCTCTTCTTGGAAGGTTCAGGCTCAAAAGCCTTACAGGAATAGACCTTCGGTTTGGGCAGCTGTTCACTAGCCTCCTTTTTTTTCTTGGTCTTCACCAATGGTGGGGTCTTGGATGTCTCCCCAGTTGCAACGGCAGCTGCTCCACCTTTAGAGCCACTTGGTTCACTTACATTTTGACTTGTAAGTTCATTGAATGTTAAGACGACCCCTTGTTGTTTCAATTGGGCCACCTTCTTGTCGATCTATGCCCTTGTTCGGATTTCAATAGGCCTAGTGAGTATACTAATATCATTAATCTCTAGTTCATTCCAGTCAATTGCAAGCAGCGACAAGTTGGAAACTACATCATAGCCTGGATCAATCACTGTGTCTTCATCCTCCTCTAGCTAGTCAAGGACCGGACATAAGTTCACCCTTCGTACATAGATGGCGGTCATGTGTATGTAATATCGCAACCACACCTCAAGATCATCTTTACAATTGGCCCAAAATTCCTTGATGTTGTGGAGGTGGGCGTATTCATGTCCTAGTGCCTTTCTAACGTGACCATAAGGATCCATTCGTGGTCGTGCTATGTATTGCTCGAAGTTATATTCGGCCAGCTCCTTCTCTAAATATCCTGCACACTAGGAGGTATGGATCTTATACATCCCCTGACCAAGGTTAATGGGATAGGTGGGGCCTACCAAATGCTTTTCGCTCAGGATGCTATTAATGTGTCATAGCTTTCGGGTCAACTCTAATAGAATGATCTGGTCATTTGGGTACCGGGGCAACTTGTTTGGCCTTTCAGTGAATCCTTGTGCGCGCATGTAGGTGAACTTGGGAAACTGAATGTACCAAAAAGCATACTACCTGAGGAGGGCCCTGGCACTGTGGGATATCCTCCTATGAAAATCCCCTCCTAAGGACTGGATGATGTGAGCGATGAATGCATCGTTCACCCTACAGTAATCCTTCTTAAAATTTTGGAACTGTAGCTGAGGGTACTTGTCATAAGGTTTGAGCTCTGGCCCCGATGGATTACTGGGCATCATTGTCAATCCCTGATAGTGTCACCGATTGGTGAGGGAATACACCAAATAGGAGGTCATGAATAATTTGGTGGTCCTTTTTACGATGGTAAACTACTCGTGGAAGTAGTCGCTAATTATCTCACCCCAATAGAAGGCAATGCCTTTACCACGGAGGATCTGCTCTATAAAATAGAACATCCATTCTTGGAAGAAGACCGTGCTAGGGAGGCCCATCACTCAGCTGAGTAGAGTTATGAGGTCATGGTAATCCTCAAATAAATTGTTGTGGAAGAGCTCCTGAGGAAGCTTCCCAGCACTACCTCATTTTTCCTTCAACTAGTACTGGTTGATAAGCTTTTTGCACCCCAACAGGTCCTGTTCCCACAACTCTTTGCATTCCTCCATGGTGGGGACCTCCATGCTCTCAAAGGCGAGAATGTGGAAGGTCATCATTATACCTGACGGAGACACATCTACAAGAATATTTCCATCTCGGTCTACTATAGTTCTAGTGTCAAGTTGGTATGCCTCCACGCACGTCATTCCCAGCTCTAGGGCCACTAAGGGTGGTGAGAAACCTGCAGCCTTAGCAATTCCACTACTCTTTATTAGCCTTACGTTTTCTATTTTGGGGTTCATTTTGACCCTCTGCGTGAATTCATCAACATCGGCCTGTCCGATGTTGGTATCCGTAACATTCCTCCAAAGGGTGGTGATTCTAGATTGTATAGGGACCCCCTAGAACTTGTACTTCATTAGGTCTTTGTCCTCCTTACCTCTTGGTGGCTTGGCTGTTCCTTTCCCTTTCTTGGAGGCACCAGAAGTCTTTGCACTAGATTCCATAAATCTTGCACAAAAGAAGTGAATTAGTAACAATGAACTCGACAAAATGGCCACTGACAAGTCTCTGCATGTCAAGATTAGTTCTGCAATCATAATTCATATTCACTAAGCATGCAAAATTAATACTTCATCATTAGAAAGCAGTGCAAACAATCTAGACTTCCTAGGTCGGAATTCCCTTGGCAGAATGTCTTTTGAAAGGGCAAAATAAGAATGTAATTCCCAAAGGCACTTCCTGGGGTTGGATTTGAGGATTAGAGGGTGGATATGAAGGAAAACCTAATTTTAGCAAGTGGGTCGAAATCCATTTTGGATTTGGAGGTCATTTGATCCTTCATTTGGGAGTTTGGGTATCATCTGCAGGAAAGCTGTCTGAAACGGTGCAAAGGACACGAAATTTTGGGCGTCAAAATCTGGATCTCGGATTGCCATCGCCGGGAAGCAGTTACAGGTTGATCGTTGGTAACGACAAAGTGGAAGCAGAAATCTAAGGAAGGAAATCTAGAAGACAATTCCCAGAAGCATTCAGGGTTCAGGACAACTAGGCAGCGAATAGAGCACCAAGACCCGGAGGTCAGGAAGCTAACCCAAACTTGCCGTTAGAACGACGCCAGTGGAACAGAATCTCGAGAGGGGAATTCCGGCGTTTAGAATCTAGAAGAAGCTTGGAGGAGATTTTATCTGAATTTGGGTTTCAGCAGGCAGCGGACTAGGGTCCGGGAGCCAGGAAGACGCTCATGCGAGGCCGTTTGGAACGGCGATGATGCAACAGAATCTCGGGAAGGGAATTCCAGAGGTCAGAGTCCAATGAGGGAAATTGGTCGAAGGTTCCGCCTAGAAGCTGGAAGAATTTTGCGGTCGGGAACCGAGGTTAGGAAAGTCGCTTGGGGAAGGCCATCGAAATGGTGAAGTCGGGACGAAATTTTGAGGACCGAATCCCAGGGCAAGGGTTGAATTCTGGCAGGTTCATATTTTCAAGTTTAGATGGACTTCCAGGGTCCAGGGTCCGGACGTCGGGAAAACTCTCGGGCGAGGCCGTTTGGAACGATGATGATGCAATAGAATCCCATGAAGGGAATTATGGTGGTGGGAGTCCAAAGAGGGTTTTTCCACCTAAATTTTTGAAGACAATGAGTCACGGACGGCCACGAGAAGACCTGGGCTCGGGAGACGTCGGGGCTATTCCAAAGAACGGTCACGGCGTGGTGAAGCTCTAAATTAAAATGTGGGTTTTTATCGGAGGGCCTTTACCTACTAGATTTTAACATGGTTTTTGAATTTTATATCATTTAAGGCTTAGAAATGGCAAAATGAAGAATCAGGGCGCGAACGGTGGGCATACCTCAAGATCCCGGAGATGGTTTCTCATGGTCGCGCAAAAAAGGCGTTTGAAAACGAAGGCTAGAAATGCCGGACGTCGGGAGTTCTCCAACCTTTTCTATCACTCGAACAATTGACAATGACGGTCAGAAAATTCACTTTTATAGCCATACCCACCATTAATACAACATTAAATCCCTTCGTACGGCAGCAAGTGAGGTTGGTGGCTTTAAAAATGCAAACGGCGGCAGGAGATTCAGAGTCCAGTGGTCGGGAAGCTGTCCCGCCACAACCGTTGAAATGTCAAAGCTCGGGAAGAAATCCGGAGGGGGAAACCCGGCAGGAGAAACCCAACAAAGGAAATCTGACAAGGGAAACCCGAAAATTGCCACAGACGCCAGAACGACATTTTGATAAGGAAAACCTGAGTTAACCCGAGACTTAGCAATTTTTAAAGGGGAGAACTTTGGCCAAACTTAAAATATGTCATTGGGAAACGCATTGACCCTTTGGGGCACAAAAATGGGCATGCAAAATGAGGCAAAGCAAAAAGGACCTGAAAAGCAAAGAGGGAAGAGAGGGTCCCCGTTCCGAACGGGGTGTGTGTGCAAAAAGGGCACAACAACCATTCCTCGCCCAAACCATCTCATAATGATGCCCTTCACATTGAGGTTTTTGTCCACAAACATAAAGTTAGATGAGTCTTAGTAGATGGTGAAGAAGGATTGAACATCTGCTCTTTAAAATTGGTTAAAGCTTTTGGTTTCTCTGATGCATGTGTAGATGCTAGCAAGAGCATTGTCATCAAGGTGTATGATGATGAAGAACGCGCTTCAAAAGGTGTCATTACAATTCCACTCCGGGTGGGACCAGTTATCATAGATACAACATGTCAAGTCTTGGATCGTGACATACATTAAAATATCTTGCTTGGTCGCCCCTTGATTCATGCTCTAAAGGCCATTCCATCCACATACCACCAATGCTTCAAATTCACTTTTGATGGTACTAAAATCACTATCCTAGGAGATCCTATCCCATTTCAATATTGTACCAACCTATGAGCCACTGCTGACCACCAGGTACCCATCAATCAAGAAGCCTTAGCTTCCACCTCGTCCAAATATATTGAGCCATCTGCACTCACCAAATCATCCATTCCATCAACTTCTGCCACACCATCTTCCCCGGCCTCCATACCAAGTAAAGACCTGCAGATCTAGGACCTTGGCTGTGGACAATTCAAATTGAATACAGCTTACTATATCACCACAATACCTAAGCCACCTAAAGTCTATGGTAGACCGTGTTTCGCAGTCGAGCCCAAAAAAACTTTCAAGGTTCCACCAAAAAGTGTTTTCACACTGTGGGGCAATATGGGTAATGAAGTCATTATTGACATAGCTAGTTGGATCTACAAAGACCCAGAAGAGTTACCTCCACTACCAGTGCATCTCTATGAAAAATGCTATGATATATGCAAGGCCCTAGGTTTTGACGGCACAAGTGGTCTTGGAAAGGACAAAAATGGAAGGAGGGAACCTATTATCATAAATGCAGGACCGAGGTACATAGGGCTAGGGTTTGACCAACTCGAAATTGATGATCGATGTACCTATGAACTTTCAAGTGAGGGCATAATGACTACAGAGAGTGTTGAGACACGCAAAGAATCCCTTACCGAAATTGACTCTAATGAATGGGAATGGGGATCTGACAAAACCCTAAGTGACTATGACATTGATGAACTATTCTTGGAGCCTGGCCAACTCCCCTTTGAAGAAAAATTCTGACAAGAATATAACATTGACCCTATTGACCAACATTCCAAAAAGAAGGAATGGGTAAGCATTCCTTGGGACCCAAAATAACATAAATTTTCATCGGCAACACCTGAATCATCCCACCCCATTCCCAAGCCCACCCAAGAGCCTAACGTGTCTGAACCTACTGTGCATGCTTCTGAAATGCCAGCCTCTAGTCATGATGCTGATAGTTTTATCCCCTATTATGACTTTGAATTTGACTCATCTGACTCTGAGTATGGTCCATCCATTGCATCTGACACGAAAGTTGAAATTGACAATTTTTCCTTCACACTTGAGGCTTCAATTTGCACACTTTCCACATCTTCCCCATCCTTTACCAACATTGACGATGGGATTCCCCTTGTTTACCAACAACTGATTGACTGAGACCAGCAAGAACCACTAGTGATGGACATCTTTTAGAATGATGAGGCAATTGCAGAATTCATGGGGCTTCGAGAAGGTATTTCGTGGGGTGATCACAAAATAGGGTTTTCCATTGATCTAGATTGTGCGGCTTACTTCGGGGAGACTGTGCAATCCTCCAGTCGCAAAAATACAAAGAATAAAATAAAAAAAGAAATGTCTTTAGGTGAAAACCACAAGGCACCTTCTGACAGTAAAATAGTAAAAACAAAGGATGTATCCGAAGGTGAAAACCTCTCTTAGGTGCTTAAGGATGGAGGATTGGACTTTCTTCCCATGACACAGGAAAAATCAGCAATGCTCATTGAAGACACAATGGAAGTTAACATAGCCACACCAGAGAATCCCAAAATTATTCTATTGGCCGCATCATTATCGGAGGAAGAAAATCCTGAATTTCAACAATTCTTCACAGACAAAAAAATTAACTTCGCATGGTCATATGCTGACATGCTAGGCCTTGATCCATAATTGGTTTTACATCATCTTCCTCTAATCCCAAGAATCAAGCCAGTCAAACAAAAGTTGCACAAAATGCATCCACAAATTGCACTACTGGTAAAAGATGAACTAAAGAAGTTACTAGATGTTGGGTTCATAAGGCCAATAGATTATGTTGATTGGATATCCAACATTATCCCTATCACAAAGCCAAACGGACAAATCCACATCTGCACAGATTTCAGAGATTTGAATAAGGCTTGCCCAAAGGATGATTTCCCCTTACCAAATATATACATGATTGTTGATCTCACATTCGAGTACAAGATGCTATCTCTCATGGATGGTTTCTTAGGATACAACCAAATCCGAATTGCAACAAAGGATCATCACAAAATGGACTTCACTTTCCCATGGGGAACATACTGTTGGAATGTCATGAATTTTGGCTTAAAGAATGCAGGCGCCACATACCAAAGGGCTATGACAACAATCTTTCATGACATGATGCATATCCTAATGGAAGATTATGTGGATGACCTATTGGAAAAATATTTAACATGGAAAGATCATCTCAAAGTCCTAGACAAAAAATTTAGACGACTCAAAGATTACAAGATTCGTTTGAACCCAAAAAATGTGTCTTTGGAGTTACTTCAGGCAAGATTTTGGGATACATAGTTTCATGATGAGGCATTGAGGTTGATCCCGCAAAAGTCAAAGAAATTCTAGACATGCCTCCACCAAAAGGAATCAATGAGCTGAGAACACTTCAGGGCAGACTGGAGTCCATCCGATGCTTCATTGCACAATTGGCAGACAAGTGTCAACCATGTCAATATCTGTTACACAAAAGTATTCCCTTTGTATGGACAGATGAATGCCACACAACATTCAAAAAAATTAAAGAATATCTATTGACACCACCAGTCTCGATGCTGCCTATTGAAGGCAAGCCATTGATCTTGTATGTCTTCGCAACTACAAATGCACTGGGGGCATTATTGGTGAAAAATGACCATGAAGAGAAAGAAAGAGCTATATACTACATCAGTTGCACACTGATAGGATATGAGTTGAACTATACAACCATAGAACGTGCATGCCTTGCAGTTGTCTTTGCGGTGCAAAAACTAGGACATTACATGCTGAGCCACCAAACACACCTAGTAGCCAAGATTGATCTACTAAAGTATCTTCTAAGCAGGGCGGAATTGATAGGCCATTTGGTGAAGTGGGTCATGATATTGAGCGAGTATGACATACAATATGTTGAGCGCAAGGCAATAAAATGTCAAGTAATAGCAGATCAACTTGCAGATGCACCGATCCAAGCCACTCATCCGTTGATAACTGATTTTCCTGATGAGTGTATCTTTCATGTAGAACCTGCATTACCATGGAAACTATATTTCGACGGGTCCCACACTTGTCATGGCTCGAGAGCTGGTATCTTATTCATCACACCACAAGGGGATTCAATTCCTAAATCATTTCGGATTACCTTCCCTTATACAAATAACATTGTCAAATATGAAGCATTGGTCACAGGTCTCAAGATTGCAATTAAATGGAAAATTCAGACATTGCTCGTATTCAGGGATTCTCAGTTAGTCATCAACCAAGTGAATGATGATTATGAAATAAAAGATGAGAAGTTGCTTCCCTACAAGTGAATGGTGGATAGTTTCAAGACATATTTTAAAATGATTGCTTTTGAACAAATCCCAAGGACACAAAATAAGGCAGTCGATGCAATGGCTACTATTGGATCTCTCTTGGACATCCCTAAAAATGTGTCACAATTTGAGTTCTTAGTGGAACAACTGTTGATGCCTGCATATGATATCCTAGAGTTAGAAATGGTTTGCGATATTGTTGGTCCCAGTTCACCATGGTACCAAGACATCTATGATTATCTTAAGTCCCAAACCCTACCACCCAACCATTCCAACAACCAACGAAATTCTTTTATCCGAAAAGTTGCTAGACACACTATCATCAGTGATACCCTATACCACCATGGCTTTGATAACACCCTTCTTCGCTGTCTCAACACTGATGAAGCCCAAAAAAATTTACGAGAAGTACATGAGGGTATATGCGGATCTCATTCGAGTGGTCCAACGTTAGCTAGGATTGTCACCAAACTTGGATACTACTGGCCGACATTGGAAAAAGATGCTCTTCAGTTTGTCATAACATGTTGGAAATGCCAGGTGCATAGTGACCTAATTCATGCACCTACACTGGAACTAAGACCGATCACTTCTCCATGGCCTTTCGCACAATGGGGACTAGACCTCATGGGTAAGATCCATCCATCCTCCTCTAATGGCCATAAATTCATAATCACCGCCATTGAGTACTTTACTAATTGGATCGAAGTCGTCCCTCTCACTTACATCACCGGTAAGCAAATATCCAAGTTTATTCTAAATTACATCATCTGCCAGTATGGTGTCCCACAATCCATCATCACAGATAACGGTAGTCCATTCAAAAATTGGGATGTTCATGAACTTTGTGAGCGATTCCACATCGAACATCATTTCTCCACCCCATATTACCCACAAGGTAATGGCCAAGCTGAGGTGTCAAATAAAACAATTCTCCGCATTCTTAAGAAGACCATCAATGAAGTTGGATGAGATTAGCACCTGCAACTTAATCCTGCTTTATGGGCCTATCGTACCAGCATTCGTACCCCCACTGGAGCCACTCCATTTTCCCTGGTTTACGGATCTGAGGCCATATTGCCCATCAAGGTCAAAATTCCTTCTCTCTGAGTCTCCTTGAAAGGAATGATTGATGATGAGGAGTACATATAGTCTTGCCTACATGAGCTAGAAATGCTACAAGAAAGATGGCAAAATGCCTTAAATCACTTGCAGACATATCAAAATCATCTATCAAAGCTATGAAAAAAAGTAATGGTGAGAAAATTTAAAATCGGTGACTTGGTCCTAATGCAGAACCCAAGAAATCAAGCGGACCATGAAAATCCTGACAAGTTTGAGGCTAATTGGCTCGGTCCTTATATTATTACTGCTGCATTCGATTCTGTAGCTTATCAGTTGGCCACACCTGATGGAGAATAGATGATAGAACCCATCAAAAATTTACATCTGAGAAAATTCTACACAGCATCAAAGAGTTGGGATAAAATCCTAAAAATACAAAAAAATTGAAAAATAAAGAAAAAATTGTCCCTTCATGAAAACTTGGCAAACAGGCATCTTGGTGACACCAAAAAGAAAATCAAAATAAAAAAATGGAAAAACAATAAAAAGAAATGAATTCATCCAATAGTGAAAACCCAACAAATAGGCGCTTTGGATAAGTACCATGGTGAAAACTTGGCAAACAGGCGCCATGCGTAGTTGATCATTGCTTCGCCATCTACTGTTACTCTAATCGACCTTTATCGACTTCCCATAATCGCAACACCCTGGCATGTTCACGACATCCATCTCAAGTCCTATCAATTCTGACCATGGTTAGTATTTGGTTGACATCATCCCTTGCATATCCTTACCTTGGCCTTGTGTCTTCCTATCTCCATATCATTAGGCTTAGTTAATCCCTGATCTATCTGGGGGCAAGACCTTTATCATATAACTGTAGTGGGTGTCGCACATGATCCTGCACTCGTAAAAAGTCCTGAAAAAAGTCATAAAATTTTGAAATAGTCCTGAAAAAGTCCTAAAATTTTGAAAATGTCTTGACAAAATCCAAAAAAAGAGTAAAAGTCGATCTTTGTCTGGTCAATTCAATCAGTCTTGTCAGTCAATCTTTTGTCCAAGTCTGAACTATGTTGTCTTTGTGCATTTGCTACGTAGGCAAGATTCATCTTTGAATCCCTAAGACATTAGGTCAGTATTTCTAGGTTTGTCAAAATAAAATCATGATTCAAACTTCTTTCCTTTGGACAAGGTCATTGGTCATGTCGAACTATGAGGTCTCTGAGTGCACGATGTAGGCAAGGCCATCAATCGATGAGCCCTCGAGGCCGCACTAGGTTAGTCCATTAGGGTTCATGACACAACGTTCTCACACACATCAAGCTATCTTCAAATCAAGAAAATCTTATGTGAATCTCGAAACTGTTAGTCTATCAGCAATTTGTTTGATCAACACTTTCAGTCAATTCAGCATGTCAGCAATGACATGTAGTTAAATTCTATCAAGGCAATTTAACTTGGCAAAATTTTGGGTTTTTTTTCAAATGCATCCTTCTGAAAAGCAACTCTCATCATTTCTTTATGCTTTTGGATGTTTCCTTCCTAAGCATCATCATCATCATCTAGCATTTTGATGGATTATCCTAACTTTGAGAATTGATCTCCTAGATATCAATGTCATTCAGGATGTGTCCTTCTTGAATTTCATATCATTCGACATTAAAACACTTGGCAAACACTTGGCAACATTTATCTATCTTTTTGATGATTATCATGATATTAGTTCCATATGTCTTAGGAACCACGATATATCACGATGATTATCCTTGTATTTTTATCACTCTGCTATTAGTTTCTCCAGGATGTCCTGACTTCAAGATTTAGAGAAGCAACGACGTAGTACGATGGTTTTCCTATCTATTTTTGACTATCATGTGGCTAGTTTCTCAAGGATGTCTTGACGTCAGGATTTAGAGAAGCAATGATGTCTCATGATTGGTCTGGTTTTTCTAATAGTTGGTCATGAAAAAAGGACTAGGGGCAATTATGTTCCTCGTATGAGTCATGATCATCTTTGTCTACAACTGTTGATCTATGTCATGACGGTTCGACCTTGCACACTATTGATCTATGTCATATCATAGTGTTTGTCAGTCATCATGACATTTTCACCTAATGATGATTACAAGAAATAACCAGGATAGCACTAGATCAAAGCTTTAAAGGATTTTTTGTTTCCACACTAACATGCACATCTTTCTTTGCACTAACATCAATCTTTTCCTTCTCTTATCTCGTTCTATGATGATATCCTATGACATACACAAAAAAAAAAACAAAGTTGCATACATGATTGCATGAGCATTTCATATTCACATCTCACATCTGCATAAATCAAAATACCATAATTCACATTACATAATGCTATCATTTACATTCATCCATCTCACATCATAAAACCATCATTTGCATCAACATATAGGCATCATAAATAAAATTTGCATTAACATATAAGAATCACATGATCATCACATTACACAATGCATACATACGTAACCACTTCCATAATTGCATCCATAAACATTAGCATAATATCCATACATCTCATAGCATCATAAAAGAATCACATAACATCTGATAAAGCATAGAATACCATAACACATACAACCATATAGGCCACATCAACAAACTGCATCGCATATATATAATCTTAAAAATGTAATGTCACAAGATAGAGTCATATGATATCCTAGAAAATAGAGCTCGTAGGCTTGAATATCAAAATATACAAGTGTCTAAAAACAAGTCCTATGTTGTCCCTCCTCCGTCCTGTGGAGGTGAACTGCGAGGTAGCTACAACTAACTCATCAAGTGAAAAGTGACCTGAATCGGAGTGGTTTCCTGAGTCTGACTCTGAGAGCCTGAGGCCTTGGTAACATGAGGTTGGCTCTACTCTGTTTGATGTCCTGATGACACTGATATGTGACCATGCTCTAACCTATGGATATGACCTAATGAATACTTGTGAGAGTTGTGTGACCTGTGGCCTGATGACTGGCCGGATGCAGTGGACCCTCCAGCACTGGTATGACTATTGTTGTGTGATCTGTTGTTGTTGTGGGTCTAGCTGCCACTGCCTGTCCTGTTGTAGGATCGGGACAACCCTGGATCCCGTCTCTTTGGTGGAACCACTTACTCATATAACAACCTGTACCACCCCCTACTCTCTACCATCCTGGCTAGCTCTCTGGCCATGTCCCCTATCAACCCCGCACACAACTTGGAAAACTCTGTCACCCACCAATCTGACTCTTATCGTCGAATGACGGCCTGATCCCTCTCCACTTTGGTAACCTCTAACTCTGCTACCAAGGCCTTGTTTTGAGACAAGGCCGCATCGAGTCTACTCTAAAGATATGCGATCCTCTAATCAATAGGGGCATCGATAGGAAAAATATATGATCTGTCACCCTCATCATCCCCGACAATCATCCACTCCTGTAGTCTCTAGTCTATCCTCCACCTCCTCATCTGTCTCCTCATCCCTCTCCTCCTCTGCCCGGATCTCCTCCACATCTATATCAAGAGGCTTTCCCTCGACAAATGGATCCTCCTCTGCCCTCACCTCTACCACCTCCTCTGCCCTCACCTCCACCTCCTCCTCTCCACCTCTGACCACCTCCTCAACCCTCACCTTTGCCTCCTCATCACCCCCTCTGAGCTCCTCTCCTACCTCTTGCTTGGCTGGCATCTCTCTCCTCACCCTCCTCATGAATGGGTGACAATGGTGCACCGCCCACCCTCTGCCTGACTCTCCTAGGCTGTCTTTTCCCTCTGTCATCCCTCCTCCTAACACCCCTCCCATCTCCTCCATCCCCTCCTCCTCCGCCACCCCCATCATCCTTGTCTCCTCTGCCTCCACCCCCTGCCTCCATCTTTGCCTCTATCACTGTGGCCTCTGTCTCCTTTGCCTCCATCTCCCCTACCTTCGTCTCCCCCCTGACCCCTCTACCATCTCTGCCTCCATCCCTGCCACCCCAACCTCTCCTCGGTACCTATGGGATGACTGATCTTCAATCTATAGGCGGCAGACCATCTGGATCTGTCAATGGGATGGGCCTGTGAATCTGCCACCAAGCATTGAACTCAGTAGATGTACCTGCATCTGTTGGACCGCCCCTCCACATCCACTAAACTGCAACCAGGCCATCTACCTGCTACTTGGCCATTGCCACTAATATAGGTGGCCCCCATATGGTCTCTCTAGAAGACTGTGCATACTCTGTGGTGCCTATTGGCACATCCTGCTACTCTCTGAACTATCATAGTACTCATTGTGGTAGGTACATCTCTATCATACACTGACTTTGCACTGTATGGCCAATCAGGTAACTAAACTATCTGCACAATGACAGATGACCATCCTCATTTGGCCACTGACCGCAGTCTCTATATGGCCTCCAAAAAAAACTAATCATGGTGTCAATCATGTGACAGTAGTATCTGATATCCCCAACGTGAGTCTAACTGACTGAACCTGCATACAGATAGACATATGGCATCCCATCACCTAACTACTGCATCTGTACTGGTGGCCGAAAAATGGGAATGCGCTCCCATGCCCAGATCATGAGAAGAGTAGTCCCGCAACTGATATTATGGCCCTGATGATAGACGACCTCATGCAGCTGATGATATAGCATGGCCAACAAACAAGGCCTCCAAGCAAAATCGGTCCTCTGTCCTTGCATACGGACTAGTACATCCCCCCATCCAATAGGAAATCCATGACCACGATGATCTGGAATCAGTAATCCAACAATCAGGGTCATAAGCATAGCATCCCACCTAGGAAACTAGTCGACTACAACATCCCAACCAATCTTGTAACCATCAATACCCATCTGGGCACCACCAGCATCCTCATACATCTCTAATAGAGACTATTTCCCTCGGTGCAGATCATACACAACTCTCTCTTTATGGATCGGTATGTGAAGAATGAGGTACACATCCTCTAGGGTGATCGTTGCCTCTCCTGTAGGCAGATGAAAAGAGCAAGTCTCTGAGTGCCACCTCTCGCAAAGAGCTGTCAGCAAACCCCTGTTTGCCCAAATAATGGGCATGTATGCGATGTAGTATAAACCCACTGACATCAGGCGTTGTCTCTCCTTGTCGCTCAAACGGTCTCTAAAGGCATATGTTGCCGGCCTGAGCTCTCGTGTATAAATCAGCACAAGTCGTCTCTGCACAGGCACAAACAAGAGTTAGCACATATCGGACAACATTGTTGACAGATTATTACTATTGGGAAGTCAAAAGTGCATCTAAAACTAATATATGCACAAATTCAACACTGGTCAACTTTGGTCAACTGCAATTATGTCGCATTGACCACAAATGCGTCACGATTCATCACTTGCGGCTTTACACATGTCAGTTGCATCACAATAGTTCAAATGTGTTGCCCTATCTAGCAATTGTGTAGCCTAACAACAATTGTGTCGTTCACTATGGAAATTGCGTTGTGATTTCTCAATTGCGTCGTGTGACCTGAAGATTGTGTCACAACATTGCACATGTTTCATAGAATGCCTCACTTGCATTGCAATTTGGCGATTGCTTCGTTTCCCCTCGCAAATGTGCACCTTAACAAAAAACCTAACTATTCAGCGCACTTGCATCATGACGCAAATAAATGCATCGAATGCGAAGGAATTTGCGGCTTATGTGACATCATTTGCATCGCAACGCATTTGTTTAACCCCCCGCAAACCCTCATAAATGCATAAAATTTAAAAATTGACAAGTTGGATAGGGTACTTAACGGTGCCTCTACGCCCTCGGGTCACTGGAAGGTCTGGACGCGGTATCCATGGTGGTCTGTCACAGGAATCACCATCATCTCTTCAAGCTCTGATCACTGAAAATTCTATATAGAAAATGAGCAAATGACACTTGTTTTTGCCTTTTCAACCTATTTATAGGCTGAAAATTAGGGTTTTGACCTAGTGGGTTTGTACTGGAGGCTCATTTGACTGCATTTGACTAGCATTTTAGCTGACTCAATGTCCTCCATTCTCGAAACTGATCGCGTCATTATTTGTTTGGTCATTAATTTGATTAATTGGGACACTTTTCAAATTTTTCTGACCCCGGGTCGAAATTCAAAAATTTTCTTGAGGGGGCATAGGCACTCCATACCTTCGCTAGGGCATATTCTGGACTTGTTTTCTTTACCATAACGCGATAAACTACATTATGACAAAGAGGGGAAAATTTAGACACATAAAAATGACCAAGGCTTGCAAGCACTATTTTACCACCTTTCATCCTAACATAATTATGACATTTTAATTATGTTTCTAATCCACCTTCAACTATTAATTAAATAATTCATAATTATTTAATTAATTCATGATCTTTCATTTTGCATGATTATTAAATAAATAAATCTTATTTATTTATTTATTTAATGTGTCACTAATCATCAAAGTCTTCTCATAATTGAATAAAGTCCTCAATTTATTTAATTATTCTTTATCATTAATGTCCTCTTGATTATTAAATAAATATATTTTAATATATTGATTTAATATGTCACTAATTCCTAAATCCTCTCTTAATTAACTAGATTCATTAATTAATTTAATTAATTAACTACCTCTTATAAATTAAATAATTATTCTTAATCATTTAATTGCCTTATGTGACATTTCCCTCTTTTTAAAAAAAACAATTTATTTAAAAATGACTTCACATTGTTAATTGATTCTCCTTTTAGTAATTAATTTCAAAAATCAATTACTCATTATCTCACAAAATCCATATTTTGAATTAATTTAATTCAAAATGGAAGTATTCTTCTACAGATCAAGTAATTGTTAAAATTACTGATTTTCTAAAATCTCATCTTCTTATCTCTTATTTTTTACTAATTTCATCTCAATGTCACATTCATTCTCCACCATTGATTTAATTTCTTAAATTAAATCTTGTCCAAACATTTGAGGATTTTTACCCTAACCCTAATTGAGAGTTGTCACTTTGAATCTTAACCATTGATTCTAGGGCATTTCTCAATCTCTCATCTCATCCGTATGTCCAAGATTGTATTTTCTATAAAATGACAATCTTGTTCTCATTTTCGACATCTCTTATCAATCTTCTAATATTGCAATCTTTTATTCTTATTATCATCTTTAGGCTTCTTAACTATTTGCATTCTAGATTTAATATCTATTTGCATTTATTTCATATAAATCCTTCAAAGTTTTGCTTAGGACTAGACAAATATAGAGTTTGCTCACACAAATCTGAGGGCATACACTTCATCACAACAAGCTAAGGAGGTGCAATGGAAATCAGCCATGGAGGAGAGAAGAATGGGTGAGATTGTTCTTGTTTCATTACTTTTCTCGTTTTTCTCCTTTGCATTCCATTGATTGTTTGGATTTTAGTTATTATTGCATGCATTATACGACTGGCAAATATATCTTGCAGAAATCCATCATTACAAAATCATCCATAAAGTGCAACATCTTTGGGATTTATAGTGTGCAAACTTTGGTAACTTGTTTTCTTCTTGAGGGCTATGTGTTTCGAGTTAATAATCAAGCTACAATGAAGTGAATTAGCACTATGATATGTAGCACATAAAATACATTGACAAGGTTGCATGAACCAAAGGTAGAAAGGAAAAGAGAAAGTGCATTAAACTCTAGGATTTGATTTCACCAACTGCATGATGTTGTCTAGTACATTTTTGGAACCACAATCCAAAACTTGTGTTTTTTTGCTGACTTCATTTATATTTAATGTTCAATTCTATATCAATCTAAGAGAATTAGTAAAAATATGAAAATAATAGTTGTGTAGTATCAAATTATTAAAAAAATGCTAATTATCATTCTAACACTAGGAACATGAAAATATTAGTTCATAGAATCAAATTTAGTCTAAAAACATGCAATTTAGTTCTTCTACATTGGAAACAAAAAAAGGTGGTGGAATTATTAAACAATGATTGATATTTTTTTAACACCATGAAAAGTGTGTTTGTATGTTGAATATAATGTAGATTATAGAGGAAAACAAAGAATGTGGATCTTAAATTATGGGATGGACATTCCTTTTTACCATTTTGGGGGATTTCAACAAATGTGCTCACATTATAACCTACTTTGAGAATTCTAATAGGGGGAGAGATTGGGAGGGGGAAAGATTGGGAGAGGGAGAGGGAGAGAGAGGTCTAGAGAGGGGGAGAGAGATGTATATCTAGATGGAGAGGGAGAGAGAAAGATGCGATAGAGAGTAGAGAGAAGAGGGAGGGAGGGATGTAGAGATATAGATCTAGAGAAAGGGAGGTCTAAAGAGGGACACAGAGAGATGGAAGGAGGGAAGGAGGGAGGGAGAGGTAGAGATAGTTCTAGAGCTTGGGGAGAGATATATAGGTAGAGAAAGGGAGATAGGTACAAGAGGCAGGGAGGGAGGGAGGGAGAGGTTGGTTGAGAGATCTATAGAGAGGGAGATATATAGATTGAGAGGGATAGGGAGCGAGAGAGGTGAGATAAAGTAGAGAGGTGAGGGGGGGTTGGAGAGGTAGAGAGATAGGTCTAAAGAGGGACAAAGAGGGAGGGAGTGACAGAGGGATAGAGAGAGAGGTAGAGAGAAGGGTCTAGAGCTCAGGAGAGAGAGAGGGGGGGGGAGAAAGGTAGATAAGGGAGATATATAGAGAGATATAAGTGGGATAGGGACAAAGAAATGTGAGATAGAGAGAAGGAAGGAGGGAGGTAGAGGTAGAGAGAGAAAGAGAGAGATGGGGAGATAATATAGAGATATAGGTAGATGTTTTCTACCCCCATTCCCATTAATAACCATAAATTATTCATACACCTAAATTTTTTATATATGCTAGTGCTCCCACCTCTACCAGTTACCTATCCTACCTCACTCTCTCTACTCAGCCTCAATCCAAGGACACACTCTCCATATTTCCTTAGCTCCTTACTTTGCTCTACTCTGTGTGTTTTGATTAAGGGTAAAAAATGCATTTTGATGGGGCCCGAAACCCAGTACAAAGGAAAGCAAGCTACACTTAAGATAAAACATAAACCATCAACAACACAACAACAACCTCAAATAAGATAAGTGTGACTGCATAAAGCTAACAACAAACAAGCAAGGGCCAATAACCCTTACACAACCTAATTTGAACCGGGACCAAAAACCCTATTATCTAGACCTAGAAGCCCATGAAGGTACAAATAACCTGCTTGCATCTACCAGGCATCAGCACACCAGCCGCTCAAGGAATACACCCCAGAGTTGAAGGAATATCCACCTTAATCAAAAACATCAGATCCTCCAACAAACCCACCACAAGGATGGGGTAAGAGAGCACCATGAACCACAGGAACCCGAAACAGAAATCAACAACACTGCAGCACAAAAACATTTGGTGCCAGGAAACTGACTCAGCCTCCACCTCTAAAGGAGGGAGCTCCCCTCTACTGGAGAGGAAACCTTGTTGAGCTAAACCACCACCGCCTGTAAACTCCAACCCCCTCAACCTCCACCTTCATAGGAGAAGCACCCACCTCCATAGGAACCACAATTGAGGGATCCAGAGACCATCTCCTTTCAAATCCAACTCAAGAGGAAAAGAACCCACCTCCATAGGGTCTAAGGAAATAGCCAGCACAACAACCAAACAAGCAAGCGAGGGCTCCTTCAATAACCTTTGTACCAAGATCAACACCAGGAACACAACCCACAACAGGGGCACCAATAAAGAAGAGTGGAACCTCTTGTAGCACCACCAAACATGAGAAAGGCCCAACACAAAGCCATAATAAAAAACAAACAGAGAAACCCCCACGAAACAAACATCACCCAAAAGCCCGAGGAGAGAAAAGCATTGAGCCATAAACATAAGCAACAAGTTGAACAAAACAAAGCTCATCCAAAAGAGCCACAAAACAAGAGGCTACAAAGCCTCCCCACAAGCCAAAGAGAAGGAGAAGAAATCTCCCTCCCACGGGGAGAAACCCAACAAGGACCACACCAAAACAGGGGAACCCCCAACACAAAACCAAAGAACAACCAAAGCAACATCAAAGAGGACCACGTCCCCAACAGCCTCCTAGGTAGATAAGACATGAAGAAAAGCCCTCTCAAGGCACACTAAGCTCAAGGAAAAAGGCCAAGAGTGTTGCAGAGGAAGAACGTCAGTAAGAGGAGAGACCCCGCCACCAGCCCAAGTCAGAACCAAACAAAACAACTCCAAAAAATCTTCAACAAACGGCCCATGAGCCAACCCTCTACTCTATGTGTTGTAAGGATTGACAATGAAAATTAATTATTCTCACCCCTAGACCTATTTATTACACACAACCCCTAATCCCCCCTAATCAAAATTTTCACATATTTTCACCTCTTCTCAGCCTATTTCTTCATTTTTACCATTTTCAATTTTTTTTCTTCTATTGCTCCTCATTTTTCCTCCTTCGTCCTAATTTTCTCCTTTCTTCTTTTGATAGGTCACCTACACAAGTTTTTTTAACTAACCTATGAGTGGGTATCATCCCTCCATCTTACTAACATCATATTTCCCAACCAGTTGGGGCATGTCACTGCTCTTTTCATTCTCAAAGCACTATATTTTATTTTTCTTTAAAATGGAATTTGCTTCTACTAAGTTCCAATGCCATCTTAAAGATGAGAAAAATGTAAAAACCTAAAATGCCTCTTGATAATTTTGTTGTCATCAATCCACTTCACATTTCCCCTTATAAATTAAATATTTATTTAATTAAGTATTTTAATTTGTCTACCAACATTAATTAAATAATTTTAACTATTCAATTAGTTAGTTTAACCCTTCTTATAGCATTAATTAAATAAATCAAGACTATCTATTCAATTAATTAATTATTCTTCTAATATCCAACCTTAAATATTGATTTCTTTAAGCCCACAATGCCCATTCCAAAATATTAAAAAAAAAAATTGTTGATTTAATTCTTCTATTTTCATCTCACATCATTAGTACACTAAAATCAATTATTCAATTTACTTAGTCATTTGCACAAGTCAAATCATGATTACTCAAGATAAATCTTTCCAAAGTTCCTAGAATGCACGTGTCCAGAAACAAACTTCACATATAAATTAAACCATGCTTCTAGCTTCTCCCAAAAGTCCTCTCATGCAATATTAACTACCCATTAAAAGAAGTCATTTATTATCCTCACCTTCAATGTTCTCTCAAGAAGATCACCCTCAAATATCCTTGAGTCATGGATCTTCTTTTGTGCACCAATTGCAAGGTGCCATTTGGAGATATCTCATGGTTCCAAACCTTTCAATCAAAATTAACTCTTGATCTTCATAATCAATCCTATCCACTGATCAATCCTCCAAGTCTATGATTAGCCCCTCATATGAGTTATTTTGATAAACTTCACAAATGCAAGGTTATGCTACTAGTATAAGCATCAACATACCAACATTCACTCATCCAAAATCTTAAGCATACCCATACTCTTAGTGTGCAAGAAGAGATCTTTGAGAGGATTTTTTTGTGTTTTCATTTTGGGGCACTTGCCTCTTAAGCTCAACCAAAGGTATCAATTGAGTACCACATAAAAATTTAAATTTGTTTGTTAAGTCTTATTCTTGTTTCATGCTTACTTGATCCCGATTGTAGGTCTACAATGCGGGAATTGAGCTAATCATCTAAGCATTAGAAGGATGTTTTGCTCCTCTTGACCATCTTACATCATATATAAAAGAGATATATTTTGCAATCGGATTGCTTTACACATAAATCACAAGGGTTTTAAAAAGAATTCATGTATGTATCTAACTATATCCATAGCAAGTTGCAATCATTTAGGAAAATCTTTGAACCTAGTTGTGGATTTTCTCTTACAATATTTTTTGCTATGAATGTAATAAATGTTAGATGAATGTGTGATAGCATTGGAAGGCATTGCAAGCTTTTGTGATGGTCTCCCTTTCATTTCATTTGGGATATTGTAGCTTTGAGATGGATTCTAAGATTCTTGGTTACATAAACCTTATCATTGGTTTGTGTATGCAAGTATAAATCTAGATTTGTGATTTACAAGGGTGCTCTTCTCCTTATAAGTTGTGATTTCATTTCCTAGTGGAGTAGGAATTAGCCTTGAATGGTGAATGATCAAATATTTCTTCATCTCAATAGCTCTATCCTCATTGGTTTAATCGTATCATAATAATCATGTATGCTGATATGTTGCATTGACATAGCTAGTATCATATTTCATGCAAGCTAATAGTACTAGGTCATTGGAGAAATTCTTGAGTACATTGTCATCTTGTGCATGGTTGGCTTAAGGTAAATCGATCCACATGAACACATAATGTTGTTATATCTAAGTGCATGTATAAGAATATTATCATCAACTTAAGAAGAGGTCTTACAAACAACTAATGCATGATATATTTGGTGACAAGTTTTGGGGTCTAACACACACTAGGTATAATTGTTGAATATTTATATTTTGTTCTACCTTCATGCTTTAACCATATTGTTAAGAGTAAATCTAGGAACAACCTTCTAGATCTAATATAGTCCAAAGTGAAGGAGGGATTACTCACTCTCAATACATTGGTCCATCCATGTCATTGTCTAATTATAATCCTTGCTCATTACTTTTGTTGAAAACCTTTAGCCTTTAGGCTTTGAAGTTAGTATTTAAGATTTGTGAGAATCCATGTTTGAAAGCCAACATCATGAATGCAATGATTTTTATAGGAATCCTATTTTGAAAGAAAACACTAATTCCTCCTCATAGTCGGTGGATAGATAATATAGCTAAATCAAATTATCGTTTCTGAATTTGATTGTGTATGAGATTTTTGAATCAATGTTTCGGATCACACTCCGTGATCAGGATAAATCCAACAAGAACAGCTAAATCCTTAGCATTAACTAAATCCAACAAGGGCAGCTAAATCCTTAGCATTAACTAAACAATTACAATTTTTTTTGAAAAAGATAGAGCAGGAACTGGCGCAATGGTGGGGGTTTCAAATCTGAGGGCATTGATGGAGAGGACAAAGAGGACTCAAAAGAGAATTTCTACTGGACATTTTCCTTGAGGCTAGGTTGTTGGGCACTTGTCCTGATTCTCCTGCCACTCCTTTGTGTGATTAAGTGTTGGTTGAGCTTGCTTCCTGTTCAAATTTCGGGTTCCTTGCCCTAGCAGCGGCCTCAACATCCCTCCCTATTGTGTCGTCTACGCAGAGGCATTGGGGATGTGCTCCTATCAAGCGAATGCCCTGATAGGTTTGTGGTACACGAGACTCCTTTTCTCCAGTCCTTTAAGAGATCACTGAAAAGTTGTTTTATGGTTGTTGATGTTGCCCCCCCAGTTAAAAATGATTTTCGTCTTGCTTCTCATTTGCAGGAATCAGATCTCTCGCCTTCTCATCCTATTGCTTGTTCGTGAACGATGGTTTGTAAGTATGCTCATTCTTCCAGTGTTAGCTAGGGTAAGGGGTTCCCTCCTTAAGAGGTGGCCCCCTTTTCTCTCCCTGTTGATCAGGTCATTATGTAAGGTGTCCTGATTTGTGTGCCTTCTCCTCCCTTGCGTAATTTTGTCGTGGCGCCCCTTGTTTCCTCTTCTGCTCCTCTCTTGCAGGACTCTGTCATGCTTGCTCCTCCTAGTCTTGACTTCTTTCCCTGTGCCTCCTTCAGGGTTCTTGAATTCTGGTTGGAGATAGTCTTTACTCATGAATTCTGCCCTTATCGGAAGATTTTTTTGGATATCAACCAAACATTGACGTTATATGTAGTTGGGCATCCAAATGCTCGACTATTTCAAGTATTCCTCGTGTTACAACCTTGTTAAACAGATACCTCTTTTCTTTTTTCAGTCTATGGAGGATTGTTCTATGAATGAGTTCTAGAAGGAGGTCCCTAATTTTTTGGGATGGTTTATCTTCATTTACAAAGATGGACTACTAGCTTTGATGATATCAAAGTTAACATGGCTGCTATTCGGGTTTGTTTACCTGACCTCCCTCTACAATTTTGGGATGAAAGTATCTTTCTAAGGTATAGCTAATGCTATTGGTTAATGGGTTTCAATTTACAAAATTATAAAATATTGAAAAAAGATTTTGTTATGTTAAATTTCAAGTTTGTGTCGAAACTAATAAGGTGATAGTGCTCCAAGTTAGGTGTCTAAGAGTAGGGAATTCACTATTAGTCCTTTTCGTCACTTTTTCATCATGAAAAAGGGCATTATAGGATGAGGCATAAAGGATTGGTTTTAGATTCACTTGGGCCTTCTTCTAAGGACATGTTACCAATTGTGATGTGTCCTCAGCCTCCTGACAGTGAGAAGGTGTTGGAAACCGTTGTGAAGGACCTCACTGATAAGGGCAAATGTTCTTGTAAGGTTAAAAGAAATATTGAAGCTATGTTTGAGAGTTCCTCAATTGAGTTTTTTCACTCGAAAATTGACAAGACTTTCATCTTGGTCCCAATTTGCTTCAGAGCCCTTTGGTGAGGTTTGGATTCAAGCCACCTTGAATGTGTGTTCAACATCCTTTGTTTGTTGTTGTCGACTCTTTGGGGGCTTTTTTAGGCATGTTCCTTTTTCTGGTTATTCCTTGATCCTTGTTGTTGCTTTTGTTGTATTAAGGTGTTGGGTTCCTTTGAAAACCCATTTTTGGTTCATAGCTCTGATCAAAAGCATTTGCCTTAATCAAAACAATTAAGTTATTTCTACAAATGTCGAAGTATTGCAAGTGCCACATGGCAATCATATGTTGCTAAAATAAACATCAAAATCATCCTAAATTCAATTAAGTCACGAATGTAATCAAATGATATATATTTTTTGGGGAAAGTTGCAAAACATCCATATAATGCATATGATAACAGTAACATCAATATCTACCTCGCATTGAATGAAAATTGACTCCTACTGATTATGTTTAAGTCCTTTTATCCATATTGGTATAATAACATAAGAAAAACCAAGTAACATTGTCTACTAACTAAAATAACCATATATTGAAATCTAATATTGCAAGAGGATTTGTAAAAAAATGCATGATCAAAGGTTGGAGAATGACATGTGGTTGTCCCAAAAGTAGATAAAATTATCACAATCATAATATAAATTGGATAGTACTAGCATTGCAAAATGGGTTGGCCTTACATTTATGAGCTTTGAATCATGCAAATTGGTTTTTCCATATAGAGACACACACTTTGATGTTGGTGACAATTCATCAATGATCACTCTATATAAGACACAACATAGATTAGATCAACATTTTTGAGCTTGAAAGCTTATCTTGATGCTTCTAGGCACACACTAAAAAATGCACTCACAACCCATTTAAATTTCAAACCTACTTCCACCCTTAAATAGCATGCACCATTGACTATAGTTTCATGCTTTTGAAACTTGAAATAGACTTACTTATTGATAAGTGTGCACCCTTACATAGTGATGAAAATTGTGAAACTCAAACTTTGTTTTTCTACATATTAGCATGCTTTTGATACCTTTGCTAAAACATTTTGACTTGGATTTTTCATGTTTTTCATTGCTATCGGCATGTTGGACAATGTAAAATACATGTCAAATTTTGAAAGTAAGCCCTTCTTTATGATGTATTCTCTAGCATGGATTTGCAAGTTTGATCAATGTAAAATATGATGTCATTCATTGCGACAAACTTCTTAGACCTAAGTTGTAGATTTTTAACCTTCAAAACTCACCTCTTCATTCTCCTTAGGAAGACCAGACAAGGCTTTGAAACATGACTATGATTAGGCAAAAAGATAGATAAACTTGACACAATACAAAAAAAAATGCATCAATACAACACTGAGACATGATCCTTGAAAGTAATAGTCAAGCAAAGAAATTATATTTTTCTTGCATGTTGAATAGGATCTACTTGGCCATTATACTTATACAAGAACATATTCCCCAAGTGTAATGTCCTGTTTTATTCCTAAATGTCTGCAGCTTATGTCCAAAAGAAATTAATAAAGATAATTAATATTACACAAAACTAGGATTAAATAAAGATTAAGTTGTTAAGAATGGTCAACCAATGTATGAGGAGTTGTGTCCCTTGAGCAAGATAAGGTATATAAGGAAGGCAGATTTAGAAGGGAACGAAAAGGGAAAATAATTATTATGACTAATTACAAGTAATAGACATCAACACTCATAAATTAACTCATTTAAAATTAAATTATTTTATCTAATTGCAATGATGAAGGGTTGTAACTATTAAGGTGAAAAGGTGTGACTCCCTCACTTGAGATATAAAAGGGAGATCATTTCATTTGAGAAAGGCAACCATAACATCATTCATCAGTCCATTAAGAATAAATATGATGTGACTCCTAATGTGAAAGATTGTGACTCTTAATGTGAAAGGTTGTGACTCCTCAATAATAAGATGTAAAAGGGAGATCACTTACTTGTGGAGAAAAGAATTAAGTGGATTGGAAAATGGAAAATAAGACATTGGAATATAAGAGATCTATTGGAAATAAATATTATTTTTAGCAAGAATATTATTGAGAAGTAAGTTTTAAAATATAAATTAGGAATATATATATATATATATAATGAAATGATATTTGATTAACAATTAATATAATATGATTCGTTTAGCAATCTATTTTGAATATACATAAGTGTTTACAAATAGGGAGGTTGATCAACCTTTTGGGTTAACGAGATGGGAAGTATCGGCTTTCCCTTCATCAAGTACGCCATCCCTAATATGTAGCATGTTGGTAGATAGTCAACACCCCCCTCGAGATTCGTGACAAGGGACTAACTGTCGTGCAATTCATGTCTCTACTGTTTGTATTGGGCGTTGATAGATCGATGTTTTGATGCAATGGAAAACATGGGCCAACAATTGGTATCAGAGCATTGGGTTACAAGTTTGAATCCCCTCGGGTAACATTGAGGGGGAGATTGTTGGCAGATGGTTAGTGCTCCCCTCAGGATTCATGACAAGGGACTAACCGCCCCTCATGCGATCCATGTCTCTATTGTTTGTATCAGGCGTTGATATATCGATCTTTTGACAGAATGAAAAATGTGGGCCAACATAACACTCATGTAGTTGAGAGGCGTATGAGTGCTCCCGAGCTTGTTGAGGGTGTCACACCTTTTCAGCTTAATAGTTACAACCCTTCATTACTGCATTTGGAGAATAATAAGTTAATTTTCTACTTCCTGTAATGTCTTGTTTTATGCCTAAATGCTTGCAGCTTATGTTAAAAAATAAATAAATAAAGATAATTAATATACATCAAACTAGAATTAAATAAAGATTAAGTTGTTAAAAATGGTCAACCAACATATGAGGAGTTGTGTCCCTTGAGCAAGATAAGTTATATAAGGAAGGTGGATCTAGAAGGAAAAGAAAAGGGAGAAGAATTATTATGACCGATAACAAGTAATAGACATCAACACTAGCAAATTAGCTTATTTTCAATTAAATTATTATTCTCCAAATGTTTTTGATAAAGTAAGCAACATTTACAGGGCATCGTAACTAGAGATAGAAACATGACATGGACAATCAACAAACCACATGTCGAAGGAAAGATTAGGACTAAACAAACCCTGAATCAAAGGGGACAAATCTGACACCCAAAACCCGAGGCCATGATTTTGGGAGTCCCTTTTTTTTCTACACAATAGACCAGGAAGGCTTGGAAAAGAATTCTACCGAGCGAGACAAGATGAGTGGTTCCTCCACAACCACCAAGGACAAAGAGTTACTACACAATGGAGGCAACAATGTAGGATAGGATTCAAGAGCAATCAAAGTATCAACATAATTGATCATCGAGGGATGGGTAGGCTTCGCCAGCACAATGACAACATAACGAGGCAACACTGGTTCCACGAAAGGGATAGCCGAAGGAGGATCCTAGGGAGCCTCCAAGGAAGAACCAACCAAGGGGATTTCCTCTCTGGATGGAGCAATCGAAGAGGGAGAGCCCACCATGAGATGGTTTGAGAGAGCATTCTTCCACCAAGTAGCAACGCCCTTGCGGCGAGCAAGAGGGTAGCTAGAGGCCAAATGACCAATAGAGAAACACCTCTTGCACTGAAAAGGGAGCCCCTCATAGTCCAGAAGTTGCTTCAAAGGTTTGTCCTCAATTGTCCTCAACATCAGGACCACATCACCATGGAGAGGTCTAGAGATGTGCAAATTTATTAAAATACGAGTCATCTTAGTATGCCCAAAATCTCGAGATGTAGAGTCTACTTTTAGAAAGCAACCAATGGTGTTATCAATATCTTCAAAACAAGAATCCTCCCAAAATAGGAGAGGGAGATTCAAAATTCGGACCCGAATAGGTCTGATATTCAATGGCTCCATAAGAGGATTGAAGGAGCGAGACCAAGGCCGAAGGAACAACGAATGAATACCCCACATTCACCCCTATCTAGCAACCTGGCTCGCTCCTCGAAGGAATCAAAGATAGCAAAGAAAAAAACTCTAGTGTTGGGATAGAGATCAATCTTCCCATAAACAATAGTTTCCAGGAAACGGAAACCCACTCATGGAGATCAAGAAGGGAGGGCCACAAGCCATTAAACCTACAAACAACACCTTGACACACATAAATTATTCTCCAAATGTTGCGATGAAGGGTTGTAATTATTAAGGTGAAAAGGTGTGACTCCCTCAAACTTGAGATATAAAAGGGAGAGCATTTCATTTGAGATATAGATCATAACATCATTCAATCAATCAGTTAAGAATAAATATGATGTGACTCCTAATGGAAAAGATTGTGAATCTTAATGTGAAAGGTTGTGACTCCTTCAAATATGAAAGGTTGTGACTCCTCAATAATAAAATATAAAATGGAGATCTTTTCCTTGTGGATAAATGAATCAAGTGGATTAGAAAAAGGAGAATAAGAAATTGGAATATAAGGGATCTATTGGAAATAAATATTATTTTTAATATGTATATTATTGGTAAGTAAGTTTTAAAATATAAATTAGGAATAACTATGTGTATTTATGTACTATAATTGCATAATGAAATAATATTTGATTAACAATCAATATAATAAGATTCCTTTAGCAATCTATTTTGAATATATAGAGGTGTTTATAAATAAGGAGGTAGATCAAACTTTCAAGTTCGCGAGATGGGAAGTATCAACTTTCCCTTCATCAAGTATGCCACCTCTAAGATGCAACGCTCGTGGGGCTAGGAGTCATATGAGTGCTCTCGAGCTTGTTGAGGGAAGAAATATTCATGCATAGATTATCAAGCATGCCACCCCTAAGATGTAGTGCTCATGGGTTGGGAGGCGAATGAGTGCTCCTAGGCTTGATCAAGGAAAATGGAGCACCTTCAAGGTGGATTGAAGGATGGTGTGGACCTAAGATCCTGCCATGTTCGTGGGCCAGGAGGCAAATGAGTGCTCCTAGGCTTGAGGGACTTATCAAGTACATTACTCCCAAGATGTAACACTCATTGGGTCGAGAGGTGTATGAGTGCTCTTGAGCTTGAGGGTCTTCTCAAGTATGTCAACCTAATATGGATGGACAAGGATCCACCCATGCTTTAATAGTACAAGGATAACCATCTTTGAAATTGTGGTTTGCAGGTACTTCAAGTGAATTCCTAATATGATTTACTATATGAATATGCTTTGGAATAACCATTAATGTTGTTAAGATGTTTTGAATCCAAATATTAATGATGTTAAGAACTATAGATCTAACTATTATGATATTTTAGCTAGGATGTATTGCTCTTAATATTATAATATTTTATGTGTTAATCTGAATATAACTATTAAGTTTATACTTGTTATTACTAATATCAATTTTTAGTGATTGTTATAGTTTTGCAAGCCTAAAATTAGGAATATCCCAAAAGGGGACATTACACAAGCCATTAGGAAATAGATATGTGAGAATCATGGAAGAAGAGAGGGATTTGTTTGACTAGGGTACTCATAGGAATGAGGAGCCAAGAAAACTACAAGAGGAGGTGTAAGATGAAAAGAAACCAAAGGTGGGGCAATATAAAGTGGGGAGATAAGAGGAAGTAACTCATAAAATGGAGGTAACAAAGTCTCTTATGGAAGAGGTGTAGGAGGAAGAGCAAGTAGAGATACCTCAAAATTTAGAACATTCCTATAAGCATACTGAAGATGATCCATATCTAAAGGAGAGGGCTTGAATATATAGTAAGCAATGGGAAAAGAAGCATTAGGAGAGAAGTATCAATGTCACTATCATGTTGTAATTATTCCAATGAAATATATGGAAAGTATGCAATAAGATAGTCATATGTAATAGGGTTCTCAAGACTAAGATCATTCATTGAAGGAAGAGATGTTTTAGAAACATAATAAAAAGGTACAAGATGATACGAAGTAGGTGAAAGATAAGGATCAAAGGTATAATAATCATCAGAGGGAGTATCTGCCACATCATCAATAATGTAAAACTCACTAAAGGCATCACAAGATACATCATCAATAGAAGAACATGAGCCTTTTGGTGAGCAAGGATCCACAATGGTAGAAGGACCAACTCTAATAATAAAAATAAGGGAAGAGCCATGCTCAACATCTAGTGATATATCCTAGAAAAACATAGATTACCATCATGGCCCATAGGAAGAGGAATGCTCATAAAAGGAGGACGAGATGGGCTTGGAATAATGGGGCAAGAATCATCATTTAGAGTAGGAGATAGAGTACGTGTACCAAAGGGAGAATCATCAAAGAAGAACCATTAGTAAAGAAAGTGTCATGAAAGGATATAAAAGTTTCTAAATCAAAAGGATATGTGCTAAGAAAGCAAGTGAAAGCAAGATGGTGAGAAATGCTAACCAAGATATGATCAATAGAAAGAGAGGAGGAATCCAAGTCAAGGAGCTCTAGAATGTTATTTGTAGATACCGAAAATTGGTCTAGGCCTACGAGTACACATTCGACATAATTTTCTATTTATCTATGGTCATGATTAAATACTGTTTATTATTTAATTAACTTTTCTAAACACATATTTCATCTATTAATTAAATACCCCTTTTAATTAATTCATAATGACCTTTATTCAACTTGATTAATTAAATAAATCATATTTATTTAATTATGTCGCTAACTAATTAATTCTCCTTCTTAATTAAATAATTTATTATTTAATTACCCCCTTTTCTCATATTTCAACTATAATTAAATATTTATTATTTAATTATTCATTTAATCATTTTCAAAAGCTAATTAAATAAATTACATTATTTATTTAATTAAATATTTATATTTCGAATGTTGAATTAAATTAACATTTAATTCATATTTAAATTATTTATGTCACATTCTTCTATCATTCATTTATCTAATCATTCACTCACTTTCTGACTCGAGATCTATTTTTAGTTCTCCAGTTATCTTCGGATTTAACATCTGATTGTCTCTACGAGAAGACTCTTTATCACAACTAGTCAGTTAACTAGTTCTAACTCATATGCATGAATGTGTTTATTAATTAAATATCTTTATTTAATTAATTAATTCATGTTTGCATTCGAATGAATTATTCTTCGAGTTCTAACTTTGTCTTTTACATTCAAAGTCTATTTCTTCTATTTTCGAAGACTCTTAACTGAAGATTAAATTGTTTATTTAATCTGCAACTCTTGTTCTTTCTATTTTCGAACAGTCTTGACACAAGATTAAGTTATCGTTCTAATTTAGTCTTTATCTTGCAGTCTATTCTGACTCATGTTCTAACTCACGTTCTATCTGACACAAAACTCACATCGCATGACATTCATCAATCTCATCCGTCGATCTCTCTTTCAATCTGAGTCGATCGTTTGAAAACCCAAAATCTATAAAATGGCATGTCATTATCATTATTCCTCCTCTCGAAATCATACACTTTTGAGAAGAAACTTATCTTCGATATTTTACTTAGACATTCAACATGGTTATGTATGCATCAATACTGAAAATCTGAGGGCAAGAATACTGAAACAACAAAATAGAGAAGGGCAATCGAGATAATTCGAAAGAGTGGATGCATATTCGGTGAGATTGTTTCATTGTAGTTGTTATTGTTGTTCATTTTTACTCGTTCTTTGTTGTTTGATTTAGATTAATATTGGTTAGATTAGAATTAACATTGTTTATTCTAGTTGCAGATCATTTCCAAATTTTATTCTACGTTACATTTGGTGAACCCAACGTGAATCGCGCTTCAATTTCGCGCAACATATTTTTATCTTTCCGTTTTTTGTTTTGCAGGTTATCATATGGCCCACCGCATCTGTTCAAATAAACGATGCATCCGTATTTGCGAGCCGCATCTGATACATCTCACGACGCATCTGCCATTCTGCACCGCATCCGTGAAACTCTGAACCGCATCTGTTTGTCAAATCCGCACCACATCTATGACCCCAAAAGCCGCATCTGTCTGGTAAAGATTTTTTCATTTTTTTTAACTTCCATACATTCGCGTTTTCTTTTTTTATTTTTTTTACCATATTTTATTTTTTTTGCTAATGGTTGTTCGCAGCTATGTTAAGGAGGATTAACTTAGTTTTTGCAGGACAAAGCATAGAAGACAATAAAAACCAAAACCATATCTTTTCTGCAGAATGAAAGTTGAAGACCAAAAATGAACTACTGATCAATTTGCATGCAGGACCTAATGCCTTTGTTTTAATTTTATTTCACAATCTTTTTGTTTGGTAGTTAATTCATTGTCATTTGGAATAAAAATAATCAACGTTTGCTTTGTCTGATGCGAAAGCACATTTATGTCACCCTTTATGATTCGGTATATCAGAGTATCCTCTCCTCTTGCGCAATCATGCGATCTTGGGTGTAAGAGAAATGGTTACTGACTCTAGAACTTGGGCCTGTCTTGGTGGGAAAAAATACTCACGCCAAGATGACTCAAACTGGTAACACGCTTTAGCCAGCGACTTCCACCCGGTATATAAAAATGGATTTTTGGGAGAAACCCCAGAAATCACACTCACTATTCCGACAAGAAGGGCAGAAATGGTCTCTCACTGAGCTGAATAGTGTCCCACGAACGGAATGCCCTTACTAAATACCATGTTGTAGTTTTCCAAAATCCTACCTATTTGCTGGTGTAGCAAGGTCGGCCCTGTGAAGCCGTCTTACGTTCTTACGGTTCATGTGTGGAGATGAGATGTATGCCATGGGAGTTTCATGAGCATAGTAGCTTGGCTGCCCCGTATAAGTGAGTGTCGTGGAAGGGAGCCAGTGGGGTCAAACTACTAGTCATCCGCCATGAATATGCGTAGCTGGATTTATCCAAGAACTCAGCAAGTATTGTCCAAAAAGCCTAGGTTGTAAATCTTTTCTGGTATTTTAACAAATCTATCACTTTAAAAACTGAAAATGCATTGAATTTTGTGCTTGTGTTTGTTGTATTCGTCAAAAACTTGATCAACAAACGGAGTCAGTCGAAACAACTTTCGAAAAACTGCAACTGTCAAAAAGTGAGTCGCAACTATTATTTGCAACACCGCATCTATCTTAGCAAGTCGCAATTGTTAGGGGAAACACCACATGTGTATATCAAAAAATTCCATTTTAACGATCTGAATATTTCGAGCCGCAACTGTCAATTTTTGAGTCGCATGTGTATATGCAAGCCGCATCTGTCAATTTTCAAGCCGCAAGTGTCTGTCAGAAAGTTTCAGAGTTTAAATTTAAAGCCGCATATGATTCAGTAAGTCGCATCTGTCATACGAAAAACCACATCTATCAAGAAAACTGCAACTGCTTGTCAACATTCGAAACCAAGTTTTAGTCAAATCACCGCATGCGTATTGTAAACCGCATCTGTCATAACGGAAACCGTAGCTATCAAGAAAACCGCAACTATCTGTCAAACATTCAAAATTAGGTTTTAGTCAAATCACCGCATGTGCATGCTAAACCGCATCTGTCAAAAATAGAACCGCAACTATTAGGTGAACCGCATTTGACTGTCAACAAAAAACTCTGAAAACTGAAAACCGAGTCTGAAACATTACTATCATTTTCGCTTTTGTTTCTAAAGATTAACCTTAGATAGAAACTGGAATTTTTTTTCTCAAAAACCTTGCATTGTTAGGTGTCATATACGTCCTAGTCATAGTCATCCTAAGTTGTATGCATATAGATACTTCCTAGGAAATTGCATATAGTCGAATAGAACAAAACTTTCCGCGTTACTGGTTACGTTCATGTTCCAATTTGTCCTCGTCATTGAACCTAGTCACTTTGGTCCTATTAGTGAATCTTTTCAGCTCAACAGTCTAGTTTGGAAAATTCACCTTGTCAACTGTCCTTGTCCTACAATCAGGTTCCTTGGTCAAACACAAATCATTGCATGCATTTATTCCATAGGTGGTAGGTTATACCCATTTTAGAATCATTTACCATCATAAGTCTACTCGAGATTTTACATATTATCTGTCCTACCATACGTCATCTTAGTATACGTCATTTTAGAAATCTTTAGCAACATCCTTATTTTTCAAAAAATCCAAAAAACATAGAGATAGGTCATATCAGTTTTTACACATAGTTTGCATTTCCCCAATTTGAGCAACTTTTCATGGTCGAAACAAGGTCTCAAAAGAAACATAAAGCAATGTTGGACCCTAACGAATTTGTCAATTCTTTTGGAAATCAACCAACAGGGAGTGAGAGACCACACAAAGCTTTACTTGAAAAACATGTCACTAGAGACACACATGGACAATTTTTTGTTGAAGACATAGACGCCGCTGTACAAGATCCTAAGTTTGCATCCTTTATGGATGAGTGTTTGGCAAATGATCCCCAATGATATCTAGCAAAGTTGCTAGAAGAAGGTGCCACAGCACCACCAGGATTTGATATTCATACTTTGAAACCACAGTCTACTCAACCAACACAAACTGCGACATCAAGTGTTTCTATTCCCCAAATTATCACATCTATACCAACTAGCATATCTACTCAAAAATCGTCAATTGTAAGAACAATCCCTTTCAACGTAACACAGGGTTTACAATTTACTGCAGGAGCAACTTCCTCCAACCCCTTTGGCACCAACACTACTGGTAAGAGATCCAAAGTTGGCATGAGGATTCCTATACCAAATCAGAACATTCAGACAAGAAATATTCCTATACCAAATCAGAACATTCAGACAGGAAATATTCCTATACCAAATCAGAACATTCTAACGAGATATATTCCCTCGCCAAATCACAACCCGTCACAGAACATGGCATATCAGAACACCTACATTGATCCAGACAACGCAAACAACATGTCCTTGACACAAGTAGATGTTGTCCAAAACCAAATGCAAATGCTTCAACAATAGATGGACAACATGTCTATGTCAGGCAAACGAACTATCTCAGCGCAAGATCTATGTCCATGTCCTTTTGACAAACCGCTTTACATGACACCCTTCCCCCATGGGTACATTATACCGAATTTGCCTAAGTATAATGGGAGGAAGAATCCTTTAGAACACATTAGAGAATTCTCAATGACATGCATGGACATATCGTATGACCCCACATACTTGATGAGAGTATTTCCGCGAACCCTTATCGGGATAGCACTGGAATGGTTCTCTAAATTACCATATGACATATGATCCTGGGGTGAATTAGCTGAGAATTTTGTCGAACACTTCACCTTTAACATAGACAATGAAATAACCATAGCTACTTTGTGTCACACAACACAAGAAGACGGTGAAACTTTCACCACTTTCTTCTAGAGATGGAGAAGTCTAGCTAGCAGATGTCCAGTTGAAATACCAGAAAAGCAAAAGGTCGCGATATTCTTTGAAAACATCAATCCAAAACTGCGAAGTGACTTAAGGGTACATTGTTGTACTTCATTCCTAGACTTGGTACAAAAGGGCATCATCCTTGAAAAAGGCCTTATAGACAAAGGAGAAATTAAAGTACCAGGTAGAAACCTAGTGGTTCAACATCAAAACGTTCCCAATGATAGAAATAAATTCTGGTCTAGAAACAAAAAAGTTACAAATGATGGCATTGTTGATGCTAAGAACATACATACATGACCCATTATCACACTTAGAGGTTACAACTCCAATCAAGACATGTCAGATCAAACGGCCAATTATGTCCAAAATTCACAGCAACAACGACCGCAATGGAGATTTCCTACACATGAATTTACCCCTTTGGGACAACCGATCGAGACAGTTTTCAAAGAGTTGATTAAACATAATCTCATTAAACCTTTGGAACCAAGAGAGTATGATCCGAGATAGTTTAAACCTTCATGGTGGGACGATAACGCATTTTGTGACTATCATCGAACAAAAGGACACAACCTACAACAATGTTGCCAACTGAAGAATATTATACAAGACTTTGTTGAAAACAGAACCATAGAGGTCAACGGTCAGAAAAATACCAAGAACAGTGATCATAATGTCTTCACGGACCCATTACATGACCACACGAAAGGAAAAGCCTCCAGTTTGGGAACCAAGAATTCTCCATCAGCCAATTATACAAATACCGAGTATGACTATGGAAAAGGAAAGATCATAAATCACCTTCGAACTGCAAATGAACATGTCGATACCATCACCATTAAGAAGCATCTTGATTGTGTTGTAAACACACGCAGAACAAAGATCACTATTCCAGGACCTTCTAAGCCACCTACACAATCTTCCAAATCTAAGTACAATCTCCTTGATCAACTAAGCAAAACCCCTGCACATATATCCATTTTGGAATTGTTGAATTTATCACCTGAGCATCGAGCCATTCTCAACAAAGCCTTACAGAACACGACTGTCCCTACGGACTTAGATGTCAATCATTTCAAGGAAATGGTAGGATATTTAACCAACTCCCATCATGCCACATTTTCCCAACAAGACTATTTAACCGAAAAGACTGATCATAATGACCCATTACATTTTGAAGTCCTAGTCAATCAAACCAAAGTCAGAAGAGTCTTGGTAGATGGAGGAGCAGGTTTGAACTTGTGTACCCTAAAATTGGTTAAGGCATTAGGATTCTCAGAAGAATGCGTAGACACCTCTAAAATTATAGTCATCAAGGCTTACGATGATGAGGATAGATCATCCAAGGGAGTTGTCACACTTCCTATTAAAATTGGCCTAGCAATTATGAACACCAGCTTCCAACTCTTGGATCTCACCCTTCCGTATAACATGTTGCTAGGTAGACCTTGGATACACGCAATGAAAGTCGTAACTTCCACGTATCACCAATGTCTTAAATTCCCGCATAATGGCACCGAGATCATAATTGATGGTGATCCAAATCCTTTTCAATACTGTACAAGCCTAAGGGAAATTCCACAATGACAAGTACCTGCTAATCAAGAAGCTTCATCATCCACTTTATCCCTATACATTGATCCATCACATCTCACAAGGTCCATTTCATTCAAACCACCATCATCCACTCCTGAAGTCAAGATCCAAGACAAGGGTTGTGGGGAATATTACATGAAGGCCTCCTATTGTGTCAATCAATTGATTCCACCTAAGGCATATGGCTTACCCATGGCAGATAGAAGACATATAGTAGTCACATTTCATGTTCCCCCTACAATGACATTGACCAAATGGGGAGAGTTAAGTAAGAGGTTGTGGACCAAAGTGATATTACCTCCTAGTTGTATCAGGAAGACAATGAATACCCCTCACAGTCTATTCAAATAGCTAAGGATCAATACAGAAAAGGCTTTAAGATAATGCAAAGTGAAGGCTATGATGGACATAGTGGGTTAGGACTACATCAAAATGGAAGGACGGAACCGATCATTGTCTCACCACAACCAAAATACTTAGGGCTAGGGTTTCAACCGCTTAGAATTGGTTTTCCTAGTACGCTGTCACCATTTCAAGAGGAAGTGAGTGCTTACGCAGACATCGAGACATCTCACGAACCACTTCCCCCAGTTTACAATAAATCCCCAATTTACAATGAATCCCCTGACTCGAGTGACTATGAATGGGATTCCATGTCCTCTACCAGTACCATGAACCTAGATAGGCTATTTGGAGAACTTGACCTCATGATAAAATCCTTACCAAAGTCATCTAGTCCCCGTCATCAGAAATCCTTGTCCAAAGAAGAATGGCTTAAGCATTATTATTGGGAAACCCTTGATCATGCTTCTTGGGCACCTTACGAACCATCTTCTGAAAACCCAGGCGTTGCAATAGTCCCACATCAAAGTTTACCTACCCCTAGGAAAAAGAACAAGGAGTTAGTCCAAAACTTCTGTTACCATGTCAACCACTCTATATTCACCTTGTCAGCTTCCACATTTGATAACTCCGATGATGACATGCCCCTCATATATCCTGAACTTATCGACTGGGATCAACAAGGTACACCCATCTTAGACACATTTGAGAACGACAAAGCATTAGCTGAGTTCATGGGACTTCGAGAAGGCATACCTAGAGGGGATCATAAAGCTGGTTTTACCATAGACTTGGATGACAAAGCATATTTTGGGGAGTCTATTTACACCTCTAATAGCAAAAATGAGAATAAAAAGAAAAAAGACAATGAAAAGAAAAATGATGAGTCCCTAGGTGAAAACCGAAAGGTGCCTTTGGACGAATAAATAGTCCAAATAAAGGACGTATCCGAAGGCGAAAACCTCTCTAAGGCACCCAAGGATAGAGGTTTAAATATTCTCCTTGTTGAACAGGAAAAGTCACCGATGCTAGTAGAAGAGTCATAGGTACAGAAGAGAATCCTCGGATGGTATATTTTGTAGCTTCTTTAACAGAGACAGAAAAACCTGAGTTTAAGGACTTCTTCACAAAGAGACAGATAAAATTTGCAAGGTCATATGCAGACATGCCTGGGCTGGATCCAGACCTAATATTACACCATCTACCACTACAGCCAGGTATTAAGTTAGTCAAACAGAAGTTAAGGAAAATGCATCCACAGATTGCTCTGTTGGTCAAATCAGAACTTAAGAAACTCTTGGATGTAGGATTCATAAGGACCATAGACTATGCAGACTGGATATCAAATCTTGTGTCAGTGACTAAACCAACTAGGGGCATCCGTATTTGCACAGACTTTAGAGACATCAACAAGGCATGTCCTAAGGATGACTTCCCTTTGTTGAACATAGACATGATAGTAGATCTTACAGCAAGATAAGAGATGTTATCCCTCATGGATGGTTTCTTTGGATATAACCAAATCAAAATCGCAGCTGAAGACCAACACAAGACAACTTTCACGTGTCCATGGGGCACATACTGTTGGAATGTTATGCCTTTTGGCCTTAAGAATGCAGGAGCTACTTATCAACGGGCAATGACTACGATTTTCCATGACTTTATACATACTCTCATGGAAGATTATGTAGATGACATTATAGCTAAATCAGAAATAAGGGCAGAACATTTGAAGGTTCTAGACAAGATATTCCAAAGGCCAGAGAATTACAATGTCAGACTAAATCTGAAGAAATGTGTCTTTGGAGTGAAATCAGCGAAAATTTTAGGGTATATTATTTCTAGAAGAGGCATTGAGGTCGATCTAGAGAAGGTAAAAGCTATTGTAGAAATGCCTCCTCCAGTCAGCATTGGTCAACTAAGAACACTATAGGGAAGATTACAATCTATCAAGCGTTTCATAGTACAACTGGCAGACAAAATACACCCATTTCAACATCTACTCAAGAAAGGAGTACCATTTGTGTGGACACCTAAATTTCAGGAAGCTTTCCAACAAATCAAGGATTATTTGCTCACTCCACCTGTCTTAATGCCACCTACAGATGGAAAACCGTTGATACTATACATTTCAGCAACTTAGTCGGCATTAGGAGCTCTTCTTGCACAAAACGATGATCAAGGTCATGAAAGAGTAGTCTATTACATCAGTCGTACCTTGGTAGGATATGAATTGAATTAAAGCAACATAGAACGTGCCTATCTAGCGGTAGTCTTTGCTACTCAGAAACTTCGGCACTATATGCTCAATCGTCAAACAATGTTGGTCGCAAAGATTGATCCCCTCAAGTATCTCCTAAGTAAAGCAACATTAACAGGCCGATTGGCTAAATGGGTTATGATACTTAGCGAGTATGACATCCAATATGTCAAGAGGAAGGCTATAAAAGGACAGGTGATTGCAGATCAGTTAGTGGATGCACCTATGAGGGCATACCATCCTTTAGTGACAGATTTTCCTGATGAATTTCTCTTCAACATTGACATTAGAACCGAATGGAAATTATACTTTGACGGGTCACATACAAATCGTGGTTGAGGAGCAGGTATCCTATTTGTTACACCTCAGGGCGATACTATTCCTAAATCATTTAGGATTTTTTTCCCTTGCACCAAAAATATAGCAAAGTATGAAGCCTTAGTGACAAGACTAAGAATGACAACCCAGTGGAAGATAAAGAGTCTACATGTTTTTGGCGATTCTCAGCTAGTAATCCGACAAATAAATGATGATTATGAAACTAAGGATGAGAAGCTTGCCCCTTACAAGTGCATGGCTGATAGTTTCAAGCAGTACTTCAATGATATTACCTTTCAACAAATACCACGTATTCAAAACAGGGCTGCAGATGCTATGGCAACTATGGGTTCCTTATTGGATATTCCGAGTAAAGTGCCTAAGTTTGAGTTTCTGGTTGAACAGTTGTTGGTCCCTGCTTATGATGTCCCCGATACTACGATGGTATGTACGATTGTTGGTCCTACTTCCCCTTGGTATAAAGACATATTTGACTATCTAAATGACAAAACCTTACCTCTAGACTTGTCCAATAACCAACGCAGAACCTTTATCCATAAGTCAGCTAAATACACCATCATCGGAGATACCCTGTATAGACGTACCTTAGATAACGCCCTAATGAGATGTCTCAATGCTGAAGAAGCACAAACAACTTTGCGAGCGGTGCATGAGGGTATATGTGGATCCCATTCGAGTGGTCCTACTTTAACCCATAAGATTATGAGACTAGGTTATTATTGGCCTACAATGGAGAAAGACTCATATATCTTTGTAAAGAAATGTAGACAGTGTTAGATACACAGAGATTTGATAAGAGCACCAACACAGGAGCTTCTAGAATAATTAAAATATGTAACTTTGAGACTCTGTGCAACTGTGTAAACTCACAAAGTTCCAAGCTAAGCCAACGACAGGGTTTCTTATTTTTCTTTTAAAGGCTTTTTTATTGGCTTTTGTAAGTGAAGGAAAGGGGTTGTCCTCATCTCCCGAGGTATCACAGGGATGTTAGGGATGCCAATAGATTCCCAAAACATTTCCGCAGAAGGGACATGTCCAGGAAATGTACCCCAATATGGCAAGACATCCTGAGGACGTTCCCTAAATTTTTATTGGATTGGGGATGAGAAGGGGATATTCCCCAAATAGGGAAATCTTGGGTAAAAACTTAGGGATGCCTGCTCGGATTCCACTGCAAAAACTGAAGATAAAAATTTATAACAGTTATCTTCACTTTCAGCATTCATTTGTTTAGCAGAAGCTTGTTTACACGTTGGGTAATGTGTTTAACCTATCGACAATCTCAAGTTCATTGAATCATTAGCAATTTCTCAAATAGGTATAACATGATGACCAGTCCATTAATATATAGAAGCTTACAATTTGTTCCAGCATTTTGAGAATATTTCCAGTTGTGATTCATCTATTATTGTCGTTATTCTAAATCGGAAATCCAATTTATTTTCATATACAGTTTTTTATTTGCTAAGACCAAGCGTGAAATGGGGTTTTGGTTGGTGTGAGTCACAAAACTATGTTAAAACCCATTTATTAATTATGACTTCCAACTAATAATGTTTTGTGGTGTTGTCCACCTGCTAATGAACTTTCACAGTAAATGCAAGAACCTACTGTTCTGGTTTACCTAATTTTTAGCTGATAGGCTATATTTTGCGTGAGCTTCCAGCCAAGCAGTTGTCTCATGCCGCATAATTTGTCTGACGTCGGAAAAGATTCCCATAAAACGTGACTGCCGACGGCTAAATAAATAATGTTTTTTAACTCAAGTTTTTACAACTGTTGGCGGCTATTTGTAAACCCAGCTCATGCTGCCCGATCCTGCTACGGAGCTGTTTGATCACCGCCTACATTTTGTTCGTGTCCTGCAATTTTCCTAAATGTTGATTAAGATGACACTTTTGATTTGGGATCGACATGTTTGTTCCTGAAAATCTTCCAATAAATTGTGATTTTGTTGCAATTTAATTGTGAAAATATTGCAATAATCACAAAAAAGTTAGGAGATTTGGGGTTTATGGCTGTTTTCCAATATTTTTAGTAAAAAATCTGGGTTTTCTTGATTTTTGTGGCAATGTTTTCCTGATTTTCCCTAATCCTAATCCAAAATTTTGTTTTTTTTTTTTTGCTTTATTTAATGGCCACATTACAAAGCTTGGGAGTAAATCCAAAGGGCATCTTGACTTCACCGCTCGGCCATATATTTTCTTTGTGGACTTTTGTGCTCTTGCAAATTGCAAACCCCAATTGCATCTTCGCCTCAAGACTTCGTTGTTAGAATGGAAACCTACATCTACTTCCAGACATGTCCAGGAACACCATTAATGTTCTCATTTCAATGTGCCTGCTGGTAAGTGTGGGACCGTTAGGGTTATGATTTCATGTATAAGGCACATGGTTGCTAATGCAATTGGGTATGGTTTCAAGTGGAAAGCCATGTGAACATGATGCAACTAGAATGGGCAACTTCCGAACTTGCAAATCAGTCATTTGACTACACCTAGGTTGCAAGAATATGTTGAAGTGTTATATATACATGTACATGAAAACGTAATGTTAGTTGGTGAGCTGGTTGCAGAATAGAGAGATAAATGTTTTTGTAGAGGTGCTCTTTATCTTGCCACAGTCTTAGGGCTTGCTTGTAATATTGTAAATCTGAGTGTCAACTCCATTTTGTAACTACATCTCTGTTATTCATTGAAGGAAGATGTCTTAATTTATGGTTGTCAAGCCTCTGAGTATTTCCATGAATTTAAGCTATGCTTTTAGGAATGCCAACTATTACATTTGCTAATCCGAGTATACAATAAGTTTATTAGTTGTTAATGGATTATATAATTATGCTCCTTACGTGTTAAGTGTTTTTTTTGGATTCCATATGTTTTACACTTTTGAGTTTGAGATTCAACTCTAACCCATACAAGATAAACGCACCAATCTGAATATGTTCATGACTATTCATCACACCAATAAACATATTAAAACAAATTATTATATCATTTAAAATTTGTTTAGTACTAGGTGTCCTACCAGCCATATATAACCCATTGCTTTAGCAATATTATATCTTTGGAAAGCTAACTTATGTGAATCTTTATAGGGATATGCTTTGCTGTTATGATCGCAGTCATATATGAAGTTCAGTCTTAGATACATCAACTGCTCTTTTGCCTCTGAAGGTTGCCTTTAATTGACTGTTATCCTTAATGAACTTCTAAACCATCATTCATCAAGTTGACTGTGGTCCTTCTTGCATACCAATACAATTTTATTTTGACTGTGCTCATCATATTTCCAACAGTCAAAGTTGACCATCCCTTACAAAGTCATCATGAAGCCTATATTTATCACTGTAAATAACAAGGAAAAGTGACCGTCTTCTCTATTCATGCGGCCCTGCTGTTCATGACTCTCACATTTTTGTGCTCATAGTCCCTCTTCTTTAGTGTCTGGTAAGTTGGTAACTATGTATTAACCAAAAGACAGCAACCCTTACTGTGCACTTAATCACTGATATTATTCTTGTAATGACAAACATATATCTGCCTTCTAGCTACCATTGTCACTTGAACATTATTCTAATGGCTGTCCCTACATTCCTGCGCTGTTTCACTTGTCCATGACATTGTGACCTCAAAACAAAACCAGTCTTTATCCTTTTTGCTGCACACTTCACATTATCATGTCTTATTTGACTGTTCCCCTTAAAGGACTGCCTTACTTTTGCAATGAACTATCATAGCACTTGCTTAAATAGGACTGTCATTGACAACTTCATGATGACTGTCCTCTAATGATGATGACTTAAGGCAGCATTTATTCAATCATTCTCCCTTGAACATCTTGTGAGACTGTCACATAGGTTTGGAGCATTTAAACTTGCTTTTGCACTTGACATTTGACTGTCTTCTCCAACTATAATGCACTGCCTACCTTCATTGATCTTTGGCCTGCAATTTCTGTACATTGTCTTGATGCCTCTCTTTGAGATCCTTACTCACTAATTCAAATAGTATTTCCTGCCATTGTTCAATCATTCCATCTACAACAAGAAGTCTAGGTTTTGGTAGACCCTTGCTTATGCTTAATTTTGTTTCATTGCCAGTATTAAAAGCTACTCCATATGCCCATTCTGTATTCCTCAGATAACATGATTGCAGGAGTGCAATCTTGATAGTTTACATGCATACATCCTTATTTACAAAAGGTGGAAAAAGTCTTAGATTTGCATCGAAACTTCTTGTATCTTTATTTGGACCTGAACACTCAATGACACCCTTTGATTTTATACAATAGATCTGGAGTGAGACCAAAACAAGGAGAAAGTTTGAATCCTGTCTTCAAATCAGTTTCACCTTCTAGTAGCTTGAATAAATTTCTTAAAGCCTTTCTTTACCACCCACACCTTTTGCAACTCTTTGATGAACAAATTTGAAAATGTGAACATGCTTTGTCCAAGCTTCCACATTTGCATGTATGCCTAGCAGGGCACTTGTAACTACAACAACTGGCAAGAATTGTTCTGCTGTTATGATCTCTCTACATCAGAAATATCTCCCCAAAATTACTCTTCCAGACCTTTGACACAAACCCATATGTCCTTCATGACTGTGTTAACCAATCCCTTTTACTACTTCTAGTCTCACCTAGCAACCATTTGACCCTTCATGACTGTATGATCACTGGCACTCCATTCACTTAGGACTGCTCACTGTCTTTATAAATACATTCGTTCTTTGGCGGCGCTGAAGTGTTTTTTGGCCCTGTTTGAGTGTTATTTTGGCTGCTGAAATTTATATTTAGCCACCTTTAAGTGATTATTGGTGGTGGAATCTTGAAGATAGGGCAAGGAATCGGTTTGACGGCTCTGTAACCAAATCATTCCCTTGAAAAGTGATATAGCCATTGAATGAGAGGGTTTTAGAATTTAGGTGTGATCAAGGAATGAGGGGGGTTTGATGTTCAATTTGGTCTGTTTAAGGAATGAGGGGGTTGTAGTGTAAACTTTGGAGCTGCTTAATTCATCAGGGGGTGATAGTGTTCAAATTTTGGGCTTTTTGTGAAATGGGGTGAAATGGCATTGCTTGATGGTAGTGGCTGCCAAATCTGTATTATAACTGAAGTAGACAATTGAATATTTAAGCACGAAAGTGAAAATCTTGGCTTTTTAACATATTTGCAATTTGTACTTCTTCTGTTTCCTTCAATAGGTAAATTTTCAGTATATGTAGATTACCAACTGCAAATCCCTCCTAAAATCACAATCAGGTAAATTTTCAGTATATGTAGATTACCAACTGCAAATCCCTCCTAAATATCAGATTATTTCCTCCACAATCTGAGTTATTGTAAATTTTCAGTATATGTAGATTACCAACTGCAAATCCCTCCTAAAATCACAATCTGAAATATCAGATTATTTCCTCCATAATCTGAGTTATTGCACCCATAAAATTTAGTTACCAACATTTTACTGAGCCATGATTAATCTATGAAGGTTGAATCAAAGAAAAATAATATGCCTGGAACATCTTCCCATGTACAACACAAATATCCATGATTATCATTTACTTGACTTAATGAGGGAAGGGCAGGTATAATTGTCACAATATCTTAGAAAGATACAGTACCTGAGTCTGCACCATTTGGGACCGAATTGATAAATTGTAATAATCCCTTCAAACATATCTGAACACTAATGGGAGAAGCAGGCCATAAATTCCAGGTAACTATATAATACTATCGGCGTATCCCTTGCACCTCCTCCGGGTGCAAGTGCTAGTTATATATTCTTTGAAAAACTCAAAATGCCATCCAAACTGACTTGTGTATCACATGGTACGTCGTCAAATACAAAATTACAACTTTTGTAAAAGTTTGGGAGCTGAAAAAATGTTTGCTGAACGTAATGTGTAATTAATTGTTCACTCCTTGCTCTGGCATAGTTCCCACTCCAAACATATTCATGAAATTTTTTATGACTTTCAGATGGTGAAAAACTTCTAGCTATTCAAAATTCATCAATTACATCAAGCTGAATGACTGCAAAGAAAGCAATTAGAAGCTCACTTATACAATTTGACAATGGCCATGGAAAACTTGCTTGACAAATAACTACACACAAAATTAATAGCGGAGGGAATAACAAAATTGCTCCTGTTGTTGAATACTCACAGGAATGTAAAATACTCACAGCCAACGCCTGGATGGGAAGAGCTCTCCGCCTTTTGCCAAAGATTGGATTTGTTGTGGTCTCCAGGTTCCCACGCTTACTTTCTCAATACAAAATTAACTTTTTGGTTGAGCCCTTTGCGCAGTTGGGGGAATTAGAGATGGCATTTTGATAAACTGACCAGAGTGTTTCAGATTCAGGATGCCCTTTTATAACCTTGCTAACAAATCTTTCCTCTGTCATTCTCAATACAGTCAAAAGAGAAAGGCCAAGATCATTCATGTATTTGATTTTCTGCCAAACTAGAAACCTGGGCCTCATAGTCTTTTCCAAACTGATTCTCATCACGCTTGGATGCTTCACTACATAATTTGCAGGGAGCTCCATAGTATTAACTATAAAGTTCATCTTTTCACTAATACTTTCCTTGGAGAAACCAAAGACTTCAGGATAAACCCTAAATATTTGCCAGGTTTCCTCAGCCGAGAGCCCGCAGAGTTTGAGATTCTCTATCTTGGCCTCCAACATTTCCATGCGGCTAGTAACCACTCTACTTACAATTAATTTGAACATTTTGCTTTCTTTCTCAACGCCAATATTGTGAATGAGGTCAACGTGCGCAGGTGTAAGAGAAGTGATAGACAGAACGCGTGGATTTAAGATTAAGAATCTGGAGAGCCCCGTCCCACGAAAACCCCATCCCTCCCAGAAAGCAACCGAGGGCTTCAGAGTCTTCTCCAAGTTAAGATTCAGAATGCGTGGTGATTTTAATGTGGATTTAACGAGCAGATCTTGGGACTGAAATACATCCTTCAGAAACTCCATCCTGGTAAGAAGTCCATTCTCGAGGGTTCTTAATATGCTGAGATTTATCGTCAAAAGCTTCGTCAGAGTTTGACCCTTGAAACCGAAACCTTCCAGTAATTTGATCTTGGGCTCCAATTTTCTTTCTGCGCTTAAGCAGATTACATCGGGATGATTCCTCATTATCTTGGCAATTTGGACTTCAGTGCAGCCGTATTTGTTCAACATATGAATAAACTGTTCCACGTCGTGGAGGGTTTGAAGCTTCTGCAATCTGGGGGCGACTTTAAACATCCGAGTGATGTCGGACGCAGACAAGTTGAATTTGGAGGAGGCAAAGTGTGAAAAGAGGCTCTGCGAATGAGTATTGGTAATGGCAAGGGTTGAGAACACAGTGCGAAAATGGAATGGATTCATAACAGTCAATTTGCTGCAAAACTTGGAGTTCATGGCAGAATTATAAGATAGGTCAGGGTTTCCACTTTGTGATCTTTAAATAATGGGCTCTTAAGAGTTTGGTTTGGGGGTTTTTATGCAGCGAACTTTGTAGGTACAATTTTTAATTATGTTAATATTTATTGTGTAAATGTTAAAAATAATTTATACTACTTAGTTATGGCACTTTGTGAAATGGGTAGGTCCAACAGGTGTGGAAGATCAATTGGTAGGTCATTTAGAAAATGATTCTAATATTATTATTTATTTTATTTTATTTTTTATTATAGAATAATATTATTATATATATATTTTTAAATTTTATGTATTAACTATTATATTATTATATAAATATTTATTATTTATGTCATTATTTGATGTATTTATTATTATAATATTATGTTATTATATTTATTATTTATGTATTAACTATTGTATCTATGATATTGTTATATATTAAAAATTAAATTATTTTGTCGAGAGGCAATCTACAATGGAAGTAAAATCTTGATTAACATTTTTGGCTTTTTTTTAAAAGTTGACCTGTAAGTATTAGAAGTGGAAGAGGCACAAAATTAAATACTAAAGAAAATTAAATGCTCAATTATAGGCACATGACACTTGAATGCATGATAAAAATAATAGATTGTGTTGTTGCACGAAAATTGAAACATTCAACATGCAATATCATAATTCAACATGCATTTGAAACGGTCGCCAAAGAAAAAGTGAATAAATGAAATAGTCAGGCACGGACTTGCAACAATTAATACCCCACAACATTTAACAAAGGCGAAGACCTCTCTTTGTATATATCATGGTAGTTACTGTGTTGGGAGAGGCCTCGCTGGAATTATTTTTTGTCACAACTGAGAGAGAGGAGCTTCTACATCTCTTGGAGGAAGTGGATTCTTGAGCCGAGAAAAATGAGGACCTTGTAAATGGAGTAATGAAAATCTCGGAGGAGGAAATTGGTGTGGGACTGAATGCTAAAGTCTCTTCTATTTCGTATTTTGATGGTTCTAAGGTTGAATCCGACGGTAATTGTTCACTGGAGCCGAGAATAGACCTCGGCTACCTACTGGCCCCTGACAACAAGCTTGGCATACCGCCGACTGTGGAGAGCTTGTCTGAAGAGTGCTGCTATACAAATATTCTGGAGAACCCTCTCGTTCCTACAAGAGGCGAATATGAGGGTTTAGCCCTCTAGCCTTTTCAGGAGTACGAAAGGAGCACTAATTAAATTCATAGATTGCATCATTTTAGTTTAATTTTAGTAGATTTTGTTTGAGCTAATGTATTTTTATTTTAGTTTAATTTTAGCAGATTTTGCCGAGGCCCTTCAAAATCAGGTATTCTAAAATTATTGGGATCCTTAGGATATTTAAAGCTCTACTCCAATTATCTCTTTTTAACCCCAAGACATTTAAAGCTCTGCTCCAATTTTATCTCTTTTCAACCCCAAGACATTTAAAGCTCTGCTCCATTACTTTCACTTGATTTGATTACATCTTGAAGTGTGCATTCAATGTCAAAAAGATGTAGACCAAGAGAATTGGTTTGTAAATATAACAAGGATAAAAATAATAATAGCAAAGTAGTGCTTGTAATATTGATTATTCAACAAGCCAATTTTTTTGTTTTGTTTGTATAGATCTTTGGCACTCTGTAACCCTTTTTATATTTCAGCAATCACAAATTCTTTGCACAGAAGAGCACCTAGCTGACTTGTCCAATGATAATGGCAGCATAAAATCTTTGGAAGGAGAGATTATGTGAGTATCTTTCATTACAGGTTTGTTAAAACTTAAATTTGTGGAGCATTGAGATCTGATTCTCTGTGCAATTTGTGTGCAGTGATAGCAAGAGCAAGAAGAGGAAGAAGAGTGGAGAGGAAGGGTCTAAATATGCCTTCAAGACCAAATATGATACTGATGTGTTGGAGGATGGCTACAAATGGCACAAATACGGAAAGAAAACTATTAAGAGTAGCCCTCACCCTAGGTGTGTGCAAATTTTTTGAGTTCCTTTACTGTGTGGTAGCGGGACTATTTATTTTTTGTTTTCCCTTCCCTGGATGCACCTTTCCCTGAATCATGGGGTTTTTTTTTTGATAGGTAAATAACTGGTAAGGCTAGCACCTTATATTAACAATAAAAAAAGATTACAGTCTGCCTTTCGTCACAGTTTTTTGCTTCAATCACACGAGACATGCCCAAAATAAACTACTACTTCCTTCCTACCCAACTAACTTAAGATATCCTGACTAATTATATAAAAACAGGAAAATACGATAATTTTTTTACTGGTCTTCATGGCCTCTTAGCCCTTCTTCCTCACAATTTCCAAGGCCCATGTAGGCTAGTGAATATGGGGTTGGTTGCATCACATCTTGTGCCCTTGGTCATCTCTTCTCTACGTATCTGTTTTGCATGAGCCGCACGAGATTTAACTGGGCATTCCAGTTTGCATTTCCTGTGGGTCAGACCGCTCGCAATATCTTTCACGTCCCATCCATCTTCTTCTACCCAGTCTTCCCCACAGTCTGGCAGTATTGGAGGAACTGGTCCATTATTCTCTTCTTCGTTGCTATCCTCTTCAAATCCCTTACTTGCCATATAGTTTTCCAAGGCCTCTTTTGACATTGGCTCTATGAGCCCCGCCGCGCAGAGGAGGAAATTGAGATTTTTGTCTATGTTCGTGCAGCTGCAACTAACTCCTTTGGCTCTAACGTAGTCAAGATAGGGAATCTTGGTACTGGCCTCCTCCCACTCCTTTTTAGCATATAGTAATGCAGTGGCATGGATATTTGCTCGTGCTCGTCAATATTGTCCAAGACTGCATCTATTTCCCCCAGATAAGTGTGCTTGAAGACATGTTGGTAGATATTCTTGACCCTGGCTTTCACCATACCCCTTTAAAGAGTTATGGCCAAAAAAACTTCAGTTATGTCTGTATTGAGGCGATGCTTGTGAAAGGACCATATGAACTCCCTTCCCAGCACCTCCTTTACCGTGTGCATTACCAACTTATCCTTAACCATAAGGATACCACGTAGTCTTGTATCGGTTACCTCTCCTTGGAAAGGAACCATGGTGGCGGTGGTTTCCAGGCATACCGGAGTGTCCATTTTTCTCCGCCAACCTTTCCAAATGCCTTCGTTGTGATGACATTTACCACTGCAGCTCTCTATACTTATAACCAATTATTTCAATTATGGACCTGCTTTAAAGGCGTCATCCTTTCACACGAGTAAGCTCTACTCCAGTCCTACACTCCCGAGGCCAGCTGATTGATGTGACTCAATTTTTCCTTAAGTCGATCGACTGGATCTTGAGAGGACGTTTCACCTACTAATTGTGACGATCACTCAGGTCCCTAGACGTACTTTGCTTACCATTTACAGGCTCCGAAGTCATCGCCCTGTCTTTAGCATTTATTGTTGACGTGACCCTCACCCGAGGTTGGCTTGGTTTTCACTTCCCGAGCCGTATTCCAGCTCTGATGCCGCATGCTTAGCCAGGCTTTTAGCCACGGTATTGCCTTCACGATATACGTGGCTTACATGAAATTCCTCGAATGATGATATTAGGGTCCGTATTGGACTTAACCAATGCCTTAGTATCCAATTTGGTGTGAAATTGCATCTAATGGAGTTAATTATAATAAGTGAGTCGCCTTCTAAATGCAGTTTTGAAGCTCCGAGATTCTTTCCCATTTTAGCACCACATAGTGTTGCTCGTATTTCTGCCATATTATTTGTTGCTTGTCCTATATTTTTTGCCTTTTGAGCGATCACCTTCCCCTTAGAATCTCTTGCCACACATCCAATTCCAGCAGCTTCGAGATTCCCTAAGGAAGTACCATCGAAGTTTATTTTAATCCACCATAGTTGGGGCTTCTACCATACTATACCACGTCTGATCTCATCCTTCTGTGGGGCCTTCAAGGTGCTTATAATGGGGGGGATATGTAGCCCATCAATTTTTTTAGACAATTCAATATCTTTGTCGGAGAATACATTCTTTGGGCAGGGAATATTTCTTGCTGCATTATTCGGAAGTTCCACTACTACCCTTCTCAATCGATCTGCTAGTTTTTCTCTTCCCATTGATTGCTCCTGGAAGATGCGTCTGTTCGCTCCTTCCATATTTCCCAACATACTGTGGATGGAATTATTCGCCATATGCTACTGAAAACCCCTTTGTGTAGTTTATTTGGCCAGGCAACAATCCAATCCCAAAGGTTTGAAGAAATGGGGATCGAGTATTCTAAAAGTTTGAGGATGTGTTTCCAACAAGAATCGGCATAGGGACATGTGAGCAGGAGATGGGTTGTTGACTCTTCCCGATTCTTGCACATTACACATATACTTGGTCCTTTAAAGCCTAACTTGGATAGTCTGTCTTGGGTTAATATCTTCCCCTGGGAAGCTAGCCATAAGAACACTCCAGCCTTAGGTAGAATATCTTTCCCCCAACATAGTGTGTTTGGCCATTTTTTCCTTTCCAACCTTCTTTCCTTAATTTTGTACCCCAACTTCACCTTATATTCTCCATCTGCTGAGGCACTCCATCTCAGGACATCTTCCCCTTCACTGACAGGGAAAGCTTTGGCTTCCATTATCTTTTTCAAGGCCTTTCTTTGTATTACTAGGGTGTTGAGTGTGTCTAGGCTTTTCCAACTCCACTGCTTGACACCATTTTTCTAGACGAAACCACCATAGTTACTTATCTTGTGTCCCCAAACTCTGATGGTTTCTTCCTTGATATCCTTCAGTCCCAACATATTATTTAATTTGGCGTGTCCATCCCATGAGTCTTCCCAGAATGATGCTTTATTGTCGTTATGAACTTCCCATGAGACATGTTTGTATACAATATCTCTACATTGACATATGAAATTCCAAATTGTCGACCCTTTTGGTGGATTGAGTACCCTAACTATGCTTATTGGCTCATTTGAGTCGGGATATTTCCTCATTAGAATTCTAACCCATTTATGGTTGCTTGTGTACATTTGCCAGACCAGTTTAGCCCCCATGGCCAGGTTCATTTCCCTCAACTGCCTTATTCCTGCACCACCCGAAACCTAGGGAATACATACCTTATCCCAAGCCAATAAAGGGACTTTGTTTAGGTCCTCCGGTCCATTCCAGAAAAAATTCCTCATGATTTGGTTGAGATGGTCCAAAATGCCTTTGGGAATCTTTAGGCATGACATTGAATAAATGGGGATTGCTGTCAAAACCGTTTTAACCAGGATAAGCCTGCTTGCTAATGTAAGCCATTTGCCTTTCCATAATTCCATTTTCTTTCTACAACTCCCTATTAGTTTGTCCTAATAAGTAATCAGTTAGCCCCGATGAACAATGGCATTCCAAGAAATTTTCTTGGTAGGCTGGTCGATTTGATACCCAATATTCTTGTGAGATCGCTTTGGATGCTAGGTTGTGTATTGATGAAGAAGACTTCTGATTTCCTCCAGTTGATGGCCTGACCAGAGGCTTTGTTGTAGCTATTCAAGACTTCTTTGATTTTTCTTGCCTCCATTCTTGTGGCTACACCAAACAGGATGGTGTCATCCATGAATTGTTGGTGGATACTTGCTCCTACTCTAGGTGTTGCCTCGATTCCTTTCCATGAACCTTCCATTCTGTATTGGATTATTTTCCTACCCAGGGCTTCTGCCATTATGATGAACAAAAATGGGGATAGTGGATCACCCTGTCTTATCCCACAAGATGAAGCAATGAATCCCTAGGCAACTCCATTTAATAGTATTGAGAATCTTGGGCCATTTATACATCTTTTGATCCATCCTACTATTTCTTTATCAAAGTCGAATCCTAGTAACACATCTATCAAGAATTGTCTGTCCACCTGGTCGTAAACCTTTAGGATATCTAGCTTTAGGATCATGCTTGATAGTCGTAACTTCCTTGTTGAGTGGATGGTTTCATGAGTTATTATTATCCCTTCCACAATTGACCTACCCGAGATGAAGCCACTTTGTTCTTCTAAGATGATTTTTCTTAATACCACTTTGAGTCTGTTGGCAATGATCTTCGTGATTATTTTATATACTGTATTACAGAGGGAGATTGGCCTAAATTCCCCAATGCAGTTTGCTTCCTTCTTTTTTGGAATAAGTGCTATGAAGGTATGATTGATTGCTCCTAGCATAGTTGTTTTCTTTCTTGACTCCTATGTTGCTTTGACTAGATCCTCTTTGATTATTTCCCAATAAGTCTGAAAAAAGGAAGTTGGGAAGCCATCCAGGCCTAGGGATTTATCTGCTCCTAGTTGGAAAGTTGCCTTTTTTACTTCCTCCATACTTATGGGTTTAGTGAGTTCTTTATTTTCCATATATGAGATTAGTTTTGGTATTCCCCTGATGTAGTCCTCCCTTGCGCCTACATCCTCCTAATCCTCTTTTTTAAATAGTGTCTCAAAGTACCTAATTGCTTCCTAATTAATTTCTTGAGCGTTACTGGCAATAGACCCATCAGCTCTCACCAGATATGTTATCATGTTCGTGCTTCTTTTAACCAAAGTTGAGTTATGAAAGAACCTAGTGTTCCTATCTCCTTCTTGGAGCCACTGTTCCCTGGATTTTTGCTTCCAGTGGCATTCTATTCTTGCTAGGGATTCAGATTGGGCTTCGAGTAGAGCTTTTTCTTTTAGATACTCCTCCTGTCCCATGCCATTCTTGATTATTTCCTCATTTAAGATTTTGAGCTCATTATCTATCTTATCACTTTCTTCGAAGATATTTTTGAAGTGTTCTTTGTTCCAAATTCTAAATTTTGTTTTGATATAAGCGAGTTTCTTCTGGAAGGCGAAGAGGTATGAGTGGCTACCAATCCAAAATTCTTTCCACCAAACCGCTATCTATTCAAAGAGGCTTGGGTCCCTCATCCACATTTTTTTGAATCTAAAGGGAGATCCCCCTTTAAAGGTATCTGGCTAGAGTTCAAGTTGTATTGGGAAATGATCTGAGCCACTCCAGGGGAGAACCGAGGCATCCAACAAGTTCAACCCTTGATTCCAATCTCCCTTTACTAGGAATCTATCCAATTTTTCTGCTATACCGGAGTGACCCAATCTTCTGTTGGTCCACGTATATATTTCGTTCCTAGTATTTATCTCTCTTAGCATATTTTGATCTAAAAAATCTTGAAAATCTACTTGAGATCTTAGCAGGTTTTGTAATCCTCCCTGTTTCTCTGAATTGTTTAGAGTGGCATTAAAGTCCCCACCCATTATAGTTTTGGCATCTTTTGATTGACTCAGGAAGGTGGAGATTTCTGCCCAGAGGTGCCTTTTATCTACTAGGGCAATAGGGCCATATACATTAATCAGATTGAGTTATGAATTGTCCTAATATAGACGTACTGAGACTCCTATCCAATTCTACTTTTCCACCATGAGTTTGCAACACACTGAGGCTGGGTTCCAAAATATTCCAAGACCCCCAGATGCCTCGATTGATTATTTACAGAAACCTTCCCAGCCTCACCACCATTTAAGTTTCCTTTCCTATTCCTCCTTACTCCATTTTGTCTCTTGGATTAATAAAATATATGGCTTGTTGCTATCTATCTAACGCCTGAAATGGCGCCATTTACTAGGGGAGTTTAAGCCCCTAGTATTCCAGCTTATGACTTTCATCGTTCCCCAGGAAGGGGGAGTCCCTTCTTGTTTCTAAGAATTGTTTGGCCTAGTTTTGTTTTCCCTTTTGTTGCCCCTGCTATTTTTAATTTCTCCTTATTGAGCTTCTGACCCCTTTGGTTGTAAGATTTGATCCTTGGTGTTTTCCTTGCCGAGGGTATTTGTTCGATTCCTCTCTCAGCCATTATCCCTTCCTGATATTCTTCAAAGCTGTCATCATACTTCGATTTTGAGCCTATACTCCCCGCCTCTTGGCTTTCCTCTTCTATATCCTTGTTTTTGTTTAGTGATCTCATATCTAGTATCTCACTGAATTCCACCTTTTGGATTTCTTCATCTTTTTCCTTTATTACTACTAACTGATTTTCAAGTCTAATGTCTATGAGATGAGGGAAGCCATCTTCCCTCGACATTTCGGTTTCTGGAAAGGTTACGTGATTATCTTGTACTGGCCACCATGTTGTTCGGTCCCCTTGTCTATAGTCCGAAGGTGTTTTCCAACCTAACTCAACCACCTTCTGACCTAAATTCATTGATTCCACCATTTCTTTTTCCAGGAACTCACTTGATTGTCCTACCTCTAAATCATTTATTTTCTCCCACACCTTATTCTATTTTGTTGCTCCAATATTGTTGATTACCCACTTTTTTGTGCATTCCACCTTGTCGCGCTTCACTGATTTAAATTTAGGGCATAACTGTAGGTTATCCTCCCTCTCTAATTCCTGCTTCCATGATCCTACCTTCATTCTAATTTCTACCATTCTAGGCATCTCTAGCCCTTGTGTTTTTGTTACACAGACTCGAAAGTAAGGTCCTTTCTTTCTATCCATTTGGATGTTATCTATGCTTTGTAGGTTACCTAGAGGTTTTCCTATTTCTTCTAGGGTTTCCTTCGACCAAAATTTTGAGGGCAGGCTATACAACCTTATCCATACGACACTTTCCTCAACCCATTCTTTCCTTGGATCAAAATTTGATCTCCATTCCACAGGGTGAACTTGGGCTCCGTCCAAAAAATAGGGTCCTGATTCTAGGGCCTTATTCCTCCTTTCATGGTTTGTGAATTTAATCAAAAACCAATTGTTTTCTAAAGTGTTTACCAATATCTCTTCCCCCCAATTTGCCCTACACCAATCTTCCATGGCTTCCTAGCGTTTTTGTCCTTCTCCCCCCCATCTTGCAAACATTCTGATTTTTTGTAAGGTTTCACGATTCTTCTTAACTACTTCATTATTGACATTTAGAATGGATATGGAGGTTTGTACGGTCTTACCTTTGTTTGTCATTCCCTTACTTTCTGCTGCATTTTTCTTGGTTTCTTTGGATTTGGTCATATCCATTTGATGCCAGTTTTTTGTCAAATCTCTTTTCGCTCCTTCTTTTTCCCCGAACCACCCTTTTGATTTTGTAGGATATCTCCTCCAGCCATTGTTGAATTTCGGATACCTTTCTTTCGCAAAGCAATTGGGTCTCACCCATGGAGGCCATTGATCCATCCAGGCCCTATTCCTCCTTCACCTCTGATCTCTTTCAGCATGTTTGTGATGTTGGTAGTAAGGGTGGCATTTATCCACCCAGACACCGTTCTCCATCACCCATTGGGGCCTATGTAGTTTTGGACCATGGTTCCAGTCGGTATTTCCATACGCCTTCCAACCCTCATTAATTTTTGCTCTGAATTCTTCAAAGGGTATTGTTCTGTCCAATTCCTCTCTCCATTTCTCCTTATTTCTCCCCTCCTTTTCTGGCGCCGCTTGTGGCTTCTGCTTGAAGCTAACCTCCGACGTGTCATGCCTTTGCTTCTTTTCCTTCACCTGACGTAGCTCCTGCATCTCTGCTTTGTTGTTGGTCCCCCTTCACTGATTCGTGGGCTACCTCTTGTTCCACATCACCTTCCTGAGCCTCCATGCTGACTATTTTCACTTCTCCCATTATTCGCTGATCCATTATGTGTGTTAATTTTTGGAATGGGGGTTCTATTCTCAAGCATGGAATGTCGTTCTGTGTATCAAAATTTGCTTCTGCTTCTAAATTTGGGAATGCTCGATTGTAATTTGCAGTTAATCTCTCGTAGTATGTTATTTAATGATATAATATTTCTCTTATGAAAGGCTGCCAGGACTAAAGGTTTAGCACTGAATAGTAGAATTTGCATCAGCTAACTGGCTGCAAACATTCATCCACCAATTTTATTAGTTGGGTTTCATGAGGTGCATCTGCTCCAGAACAGAAACTGTATAGAATACCCATTACTGAAAAGCATGCTATTCCAGTCAGCAGTTTGCTATATGTTTGGAGAGAAGATGTGAAGTCATATATGATGAGAAATTGTGCTTCACTAAGTGCATCTTTTTGAAGTAGATGTTCAGTTGTTACCAAAACTTTGCAACCTGTTTCAATTCCATTCACAAGAAAAAAATACAAAGTACAGATGTATGTTAATGCATTAACACTTATGGAAATAAATCAAATCACAAATAAATGAACATTTAAATAGCATTCTAAAAGCCAACGATCAACAAGATATAAATAAATAGCTTCTTAAATCCACTAATTAGCAGTATTTCTTAAATTTGATCTTCACTCAATACACACAATGAAAACCACCACGAGCCCCATTAATCCTTCTTGCATCATTATTCAACTACATATCCAGAAATCAAAAACTCAAAAGTAATTCTATTTCAATATATCTTCTCCCTTTCTAAAGAAGAGATCTTTCAATTTCAATAATATTTTCACCCAGGTTAAAGATCAAGCATATCATAGCTATATACATCATACCAAGAATCTTTGTTTGGCATATTAGAGGACAATAATAGTCATCAAGGCTAGAAAAGTATCAATTGCTACTTCCAAGTTGTTTCACTTCATTTGTGCAAATAAAAAGAATGTGATCATAGCAAAACAAGGGTCCATTTTGCATTCTATTGTGTTCCTAATATACTTTAAAAATCAAGATTGGCATTTTCATCATAAAATTCAAACAAAAATATAGGATTTTTAGAGAATTATAGACATCTTTTATTTATGTGATTTTTTAACGAATCTTATAAGTTTCTTTTTTGCATGCAAATCATTAAATCATATTCTAAAATTAAACTAAATTCTAATTTCAAAATCAAAATTATTTATGCGATTTTTTAATGAATCTTATAAGTTTCTATTTTCTTTTTTTCATGCAAACCATTTCATATTATACAAAAAAATCATCAAATATTTTGAAGTACAAAAACTTTTGATTTATGTCTTTTTAATAGGTTAACAAGAAAATAAATCTTTATTTTTAGATTTTTTAGTTCAATTGAACTATATTGAGTTTTAAATTTGAATGAATCAAATCACATGATATTTTCAAAACCAAAAAAGGATGATCTCTTAGAAATAAACTTGAAAAAGACATAACACCCATTTTTCTCTAATATTATTTCAATATAAAAAATGGAAATAATATCAAATTGCTACTTTTTTAATCATTGCAAAACAAGGGTCCATTTTGCATTCTATTGTGTTACTAATATACCTTAAAAATCAAGATTGGCATTTTCATCATAAAATTCAAACAAAAATATAGGATTTTTAGAGAATTATGACATCTTTCACTTATGTGATTTTTTAACAAATCTTATAAGTTTCTATTTTCTTTTTCTTTTTTTGCATGCAAATCATTAAATCATATTCTAAAATTAAACTAAATTCTAATTTCAAAATTATTTATGTGATTTTTCAATGAATCTTATAAATTTCTATTTTCTTTTTTTCATGCAAACCATTTCATATTATAAAATTAAACTAAATTCTAATTTCAAAAAAATCATCAAATATTTTGAAGTACAAAAACTTTTGATTTATGTCTTTTTAATAGGTTAACAAGGAAATAAATCTCTATTTTTAGATTTTTTAGTTCAATTGAACTATATTGAGTTTTAAATTTGAATGAATCAAATCATCATAATATTTTCAAAACCAAAAAAGGATGATCTCTTAGAAATAAACTTGAAAAAGACATAACACCAATTTTTCTCTAATATTTTCAATATAAAAAATGGAAATAATCTCAAATTGCTACTTTTTAATCATTGCAACCATTCTTTAATCAATTTATTACATATAAACTCATATATATATATAGAATCTATATTAATTGCTTAAAATTTAAGTATCTTTTTAAAAAGAACCTTCAAGATTCTATAATTGAATGCTTTGAGGTTGTGTATTGTAAGATTCTATGCCTCCTACCATACCTACTTAAAAATTATATAGTCATTTGCAACCATTTTAACATCAACTATATAAAAGTAATGCACAATTTAGAAACTGATTATAATTGAAGAACCAAGTATATCAAATATTTAGAAATTGAAATGATTATAATTGGAAGAAAAATTATTAAATTTGTATAAAATAAAGAACAATGAAAATAGTAGATAAAACATCCTACCCTAATCAAGATAGTTGAGCAGTGGTGAGTGTGATACATCATAGAAAATGTTAATAAAAATAATAATTTGATTTGGCTATTGAGAAATGGAAGTAATTTGTTGAAAGCCACTCTTAATTCTTACAAATGAAAACATAACACAAATAAAATAATGAATCTTATTTTTTGATAATTATTTATGTGATTTTTTAATTATTTAAGCAATTTTTTAATGAATCTTATTTGTTTCCTATTCGAGATTTCATAAGAAGTTTGAAAAAAAATTATGAAGAAAAATATGTAAAAATTCATTAAAATTCTTTTTAAAATATTGAAAATGCTCTATTCAAAAAAGATAGAAGCTTGTACAAGTATCTACATATATGATTGTTAAGGTTCAATAATCAAAGAAATTTTGTAGCTACACATAAAATCAAATTTCCATTGCTTAGCTTTAGTGGTTGATGAATGTCTAATTGTATTCCCAAAGATAACTTCCATGCAAACTTGGATGATGGAAAATTTGTTAATGATTTATATATAGAATTCGTACTCTCTCATTGTTTTTTAATGTAGTGGTAAATAAATTTATTTTAGTTAATCATTATATTCTATGTAGATTTGTTAGGTTGTGTCCAAAAAACTATACCTTTCACATAGGATGGTATACATGCACTTCAAGCTCTTTTTGAAATGCACTCCAAAATCCCTACAATGAATATGCATCTTATATGTTTTAGAATTTAAGGTATTTTAGTGTATGCTATTGATTATCTCATCCAAAATGCTACCACAAACATTAAATAATTTGGCTCACGATAAATTAACTTCTACCTCAATTGAAGTGAAGGATATAATAATACCATAAAATAACACCAAGAAAGAAAATAAGAAAAAATGAATTAAAAAAGGGATACAAAACAATCTCCTCTCACCTAAGGCGAGGGAAGCACTTTCATTCAAAGTTAGGGCTAGATTTCAGTTAGAGTTAGGGTTATGACACAATTAGGCTAACCTGGTTCAATCAAGATTCAATTAGGATTAAGATTAAAGTAGGGTTAAGGTTAGGGTTCAATTAGGGTTAGGATTGGGAGTAGGGTTCAATTAAGGTAAGGGTTAGTGTTAGGGTTAGGGTGAGGCTTCAAGAAGAGTTACAATTCAAATTAGATTAATGATACAATTAGGGTTAATGCTAAATCAAGGTTAGGATTTAATTAGGGTTAAGGTTTAATTGGCATTCAATTAGGATTATGGTTTAATTATACTTAGGGTTAGAGTTAGAGTTCAATTAGATTTAGAATTAGGGTTCGAATTATAATTCAATTAGGTTAGGGTTAGGGTTAGGGTTTAATTAAAATTATGATTCAATTAGGATTAGGGTTATGTCTTGGGTTTATTTAGGGTAAGGGTTAGGCTTCAAATAGAATTATGCTTAATTTAGGGTTAGAGTTAGGATTAGGGTTAAATTACAGCTAAGGTTATATTTTAATTAATTTTAAGGTTTAATTAAGGTTATGCTTAGAGTTCAATTGAGGTTACTATTCACTTAGGTTTAGGGTTCAATTAGTATTCAATTTGGTTTAGGGATCGATTAGGGTAATGATTCAATAAGGGTTGAATTAAGGTTATGGTTATTATTAGTTTTAGGGTTAAGTATAACTTAGAGTTATCTACGGTTATGATATAATTAAGATTACAATTAAATTAAGGTTAAGATTTAATTAGGGTTATTGCTAAATTAGGATTATAATTCAATAAGGGTTGGATTAGGGTTAGGATTAATGTTAGGGTTCAAATAGGTTAGGGTCCAATTAGAGTTATCTAAAGTTATGATATCCTCATCCTAATACTAATATGTTTAAGGTTAAAATTAGGGTTATAGTCAAGGTTTAATTAGGTTAGGATGACAATTTAATTAAGATTAGGGTTCAATTAAGGTTAGGGTCCAATTATGGTGAGGGTTTAATTAGGGTTAAGGTTTAATTAGATTTGTGCAATTAGGATTAGATTAGGATCAAGGTTCAATTAGTTTTACAGTTAGTGATAAGGTTTAATTAGGGTTTAACTAGGGTTATAGGATAAATATTCAAGTTAAGGTTACAATTAAATTCTAATTAGGGTTCAAATGTGATTAAGGTTATGGATCAATTAGGGTTAGCACTCAAGTTTAATAGGGGTTGTTTAATTAAATTTAGGGCTTAAATAGAGTTAGGGAGGATTATAGTTCAATTACTATCAAATTAGGGTTAGAATCAATGTTTAATTAGGTTAGGGTGACAATTTAATTAGGATTAGGGTTCAATTAGGGTTAGGGTTAGAGCTAGGATTTATTTAGGGTTAGTTTTAAGGTTAAATTAGGGTTCAATTATATCAAGGTTAGGATTTAATTAGGATCAAGGTTTAGTTAGGGTTAGGGAACTAGAGCTATAATGAAATTAGAATTAGGGTTAGGGTTCAATTAGGGTTATAGGATAAAGATTCAAGTTAAGGTTACAATTAAATTATGATTACACTTCAAAATGGATTAGGGTTAGGGTTCAGTTTTAATAGGAGTTAGCATTAAGGTTATATTAAAGGGTTACAGATAGCATTGGATGAGGGTTAGTGTTCACTTAGGGTTGTGATTAAGTTAGGGTTTGGGTTAAATTAGTTGGAGAGTCCAATTATAACTATTGTTTGATTAGGATTAGAGTTAGGGTCTATTAGAGTTGAATTTGGGTTAGGGTTTAATAAGGGTCAAGGTTATGGTTCGAGTTCTATTAGAGTGAATTTGAATTAGGGTTTAATAAGGGTCAAGGTTATGGTTAGGTTTCAATCAGGGTCAATGTCAAGGTTATGATTCAATTACGATTAGGATTAGGGTTCAATTACGATAAGAGAATTATGATAAGGGTTAGTTTTATGGTTAGGGTTCAATTAGAGTTATGATTCAATCAAAGTTTAGGGTTAGCTTTAAGGTTTAGATATAGTTAGGATTTAATCATGGTTCAATTTGGGTTAGGGTTTGGGTTCAATTAGCATTCAATTAGGGTTCTAGGGTTCAATTACAATTAGGCTTAAGAATAAAGTTCAATTAGTGTTAGAACTAGGGTTAGAATAAGGGTTTAATTAGGTTAAGGTGATAATTTAATTAGTATTAGGGTTTGATTAAGGTTAGGGTCCAATTATGGTGAGGGTTTAATTAGGGTTAATTTTTAATTAGTTGTGATTAGGATTAGATTAGGATCAAGGTTCAATTAGGGTTAGGGTTCGAGCTAAGGTTTAATTAGGGTTAGGGTTAGAGTTTAATTAGGGTTATAGGATAAATCTTCAAGTTAAGGTTACAATTAAATTCTAATTAGGGTTCAAATAATATTAAGTTATGGATCAATTAGGGTTAGGATTCAAGTTTAATAGGGGTTACTGTTTAATTAAGTATATGTTTAAAATAGAGCTAGGGAGGATTATAGTTAAATTACTATCAAAATTAGGGTTAGAATCAACATTCAAAATGCTCCCACAAACATTGATTTTTTTCACAATAAATTAACTTCTAGCTCAATTGAAGGGAAGAATGTAATAATACCATAGAAATAACATCAAGAAAGAAAATAAGAAAATTTGAACTAAAGATAAATGGATAGAAAACAATCTTCTCTCACCTAGGGTGAGGGAAGCACTTTCATTCAAAGTTAGGGCTACATTTCAATTAGAGTAAGGGTTAATTTCTAATTTCACCTCATTTGGTCTTAAATTAGAGTTTGATTAGATTTAATTAGTACCAAGGTTTCAATCAGGATTAAGATTTAATTGTTATAGTAAAAAAAAATTGAACGATGGCAAATTTTCACCTCATTTGGTCTTAAATTAGAGTTTGATTAGATTTAATTAATACCGAGGTTTCAATCAAGATTCAACTAGGATTAGGATTTAATTGTTATAGTAAAAAAAACTAGAGTTTGATTAGATTTAATTAGTACTAAGGTTTCAATCAAGATTCAATTAGGATTAAGATTTAATTGTTATAATAATTAAGAATTAATTATTATAGTAATTTAATATAAAATATATAAATATAAAAAATAATTTAATTAATATATTACATGTCGCGTGTCGTGACTGCTACTTGCATATATATATTTAATAATATATATAAAATATGCCGAGAGATATCCTTCTCGAGGTGCTTATTCAATTTTTATATGAAAATTTAATTTAAGCGCCTTGAGAAGGATATCTCTCGGCATATTTTATATATATTATTATATATATGCTAGTTTATTATATATTTAAAATTTATTAAATATTGATTATTTATGTCATCATTTTATGTATTTATTATTATATTACTATATTTATATCATTATTATATTTATTATTTATGTATTAACTATTGTATTAAATATACCTTATTCCAAAGCTACCATTTTTGCACACATTGTCCCTTTCTCAATCTTCTCAATTACCACCATTTGTCATGTATTTTTGGCCATAACGTTAAGTCCATGCATTTGGACATTTTTTTGGCATATATTTTAGAGCATTCTTTCATGTTGATTCATTCGGTGTGAGGAAGCAAAAAAAGAAGCTTTCGAGCACGTTGATTAGCTTCTATAAGCTAAAAAATAGTGATGTTTATAATTTGTATTATTCTAATTTCTATGTTGTGATTGCAGGGTGAAAATGGATCAATACAGACACAAGCCATCTAATCAAATGTTAGTTTCTAATATATCTTTGTCTCCTATTTCTCTTTATCTCTCTCTCACACTCTTTCTATGTGACTATATCTAATCATATGTTAGTTTCTCGCTCTCTCTATCTAACTTTTAATTTAGATTTTAAGTTTAAAATTATTTTTATTATATAAATTAAAATTAAAATTAAGAAAATAATTATTCTACAATAATTCAAATTTTAATATGACAAATAATTATAAATTTAAAGGGGTTGGGGCCCTAGCTCGATTGGCTAAACAATCTCCCCCACCCCCTGTGGTACTCGATTCATGCAATCTAATAAATTTTAATTTTTTTTTATAAATTTAATTAATTATAATAACATTTAATTAATATTTATTAGGATTGAAATATGAATAAATTCTAAAAGTTTTGAAAAAACTAATTAATTTTCTAATTTAAATTTTTATCTCTAAACATTGTTAATAAAATAGAAATATAAATAATAATTTAACTTTTCACATTTTCACATATTTCTAATTAACAAAAAAATCTATTTTTTATAAATAAACTCTTTAAATAATTAAAAATTTAAAAAATATATTAATAACTAAACTATATCAATTACATAATAAAAAAGATAAATTTACTTTTCAAATTTCGTACGGCCAATTCACTATTATTTAGTTTATACCGGGTGGTGGACGAGAATGTAAATATTACGGTAAAATATTACGAAACCTTATGTGGCAGTCGATAACGGCAAAACTGGCGACGGTAAAAAAAACGAAGGGAAAAACAATGTAAAGAATGTTGTAATGTTAAAACCCTTTTTGAAACTGGGGTGACCCTTTGGTGAAATGGTGGGGCTTCTTGCCTGTAGAGCCAACAACCAAGGTTCAAACCTCGCGGGGTTTCTCTCTATCACGTTAACAATGGATTTTGCTTACCCTAGTGTTAAGGGGAGGCTCCTTGGTGAAATGGTGGGGCTTCTTGCCTGTAGTGCCAACAACCAAGGCCCCAACCTTAATATCTTTTTAAAAAGAAAATGGCGCGTGGACATGGTGGTCTACAATGATCAGTTGCAAGTCACAGAAAGAATCGAGGGCTAAACGATAGAGGCAAACTACCCTAGAAGAATATCGAGGACATCTAGCGCCCTAAAAGGTGGGAGAGGCCTCGCAGAAACAATCACCTGAATCAGGAAGAGGAAGGAAGATCTACAAACGGTTGAGGACCGCATTGGGGCAATGGAACACATAAAGGGAATAATAACAAAGGTGCTTATAGAAATGAGGAATTTAGAAGACCTCGTTAGCAGGAGAGGGGCCAAAATGAACATGGTGGACAAACAAGGGAGATGGACCAGGCCGGCTGGGAACGAAACCCTTATCGACGCCCTAGCGGTGTCAAGAGATTTTGGCAATGAAAGCATACCCAAATGGAATGGGAGGAGGCATGAGAAGAACATGGGTCTGGAATTTTTTTTGGCCAGGTTCCATTAAGGGGAAAAGTGATCCTGGGTGGAAGGACTTCACTGAAGGTCAATTCAGCTAAGCTCCAAGTGAAGGTGTTGAGATTGGAGAACCTCGGGATGATTTTGAAATGGTATGGTGTTTCACTTAACTGGGATTACTTGGTTAAATGGTGGAAGGATCACTGGGGTTCAAACCTCCAGTTCAAAATGCTCCAAAATAGATTTTTTCTGGATATATGCCCATCTAGAAAGTTGAGGGATAAAATAGTGGATGGCATTTGGGTTCTTATGGTTATGGTTTCTATTTGAGAAGGTGGGTAGTCAGCTTTAATCCCTCTAGCCATGAAATGGAAATAGTGAAAGATTGGTACAAATTATCAAACCTCCCTTCGGAGTACTAGGAGCCCAGAATTCTGGAAGAGATTGGGAACCAGGTGGGTACTTTTATTTGTGCAAAAGAACGCAAAGATGCAAAAGAGGCCTCAAAATATGTCACGGTGTGTGTTGAAAACAACTGAGTGTGGTACATCTGGGAATAAATAGAACTGATATCGGTTTTTGGGAGCTGGGTGCAAAAGTTGAGCATTGATTCCATCACCAACCACTCGTTAGTGTGACCCCTGGTTTGCAGGTCATCCCTTTTGAAATCGGGTAAAGCAAGGGAGGTTGAAGCTTCCTCATCGCAAGTAGAGGTGAAAACCAAATCTCAAGCAATGTAATATCCCTTGCAAGTTCTGATATAAAATTGCTGCTCTAACCTTCAAGGGATATCGTCAAATAATTCACATGCATAGTCTGATCTTGCTGGTACATAATTTTAGTTTGATTGTATGCCTGATTAATGATAAAAGAAGACTCCAAATGCTTGCAATTCAATGCTTCAATGTTTAAGCTATAGACTAAATGCATCAATGACTTATTATGATCATTTATAATGCTCATATATGATTTCTACCTCTTAAAATGCACCTACAACCAACTGGTATTTTAACAAACAGTTGTTATGCAAACTACTAAGCTGATTACAAATGATATAGAATTGTTCCATGACAGCTACAAGTAACCAACAAATTATATCTTCTTAATTGCCATGAAATGTCTAATACAATGCCCATGAAATATGGCCAAGACTCTTGGCATTTACATTGATTACAAAATATGATAATGCTGGTAAAAATGCACACCTACAGCTAAGACTCAAATCTGATCTAAATGCAATGATATCATGTACAAAACATAGAGGAACCTGATTGTATATTGGCGCCCAATGTTGTTGATGAAGAAACAATAAAAATTCAATGTGATAGGCACCTTCCAAGCTCAAATCAAATTGCTCAAGCTGCTACCCATGTTCTTGCCTTGTAAAAGTTTAGATAATTAATTGCAGCACCAAATGCCTTCCAATTTTCCTCTAAAACGATTGTCTCGACGATAGGAATTGAATGCAACAATACCCAGAATGATTGGCCTCCTCAATCGAAAGATATGAGCAAAAACATGAGACTCACATAGGCTGATCAACCTCCATGACAACAAATTATGAAGGTCTGAAAATGCAACTGAAACTTTACAAAATATCACTCCTAAAGATGATGAAATAATAAATCACAATCAACAATTATTCTCCAAATTGAATCTCCATAAATTTGGCCCTTGGCCACAAATTCAATGCAATGAGAAGTCCAAAGTAACTCCTCCAATCTGCTGCAATAATTCAAGTGATATTTCACACCCTCAAAATTGCTATCAATAGGAAGTTTTCGTTTCCTATGACAAAGAGCAATCTGTAGAAACCCTAGGCTCCACAAGATGAAATGACAAACACCAACATCAACATCAAATCTAGATGATTAGAAGCTTAGGCAACCCCTCTATTTATTCTTTTTCTCCACCCTTCATGAAGCTTCTAGAACATTATTTTATTTAAGTGACTTTTATGATTTAATATTTTTTTTTTTGATTGGTAATAGGTGATATTATTTTTATTGATATAAAATTTAAAAAGATTACAAGATCAAACCATTACATCTTCAAGCAAAGACCGTTCAAAACCCAAACAAAAAACCATGGTGACATCGAGACACCAACCCCCCCAATACCATCATAAACCCACACAGCCATAAGAAAACACATCATTACAAGTTAAACATACTTCACCCCAAACCTCAAAGATCTTAAAATAGATCAAGAGCTTGAGACTGTTTTAAATTTTCCTTTGGACTAAGAACACAACACCATTGCAAATGCTTTCTTTTTCTCCTTCTTTGATTTCTTTCGTAGTACTGTTTGCCACCCGTCCTCCACCCTTGTTGCCTTTCATTGCCAATCCAGAAGAGGTTCTCGTGGGCTCCTCCCGGCTCCTACCACACTACACCCTGTTTGTTGATGCTGTACATCAGCCATTCATTTTCCGGCCTTTAACTCTTGTGATCTCAACTCACCTTTCTTTTCTCTACAATCAGGTGTTGCAACCCCATTTTTGTCTCTTTCTAAATCACTCTTCTCTACCATTAATTCCCCCTGTATTGGGGTCACTTTCCCCTGTTGTAACTCCTTCCTTCTAGCCTCCTATCCTGGAGTCTTCCCATCCTGCATTGATTTCTCTCTTATCCGAGGCTCTTCTCCCACACTTGTCTGATTCTCCTCCACAATTTTTCTAGGCTATGGGCTCTCTTGTTTTTCCACCTATTTCTCCACCGTGTAGTGCTGGGAAGAGGCATTTTTCCACCAGGAAGCAGATTTATTAGTTCTGATTTTTGCACATTCAGCTGCCATATGGCCCGTCTGATGACATATTCTACACCTAAATGGTATCCCTTCAAAGTCCAAAGGCTACACCCAACAACCCTTTGAATACTTCAGCCGAATCTCCTCCGGAGGTACCTTGGACACATTCATTTCAACCAAGATTCTTGCATAAGTCGAATGTAACAGGTTTGAAGAATCTTCATCCACCATTAAAAAGTTCCCTAGAGAGTTTCCAATAGCTTCCAAGCAAGAATCAAACCAGAACTGCAATAGGAGATTGGGAAGTCTCACCCAAATGGGAATACTCTCAAAAGTTTCAGTGGCTGGGTTGAAGCCCAAATGCCATGGCTTTAACATCAGAATGTGTTTATCATTCCAGTCCCAATGAAAATCACAAAGGATCTTCTTCCTATCCATTTCTTTTTCAAAAACAACAATAAAAAACCCTTTAGACATTGGATAGATCTACACATACCCATTCAAAAGAGGCTTCCAAAAATTTGAGATCCACTGATGAAGGTCATTCAATCCTGGCCAGAACCCCCTGAACCTCCCAATCAGCCCCAGACCAGAGAACACCTTTTCATTACTGATGAATTCTTGCTCCAGCTCCCCTACTAAATCCATAGTGATTGATTTCACGACTGGTAGAAAATCATGAACCCCTCCATTTGCCTCCCCAGAGCATTTGTTTTGGCTCGGTCTCTTCTCCGATCTGGGCAGTATGGGTTCCCTCCTCGCTCCATTCCTTTCCACCACCACCAATTTCTGAAGCCCCTACAAATGCTCACTATTCCCTATGGTCGGGTCTCCCCCGCATTGCACAAACCTCCTGTATAGCTCTCCCTTCACGCTGCCAATACCGTCAACACCCAACTTCCCCTGCAGATTCTTGGACTGGCGCATTAACTCTAGAAGAACCTTCTCTGCAACCGCACCACACCTATCCTATCCATCCTGCTCTTCGGCGTCGTGACTATTTTGAAGCGCCTTTCCCTGCATGCGTTGCCCAGACCAAACCCTAGTTAATTCCTCAGCAATTTGACCGTTGGTGACCATCTCCAGTTCTCCCCCTCTCACTTATGATCTCTCTAAATTTTACCCCCATGATCATTAATCCATTTAATATTTTATTAAGTCACTTTATTAAATTAATTAAATATAAAGTTACCTTTTAATTTTAATTTATTTGATAACTTTATAAATAATTAACTTAATACTTTTTAAATAAAATAATCAACTAAGTTATCCACAAGAAAAATTATTAATTTGGACAACTTAATTAATTAAATTAATTAAATCATTTCTACCTCCAAAATAGGGACATTACAGTCCGCCCATCCTGAAATCGCTTGTCCTCAAGCAATTCAATCACTCCACCTAGATCCCACAAGAAGAACTGCATAATGTCCCTGCTATCTCCAAACAACCCCTGTAACACTAGCTCAATCATCTGAATCTGTTGAACCAACTCTGTCCCACCATCAAGTGTTGTAGGAGAATAAATATTAAGAGGAAGCAAGCCAAGAGACTAATCATCCTTGCCTCTGAACTTCACGCAAGATAAACTGTCATCCAAACTATCCATCACATGCACTCCTGAACTATGCATCTGAAATAAGTCATGTACATGAGAATCAAATGTGAAGTTGTACACACTCCTCACCATGTACACTACTGAAACCTCCTCTGTGAGTTCTTCTTGCGATCCCGATGCACTGGCAGGATCAAAAATACTATCATCAATACTCATCTCAAGACTGGATTCAAGAGAGTGATCATCATCCAAGCCATAGAGTGGATTGTCATATGACCAAGTAGCTTCAATCTCAAATTCAAATGCAGCTCATTACTGTTCAACATCAAAGTGAGATTATAAATTTGCCTACTGCATGCAAGAGTATATCCATCAGCAATTCAGACTCTGAATCCATCAAAATCCTTAGCCTGAAGTCTGCACCTAGCTACAAAATCCCCATTAATAACGTTGTGTGTTGCACCAGTGTCAAGCATAGCAATGCAACGCTGACCACCAACTGTGCCTCTGAATCTGAATGTAGCCTCATCCTGAACATTGGCTAGAAACAAAATGGGAGTAGATTCCTTCTCATCCTAATCCACTCCTGAAGCAACCTGCTGATCCGTGTCATCAAAATCAGAGTTCTCAAAATATGCCCACATGAAATGATTTGCCTTGCCCTTAGGTCTCAATGGGAAATTGTGATCCCTGTTATAAGGTTCCTTACACCAATAGCACAATTTCTTCTTCCTCAACTCTTCTCGTGTCTCTTCATCAATCACTTGTGATGATTTCTTTTTCTTGTCATCAATGTGTTGAGGACTCTCATTGCTAGCAGAAGGAACCTCCTTATGTGAACTCTTGCCTTTTGGGGCTGCAAAATCCATGCTTCTAGCTTTTTTCATAGCCTCCTGAAGTGAAGGAGGATCAAAAGCTTTGATCTAGCCTCTCATAGGTTCCAATAAACCCTCAATGAATAGCACCACTAGTCGCCTCTCTAAAATGTTAGGAACCATCACTGATAGTTTCTGAAAGTCACCAATGTAGTTCTCCAAACTACCAATTTGCTTAAGCTGAGCCAAGTCTCTAAAGTAGGATTTTGGATCCTTCTTGTCAAAGCGCTCCACCAATCTATCCATAAACTGCTGATAAGATGTGATCTGACTATGTTGCAATGTAACTGACCCATGATACCACCATTCGTGTGTTGTTCCTCCAAATGCAAAGTGGCATATTTGATGGCTTCTTCTTCTGTCATGGGTTGAAGAGCCAAGAATGTATCCAACTTATGAATCCAAGACTGTGTTATAGTCTTGCCACTACCATCAAACATGGGTAATGCAAGCTTATTAGTTGCTTGCTTGAGATCCTTATTCTGATTCTGAGGTCTCCTCTCTTGCCGAGACCTATAGTAGTCCATTCTTGTTTGCACAAATCGATCAAAATGCATGAGCTCTCATGCCTCTAGTGTCAGTAGCCGCTATTCATCATGAGCAACCATATAAGCATCAACAAAAGTGGGTTCCTCAACCTCTTCAATATTCTCTTCCACTACTCTCTCTTTCCTCAGGAAAGTGGGTCGAGTTGGCCTATCAATAGTACGAGAAGATTCTCTGTGTACTCTCCTTGAACCTACTATACTCCTATCATCATCTTGATCCCTGTTACTTCTTACTCTGTTTTCAACAATAGCTTGATTTTGTTGAATTTGTTGTTGCCACGTGGCTGTAAATGCTTTGAATTCTTGGGCCATTCTTTCGAAAAGTTCTTCACCCCTATCCACATTTCTCCTTTCATTCCTAGGAGGGCTACCTTCTCTCCTTCCCTCCACAGTACCACCAATCTCTTGATGTTTGGCTGCAACAGTTGCTGATAAGGTGTCTTGTTCAGGGTATGGTGGCCAATGTTTTTGTTTCATTTCTTCTCTATTTTTATACCTCTTTTCCATATCACTTTTTTGCATAAATGAAGCCAAACTCTAACCTAAAGGATGGCAAGAAACCGCTCTAATACCACTATAATATCTCTTGCAAGTTCTAATATAAAATTGTTGTTCTAACCTTCAAGAGATATCGTCAAACAATTCACATGCATAGTCTGATCTTGCTGGTACATAATTTTAGTCTGATTGTATGCTTGATTAATGATAAAAGAAGACTCTAAATGCTTGAAATTCAATGCTTCAATGTTTAAGCTATAGCCTAAATGAATCAATGAATTATTATGATCATTTTTAATGCTCATATATTATTTCTACCTCTTAAAATGCACCTACAGCCAACTGGTATTTTAACAAATAGTTGTTATGCAAACTACTAAGCTGATTACAAATGATATAGAATTGCTCCATGACAGCTACAAGTAACCAGCAAATTATATCTTCTTAATTGTCGTGAAATTTCTAATACAATGCCCATGAAATATGGCCAAGGCTCTTGGCATTTACATTGATTACAAAATATGATAATGCTGGTAAAAATGCACACCTACAACCGAGACTCAAATCTGATCTAAATGCAATGATATCATGTACAAAACATAGAGGAACCTGATTGTATATTGGCGCCCAATGTTGTTGATGAAGAAACAATAAAAATCCAATGTGATAAGCACCTTCCAAGCTCAAATCGAATTGCTCAAGCTGCCACCCCTATTCTTGCCTTGTAAAAGTTTAGATAATTAATTATAGCACCAAATGCCTTCCAATTTGCCCCTAAAATGATTGTCTCGACGATAGGAATTGAATGCAACAATACCCAGAATGATTGGCCTCCTCAATCGAAAGATATGAGCAAAAACATGAGACTCACATAGGCTGATCAACCTCCATGACAACAAATTATGAAGGTCTGAAAATGCAATTGAAACTTTACAAAATATCACTCCTAAAGATGATGAAATGATAAATCACAATCAACAATTATTCTCCAAATTGAATCTCCACAAATTTGGCCCTTGGCCACAAATTCAATGCAATGAGAAGTCTGAAGTAACTCCAATCTGCTGCAATAATTCAAGTGATATTTCACACCCTCAAAATTTCTATCAATAGGAAGTTTTCGTTTCCTATGACAAAGAGCAATCTGTAGAAACCCTAGGCTCCACAAGATGAAATGAAAAACACCAACATCAACATCAAATCTGGATGATTAGAAGCTTAGGCAACCCCTCTATTTATTATTTTTCTCTAGCCCTTCATGAAGCTTCTAGAACATTGTTTTATTTAAGTGACTTTTATGATTTAATATTTTATTAAGTCACTTTATTAAATTAATTAAATATAAAGTTGCCTTTTAATTTTAAACTTTATAAATAATTAACTTAATACTTTTTAAGTAAAATAATCAACTAAGTTATCCACAAGAAAAATGATTAATTTGGACAACTTAATTAATTAAATTAATTAAATCATTTCTACCTCCAAAACGAGGACCTTACAAGCAATGCCAAAAGCAAAGACTCATGATTCTGAAGGAAGGATGGAAACTAAAATAACGAGAGGATCCATTTTGTCAAATACTAATAAGGAAGGAGACATTATGGCTCTCTAACCTATGCTAGAGGAGCTGGATACTAATTTCAAGGAGGGGGAGGCCATGCTAGAAGAGACAGGGGGTGAGGAAGCTGGAGGTGACATGGACCTCGAAAAGGATATGGCTTTGAATGTTAAGATTTCAGAAGTCTTGGGCATCCTAGGTGAAGACTGTCAAAATGTGGATTTGAACTCCCTGATAGAAGTGGGAAAAGAATTGGTGGAATTAGCAAAAGCAACAAAGAATAATCCCTCTAGGAGATGGAGGAAGGTGAGATGGAGGGGGGAGATTTTCTAGCTCAAGAAGAGGATGAGACAATGGCAAACATTGAAGGTTTGGAATCCTGTTCAGGAAAAAAGAGGAAATCGCTTTCAAGGTTGGAATCGGCAAGGGAGAAGCTGGGTATTTGTCAAAAGGACTTGTTCAAAACTACTCTAGACTGTGGCAAAAACAAAAAATGGGGTAGAATCTCAAACTAGGAGAAAAGGAAATGGGATGGTGAAGCAAATGGCCAAAAGAAGATTGATTTCATGATGAAAGTAGGGAAGAGCGAGACTCTTCCCGAACAAAAATGAGGCTCCTAACGTGGAATGTTAGGGGTCTAAACGCCCTAAAAAATGGAGCCTTATCAGGCTCTATATTGATGCTTGCCAGACAGACTTAGTTCTTCTACAAGAGACGAAACTTAGTGATTAGGAGTTAGTGAAATTCAGCAAAAAATTAAAGCTTTGGAAATGGGTTGGAGTTGGTGCAATTGGGGCTTTAGGCAGCTTGTTAACCATCTGGTGGCCACAATCAATTTTTGTGGAAGTTGTTGAATCCAACTGACATTGGGTTGTTTGCCGAGTAAGAAGTTTAATCTCAAATTTACATTTTATGCTCATCAATGTGTATGGTCCACTATCTTGTTTACAAAAGAAAGAAGTTTGGAGAGAATTGGATCAAATTCTTAATCGACAAGGCTTTGATTTCTAGGTTTTGGGAGGAGATTTCAATGCGATATTAAGATCTATGGATAAAAAAGGAGGGGTTAGTAGAGTTTTGCAGTCCCAAAAATATTTCCAATCCTTTGTGGAGAGAAATTATTTGTTGGAATTGTAAACTAGTAATGGGTGTTTCACTTGGACCAACAAAAGGAAGAATTTTTGCAATATTGCTGAAAAATTGGACAGGTTTTTCTTCAAAGGAAATTTGGGTGTATTCCCTTTCACCTTGGACAACAAGATCAATTCAAGGGGTGGCTTGGACCATTTACTAGTTCAATTAGATATAGATGGAGAGAAAGGGCCAGTTTGCTGCCCCTTTAAGTTGGAATTTATGTGGTTTAAGGATCCAAAAATTCTAGAAATGATAAAACTCTGGTGGCTGGAGTGCAAACTAGGAGGTTCGAAGATGTTCAACATTGTGGCTAAATTAAAATTTATTAAACAACAATTGAGGTAGTGGAACAAATAAATTTTCAAAGACATTTTTGAGGAAAGATTAAAGATTGAGGCCTATCTAAGAAATTTAGCTAAGGAAACAATAAGTCATGGCATGGATAATGAAAGTTTTGAGCAAGAAAAGACCCTGACTCTGAAACTGAATGATGTGTTGGCTAAGGAGGAATTGTTTTGGAGGCAGAAGTCGAGGGAAGTCTGGTTAAAAGCGAGAGATAGGAACATGAAATACTTCGACAACTCTACTAAGGTTCGTAGGGAAATAAACAGGATTGTGAACATCAAGGCTCTTGATGGTCATTTGTTGGAGGATCACCAAGAAATAAAAAATTCAGCAGTGGATTTCTTTAGAAACCTACTCAATGCTTGGGAGGGATTAAACTTGTGTATACAAAAGGAAATATTGGGGAATATTCCCTCTATAGTTTCAGGTGTGCAAATGGCCGCTTTGAATGCCCCATTCAGGGAAGAGGAAATCAAAGCAGCTACATTTGGGTTAAATCCATAGAAGGCTCCAGGTCCCGATAGTTTCCATGTGTTCTTCTTTTAGATACGTTGGGACTTCATGGGAAGGGAAGTAACAGAGGCTATTGAGGATTCAAGGAGCTCGAGGAAGATTTTAAGGGAGCTAAACAAAAAATTATTGCACTCATACCTAAGAAGGAAAAAATGGAATCATGGGATGAATTCCATACAATCTCACTCTACGACACGTTCTAAAAAATTCTTGCAAAGGCGATAGAAAATCGTCTGAAGATTCTTTTGCCAAACATAATCTCCGAGGAGCAAACGGGGTTTGTTCTCGAGAGATCTATCCTTGATGGAGTGATAATAGTGCAAAAAGTCATTCACTCCATTCAGAAAACAAGGAAACCAGCTATGTTGCTAAAATTAGATATTAAGAAAGCTTATGATCGAGTTAATTGGCACTTCCTGTTCAAAGTTTTGGAAGCCTTTGGTTTTCACAGAGAATGGCTAGATTGGTTGTTTGGTTGGATAGCCAGACCGAGATTCTCAATCCTACTGAATGGTTCCCCAAGAGGTTTTTTTCAGGCATCAAGGGGTCTAAGGCAGGGAGATCCACTCTCCCCTTTTCTGTTCATAATCATGGCGGAAGCTTTGGGCAGATGGTTAGACAAGGCAAGGTGTGTTGGCTGGATTGAGGGCCTTCAAGTGACAAGTGGCCTTCCAACCGTTACCCATCAACAATTTGTCGATGATACAATGTTGTTTGGCGTGGCCTCGCTAAGATAATCAAGGAGATTGAAAGGCATATTAGATAGGTATTCTTTAGCTTCAGGTCAAGTTTTGAATCTAACCAAGTCTGATGCCTTTTTCTTCAACATTAGCAACATTTTGGAAAATCAGATTTTAAGGTGCTTAGGCTTTAAAAAAGGGGAACAACCATGCAAATATCTCAACCTCCCTTTGGCAAAAGGAACTCAACATGGAAGCACATGGAATTCCTTGCTAGAAAAGGTGAAAGATAAAATGTCCACTTGGAAAAGTCATTAGCTTTCCTAGGTTGGATGGCTAACAATGCTAAAATCTATCATTGCAGCTCTTCCTATTTACATGATCTCATGTCTTCAGTTGCTGGTAGGAGCTAATAAGTCACTCAATAGATCAATGAAAGAATTCTTTTGGAATGGTAGTGGTGATGAGAAAAAGTTCCCTCTGATCAAATGGAAAAAAGTGTGTGAAAGAAGAGAGAAAGATGGAGTGGGGTTGAAAAATATTTTACTCCTAAACAAAGCATTAGGGGAAAATCTAGCATGGACTATCCATTCTTGCTTGGATTTGAAATGGGTAAAGATTGTCAGAGCGAAATATTTTGACAACGAGGACAACAGTTTCTTGAAGGCAAAGTCTCTGCCGAATGGTTCTCAAATCTGGAACTTCATTAAGTTTTCTATGGATTTAATTGTGGATTATTTAACTTGGGAGGTAAAAGATGGCATCGATGTTTTCTTTTGGGAAGATTCATGGGAAGGGTTTCCTATCCTCGCAGCAAATCCAACTCTGACATGAATTAAGGAAAAGGCCAAGCAAACATGGGGAGACAAAGTCAGGGACTACCTTGATCTACAAACTGGAGCACAAAATTGTTTTTTCAATTGGAAATCCCCCAGTCATTTAGGTTTGGAGGCAAAAAGATGAGAAAGCTCTGAAGTAGATTTTAAAGGGTCAATGTATATGGAAGAGGGAGGGTAGGGACACAATCCTTTGGAACCCTTCAGCTAATGGAGTGTTTTCGGCAAAGATTGGCTATGCAATTTTGGCATCCATAGAGCAAGGGGAGTCGAAACTCCCAGTCAAATTATGTTGGAACAAGGCATGTTTACCCAAAGTGGGTATTTTCACTTGGGCGACATCCCAGGGTAGAATTTTGATAGGGGACAGATTCATTAAGTTGGGATTTCATGGTCCATCCATGTGTGTTATGTGCAAAAGAAATGAGGAATTGATGCATCATTTGCTTCTCAATTTCCCGTTCACTAGATCTATTGGGGACTGGTTGTGTTCTAAATTACATTGGAAATCTACCATTCCCAATCATTTTGACTCTTGGCTGGCTCCCCTAAGGTTTTCCTTGTTTGGGGATCTATGGTTGTTGAGCCCATCAATAGTGCTTTGGGAAATCTATAAAGAAAGGAATAGAAGGATTTTCTAGTATAAGGAAATGTCAATTCCAAGGCTACAATTTAAAATTGAAGCAAGCATAGTAGAGTGCTTTATTGCAAGGCTCGAAGGGATGAATCTTAAGGAGCAAAATTTCTTGGCATGGGATTCTTTCATTTTGAAGAATTGGTTTGGCATTAAAGCTCCTGCCTTTGTTGGAGTGGGAGGTGTAGAGATGGATAATGAGCGTCGAAAAGTGGTGTGGCGTCCACCTGATCCGAGATGGGTCAAATTGAAATTTGATGGGGCCTCCAAGGGAAATCCTGGTCCTTCTAGAGCAGGCTATATAGTAAGGGACAATAAAGGGGAGGTGTTAGGCTCTTTGGCTGTTGCCCTTCTAGAGGGGACCAACAATGCTGCAAAGTTCCAAGCTTTACTCCTTGGGTTAAATATGTGTAGGGATCTCAGAGCAAGTAAGGTGGTAGTAGAAGGGGACTCCTCCTTAGTCATAAATGCTCTGAGAACAAGGTAAATTCTGAACTGGAAATTGGCAAAAAAGTTGGAGATAGCCCTCGGCTAGATTGATGGTTTTAACCAAGTAATGTTCAACCATATTCTAAGAGAAGGAAATTTAGAAGCAAATCTTCTATCTAATATAGGCATGGTGGGTCCAAATAGGAAAGTGATTAACAAATTTTTAGCTTAAAGAAAGTGGGAGGTAGGGCGGGCAATCCTCCATAGTGGCAAAGGGGCTTAATCGAAGCTAGATGTGGAGGCCAGGTAGGCATGAGTTGGCGAAGACATCGCCGCCTACGTAAGTGTGGAGGAAAGGATAGATGGTTGTTAAGTTTATGCATGTCTTCCTCGGTGATTACATGCAATGAAGAAGGGTGGTAGAACTTCACTCATATCAATGTAAGCTAGGTGGTAAAGGTAGGTGATGAAGGACGATTGGGTTTGTAAGGTAAAGATTGCCTTATAGTTTAATTATGCTCCACTCGATCCTGAGGCCATGGGTGTTATTTATGGAAGTGGAGGCCAACGGGCCAACTAAGTTAGTTTTTTTGGCCTCTTTGGAAAGCTCAAGCTGTGAGAGTGGTTGGTTAAGTAGAGTGTGGTGGCTGGTGCAGTTCATAATGGCTTTGGTTAGTCGGTCTAAATTTGTCATCTTGATTTTTGTGGAGGGAGTGGAATCTTTTGAAGCAGATACCCCCATCTCTTTGTAGCCAACAAAGAGACAAGGTGTGTTCAGAGAAATCACTGGCCAGAGACTCAAGCGCATCCTTCTTGATATGGATCCCTTGGTCTTAGTTGTGGTGAAAATGGTCTTGGGGAAACACCATCTGTAGAGGAGGGAATTATTGAGGGATAATGCATATGTCTCCTCACAATTTTTAACTTTGGTGTTTGATAACGATGTTCCAAATGAAGAGGCTAAGGGATTGCTGGTGAACCTGTTTCATGAGGATTTGGTGGGTGGGTTAGATGAAACTTTGAAGGCGACCATCGTTGGTAAAGTTATTCTGCGACCTACAGACTTGGAACTACTTTTGTAAATGGATGAAGCAGTGAAATTCTTCCCTTTCTTATTGGATTTGAAAGGAGCAGAGCTTATGAGGCACATAATGGTTGCAGTCGTGGTGGTGGAGTTTCTAAAAATAAAGTTAGCGTTGGTGGCAGTGGATGACATGGACTAGGTGGAGGATTTCGACACTTTTGCAAAATTAAATGGTTTTTTTGAATGCATCTAGGCTAAGGTTTAAATTTTGTTTATTCTGGTTGTATTGTCAAGTATAAAGGTTTAGGAATGGCCTGGTTATAGCTGTGCTTTGTCAAATTATGGAATGGTGGGTATGTTTACAGTTTCTGTTTGGGAATTTTTTTGATCTAATCTGGTGAAGGTTTCCTGCATTAGCAAACATAATGTATGTTCCACTTTTATTTTAATATAATATATAACAAACTCTTACATACCAAAAAAAAACCCTTTTTGAAACCTTATTTTCAGGCTGCAGCTCGCCAAAAATACCAGCTAGGAAGAGTTTGGAGGAGTGAAAACTAATAGCGGTGGGGAAAGCAGAAAAAAAAATGGCAAAAAACAACCGGTAAAACGACAACGGTAGGGAAAGTAGAAAAAAAACGGTGAAAAACAGTCAAAAAATGGCAAAAAATGATGGATGGCTGAGATTCGTTTCACTTCAACCAAGGTCTCTCATTGCTTTTGAACCATCAGTAGGCAAAATGAATAGAATGAAAATATACATGAAATTTATATTGGTTTTAAAGATTCGAAGCTTTTAAAGTTTGATTATATAAATCAATTAACTTTAATCATTAATTCATATATTTCAAAGGTATTATTATTTATGAATTAACATGTAGCAAATACAAGTTTAGTTGTGGGAGCAATCACTCTAAAATATAGATGCAACCCATTCATTATGTTTCCCCAATTAAATTGAATCCCTTTTTTGTTTTGTTCTATTTCTCGTGTGGACATTGACAAGATGGCTAATGTTAGAGAGGGAATTTTGTCTTACTAGTTAGGAGGGTCACACTAGACTATCTATTTTTATTTTCCCATTATAATTAAATAATTATTTATAAAATTATTTACTAAATTATTCATTAGCATCTTCTTCTATAATCTCTCCATTAGTAAAAATTATTTTAATTATTTACTAAACTGTCTTTTTCCTCTACTTTTAATTTTAAATTGTTATTTTAATTAAAAGTCAACCTTTTCTCTTTCTTCTATAATTAAATAATTATTTTGAATTAATTATTCACTTTCTCTCCTAAATTATATTAATTTTATAATTATTTAATTTAATCCAAGCCACCTCTTTTTTTGTGCCAAATCTTATTTCTTATCTCAATCTCCACCCTTGACAAGGTTTTGTTAACTTTTAATCTCCACAGTCTATCCTTAACTAAACCCTATTTTTTCCCTAACCCTATTTCATTTCTTGTCAAAGCAATCTCATCTATTGATCTTCATCATTTAATCCTAGCCCTTCATTCAAATTTTGTTTTCTATAAAAAATACCTATCTCTTTCATTTGAAAACTACAACCACAATTACTATCTTCAATTTTTTTCTATCACTATTATTAAGCTTATTCTTGCACACTACAAATCTGAGGGCAAACAAGCATATAAATAAAAATGGAGAGGAGAAATTAAGGTGATTCAACCATGGCATAGGAATTATTGGTAATATTTATTTATTGTTTATGCTTCTATGTTCATTTGTGCTTCATTATTGGACTAGAGTCTTTAGGGTTTGAGTTTTATGTATTTGGTGGTTGGTACTATTGATTCATGTCATTTACCTTGATTTTACCCTATTCTACACTACCAATAGAAACAAAGGATAATATTCAAAGGAACTCAAGTCAAATCCCCATTTTCATTGGCTTAAAATTAAGGATGAAATTTCTAGGGAATATTTTTCAATCTCTTCAATATTGCCAACTTCACCAAAAAAATTAAGCACATCATAAGGCCAAGAGATCTTATTTGAGCTTCCTGATACTATTTAGGTCCTTTTCCACCACTATCAATAGGATTTTAAAGCTCAAGGACCTTTTCCTTGAGACTAAACAAACTATTCACTAGTGTTTGAATGTGCTCTCCTACATGCTTTTGTTACACAATGGGCCCTACGCGACTAGCAAATCACTGGTGAATCTTCACGAAGTAGTTTTTTATGGAAAATGACAAAGTTCCAAGATGTGATAGTTTACCTTTTGAGTTCTATAAATCCCTTTGGTACATTATTGACCTTGACCTCTTTGAGGTTTACTTGAAATCTTTTAATGCATGTTCCCTAGGTGCTATAATATTTAAAAGCAATATCAAATTCATAACTCAAGTAAATGATCATTAAGAAACTTGTAATTGGAATTTGAGCACTTTATGTAATATTTTAACAAGACAATTGCTAAAACCCTTGTGTTCACATTCATGACATGATTTTTCTTATTCTCTAACTTGAAAAAACTAGTTTAATCAAGAGAAAATATATCTTAGATAATATGATTGTGGTTTTAGATGGTATGGAATAGGTCTATCATTGCCAACAATAGGCCATTTCCATCAAGATCAACTTTGTTAAATCCTACAACTATGTTGAATGACCATTCATTATGGTTATGCATTAGGCACTTGGATTCAACCATAGTTTTTGTTGTTCAATCTAGATGATCTTTGTGGATGCTTCATATTGTCTCACTATAACACTACTTTTCTCCAAATATAAAATTAGATAGATTTGATAAATTATTGTTTTTTTTATAGCAATGGATTTATTAATATTAAATTGTTTAATTTTAAATAATATAAGGTCTATCTATGGTTTAAATACAAATGCATAAAATATTTATTTATCAATGTTAACTAACTTAAGACTTAAGCACATTAATATTATCATAATTAATATACAAATTGACATCTAACTATTATGAAATAACTTACACAGTAATAATATAATCTGAAATATGTTGCAACTACTTGATAATAGTATGCCACTTGAGGGGGCAACCTCTTGTTGACCACCTAGAATACTAAGAAGGGGGGGTGAATCAGTATTCCTTGAAATTCATTAACTTAAAAGTGCATTCAAAACATTTCAATGAACTTGTAGAAATGGAAAGGAACAATTAAAGCATGCATCACAACAATCAACACAAGAACACCATATTTACGTGGAAAACCTTTGGAAGGGAAAAACAATAGTGAGGATTAGTTCATAATATATCATAATTAGTTACACTGCATTATAGGAGGCTGACTTCCAAAAGGGCTCACTACTCGAAGGACTAACTATCCAAAATATAGGAGAGCTCACTACCCAAGTAAGATCACTTCTTATAGAATTACAAAAGATATAGAAAATAGTGCCTCACTGCCAGATTTTGAACTGCTAACAATGCATTTGCAATATGCTAAAAAATATAGTTTTAGTTAGACTTAGTAAAATGACTTTACACACTTCATTATTCACCACTATCACATTTCACACTTCAAAATCTCGTGCATCATCATCTACTTCATCATACCATCAATGAATTGGCCTTCTATATATATGTATATATTTCACAAACAATCATATCGTCAATTAGGTCAACCTAATTAGATGAAATGTGTGGCACCATAACCTGTCGACTCAAAAATCCATCATACATACCTTGCGAAAGTAACTGAAGCATGTTCTTCACCAAAATAGGTCGACATGACCAATAGATACTCCTATGATTTCGCTTCATACTCAAATTAATATTGTATGACCCCAAAACCCTTAGGTTGACACCACACAAAATTTTTGGTGAAGCAACAACTAAATAAACCAATTGTTCATTCACAACTTGACACGCAAACCATCAAACCACTTGAAACTTCAAAGTGTACACACATATGACATCTTCAAGCACTTCCTCAAATCTACAAAGCACAATGATTATGTGTGGTGGAATGCAAAGCATTCCAAAATGAACTTTGCAATTGTAACCTTGTCATAGCATAGCCTTATACATTTTCACTAATATCTTCAACTGTAGAAGACATGAAACTCTAAAACTTTTGATATAGACTCCTTCAACATGTACCATTATTACCTCAAAATTGCATGACAATATATTACAATGTAGAGCAATGTAGACCACAAAATTGATGTTCTATTACATCACTATATTAGTCAAACACTTAGCCAATTTCCCAAAGATACTTGTTCTAGTCCGGACTATATACATACTAATAAACCATCACTTCTACAATGGTTGAAATCACTAACAACATCATACATCATCATTCTCATGTTGCCAACACCTCTTAATCCACTTCGAGGGGGATATCTCCAATATTGTTCACTAAGAACACAATACTCAACATGATGATAATAACCTACCTATAACTCCTATATATACCATATTTATGCCTAGGATATCACCTAATCTGACCTAGATAACCCTATATAAGCCTTAGGCTAACCTAAATAACTAAATAACAATATAATAATAATAAACTAACTTAGTGAAGAGTTAAGGTAGCCACAAGCCGACTTCTCATAACACTATACACACTATAAGGGTAGGGGCATAACATTTCCCTCCTGTTTACAAAAGCATTATCCTCAATGCTAAATTTTTCTTTTTCTTCTTCTTCATCTCCTTTTTTTACTTTCTCTTCTTTTTCTAATGTTACTTTTTGTTCTACTTCTTCTTGTTCCTAGTCTTATCTTGCTCTTTTTCAAGTTTTTTTTTCTCTTTCTCTTTTTTACTTCTGATTCTTCTTCTACTATTGCTTCTTGTTATTATTATTCTTGTTCCTACTCTTTCTCTTTCTCTTTCTCTTTCTCTTATGATTCTTCTTCTACTTTTTCTTCTTGTTATTATTATTCTTGTTCCTACTCTTTCTCTTTCTCTTTCTCTTTCTCTTGTTTTACTTCTTGTTCTTTTTTTCACCTTTTTTGTGGCTACTTTTTATTGTGAACAAGTTCTAGAAAGATAATTTTGTAATAAATCACACAAATAAATTCAAAATACTCTAAATTTTTTTATAACTTACTAGGGCCTAGGCCACACGTCACTAGAAAAATCTCCCAAAAATTGGGTGAGTTGCAGCCTTGAGAGTGACATTTTTGAAAACTTTAATTTTGTAATAACTCTCTTATTTCTAATTTAAATTCTTTGAAATTTAGACTATAGGATCCCCTATTATTTCTTCAAAAAACCAGAATCAATTCAATAGGATTTGGGAGATAAGTTTTCAAATAAATTGGGCAGAAACCGTAATTCTACTATAAATATCTTAATTCAACTCCAATTTTTATGAAATCTATACTGTAGCTTTTTGAATATTTTCTTCAAAAACCCTTTAAAATTTAGAGAAAAAATTGCTAAAATCAAAGAGATATTTTCTTTCCAAAATTACCTCTAAAATTTAAAAAAAATTGCCTTGTCTCATGGTGCCAAGATCATGCTCTAATACCATTTGTTATAAAATAGCTTGTACAATAATAATATAATCTGAAATATGTTATAAATAATTGATAGTAGTATGCCACTTCAAGGGGGCAACCTCCTAATCCACTTCGAGGGGGATACCTCCAATATTATTCACTAAAAACACAATACTCAACATGATGATAACAAGCTACCTATAACTCCTATATATACCATATTTATGCCTAGGATATCACCTAGGCTGACCTAGATAACCCTATATAAGCCTTAGGCCAACCTAAATAACTAAATAACAATATAATAATGATAATAAGACTTAATGAAGAGTTAAGGTAGTCACAAGCTGACTACTCATAGCACTAACAATATGAATATGATAAAAAACATCTTAAAATAATTTAATTGAATCAAATCCATCTCATTTATAATTAAAATATATTTGAATAAGTTCAATACTTATCTAAATCACAATACTTGGAAAGGCCACTCTCACCCTAGCAAGATTTTAGTGGTATTGGCTCTCATTATGGCACACTTTGGAGAACTTGTTTAAAAATATAGTATGTCCTTACGCACCATGTAAATGCATCAAATTCCTACCTAGGACATTCTTGGGTGTACTTTTTACCTTGATTTGGACACACTCTATGTGCCCCTTCTCCAATGCTCATGGCCCAACCAAACCATTTTCTTCTTCCTTTAGTACTCTCCATGCCCTTTTCAATTCTCACATAAATGACTTATATAATCCTTAAGGGTTAGTTTTCAAACCATCACACCCTTTCACAAAGTTTAACTTTAGTTATTATTTAATAAATATAATTGTTCCTCTTTGTTAGCAAGGTATAGGATAGAGAGTAAAAGCTACCACAACCTACCACATAGGACTTGTAGAACCTCGGACTGACAAGGAAGATAAAGTAAGGGATTCCCTTTAAGGGCCACATCTCTATAAGAGACAAAGAATCAATATATGTAATAGATAATTGGTTAGGATAAAAATAGAGATATATAGATAGTGACTGTAATAGAAAGCATAGACTGGCCTGCTAATGTAACTATTATATGAATATATATAACAATCTATAAGGATTCAATGCATATATGTGTTATAAATTACTATTATTCTTATTTAAGTTAGATATGAGATGTTATATACACATTCCTACTAAACTTACTCTATTCTCTCATAGGGTCCTCTGGGATATAAATAGACTACGTAAGAGATACTAGGGTGTAGATCTTCATATCAAGTAATTCCTCATTTCCTCTTGTTAACGTTGGTTCTATTATCGATACCTTAGAGTGGACAATGAAGAAAATATAGAGTAAAGGAATAGAACTTAGTAGTAGAAAAGAAGATAACAATAAAAAAAACATCATGCAAACACCATCCTTAGGTACTACCTCTCTGGGAGGGGGGTAGGCACTTAAGGGATGACAAATGGGAAAGGAGGAGGAATTTGAAAAGATTCCTAAAAATATGTAACTATTCAAAATTTTAAACTACCCATGGGGTATAAGGATTAATGGGAACCTAGACTAGAAAAAGCCATGGAAAAAGGAGATAATAAAAAGAAAGTAGAGATTATTGAAATAACTAAGTTGGAAATGGAAATGAAGGTGGAAGAAATAAGGTTGAAATAAACTCAAGATCGATAGGAAAGATACTACAAAAGAATAGAAGAAGCAAAAAGAAGAAAAAGAACATGGATTAGAGTTAGTGATAGAAAATACAAATTAAGAGGAGGAGCGTTCCATTGAGGGTGTTGTTGAGCACGTTGTTGTGGGTGTATTTGAGGAAGTAACGAAGGACGCACCACAAATAAGTCCTAGCATGGAGAGAATAAATTAAATTATACAAAATGTAGAATCAAAGGTTGAAGATTATCGAAACACTAGAAAATATTTAGAACAAACAATTATAAGAATTATGACACCACCTCTAACTAGAACACCTACTACTGATCCAAATTGGGAAAATTTTCAATTATGGATAAATGAGGATTGGTTACCGTTAGGAACCCCTATACAAAATATTCAAAGTATAATATTTGATATCGATTACTTCAATGAGTTAGTAACTAGAAGTGTTCTAAGAATAAGAGGAGAAGATGAAACATAAAATAAAGAGGATCTTATTAGTTTAACAACTTCTAATGAAGTGACACCATCGACTAATCAAATGATACTGAAAAATGAATATCTCCAAGGATGAAAAAAATTTGAGCAAACACAACCCTTGAACCAAGAATCGTCCTTAATTTCATTAAAATCGAAAATATTTTTTTGTGAAAGAATAAGAACATGACTTAAGCAAGCAAGATATAAGAGAACGGGAAGGAGAAAATAACATAGGTGGTAGGGAACATATAACTTTGACATCAGAAACATAGATAGTGAATACAAAAAAGAAACATACATGAATACTCCTAGGAAGTTACCTGGTGGAACCCCTCAAATTTTTTATGTTCCACTGACAATTATTGCAAAATTTGGTTGTTGTTCCGATTTGGGCATATCCTAAGGCTTAAGGTTTCAGTTTTTCTCATGTTCTAAGGTTTATGTGTATCTTAAACCCTCTTAAAAAACCATAAGCGTCAATCTTTTTCTCGTTTTCTAATTTGTTGTTGATTGGTTATCACCTATTCCTAGTTTCTTAAGTTGCCACTTGAGTCATTAAGTTCGTCCGGTTATCGACCCCTTATGCCTAGGTTTCCCATTTGCCCCATTGCGTAGTTTTTTCTTCTCATTTTGGTCTAGCGGTTGATATTTTATAAAGTCGGAGATTTTAAATATTTTACCTTTACGCCCTAGGGTTTATATGGTCCTAAGTCTCTTTTAAGTCCCCATGCTTCGTTGTACCTAGGCAACCCCCTCTTTATGAATAACTTTGATGCACGTGCTAATTATCGCCACTTGAGGTCTTTGTATCGCTCATCGCTAAAGCCTTGGTGCTCACCGGTTTCATTTCGGCAATGTTTGATGGACTCATTTCCCTTGCATCACTTGTCACTATAAACATTTGGCCTTTATTTTCATTTTCGCTACGCGCGATGGCCTTTTTTGCTCCCTCACATCTTGTCAATTCTTCACATCTCGGAAAACATTTTATCGTTCAATTCATTTGAGTGATGAGTGACGAGGGGTAAATAATTATGGGTTATGATTGCATCACCTATCAACATCTTGTTCCATCGCCGAAATCTCCACATCATTGTTGTGTTTCAATTGCTAGAAGATCTATTAGTGATGAGTGATGCAGACTTAAGCCTTATGTCCATCACTTCATCTCAAGGCATCATGGTTACATTTTGAAGTATGGGGAACACTTTAGCAATGAGCAATGGAGGAGTTAAGAGATATTCGATTTGGAATATTCCTCTTGTCGCTAGGCACTAAAGCATCACAAATACATTCAAATAAGCCAAGGATGAAACATCGATGAAACACCATAAGAGGAATTGCATTATATCAGTGCGAGCTACTTTGAAGTCCCATCGACATCCCAACAAATAGTACATTGAAGAGATAGAGAAACATCAACGAGACTTGTTGATTGGTCCCTTCAACATACCAATATGATAGAACCTGATAGGAAACGAGGTATATTCCTAGTGAATATTCTGATCAACGGTTGAGATGAAGTGGTTCAGGTTTGTCCTGACCGTCCCTTGCTAGCCTGTGGAGGACCCACCAACATATATCTCTCAAAGGGGAAATGGGGAGGCACCACGTGGTGTAATCTTGACCATTAAAGGAACTATTGAAAGGAATGAATTATTCTAAAAATATTTTGACATAATGTGGTGAAGCATTAACACTAGTGCTAATAAAGGGTTCTTTTGAGCACATGGTAAATTGCAGAATGAGATGTTTTAATCTTGGTCATTTGTTGGAACCGAAGGTTATATACTTAGGCTGGTGGTTTAAAAGATGAAAGACGTGCAAGTTGTAGGTGTCAGATTCAATCTAGGTCATTCCCCACCTCCCCATTGTTGAAAGATGCATGCGGGTTAAACCTAATGGGCAGGAGGGGAGCTGACACATTGGACCCGAAGGTTATACACTTAGGTTGGTGGTTTAAAATATGAAATTCATGCAAGTTGTAGGTGTCAAATTCAATCTGGGTCATTCCCCACCTCCCCATTGTTGAAAGATGCATGCGGGTTAAACCCAACGGGCAGGAGGGGAGTTGACGCATGGAAATATTTGAGCATAGGGAAATTGTGGTACCATGTCGAGGTGGCAATGGAATTTCGGTGAGACTATCTCAAGAGTCTCATCGACATGCCGATATGGTGATGTTTGTTGTAATGATAAAGGGATTCCCTTTGGAGAGTGGGAATTATCTTCTTCAAACATTGTGCAAAGGAATTTTGTCTCATATGAATTTCCCCCTCTTGAGTTGTAAATAGAACTACATTAGGGAATATATTTTGTATCAGTCAAATGAGAATAGGACATGTGTACACTATGGCACGAAGCTTGTTTTATCCTTCATTTCTATGAGAAGGAATTCACAACCAAATGTATAGGTTGTTGATTGATCATAGAGAAAATTTTGTAATGAGAATATAGAGAGCAGTTCAGGGTTTTGTCTTAGGTTTTGAATCTAGTTGATATGCAAATTTGATTTTTGGTAATAGTACTAGCATATGAATAGACAATGGTACAAATTCAAGACCATTTCTCTAGTGGTGTATTCATTATATGAGCTATGAATAAAATGATCAAGGTTTGTTTTATTGGTCTTCATTGTGTTCCAATGATGTATGGATTTCATCTTTGCTTTAATTCAGAGAATTAATTAGATTGCTCAAGTGAAGCTATAAGTTCATGTAATTCAAGTATCAGGATCTTTATAAGAAGTTTTGGTTTAGGATACAATGGTATGATGTTGTAATGTAGTTTTGTCAAATCTTTATAATGTTAAGTATTAAACAGTTATCCAATTATATTTGTGTTGAGATTAACTATGTTTCCTAGTTTAAGGCACTAGTCTAGGCTTTGTATTCATGATACATTTTCTTGATCATTCAACAATAAATCAAATTCATAAACAAATGTTCTATCAAGTTGTAATTATTATTATTTCATGTCAAGTTCTTCATTCTCTGCTTTAAATGCTAAATGTGTAAAGGATCTGCCAAATTCTTGAAAGTTTTCATTTATTGAGCCATGGTTGTGAGAATGCATTTGTTATTTGCAATGTACTTGATCATTGAGTGTATAAGTATTTAGGTACATTGTGGGATCACCCTCCTAAGTTTTGTAGAGCTTGAAGTGCAAGAGGAAATCATTGTTTCTTTCACTCATTCATTGGCCAATCCCTTTAGATTGCTAAGGATTGGAATTGGAAATTTCATAGGCTTCTTTGAAGACCAACTTGGTTCTTAAAAAACAACCAACAGATTGGTGACTCTACTGGGGACAACTCCAGTATTATCCATTTGGAAAGAGTCAATAAGTTTGTTTATTTGAAGATTTGGTTTAGATGATGAAGGATTTCACATCTGGAGAAAGAAATTATTGTAGAAGACTTGAAAGTTTCATGATTTATGGTGCTCTATTGGTGAAAATAACTCAGAAAGAAATCTAATCATTGAATATGTTTCAAGTGTTGAATATTTTATCCTCTTAAGAGAGGTGGTGACTCTATTAATGAATTTGCTGGAATTGTGGAAGAGGTGTCTACAAAAACTTGCATAGGCTTGCAAATGTTTCTAGTCAGAGAGAAAAGTCTTGAAGTCAACAATGTTTTCTAGATATGAAAGTTTTTATACCTGGAAGAGGTTTTGTTGCAGCATATTCAAAATAATTTGTGTTCTCAGTTGTTGGAGGAGACCCAAAATTAAATTAAGCTTTAAAAAAAATCTTCATACTATTTGAATTTTAGTCCTCTATGAAGGGATGTGGCGACTCTGTCAAAAGAACTTGATGAAGATGTGGAGAATGTTTCAGATCTATAAAGATTTCTAGTTAGGAAAGCAAATTTACGACAGCTGCAACATATCCAGGTATTTTTTTTGTTTTGGTTTTCATGAAGAATAAATCTATGTATGAAGACCATGTTTGAATGTCCTAGAAAAAAATTGTTCCCTTATCAAGTGAAAATGAGTACTACAAGAAAGGGATAAAGATATATTGAGAATTAAATAGTTGTGGAGGGAATAAATTTTTATTTGCAAATATGTATGACAATTCTGGTTCTCCCTCTACAAGCTTTAATGTATGCCTAAAACAAAGTCATGTCCTCAAAGGAAGTTGTTCACTAATGAAATATATAACCCTTTGGATTTCCGTAAAAGCCAAGGTTATCCAAACTCAATCCCAAGAATAATTAATGAATATTTGTCTAAGTTTAGAGGAGATCTCAAAGAGTCAACATCACAACATTTATAGAATTTCAATGATTTGATGAAGGATTGTCAAATAGAAGAAGAGGATGCTATCATGTTTTTTTGTGAGAACTTAAGAAAATGATGTTGAATATTGGTTTTCTAGTTTACCAATGCATTCCATTTGTTCATGATGTGAGCTCAGAATACTTTTCATTGATCAATTTGAAGGAATATCAATAGACAATGAATGTCTATTTGAGGATAGAAATCTGCATATCCATGAAGAATTTGAAGACCAGTCTGAAAGTAAAGTTGAATCCATGTCACCTATTGATGCATTGTATGTTAAAAGAATATTTGAGGGTGAATCCGTCTATTATTTTCATGATAGATTCATGGAAATTCTATTTGTTATACCAGTATTAAATAGACCTAATGAATCAATATGTATTGATGTTTTTTATGAAGGACTTGAGCTAGGTCTTAGTACCATGCCAATTGATTGGAAGCCCCCTAAACTTAAGTGCATATATCAATGGATTTCAGTGATTGAAGAAATGATAGAGCAGTTTTGAAGTGGTTTCCTCACTAAACTATGTGATGGTACTTTTTCCAGACTTGATCAAATAGATTTGGATGGTATAGTAGAAGACAATGACAATGCATCTTGTAGTGGTGAGGATTTTTTTTTGAACAACCTACTGAGAAAATGTATGTAGATGAAGATTGCAACCATATTATTCAAGGTGTAAGACATGATGAGATAAATGAAACATGTGAATTAACTCTTATTTTCTTTGAAAATATGGAAATAGAGAGCAAATTTTATGTATCAGATGAAGGCTGCAATGATGCAAATGATACTGAAAGTGTTTTCTCATTTATTGACAAGGAGAAAAGGTTTTATAATTAATATTTTAAGTTGGATGTGGTAATATCATCTAAAAATGCAATAAAAGTTGAAGATCTATTTTTGGATCATTGCACCAAGTGTACTGATTCTAAAGTTTCAAGTCTTCATGGTGACAACATTAGTGTTGTAGATATAAATATGCAACCAAATGAAAAGCATTCCTATCTGGGTGATCAAGTACTACAATTTGGTTTACAACCCTAGTGATTGTGAATCCTTTCAAGAGGAGGAAGTAGAATTGATCTCCCTAAATGAAAAGTGTTTGAATAAAGCTGGTGACACTACTTTTCAAAGCTCACAATTGCATGATGATATTATGAAATTCTATGATAGTGTTGATAATTTCTTGACTGAATGTGATGTTATGAAGAACAATGGGATTCCAAGTTCTCTTAGACAAGAAAATGATGATGGATATGAATTAAAAATTTTATTTTAAGAAGAGATTTTGTATCAACATTGCTATGGTACACTTGGTCATGTCAATTCTACAAGTGTTGAGTGTAGCATTGATGCAAGTCTTCATGGTAATAAGACAAAGGAGTGTGCTGATTTGTGGAATACTCTTGAAAATGGTGGTATGCCAGATGAAAATGATAGAGTGTGCAATGAATTTTAGTTGGAGAGATCATCCATGAGAAGCTGCAATGAAGAAACAAATGATGATTTTTAGTTTGACGGTGAAAAATATGACCCTGTTGATTGTTGCAGCAGTATGGACAAAGAAGAAGATATGTGTGCAAGAGATTCATTGGATGAATCAGCTTAGGTAGTTGATTATGAAGAGCATGCATATGTTGGTTATGTAAGTGGTGCACAAGGAAATGCTTTCTTGTTTGATCATTTACCTTCTTCTACCCCTTTTGTTGGTTTTGAAGTTATTACTGAATGTTTGCATGAGGATAGCATAAATATAGTTGTACAAGAATGTGAAAATTTAAAGACAAATGTTGGTACAATTGATGAGGCTCTTTATGATGAATTTTTACTTGAAGAATGTGATTGTGTTCATCACATGGATGCATATGAGAACCACTTTTCTAGGTGTGCTAGTTCTAGTTTGCCTCATGATAAATATACTTCAAATAAGTCATCAAAGGGCAGCGTTATTGAATTAAGTATGACAGATATGTGTCACAGGTCTGATTTTTATGGCACATATGTCTCAATAGATTTCCAAGAGATTGAAATAGAGAGATAATCCGAGGAGTATGGATCTTCACACAAAATGTCTCATGATGTGAATGGAGGTGTTGATGAGGTTTACATCAACATAAGTGACCCCAAGATATGTTGGTCATTCATGGTCCTTATTTTGAGTGAAGTTGGCTATGATGCATCCATTTGTGATGAAGAATTAGTTTCTCACAATTTGGACTCCAATGTTCCTAAATTTTAGCATTTCACTTGGATCCAACATACATCTTGTAGTGATGATGAGCAGAAACAAGTTTCTAGGTTGATGATGTTCTAGCTGCTCATGTTTCTTATATGCCTGAGCTTCAAGGTTTTATGTTTGACATGTTAGAGGATGAGTTTCCCTCTCCGGGTCAACATAATTAAGTGGTATACTTTTATTTTCAATGTGAGTTGTGTTAGGGTTAGAAGGAAAATATCTAATAGTTAAATGCATTTTTTATCAATAAAATGGAGAAATGAAACACAAAAAAATTATAGCAGCAACAAGACAACATAGAAAAATTAGCGTGGTTCACCCAATCTGGGCTACATCCACAAAACCACAGCTATCCAATGATTTAATTATCCAGTGCAAAAACATATTACAATCTCGTGAATAATGCCCTACTATAACTCCCATCCTAACTGCTTATTTGTCACGTATGGATTTTTCACTTACTTATTTAAATGCAGACATTACTTATTTTTCCGAGATTTAGATAGAAATGGAATGTTTATTTAAAGATTATTTAATGATGATTAAATTGAAATTCAAAATGGAATGACTCAATTAAAATATTGATTTTATGACTTTTTACGAATTGGAACAATGGAAAGAAGTACTTATTAAACTATTTTGCGTTTTAAACAATGTTTTCAGTTAATGTTTTGAAAGATTGTGAAAGATTGCATTTGATTGCATTGAAAACCATGTTGCTTGAAAATGAAAGTGCATTTCATGTGTTTGTGAAAGATTGATTATTTTATTGGAAACATGCATGCTTGATAAAGAATTTGCATGTTATGTAATTGGAAAGTTACCTTCCGGGACGGGTGCCGAATATGGGTTAATAAAGAGTGTAGTTTTGCTTTTCCAAAACTACTTTTATTTGTCATGCATGACATTTTACTTGGCCACGTAATTTTTGTACTATTGAAATAGATGGATTATTTGACTCTCTACCATATCCTAGTATCGAACTTGCTTCTTTCTTAACTGAATTAGAAAAATGAAAATGCTTGTGGTTTACTAGTAGTACTAGGCATGCACCAGATTCCATCTTGCTCATAGACTGCTTTTTGCTAAGCGATTCGTGCAGGATCGGGTATTTCTTGATTGACTAAGAAATTCCGGGGAAGTGTAAGCTTCGAGGTTGGGTGGAAAAAGCGCCCGATTGTTGTTCTCGTCTTCTTTTTGAAGATTTGTTTTTGGATGGAAGATCGACAGACTATATCTTCTTTTACTGGTTTATTATTCTTGATGTATGTAATGACGAGCTTATGGCGACTGAATGCCTAAGTCTCGATTTGTAACTGGATATGTTATCATCCATTGGATTTGTATTTGGAATTGTGTATTTTGACACTTGTAAGATTTAGATTGATTATAATGAAGATATCTTTTCAACTTTTATGTCGTTGTATGTAACTGACTTGCATTTTGAATGAATTAATGAATGAGATGACGACTTACTTGGAATATAAAGGATCTTATTTTAAGTAAATGTCGAATTTTGGATTTAAGATTTATGTACTTTACATTTGGTATCAGAGCAGTCAGGTTCTGCACTGCAACCTATGAGCTCATTATGCAATAATGTGTAAACCTTATTAGAAGATAAAGGTTGAAAAGTTCTTGTGCCAGAACGGCAAGAGAAGAGAACTTAAAGAAGTAAAAAGGAAGAAGTAAGTATTAGTGACTTTGGTAATTGGGGTAAGTTAAAGAATCATCCCTGGAATCAGAATTCCTAAACCATCAATTTTTGATGAAACCTAGGATTGTAGAAGATTATGCAATCAGGTTAGGTAGGAAGGTTAGGAAGAATAACCTGTACATTCATGACTCTAAGAACAAAAAAAAAAGAGTAGGAATGTGATATAAAAATAAATAAAAATTGAATTGTAGCAACCTACAATTGTGAGAGAGTCAGGAACTTTTGGATTAGTGTAATCACTATGAATCTAAATATGCAAGTCTGAATATATTAGAAAGTTCAAAGTAGGATCTGAATGAAGGAAGTATCCTCAAGGATTGGGGAATTTACGACTAGAATGGTTTTGTTAAGATAAAGATCTTGTTTAAAGAGAGATAGTATCAAGGAATTGAGAAAAGACCAGAACGGTCAAAAGAAACAATTTAAGAGGTTATTGAAGTTTTGGAATCAAACAACCTATGAATAATGGTCCCAAAAGGGAATAGAAATGCAACATGGCTCTATGTTCAGGATACTAAAAGTTGCAAGGAAAGCAACACTTTGAGTTAAGAAGTACATCAATAGAAAGGATAGTAAGTATGGATATTCCTCCATTAATAAGGATATTAGAAAGAAGATATAATGTATTGTTTGTTGAATATTCAATGGATATCCTACTGAATGATTCAATATGTTGAATCTGTGAGATAAAAGAAAATAATGAAAAATCTAACTTTGAGAAAAGTGTATATTAGACCTATGCCATGAGGTAAGGATAGGCAATGAAAGGTTAACAAGAAAGGATAACAAAACCTTTCCAAGAAGCAAGTAAAATTACTAAAAGTTCAACGTAAGAAGAATGAAAGTTGTATAAGCGTTAAGGAGTAGAAAGGAAGAGAGTGATTGACTCAAGCTAAGTACCCCCACCTAACAAAACTTGGTTATGACTTCTTTGCAAGTCGTAAGGACAATTAATTCATACACTTTATGACCATGAGGAGAAAATGATAAATGGGAAGGTTAAGAACTCTGATCTTTATACCTTATGGTTATTTGATTTAAAGATTAAAGAATATTATTACCAATGCATTAGAAAAGGATAGGAAGATAACTTGATTATGATAGGGAAGATGACCGTTTATGGGAATGACAAAGAAAGATCAGAGAGATTAGTGATTGGAAGGAAGTGTCTCAATACTCCTATATATTATATATAGAGAATTTAAAGAATGATGTTATTTTGATATGAAATATATTCATGTTGTGAAATGATGGCACACGAAAGTTTACTATGCTAGAAACCTACGAACAAGGAAAGGTTGTTTATCTAAACCATTGAGATAAGTGTATAATAAAATAAGATGAGATGTTAATGTGAACCTCACCAAAATCTCCTAATGAGAATCATTAGATCACTTAATTACTACATACTTTTGAATGAAACCTTGGGTTAAAGATAACCTAATTGGGACAAGAATTCCATTCAATAAAGAGGGATACCTTAAGATGAGACTTAAACCTGTATAGATGGATTACGTATTGGAATTACTCCTTGACACCTATAAGTAGGAATTAAGCTTGATTGAGTTGTATATTGGATCTTGACTATAGCCATATAAAGTGGAGGAATTTACAAACTATTAGACTAGTTAACAATTAAGGATTTCATCCTAAAAAAAAAAAATTGGAAGGGAATTTTGGGTTAAAGATTTGCCCATGCGATTGAATGTCATTGAAATTAATGAGACTCTATAAGGATAGAAGCATAGGGGGGATGCATAGTAAGTTAAAGAAAGTCGTATTATTGACAAGACTATACTTTAAGTAGCACTTATTAAAAGAGAAACACTTTAAAGGAAAGCATTTATTGTCATGACAGAACATCATAGAAATTTTCACTTAGCAAGATATGCTGAAGATTTTTACGAAGAAGAACATCGGAATTGATACTTGTGCTCAAAATAGAATAATGAATTGAGAGTCACCTTTATAATTAAGGAATCCGGAAGTTGAATGCTTATGCTTGTTGATTGGATATGCAATGAAATTTGTTATTATTTGGAGATCAATGAGATTAAACGAGGATTGTTACTCAAGTTAGTACCAGATTAAATTAAGAAAATTGGATTGAGACAAAAGATAAATTGAATCTATGAAAATGATTTACGAATAAAAAAAATATCCACGGTATGAATGTCTTGAGATAAATGAGACTTATCTTCGTTAAACCCATAACTATTTACATGAAGATTGATAATGGTGTAAGGTCAAATAGGTTATCACTTAGTCGAAGGAGAGACTATTGTTGGATGTAAAAGAACCTATGTGTCCAAAATTTTGAATATTGCGAATGGAACAAGGATAATAATGTCAGGGTTAGGACATCGGATTGACAAAAGGAATTGTCAGATAGGAATCCACTATAATCTGGAAGAAGATAGAGTAAGAAGCTGCACGGAATGTAGCAGGGTAATGTTTTGTATGTCAGGAAATAAAGACCTGAGATCATCTTTGGTAGGACATGTCACTCACTTAAGATTCTAGAAGGAAAATGGTAAAATGTAAGACAAATTGATCTGTCTTTGTTTTATAGAATTAAAAAAAAATGATCTAGTGGATAGATTCATCAATGAAACCATTGGGTTTGGAAACTCGAATTATAGGATTTTGATCCTAAATAATATATTGTGGGTAAGAAGTTGCTTAATAAATCTGAAAGGATATTTCAGTTTAGCAAATAATGATAGGGTTGTGTGAACCGAAATCTTACCATGAGATAGTCATTGGAATAAATGTGCAATATATATTGTTTTAACCAAATAAGTAAAAATAGTGGACTAAATCTTGAATGAATTGTAACTCTAAAATTGATGTTTGGACTATTATATAGAAAGAAAGGAAATTCTAATAAAGCTGAAAAGGCTTGGATGTAATCAAAGACTTGATAAAATGTTAAAAAGGAAATAATAGATAGAAGTGATCGAATAGACATGATTGATAAGTGTCTAGGAGCAAAGTTATGCTCGAGATAGACAAGTAATTAAGGTAAAGTACTTTATGGTAAGGATAATGAATGTGTAAGTGGCGGATGGACTCGGGTTATGAGTTGTCTAACAGTGTAATTCAAAGGAAAGGATTGGACCCACGATGTAGTGTGCAATGCATCGACATTCCTCTTCCATTTGGGTTATACTAAAGACAAAGGCATAAACCAATGAATTTCGATCACTAAGTATGGATATTATTATTATATATTATATGTATTTGTGGAATAAAGTTCTTAAGGAGAGTAAGTATGTGTGAACCATACAAAATTTCCATATGTGATAATAAGGATACTTGAAGCAAGGTCTAGAAAAGACAAGATTGTTGTGTAGAATAAATGTTTGTTAATCTTACGTAATTTGGAAAACCATCAAAGTTGGCTCCAAGATTTGTGAGACCCTTGATGTACTGGAAGTTATGGATTCTATCACTTATAGACTAGTGTTGATAAATGGAACCAGTAGACTGAGGATAGTGTTACATGGGAGGATTCTGTGACGATTGACTGTCATTTTTCCTCATTTGCTTTCTTAGATTAGTATTGCTTTATGCAGAGATTCTTGATACTCTGGATTTTGATTCACATGTTGTGAAATTGGATAGAGTGGATGCTACTATGAAATGCTTATGCTTATGTGTTGAGAACTAAGATGTTAGTTACTATTTCATTATGCTTCATTGAAATACTATGCTTTACTTACTGAGATACTATGTTATTGATTGAGATAGTATGTTTTAATAATGATGATGATGTTATGCTTATTGAATGACTAATAAGACATCGAGACGATGTCTCTTCCAAGAGGGGAAGGATGTCACGTATGGATTTTTCACTTACTTATTTAAATGTAGACATTACTTATTTTGCCGAGATTTAGATAGAAATGGAATGTTTATTTAAAGATTATTTAATGATGATTAAATTGAAATTCAAAATGGAATGAAATTGAAATTGAAATGCAAGTATTATGATTTGGATTGTATTTATGTTTATTTCGGGGTTTGTCATTACTGATGATAAATCGAGTGCAAGTGAACGCAGGAAATAGGTGAACGAGGTTGAAGGCGAGAACAACGATCAGGTAGAGTTGTTTAGCCGATTGACGTTTACGAATAGATGGGATCTCACACACTCACGTAGATTTATATTTTAATATATTATGCGTATATCATGCTTTCAAATTGAAAATCTAGTTTAAATGTGATTTCTCAAAAATTACAAAAATGCATGTGATTAAATGATGATTTAGTTAAATTAATGAAATTTAACGTAAATTAAATAATTAGATTGCTTGTTTAAATATTCTATTATTATTTGCAAATAATTGGTTTGAAATTTAGAAATTTAGATGCAATAGATTTAATTTCGAAATTTGATTAAAAATATAATTAAATAAAGTGTTTTTAAAATTAAATGCTTTTAAAATTGAAAATATAAAAAGAGGAAATATGTAATTTGAAATTGGATAAAATGGAAAATTGAGTTTTTGAAATCAATTAGAAAACAAGTACGTACTCATTGGAATTTGTATTCAATTTTAAAGCTTCAGCTAACTTGTGGAAGAAAATATCTTTAAATATTATCAAGAATCGATCAAAATGAGAGACTGGAGTTCAATTTCTGAACTGAAGATCAATGAGAAAATTGTGGATCTCATTCCTTGTTGAGATCAATTGCATGAAAATGGGAAAAAGAGTTATATATCAGATGAAAATCCGAAATTGAACACACACAGAAAGGGAGAATTTGGACATACAAAAAATTTGAAATTAGGAGAACAAAGGAAAAATTTACTTGAAAAGGATTGTTTATTATGTTCTGGATCTCCCCCAAACACAGAGTAGGAGAGATTAATTAGATTTGGACAGGGGAAAAATCAAATTCCACTCACCTTTCTATGCAGCCACAGTCTTCATAGCCACGCATTGAAGGAGATAGTAAAAGTGGTCAATGGAGAGTGTGTAGGGAAGAAGGAGGAGAGCCAGCCCCCACTCACATCCCACGTGCAGGAGAGAAAGGAGGGAGGTGCACAAGATCCATTCCCTTTTCCCACGCACAGCCTTCACAAGGCAAATATATCTGCAGGAAGATCACGTCAAGGGGAGGAGTTAGAGGCGGCCAGGGAAGGGTCTCCTTCACATGCTACGCATCCTTCAAGCCTTCCTCACACCCCACGCGATCTGTCAAGAGGAGAGTAGAGGCTGCTAAGAGGTGCGCAGCACCTCAACATCTCCCACCCATGCATCATCAAAGGGGCAATCCCCTCATGCGCCCAGGCAGGGATCTGCCATGAATTAGCAACAGTAGAGGATAAGAGGAGCACCGACAGGGAAATTAAGGCTATAGGAATAATAGGCGTGGCCAGTAAGATAGAGAACAAGAAGATTAGAGATAGGAAGATGTGTCAGGAGAAAGAATAAAGGACAGAGGATTAAAGAAGGAAAAAAAGAAAAAGAAATTTTACAATTTCATATACAGAATTGAATTTTACTAGGTAGGATCTTGATTAAACCCAATGAATTATTAATAGATTGAATTGAATTGCAATTCTAAGGTCATAGATCTTCAAATTTAATAAAGAATTTTCTGTTAATAAGAATTTTGTTAATCCTTTAAATATCAAACTGGGAGTATTTTTATTCAATTTCCAGAACAATGATGAGTTAAAAACCAGAAGATTTTAGGAAAAATTATGATGTTGAAATCACAAATAAACCAGATGATTCAAAACAAGAAAACAAATTAGACTGTATCTATTTCTAGAATATGAGATGAGATTAGAAACAGAAGAATTTAGAAACTTTTGATAGAAATCATGAATTAAACAGAGAAATGAATTTAGGAGAATCTATTAAATCTGAAAACGATCTTTACTATTTTAGCAAATAAAACGATTTTGAACAGAAAATGGATTATTTAAGCTGATAGAAAATAACATTTCGTTGATTGAAGATACAACAGAATTAGCTTCGAATTTTAACACTATTCTTGAAATGGAGATTATTGAACTCGAAATTTTAACTTTTCATCGAAACTGTCAAATCTGAAACAACTAGAAGAGTAACTGTAAATCTGATTAATGATTATTGTTTATTTACCAAAAAAAAAAAAATGGCAAAACTGAAAATAAAACTTTCAAAATTGAGATTTGATCTATTTGAAAACCTCGAACGATTTTGAAACAACATTAAATTAAATGAGAGTATGAACGAATGAACGTGTACTCTTTTAATTTATGTTTTTATATGTTTTTATTGAACATACTGGAGTTACACCTTCATTTAGAAAACTTTATTGATTATTTAAATGACTCAATTAAAATATTGATTTTATGACTTTTTACGTATTGGAACAATGGAAAGAAGTACTTATTAAACTGTTTTTCGTTTTAAACGATGTTTTCAGTTAATGTTTTGAAAGATTGTGAAAGATTGCATTTGATTGCATTGAAAACCATGTTGCTTGAAAATGAAAGTGCATTTCATGTGTTTGTGAAAGATTGATTATTTTATTGGAAACATGCATGCTTGATAAAGAATTCGCATGTTATGTAATTGGAAAGTTACCTTCCGGGACGAGTGCCGAATATGGGTTAATAGAGAGTGTAGTTTTGCTTTTCCAAACTACTTTTATTTGTCGTGCATAACATTTTACTTGGCCAAGTAATTTTTGTACCATTGAAATAGATGGATTATTTGAACTCTCTACCATATCCTAATATCGAACTTGCTTCTTTCTTAACTGAATTAGAAAAATGAAAATGCTTGTGTTTACTAGTAGTACTAGGCATGCACCAGATTCCATGTTGCTCGTAGACTACTTTTTGCTAAGCGATTCGTGTAGGGTCAGGTATTTCTTGATTGACTAAGAAATTCTGAGGAAGTGTAAGCTTCGAGGTTGGGCGGAAAAAGCACCTGATTCTTGTTCTCGTCTTCTTTTTGAAGATTTGTTTTTGGATGGAAGATTGATAGACTGTATCTTCTTTTACTGCTTTATTATTCTTGATGTATGTAATGACGAGCTTATGGTGACTGAATGCCTAAGTTGCGATTTGTAACTGGATATGTTATCATCCATTGGATTTGTATTTGGAATTGTGTATTTTGACACTTGTAAGATTTAGACTGATTATAATGAAGATATCTTTTCGACTTTTATGTCGTTGTATGTAACCGACTTGTATTTTGAATGAATTAATGAATGAGATGATGACTTACTTGGAATATAAAGGATCTTATTTTAAGTAAATGTCGAATTTTGGATTTAAGATTTCCGTACTTTACATTATTACAATATTTTTAGAAGCTTCTAGAACTAGGGTTTTACAAAGTCATTTTTTTATCTTGTCGGTGATGAAGCAAAAAAATAGGAGAGGATACATGAAGAGTGTATAGTATAGCATGATTAGTCACCACATACCAACAATCTCCCACTTGGAGACTAATCAGACTCCATACTAAACAATCTCCCACTTGAAGATTGATCCTAGACAACACCGTTGCACTTACAACTTCCACTAGAAAACCTTGGACCTTGCTTCTCTATTATACTTTTAACCATGAAGACTAACCAAAGCTAAAGAGGAGCTCAACTTCTCCCTTGTCACTTCCTTTATAAAAATATTCATTGAATTTGCATTTTTATGTATCTTTTCTAGCTTTACCTGTCCATCCTCCAACATCGATCGAATGAAATGATATCTCAGTTGTATGTGTTTGGTTTTAGAGTGCAAGGCATAATTATTTGCAAGATGTATAACACTCTGGATATCTATAAACAAGTGATTTTCATCCTGTTGTTTGCCCAACTTTTCCATGCAAAGTTGTAGCCATATCATCTCCTTTGTTGCCTTAGTTGTAGCAACATACTCTGCCTCCATGGTGGATAAAGCAACCACCTTTTGCAACTGATAAATCCAACTCACTACTGTCCCACCAACTGTAAATACATAACCTGTAGTACTCTGCTTGGTATCTATATCCCTTGCCAAATCCGAGTTAACATAGCCTTTTAAATCAATATTAGAGCCCCAAAAACATAAAAATTTATTGGATGTACCTCTCAAGTACCCAAGAATCCATTTTACTGGATTCCAATGCTCAACTCCAAGATAAGTCATATACCTACTAACAACTCCTACAACATGTGCAATATCCCATCTTGTGCATATCATGGCATACATTAAACTACCTACAACTGAAGCATACGGTACCTTGGACATTTTGTCTTCCTCATCGTGTGTCTTTGGACACATAACTTTTGTCAATTTAACATGATTAAGCAAAGGTGTGCAGATAGCTTTGGCATTCTCCATATGAAATATCTGCAACACCTTATCAATATAATCAACCTAAGATAAAAACAATTTGCTATTTTTCCTATCTCTTGTAATCTTCATACCAAGGATTTGTTTCGTTGCCCTCAAGTCTTTCATAGCAAAAGAATCCACAACCATTGTTTGATCTTCTACTTGTTGAACTACAACAATTGTTCCTGAACATTGACTTTTCTCTATGACAATTAAAGTAGAAAGAACAATATGACCTGCACAAAGATATAAGGTGCCTACTTTCACACCTTTTGCTAACTAAGGAACCTTTTGTAATCTTCCAATTTTTATCACTAAATGTAACAACACAACCATTATCATCTAGTTGCCCTACAAAAATTAAATTTCTTTCTAACCTTGGAATGTGTCTTACCTCATGTAGCAGCCAATGATTCCCATTCTACAACTTAATCTTGATTCTTCCCTTTCCAACAATCTTACAAGTTTTGTTATCACCCAAATAAACCAGCCCAAAATCCCCTTGGACATAGTCAAGAAAATAACTTTTATGGGGGGTAACATGAAAGGAAGCCTTTGAATCTAACACCCAAGAATCATCAACATTATCAAGGGAAAGAATCAAACCATCCTCATCAAATTTATTACTTACCACTTTTGCCTCTTTACTTCCTTCCTTTTTTTCTCATTTATTTTTTGAGACCAACAAACTTTCTTTAAATGACTCGGCTTACCATAGTACTAGCAATCTCTCTTGTCTCTATATTAAGACCTTTTGTCCTTTCATTTTCCTTGTGACTTCCCATGACTTCCAGAATTATTTCATCTCTCCTTTGTTCTACCCTTGCTTTCTACATTCAAAACACTACCTAATGTGGATGTTCCACTTGAGATTTTCCTATGAATTTCCTCGCTCAAAATAATACTAACAACATCAAATTTCAATGTATTCGAACTAGAAACAAAATTGCTAACAACCATTACCAAGTTATTCCAACTTTCAAGCAATGAACACAGAATCAAAAGAGCCCTAACTTCTTCATCAAAGTTTAAATTTATAAAAGTTAATTGACTAGTGATCATATTAAACTCATTTAAATGATCAACAACTAACCCACCTTCTACCATTTTCATATTAAATAAATGCATGATAAGAAATACCTTATTTGAAGAAGAAGGATTTTTATATAACTTCGCCAGGGTTTGCATCAACTTTTGATTTGTCTTTGCTATTGTAATATTAAACGCCACCGATTGTGCCAGGCATAAACGAATACTGCCAAGAGTCTTTTTGTCCAAAATATACCAATCTTCATCAGACATTATTGAGGGTTTCTTGGTTTTCCCTTCCAATGTTCATCATAAATCCTTCTGATAGAGGTATTCCTCCATCTGCATCTTCCATAATTGATAGTTCTGCCCATTGAACTTCCCAATCTTCAACTTACCCTCATCTTCCATTACTCCCACTCAATCATGAGACTCCCACTCAATCATGAGACCTTCCTACAGAGGATAACCAAACACAACCTTTCTATAATACCACTCGTTAGGGTTAGAAGGAAAATATCTAATAGTTAAATACAAATTTGATCAATAAAATAGAGAAATAAAACACACACAAAAATTATAGCAGCAACAAAAGAACATAGAGAATTTAACGTGGTTCACCCAATCTGGGCTACATCCACAAAACCACAACCATCCAATGATTTTATTATCGAGTGCAAAAACATTTTACAATATTGTGAATAATGTCCTACTACAACTCCCATTCCCAAACGCTTATTACAAGCTTTTTAGAAGCTTCTAGAATTGGGGTTTTACAAAGTCATTTTTTTATCTTGTCGGTGATGAAGCAAAAAAATAGGAGAGGATACATGAAGCGTGTATAGTATAGCATGATCAATCGCCACATACCAACAATCTCCCACTTGGAGACTAATCAGGCTCCACACTAAACAATCTCCCACTTGGAGATTGATCCTGGATGACACTCTTGCACTTACAGTTCCCATTGGAAATAAGCACCTTGGACCCTACCACTTTGTTATAATTTTAACCATGAAGACCAACCAAAGTTGAAAAGGAGCTCAAATTCTCCCTTGTCACTGCCTTTGTAAACATATCTTCTAGATTTGCATCTATATGTATCTTTTCCAACTTTACCTGTCCATCCTCCAACACTAACCGAATGAAATGATATCTCAATTGTATGTGTTTGGTTTTAGAGTGCAAGTCAAAATTCTTTGCAAGATGTATAGCACTCTGTCTATCTATAAACAAGTGATTTTCAGCCTGTTGTTTGCCCAACTCTTCCATGAAAATTTGCAGCCATATCATCTCCTTTGTTGCCTTTGTTGCAGCAACATACTCTACTTTCGTGGTGGATAAATCAACCACCTTTTGTAACCGATAAATCCAACTCACTATTGTCCCACCAACTGTAAATACATAACCTATAGTAATTTGCCTGGTATCTATATCCCCTACCAAATCTGAATCAATATATCCTTTTAAATCAGTA